>CAVNZK010000028.1:5004204-6255256 GCA_963693345.1 Pieris melete
CGTTATTATCAATACATCATTTTATCTAATATCACAAAAATACACTTGAGGTCGCAATTATATTAAAATGTAAATTATGTAACATAATTATATAATATAATAAACACATTCTTAAAGATGTTTGTCACAAAACAATGCACATTTTTTATGGCTTTTATTTGTCCCAACTGGACACAAGGTACTTCGCCAATGTCGTGTAGATAGAGAAGGCACGAAGGAGATTGATCGGTGAATAAAAAATTAAAAAAAAGTTGAAATCGAATTTTAACTTTTTTGAATTTTTTTAGTTGTTAGTACTAAGACAGCATAGACAACACAAATATGAGTAATAATATTATTAAATACCTACTATTTCCTATTTACGAATAATTTATAAATATATATTACACTTTCATTTTATTGACTTCTATATATTTACATAAAAATCTACATATGGACTAAACACAAATATTAACAAACATTTACCATATGCACATAATAATTATTCCTATAAAAATTGCGTGGTGATCTATGCCATGGTAAAGAATTGTACCCGTCAAATGTCATCTTGACCTAATTTCGTTTCTATTGTAGGTAGGTAATCCTACGAGTTATAGCGGGATTTGAGGCTTAGTGATAAGTGGATAGCTTCGGGAAATGAACTTTTTCTAAAGGCTGGGAAAACTGTGTAAGTATGTAGTAGAATTTTTCGATCATGAAATTATATGAAGAATCTCTGACTGTTCAATGGTGAGGTATATTCTATCGTTAGGTTACAAAAGAAAACTGGGTCTCGAATTTATTACAATTTTAAATGGTTGTTAATACAGCTTAAAACTTTAGTCGCTAATAAGACCGTGTAAGGAAGATATTAATTAAACAAATCAATATTCATATATTAAATGAATATTTTCTGAAATAATTTCATATAAAAATTTTGCATTAACTGCTAATTCTCAAATCAAGAATGTAGAACGGCCAAGAAGAGCTGTCCGTTAACTCTTCATCAGCAAGTTTTTTGCATCAACTGCGAACATTATGCTCCTTATCACAACTATAACTAACTAAGCAATAAATTATAACCCCTTGCACGAATAGGCATGTTGTTAAAGTACGCACATATACACTGTGTGAACGAAACGCAAAAAGATAATAGAATATAAAAAATATATGGTTCCTTATGTATAGGCTTTGATTAATAATACATACAACTGGTTTAGAGTATATTATAAATAGATAAGCACGTTTTTCTCACGTTACCTATTATTTCAAGGCTAACTTCATAATATTTAATTTGTGTATTTGGCGGAAATGTTGGTTTAAATAAACAAACTACATATATAAAACGTTTTTTTTTTTAAATTAAATTAATAAGATTAGGTTTAAAATAGTTAACGTATTACAACTGAAAGTGTCAAAACGGATCTTTAATCATAATAAAAATCAAAGTTTACTATACATTGGTGATTGCACTATCTTACGTAAGTTGTTTTAAAGGCGCTCCCTTGAAAAGTCACGTCTTCCGCGCTTTTATTTTGTTAAAAAACCCGACGAATCGTAAGAATATTCTATCAAATTGTCATTCTATCGGCAGATCGATGTTCCATCATTTGATCGCAAATAAATCAGGTTTATAGTGAAAAAGGGTAATTGGGTCACAACCTAATTAGGTCGGTGTTCGGAATCATTGTACCACGGGGGATTTGCTTAACGATGTCTTCGTGGTGACGTGTAACGAGGTAGTCATTTAGACGTCTTGTACATATACTTTATACATCTATACAGGGTGGCCAAATGGTCGTGGATCAAACAAATTTACATACTGTATCTTTTTCATAATATCCACTAGATTGGTACTGCTGAGTCCTTGCGTTTGATATACTATTTAAAGTTTATTGAGTGTATTGAAAATAATATTAAGTTATACGATATAATTTTTTTTCAAATCATAACTTTATGTTAACTTCGGCCCCCACTGAAAAAAAATTACGTTACCGAAAATTGACACTGTATGACAGTTTTGGCGCAATGAATAGGGATTCTGAAAAGGTATTACACATGGCCATGTGTCGCTCTAATATCTTTCTAGGAAGAATTACAAACAACGATTGTGAAACAATTATTTCTTCATGGTTGTTTATAGGAGACAGAATGCGTGCTGCAAATATTTTCGAAATCACAAATCAGCCCAGGAGATGGCGCTGCATAATACTAATCGCTTGAAATATCATGCAGTTGTGTATAAAAGTACTATACGGTACAGTTTGATTATGCTTTGTGATTTTTCTTTTTATAGAACAGTGGGCAAACGGGCAGGAGGCTCACCTGATGTTAAGTGGACCGCCCATGGGCACACTCAATGCCAGAGGGCTGGTGCGTTGCCGGTCTTTTAGGAATTAGTACGCTCTTTTTTTGAAGGACCCTAAGTCGACATAGTCCCGAAATACTTTAGTGGGCAGATGGTTCCACATAGTGGTGGTGCGGGGCGAAAATTTCCTTGACGCTCAGTTGTGGAATGGCGTCTAGGTGATACGGATGGTAAATCGTATTCTGCCTCGACGTCCGATGATGAAATTCAGCTCTATGTATTAATCCCAACAACTCAAGACAGAACCCACTTCTCTACGCCTTAAGTTGCTCTGGTGAGCAGCCTTCTGTGTCACACGATGGCGCCTTTTTGGCATGTTGGTTTACTTCACTGTTCAAGCCAGTGTTAAATGCGCACATTGACAACCGGGGTTCGAACCTACGACTAAACCACTGAACCAACTTATTCATATAAAAAAGCTATATTTAGTATATTGTACGAATCTTACACAGCAATCACTCGCCGATAGATTTTGGATTTCGTAATATTCACTTTTCTAAAATTGGTAAGTTCTAATGGTCCCTATTCCCAAGTATACAAATTTAACAGCAATAATTTCAAACTTATACCAAGTTACTCGAGAATAACTTTCTGGATAACTAAGATAGTTAAATTTAAATTAACGCTCCGAAGAGTGTCATTATTCAAATTATATTGGATCATGTAGGGGTGACGTGTGGTACAAAATTGTTTTTAATTTTCAGTGAATTTATTCGCTTCAATTAATTGAACTTTGATTTTATTGTTGCATGATTTATAAGTAATCTTACAGCTACACATATACATTTTATAAAAAACAAAACACTTAGACAAAATACAAAGCCAACACAGATTACATTGTTAAAATATAAGAACACTGAAACTTAGTACTAAACTTATAAATAAACAATCAATCAAACATTTTGATTTCCTGTTTATGAATGCGTGTCATATTGGGTGTACTATGTCAGTTTTCAGACGGGTTAAATTACAGAGTATTAGTAAAGTAAGCGGTGGGACCTTGGAAGCAATGAACATTCCATTCTGTAGCCAAGTCCACATTTCAAGGGTCGTCACGCTCGCTTAAATGTCATTGCTTGTGGCGGCGTCCATGCGTCGGGTTGTCTCTCGCCCTAAAATATGGCGAGGGGGCCGATGGCTGGCCATGCGTCATACTCGTAAACGGGTGCTACTTGTGGTGACTTGTCGTACTTGAATTCGTGTATGCGGTAATGATAGTTATTTTGACTCGTGTTGTTCCCACGAGAATGTAAGTGCGTGCTCCTATTTCACCATGCCTCTTGCTGATACCGGACAAATCTTTATTTTTAATTTATTTTAATATTATTTATTACTTAAGATGTCATGTGGAACATGGTGTAATGGTTGCAGCTCCTTACAAACGTTGTGTAAAACAAAAAACTTGACGATTACAAAGAGTGGCGGAGAGTTTATTGCCAGTTCTTCTCTTCCGTTCTACGCCCTTGATATGAGAACAGGCAGTTAATGTAAAATTAGAAGCATTTATTGTATATTTCTTTTTTTGACGTTCATACGTTTACTTTGTGTTACTTACATGAATAAATTATTTTTGACTTTTGATAAGCTTACGAAATGAAAAGTCATAATAATATCGTAACTTATTGTGGACACTTAGGCTGAGGTTTGCGAACTAGCCTCCGTCAAGGTCCTGAGGTCTTTCTGTAACTTCCAATAGCAATAACGACAACGATCCCGATGTCCTTAAGGACTCCTACCGCGCCCATCCTAAAAATATACTGGAAGTAGGAGTAAGGGCACTATTTCGCGTATGATATGAAATGCAATTTCCTTAAATCTGCACAGGTTTAGGAATGTTAGGAAGCATAAAAGCAGTAGATTAAAGTACGTAGGTAATTAATTATAATTAAGTGAAATTTATATTAATTTAACTACTGGTTTTTACATATTATGCGGTAATAATGACATTGGTATATGACAAATAAAGTATGGCGTAAAATAATGGTTGTAATAAATTTTTCGTGTAAACCAAAACTTGGCGAGTTATGTCAGTTCTTCTCGCCTCCTTAGGCCGTTTCTCCACTGCTCCGGTCCGGCAAACGTTAATTACCGATCCGATTTAGAAACTCACAACAGTACTTACGTGCTTCTCCACTAATCCGGCATCCGGTTTTTAACGAACCGATAACTTGCTAGATCGGAACGCGGTGTTTTATCGGTCCAAGTATTATATCCAAGAGGTTATAAATTATTATTCATAGGTTAATTTATAGATTCTTTAATTTGAAAGAATCTGGATAACCTGGACCAAACCAAATTATGTTGCTATTTATTTATATTTTTATACCATATTATTAGATAGTTCATTTATTTAAAGTAGATTATAATATTTCAAGATAGACAATATAACAAAGTAATAAACTAGCCAGGGCAATAAAATATTCAGAATTTAGAACGTTTTATTAATAAAATTAAGGTTTTAGTTAATATAAGTGTTGCTTGATAAATACCCAAGTATCGATTATTGTCGGATCGGATATAGTGGAGAAGCGCAATCCGGCCTTCCGATATTTTTCTCATGACTCATTCCGGTATCCGACGTCGGACCGGAGCAGTGGAGAAAGGGCCTTACGCCTGGAACTGGTAGAAAATTGAAATATAGTCACCCAATTTTTTATTAATATTAACATTCTTAACTACATATGTATATGAACTTAATATAATATAAACGACTACCCGGTTCAGGGATAATGTAGCATACTAATACATTTTTTTTGTATAGTAGTTTATTCTAAGAGCACATTGTCTTCACATATAATTATTTCACTAATGTAAACAAAATATTGTAAACCTATTTTAAAAGAGTAAGTGTGGAGTTTCTTGCCCATTCTTCTCCACACGAAACTACCTTTTAGAAGGGGCAACTAGAATCTTGTTTGTATTTTGTTTGACGTTCAAAAGTGCCATTTTAGGTGGTCTAATTGAAATAAATGATTTGACTTTGAATTTAATGGTGAAATTATTTGAGTAATCGCTCTAGTAGTTAACAGTTACAGTAACGTCAAATTGTTACAAAAAATATCTCGTAATACCAGTTTGATTTGTGTTTCAGCTATGTTGTGCTAGTACAATATTATTTGTTTGATACTAAGTGCAGACATAAATGGCGGGATTTAGAGTATGATAATATTATAGAAATACTAGCTACCGCCACAAACTTCGTTTCTCCTTAGGGCCGATTTACATTATCTTAGTGTTTAGCAAAGTGCTTTGGGATAGTTCTTTAGTTGAAACATGTAAGCGCTACTTGCTTTAGTACGGTTCTACTTGACTTTCAAGTTGAATCAAAATAGAATCGCTTTCTATTTTTGATTCAAGTGATACCCCTCCCGCGCCCGCGCAACCCCCGAGATCTTCCCTCGTTGTGTAACACGTTGTAAACACGTAATTTAGTAAAATCTTTAGGAGAGTGCACAAGTGCCGTGAAACGCATGCGGGTTTTTTGATTTTTAAAGGTGGCTAAATGGTCGGAAGATACAACTATCTAATTTGTGTGTGAATATGTTGTTCACGAATGTTTGTGGAACGTTAAAAACAATTTATACAAAAACAAACAGGCTAGGCATTCGGCATACACTGCCTTAAAATAAGCTATTTTATTTATTATTTATATTTTGTTTATTTATTTCGAATAAAATCTCGTCTTCTATTTGTTCCATATTTACAGTTAGTATTTTGCGAAGAATAGAGCGTATTTGCCGATGTCGTTGCGGGTTCATTGTGGCGCTGTACTCTACTGGAAGAAATGTAAACGTTCACTCGCAACGCACTAAAGCACTAAAGAACTTGCCTTTCAAGTTGTACTAAAATACTCTCCTAAACACTAAGATAATGTAAATCGGCCCTTAATGCCTAGCCTAACTTTTTAGTACATACCAACATGTAACATTTTGCTATGCTAACCCAAAGATAGTTCGGTTTACCAAAGTGAAAACTTTTTAGGTTTTTCTGTGATTTTTCTCTATATGTATAAACCTCAGAGTTCAAGTTATAAGTTCTTAACTGACAAATAAAAAATAGGGGTTGATCGTAGAGGGTAGATGAAAATGAATGGTTGTGTGTTGTATCATAAAAAAATAAAAATAAAAATTTTGGAGTGGACACCGACTTAACACTTAGGGGTTTGAAAGATAGTAGCCGATTCTCAGACTTACTGAATATGCATAAAAAATATTATTATAATATGTCGAGCCGTTTCGGAGGAGTATGGGAACGAACATCGTGACACGAGAATTTTATATATGTACTAGTGGACCCCACAGACGTTGTCCTGCATGATATTTAAAGCTATTAGGATATTAAGCAAAGTATGAAAGTACCGACTGCAGTGCCATCTGCCGGGCTGATTTGTGAATCTAAACCATTCCCAGATCCCCTTGAACACACACAAAAAATTTCATCAAAATCGGTCCAGTCGTTTGAGAGAAGTTCAGTGACATACACAGTCACAGAAGAATTATATATGTATATAAAGATTAGTATTTAAATGGAACGTATTTCAAATAAAAGGCTAATTTTAAATACAGATGAAACAGGTAAAAGTAGAAGATGTTGCCATTTAATTACACTGAAACAAATATGCGGTTTATGGCTGAAGGTATATTAACATAAACATTTTCATTAAGGCAACATTGTCGGTTCGTTTAGAGCTTTGTCTTGTCCTAATAAATGTATTATTCGTCATGTGGGAACCAAATGGATAATAAAATGATTTTCGTTAGAGTAATAAAGGCCTACGGTATTCATAAACATGCCTAAACCAGTCGTTTATATTTTACTATCAAAGTAATACAAGATTAAAGTTTATTTGTGGTTTTGGGTACCATAAGAAAACCATACACATAAAAGTGTCTTCCTTTGTATTAATGAAATGTTTATATATAAAAAAGACTGAAGAAGTATGGCAAATAGGAGCTCGCCTGATGTTAAGTAAAGCTGTGTACAATGGAAGATCAGAAGATTCGTGTGCCAAATCTTCTACATTTGACTTTAACTCGCATTGGTTCGAGCCGGTCCCAAAGTGTGTTAATGTTTTTTATGTGAACAGAAGGCAAACGGACCGGTGGCTTATCTGATGTTTTGGTATACCGCCCAGCGACATTCTTAATGCCAGGGGGCTCGCGCCTCGCAAGTACGTTTCCGGCCTTTTGAATTAATTGGTAGGCTATTTTCTTGAAGGATCCTAAATCGAATTCGGAAGTACTTTAGTGTTACTGTTTCCACATTTTGGCTGGAAATATGCTTGGTGTTAGAACAACGGACATTGTGGTGATACGGGTGGAATTTCATAATCTGTCTCGACGTTTTTGTGTTATCTATGACACTTTCTTACCTTTATAAAAACGTTATCCAATATTTAAGTAGTGCAAACAAAATACTTCAATTATTTTATAAAGAGATGAAGTTCGTGGTAATCTCTGATTTTACTAAACCGATTATAAAAATTCTATTACCAATAGAAAGCCATTTGTGTGTGTCATAAGCTATCATATGAAAATGAAAAGACTATCTTGGTAGCTGGATTCGTAGTCGGAGAAAAAACTGTCAAAGGAAAAAGTTCTTACGAACGCTGCCTAACGATGAGAGATATATGATAGGGGTCTAGAGAAAATTTGTAGAGCTTGATAATGCCTACAAAAAGAGAACATGTCTTACTCTTATATTATATAAAACAACTCTTCCAGCGTCTGTATTTTAGCGATAAAGTCAATAATGACTGCATATAATTTATTATTTCTCCCGAATAAAATGGGAAAAGTTTAGGTATACACAAGACACTTTTTTTTGAGAACTAACTGTGGAATCGACTCCCACTGGGAGTCGATTCCACAGTTAGTTCTCACAGTTAGGTCTTTAAGAAAAGTAAGAGTATACACCTTCCACAAAAACCGGCAACACACCCACTAAACCTGGGTGTCCATAGGCTCAATGACTGCCCATTTTAGGTTTGGCTTAGGCTCGATCGCCCCCTTTTCTATAAAAAATATAATTTTTCAAGGTTTACGTGCAACTAGCGAGATTGTAACGTTAATTGTTAGTATATGTATATTATTAGGAATTATATATAGGAAATTAGCATGTTGCACAGCGTGAAGGATGTTTAACTGCAAAGTGACGTGAAATAAATACTTCCTTACAAGACATGACATATCAAATACTTATTGTAAATAGCCTAGAGTAGCGATAGGACTATTGCCAGTTCTTCTACCTCTGTCCTACGATTTGATTGGCTGTAGTATTTATTTATACGTTCTAAAACAAAGTGCATGCCTAAAAAAAATACAAGAAAATATGACATCACAAATTTAACACACATACAATTATATTAGAACATTAGTAATCTTTCAAAGAAAAAAAAACAAACGAAAAATAAAAATAAAAATTAGAAAGTAATATTTAGTTTTTTTTGGCTGGACACCGCTTATCACGTAGGGGTTTGAAAGATAGATAGTAGCCGATTCTCAGAATGAATATGCATAAAAAAATTCATAAGAATCGGTCGAGCCGTTTCGGAGGAGTATGAGAACATTGTGACACGAGAATTTTTATATCAGAAGATGATATATTGTGAAGTCTTAATAACAGGGACAGGGGTCAGTCACATTCACTTGTTTCTTACACTAATTATAAACGAGTTTTTATTTAAAACTCCTTATATATTTGCATTACCATATGAGTCAGATCATAAATCTGGGTACTATTCATGTATTCCCCAGATTATCGTAAACCTACATCGTAATTTGCACGCACACTAAAATATTCCTGACTCGGCTTGTTTGTGGAACATTTTGTTCGTGAAAATAAGTATGTTTTGTATAGAAAAACTAGCTGATGTTTAGCTGAATTAAACACTGGGCATAAAATCTTTTTTATTACTAAGTATGATTGTAAGATTTAAGGTTTTTTTCGTAATTTCAAGTTACTCTATCCATAGACTATGATACTCATTTACGTCCGAACCCAATAACCTAACTCAATCCAGAATCCACCATCTGAGATACTAATCTTAATCCAAATGTTGTAAAAAGTGTGCCAATAACCAATCGACGTATTGTAATAGCCATACAAGCTTTCCATGGGAGGTCCTATTGGTGTCTGTGGATAGACCTTTGTATGAAAATGGCAGTTGACGAAAGCTCGATTTCAACAGTTAATTATTTTAACAGATTTTAACTTACACCAGTTTTTTAAATAATTAAAAAAACTGTTTATTGCGTTTTAAACGTGTACATTTAATGTTATTTGTACGGTTTTGTTTACTTTATTTGGTTTACATTGATTATCAAATATGAGTGAAAACTCGGTAAAATGGAACGACAAAGAGCATTTTATCCGTCGCCAAAAATGGATTGTCTCCGTAGGGTTTGGTTATTGGGATGCAGATAGGAGATCGATCGACTGTCACGGTCTGATCTCAGATTGAGACAATCTGAGATTGTGGATTAATTATTGGGTTCGGGCGTTAGTTGTAGCTTTGGTTGCTACCTCGGTTTCGACCGACGTAGATGCTTAGGACATACATTCATTTATCGTGGTCTTCTGTCGGGATCAAGTCTAGGACCACCACCTTTCTAGAGATACGCAACTGGATCCAATAAACAAATGTCATTTTCTCCTGTGAATTGTAACTACTACATTCCTAGTTGCACAAATTGCGACATTTATTGCGTATTGTATACAAATTGCATTGCACAATCTGTACCTATTTACCATGTCGACGCTTATTCGTGACTGATTACCGTGAAATTACGGTCATATACGTAACAATAAATTGGTTTATAGGTGGAATTTCTATTTCAATGGCACCGCCTTATTCTTTTACTCGCTGTAAAGCAAACAAGCAGTTTACGATTTTAAAATCGTCGACGACGTGGAAACTTTGCTACGTGGTGTCTCGGATTGGGGTAGACTAAATGTATTCCAATTTAACTTAAAGAAGACACAAGTTTGCACGTTTCTGTAACAAAACACCTTTGTCGCCACTCTTCTCTCCTTTAACCCTCAGCTAGCATCTGAATACTAAGCGTTGACGTATCAAACGAAACTCAGTTTCGTGGTCATTGGTAAGGGAAGGCTAAATTAGCCTCTAAGAAGCTTGGTGTGCTCAGCAAGTCACTCACAGCAGTCACAACACTGCACTGTATACTGCAACTGAATAAAGCGTAAATAACTCCGGAACACTGCAACTGAATAAAGCGTAAATTCGTTTCCTCTTGCCAGTTATAAAAAAAACACAATATTGGAATTTTGTATTAAAAATTGTTTGGTGGTTTAAGTCAAATTACTCAGCTTGTCATATATCAGGCTGGGCAGAGGGCGTTCACATCCCGTTCTTTCTTGAGCCACACCGTTAACTTCAGATCACGTCAACCCAAGCCACAACTGAGCGGCACCAGGATTCTTTAGGGCGTCTATTTCCTTTTTCTGTATAGAGGTCAGACTAGTGTCTGTTTGGGGATGTGGTTGAAATTCTCTAATTAGAAGAGTGATCTGTGTTTGCGACAGCTTTTTATAACTAGTCTTTATAACGGTAACGAAATAATCTTGTCTTTGATTGACATAACCTTTACACATTTAAAGAAAAAACTTTTTGACCGGATTGAAGTTATGTAATTGTAAAAATGGTCAAACACCTGGGATCCAATAATATCCAAATTAAAATCTCAAGAAAAACAATCCGCGAAAATAGAGGACACCGTGAGCCATTTTTGCCAAAACCCTCCTTTTAGTCGATACCAACTCCGGGGAAATTAATACAGATAATGCAACTTTCTCTACAGCTGTGATACTTTTTGACATCCAACACCTTTTGTCTTCAGTCACCGTGACCACGCACGCTGTAAAGCACGCGAAACGTCGGAAAAATTTAAAATTATGTTAAATAGTTGTAAATTTATAATAATACATAACTTCAATCTGGTCAAAAAGTTTTTTCTTTAAACGAAATAATCGTTAAAATTTTTGAAATCTAATAAGATTATGGGGTCCGTTATGATATATTTTCCCACAGAAATTGGAAACTTTGTCGTCGTAAATCAGATATGCCCAGGGGAGCTCAAAATGTCACTAACTCTGAAAACGGTTCTATTTAATTCCAAGCCACATAGATAAGTGTTTTCTCATGCAAAACTAAATGTGATCTTTAATATTACAATTAGATAGACTTTTATATGTAGATAATATTTTTAAAGACCTACAGAAACGCGTGTAGGGGCGACCGATCTAGGGAAACGTTAGTCGGTATGTAAGCTGACCTTACCATCTGTAGGTAGGTACGGTGTAGAAAAATATTGTACTGGCAAAGATTAATATGTGTTTGTCACACTGCGGTTGTACTAAGCGCAAAGGCTAAGAGTGTAATTTTAAGATGTAGGTATATTTGACTCCCAAAAAATACAGTGTACTAGCGGACCCGACAGACGTTGTCCTGCATGATGATCAAGCGATTAGGATTTTAAACAAAGTATGAAATAAAAGACAAATCATGTTTTGGGAATCGAACCCAGATCGTTTTGTTACGCGCTAAATTAAGCTATCCGAAACTCGTACCTGAAGAACCAACTGAATAGTTGCAGTATAGATAAATAACCTAGATATCGACTGCAGCGCCATCTGCCGGGCTGATTTGTGTATCTAAACCATCCAGAGCACCACCCAAACGCATACAAATTCATTCAAATCGGTCCAGACGTTAAGAGGAGTTCAGTGACATACACGTAAAGTTGACGTGTAGTTAGGGGACTACTGATCATCATTCTCTACTGAGTATGATGATCATTACTATGATGCAATTACATCTGATAAAAAACTCCTTGAGTTGGTTATAAATTATCGAGGAAATATTGGTACCGGTGGATTATTATACGAAATTTTATATTGTCAAGTAAAACAAAAAAGACTCGGATACATAAAATAAAGGAAAAATTAATTAAAACCATAAGTCATACTAAGGGTCTGTTTCACAATGTATGGATAAAGTACCAAATAGCTATGCAACACATAAATTATTTTGAAGATAATTGTGCTATTTGACACTTCATCGGACTCATATCTTATGGACAGTCGTGAAACGCAACAATATTGTTTATCCTACCAATAAGTAGTAAATAGCTAATTTGGAATTTATGTATAACTTATCTGTACATTGTGAAACAGACCCTAACTCTAGTAAACTTTACAGGGCAGCCATTTCAAAATAATATAATCACGTTAGTTTTTGTCATTTTAATTCATAATCTGTTATTATGAAAATTGGCATACAAGCAAACAAAGGGTTTAGTATGAATATAATAAAAATAATAACATAAAATTACACAGTTTTCTTGAAAAATCTAATGTTTCTATCAAATTCATCAATTTACCAACTGATTAATTTGAAATATAAAACACATTTTTTTTTTTAAATATAGCCATAATATTTAGTCAATGTAGTATCCAAATATGATAAAAATCGTTTTTTTTTTATTTTCAAATCCAACATTGTTCTACGATCATGACGCATTGTTCTATCTTCTTCGCTACTATCGCGTTTTGTTACTCTAAAACTGTCATGTGTGACGAAAGACAATATAGGATACATTGTCTTATGTTATTGAAATATAAATCGATTAAGTTACATAAAAAGCCTAGTAAAAAATATATAGTCAGGATTTCATTAAGTTTATGTTATTATATTTAATATTAGTATAAGTAGCGGCACGAAACTCTAGCGCTGACCGTTATTGCGCAGAAGTAAAAAATTAGGTACCTTAATAAGGCTAGCGGAATGAAGAGCGTCGATTGGCTATCCAGTCGCATTTTGTCCCCCGCGCGACAGTACACATGCGCAGCAATCCCCTCCACGTATCGGCCAGTGCTAGACTTACGTGCCGCTGGTTATACTCGACCTCCAACGGAGTGAAAATCATTCAAATTATTTCATTTGCCTCTCATCTTCGCTACTATTTCCCAACCTTTTCCCGCTATCTCTTTTATTTCATCTGCTCAGGTCTTGTGGGCGTCTCTTCTTTCTAAAAAGCCTAATACTTAACGGGAAATTCTAATTTAAATTATTTTATTTATTAAATTGTATTTTTTTTTTCAGAGAAATACTACGAGAGTACAGTAATGAGACATCATGGCGGTTTTGGAGGAAGCGGCGGCTTGTGGTGGCGCTGCTTGCGTTCTTTGGATTCTTCAACGTGTACGCCTTGAGGGTCAACCTTTCTGTTGCGGTGGTTGCCATGACGGAGCCGATAGAGCATGTTCTGGATAATGGAACTATTATTTATGTGAGTTTTGCAGACTAATTTTGTTTCAAGGATTTGTGAGGGACAGTTATAATGTGGGGAAGTTCTTATATTAGTTTTGACCGTAGTAGAATATACATTAGTAGGATATACAAGCCTTGACTTGTTTAAGCTATCGCGGAATATGATTAAAAGTAGTATTACGAATATCCATAGCGCTAAATCACCTGTATCATGAGCACACCCCACATACACACCCCACAAACACACCCTCTCGTACATACCCTCACTTTAACACTATCACACAACACAGCCAAATTAGTTCTTACTTAGTCAAATGTATTTAATATTTTTCCTCTCGTAAATGTATGTACCTTTATTATGTATTCCATAGTCTCCCCCCCAATAAAAAAAGTATTTAGTTACTATTATGAGTACATAAATGTTGATAGGATTTATCACTTTTACTCTTAGTTATTATTTAGTCGTCTAATGCAAAAATTAATGATTTTTCAGGCTCCAGAATTCGACTGGAGCTCTCAAACCAAGGGTCTAGTACTGAGTTCCTTCTTCTATGGATACATCGTCACGCAGCTGCCTGGAGGATGGCTCGCGGCTAAAATAGGAGGTAACAGGTTCGTTCCTTGTACTAAAACACAACGTACTAATTTAAATATGCCTCCTTTTTTAATCTTCTAAGATATGGTTCAAAAATATTTAGTTTTCTTTCATTATAACAAAATCGACAACGCACTCACAAACTAATTAACTAATCCCCACAGGAGCCGGCTCAATACGCGAATACTACGCTAGCGTAGGTCACGCATGGTCAAATACAAATTTATATATATATATGTATACTAGCAGACCGGCTAAGCGTTTTAGTTATACCCATTACATAGTAGTAACCTATTCAAGGGAAACGGTAGGAGAACACCAGTCATGGGGACCATCATGCTTTTTTGGTTATTTTAATTTTGGCCATTAAATTATAGCTTATTTGAAACGTTGGTACTTCCAACACAGCGCTACCTGTTAGAATTGTGACTATCAAATAATAAACAAATATTTTGCAATAAAATAATATTGCGGGTATAAATTGAGATGTAAGCTATCCTATCTTTTAAGTTAGATCAAACACACGGTGTGCAAATTTGATTGATATCGGTTCGGTAGTTTAGGAGTCCATAGCGGACAAACAACGTGACACGTAATTTATATATATTAAGATATATATTGTTTTGTATGACATCTCGCTGTTGGACTTAAGGGGCCATAACAGCTCAGCTCGGACTATTTTGGCCAGTGAAGCTCGGCTGGAATGGCCAAATCCCTTCAAAACGTATAAATCTTTCTTATACATAAATTAAATCCTAAATCATAAATATCTGTTGTTTAATAAATAATTTAAATATTAAATTTCGACAGTATAGATAAAATGATATACCAGTGTCAAAGATTGATAAAAAAGAAAATGATTTCGGCCACACATTTATACTTTTGATATGGTTTTACAGAATGTTTGCGATCGGCGTAGGCGCAACGTCTTTGCTGACTTTATTTACTCCGCCCCTCGCGCATACGAGTACAGCTCTGCTTATCGCTGTTAGAGTCGTTGAAGGGTTATTTGAGGTAGGACAATTGTTATATTATTTTTAACTAGATGACACAGTGTACTTCATACAGTGCCACATTTTCTTTTTGGCCGGTAAGATCGTCGCTGTCATGGATACTAATGTATTGCCAGTAAATAAATATGAATCATTATAAGGGGAATTCAAAGTCATGCAGGCAGAAAATACAGTTCTAGGCTTAAACAAATGTGAAACTTAGGAACAACTGATATGATAGTATTACTGGTGCTATTAATATAATATATTTTAAGATACCTAGCAATCAAAACCGTTCGATAATTAAAACTTTGTCAGATTGCAAGGAATAAAAATAAATACATTTTACTTGGATTTTTATTAGATGTTGGTTAGTAAAATTATTTATTGTATTTGAGAGCTAACTGACAATGTCAGTCTGACATTTCAAAATGGCGATGAATGATGAATGAAATATATACAGTGCTACATACATATATTCGTGTCAAAAGTTACTAAATATATTAATCAGACCAAAGAGATCGGACCTTATACTATAGCTATGAAACAAATTTCTGAAGGTTATAAATATATGAAATCAAAGTGACAATTTTATATTTCTAAAATGACAAAATACCTTTAATGTTTCCCAGCTAGGAACAGTTCTTTTGGAAAATTAAATTGTCGTTTTTAGTATTTCCCTTTACTAATTATGTTTCTTACTGTTTAAACCTTCTTTGACCTTCCACAAATATTTCAAGATCATAATTAGCCAAATCGGTCCAGCAATTCTGGAGTTTCAGCGAGACAGAAACAATTCATTTTTAAATACATAACGATAATTGATTTTTTTAATTTCTCATATTGCCGGTTTCTTAAGTTGGTTGGATGCAACCAAAAAAGACCAAATTTCGTACTAAATACGTGTGTGTACACGCGTTAGAAGTTATACTTACTTCTTTAGCGTAACAAGATATAGATTTTTCAAAAATATCTTTCGCCTTATTCTACGTTTGTAGAAAAACTACACTAACAAGAGAAAAAACTAAAATGTTGTATATAGCTAAATTCAGGGTGTTGGTTTTTTGTGACGGTGCGCGCGCATCATAAAACTCTCATAATTCTCCCTAACGCGCCGAAAGAAGTATAACTTCAAAAACGCTTGCATTTTTGAAGGGGTAATACTTTTTCTACATTCCTTTAATTTGCATGAATTTCCAGGGTGTGACATACCCATGTATCCACGCGATATGGTCCCGTTGGGCGCCGAGTGACGAGCGCGCTCGTCTCGCGACGTTCGCGTTCAGCGGGAGTTACGTCGGCACGGTCGTGTCTATGCCCATTTGTTCTCTACTAGCGCACTATACAGGATGGCCTGGAATATTCTATGTTTTCGGTAAGGAATTATATAAAATAGTCTAATTAGTCTAAGAAAAAATAACTATGTATGTACCGAGATAGGCCGTTCTCGACAATTTCTTTGTAATACATTTAGAATGTTTTGTTGGCTATATGCTATATATGGCCCATGTGTTGCGGGGTTATTTTTGTAATATATGTTTAGGCGAACAAGAATATATAGAAGGAAAAAGAAATAACTATACTATATTAGAATTAAGTGTCGTATTAGAAATAAGTCATCATAACACGAAATTCCATATCACCTCGAAATCCGTCGTTCCACAAATGAGTGTTATAAGGCCAGGTTTTGTCACCACCAGTATGTGAAACCAGCTGCCCACTGCAGTATTTCCGAACCAATTTGGACTTAGGGTCCTTCAAGAAAACAGCGTACTAATTTTTAAGAGACTGGCAACGCACTGACACACACACACTGCGAGCCTTCTGGCGATGTGAGTGTCAATGGGAGGCGGTATTACTAATCATCAGGGTATAATAATACTATGAGACTACCGCGGTAATGCGCTATTGCATAGCATTTTTTTATCAACTTATGCGATTATAATTATTTATTTATGCAGTATTTTTTTGATATTAATTCAATCTACCACTCTACAACTCTACCAGACTCAGACTGACACGCCTATATAGTCTGTCTCACTCTAACGCGTTCCGGCTGCACCGGCCGCTTTTACGCTACGTCACCGGACACGTCAGAGAGATGCGAATACGCAGTATGCGTTCTGTCCCGCTCTAATGCGTTTTTGCCAAATATATAGCATTTTTCATCCTAGAAATATTACAAAGCATGCAAAAAATGTCTGTTTTCTCTTTTTTGATTATATTTAAACTTAAATTATTCCAGGCATAATGGGTCTGGTGTATACCACCATTTGGTGGCTTGTTGTTAAGGAATCACCGGAAAAGGATCCTCACATCACAGCCGCTGAACTCAAATATATTCAGGTATGAAAATTCCTTAGATTATTTGAAGTGAAACTTCTTTAGAATAGTTGTGATTTCAAATTGGATGCAATGGAAAAAGCGACAGTAAAAAGAGATAGACGCATAAAATCATAAGATTTAACGTGTGAGAAAAGGAGATAGGAAGCATTATACATTATATAGTGTCGGCTACTATCTATCTTTCAAACCCCTAAGCGATATGGGTCCACCGCAAAATTTAAATTTGTATTTCTAGACAATTTTTGTTTTTATTTTTTTATGATGCAGCATACAAAAATACATACGAATATATTATAGAAAGTTGTTAATTTCTTTGAACTAAAAAAATGTTTTATAGAAATAATATACATGGCAAAACAACGTTTGCCGGGTCAGCTAGTAATTAAATAAAAATAAGCCGTTGCCATGGTTACTGATATATTGTTCGGAATTGACGTAACCACGGCAACAAACAAACAAAGGTGATTTTATTCCCACTTAATAAACTATTGTTTAATCTAATTTCAGGATTCCCGCGGCACCCAAGCGGTGGAAGGGTCCAAAATTCGACACCCGTGGCGTGCAATATTGAGCTCTGGCCCCGTCTGGGCTATTGTTATGGCCCATTTCAGTGAGAATTGGGGATTTTATACGTTATTGACGTTTTTGCCGACGTTTATGCAAGGTAATTGTTTATTATTGCCATATCAAAGTATATACAGTATTTATGCCTGTGTGTATGTAATAAATTCTGCAAACTATATAAATAATTTTTATATGTTATAGTTATTTATTTTTTATATTTTTACCAATTTTTTTACCAAGCTTCCTGAGGAAGGTTTAGGTGTATAACTCATAAGAGCTGGAAGACTATAGATTAATCATATTTTTTTTTAAATTTAAAATAAATAATGGCGGTACAACCTTTTGAGGTCTGGACTTCAGATTCTGTTTCATGCTCATTTGTCAATCTAATAGGCATGTAGGTGATCAGCCTCCTGTGCCACACACGCCCTCGACATTTCGGGTCTAAGGCGATTTACTAAATATATCTAATGTACAGATACCGGCAAACTTTTTGACCATTTAACAAGGGAGTGGGGGAAAGTTTGCGCATCGCGGGACACAAACGTCAACTAATTTACCCAGTGATACCTAAAAATCGCTTCTGCGCAGGCAAGGACATTTGTTCAAGATGTTTGCCGGTATCTGTATGCTACGGAGGCTTTAATGGGAGAGCCTTTTCGCACTTGGCCACTTTAAAAAAAATACTAATATGTTGCAGACGTTTTCAAATTCGAGACCTCCCAGACGGGGTGGCTATCCGCGGTGCCTTACCTGGCGATGGCCATCGTATTGCAAGTGGCAGGGCACATGGCGGACTGGCTGCTGCGCATGCGCATCATGTCGAGGACCAATATACGAAAACTCTTCAATTGCGGGGCTTTTCTTGCTCAGGTAATTTTATATCTTGAATTTTAACATACAGGAAGATATTTCTTAATACTATATTTTGACCCTGAATCTTAACTGAATATATGACCCTACCTCAAATGACGTCAGGCACAAAAATTTGAGGGCAAAACTAAGGGTTCTAACGCTGCTATTATTATAATTTTATTTTATTTTATTATTACTATTTATTTATATTATTATGACTATTTATTTATATTATTATTACTATTTATTTATATTATTATGACTATTTATTTATATTATTATTACTATTAATTTATATTATTACTACTATTTATTTATATTATTACTACTATTTATTTATATTATTATTACTTTTTATTCATATTATTATTACTATTTCCAGACGATATTCATGGTGGCAGCTGCGTATGCGACGAATATTCTTGGATGTATCGTGTGCCTCACTATCGCTGTGGGCCTTGGAGGCTTCGCTTGGTCCGGGTTTAGGTATTTCACTTATAAAGATCAATTATTAATAGATATTTAATACTGAAAGATTAAAAATATATTAGTGCACTTAGTACAATGTACTTAAAATAAAAAAATAATAATATGAATTATATTTTACTATACTTAAATAGAGCTAGAATGTACTACAAAGTTAAACGCGTAATATAGAAATCATTTGAATTACTAATTGCAAATAAATATATTTTTATTAATAATTACAACTATATTATTTTTTATTCTTTTGTGCCATCCGCTTCCGAAGATTGGCGATCATCATGGCTTATTCTCAACATTAATGATATTACTAATTACGATTATTTATTTTTCAGCGTAAATCACTTGGACATAGCGCCACCTCACGCGAGTGTGCTGATGGGACTTTCCAACACAATCGCCACTTTGCCCGGCATTGTCAGTCCCCCGTTAGCCGGATCTATCGTTACTGATAAGGTAATTGGGGGTTCACCACTCCATATAAATTATGTTGAACGCTTTTTTTTTTTTATTATGGCTATGGCACGATTTGTGCATTAGCCAGCGTCAAGTATAGGATTTTTATAATTCGTTCTTTTTGCCTTAGAAATTCGATCATAATTATCCTCCATGTACGGTTTAGGCACTCGCCCGGTACCGCACAACCCTCCCAAAGGCCGAGAACAAATTTAAATTAAACCGGGAATCGAACCCGGTACCCCTCACCTAGCTGCCACTTAATAAGACCGCTAGGCTATGAGGCCCCTGTGTTGAACGCTTTATATAAGTTTTAAAAATATTTATTTTAGCGCCATCTATTGAGCAATATAAATATATTTAGACTGCGAAACAATAGCGGCTAGTACAGACATCTTTTTGAACCGATTTTAAAAAGATGTTACCAGTTATATTTGTAAGCAGATGTTCTTTCCTCGTTAGTCAAATATATGCTGCTAATCGTATTAAATTTTAATCGGGTCTAAATATGTAATATGTGTGAAATCTGACTGTTTAGATGTATGTAGTAATTTAAATATTTAAAGGGAAATGCAGAATATAGGCACTTAGATAAATAGTTATAATTTTTAATGCTGGCACTTAGTTTCACGTTTCCAGATTCAAAACTAATTTTACTGATAACGAGGTATAGAAATAATTAAAACGCATTCCAAATTTAAAACTAATTTTGCTGCCAACTATAGCGAGTAATAAAAGTATTTAATACGCGTTCCAAATTTAAAAATATTTTAACTGATACCTATGGGCTATAAAAAAAATTATTAACGCCATCTATTGACCAATTTCAACATTTCCAGACTGCAGAACAATGGCGGATAGTTTTCTTCATATCGAGCGCTATCTATCTAATCGGTGCAATAGTTTACTACATTTTCTGCTCGGCGGAGAGACAACCGTGGGTCGTGGAGTTCGATAATGACGCGAGTTTTGATACAGACGCAGCATCCGTCACCACTGCGAGGGGCGTCGACAATAAGGCTTTAGATAATTCGGAGATTTAAGACTAATTGACCGTTTTAGGTAATTGAGAAATTAATAATTGTTCTGTATTACAAGAACGGACTTTAAAAATTGTCCGTTTTAAATTAAGTACCGATGGTATTAATTAAAAAATCCAAGAGATCTTTGTGTACATAATGGAAATCTCCAAAAAAGGACTATTTTAATTGTCCGTATTATCTTGGTATAAATGTACTTTTTGACAAATTAAAAACAGACTCAGGCCCATATTAGAACGTCAAACTTGAATCTAGTTTCTAGAGCTGTCAAACCATTTTTTTGTATGAAGTTTGACAGTGACAGCACTTAAGATGCATATGCGTCGTTAATGCGTTGCAACTTATACAGGGCGTCCCAAAGTTATGAGACATTAAAGGAAATTACCTTAAATATTAAAGAAGACTTAATGTTATTTATAAAATTAGTAATTTTGCATTCAAAGATTTTCTAAAAATTACTTGCCTCGTCTGGGAATCGAACCGACTTAAATGTAAAAAAAACACTCCTACTTTTATGATGCCAATCAAAAAAATTGCCCAAAACTAATAACTCTTCTTAATTAACATAGTTATAAAAGAAAGGAACAGCGTGAAATTAATCATTTTACTTTCCCTTCATGTCCCATAACTTTGGGACGCCCTGTATAAAGGTCTAAAGGTCAAATTATTAACAATGTCTAGTCTTAGGGTATACACTTAAGTATGACTCCCGGATGTCTAAAATATATTGGACTTTGACATGTCTAGTTTCTGAATCTCACCTTAAGACCTTCATAGAAATAGTAATTTGATCTTACCGAATATTTTTTTATTATGGCATACTACTCAGTTAAATGTTTGGGTATTTTTTGTTACATCTGGATACAAGTCAATTGGACGAAATATTTATAAAATTTGACAACAGTGTTACCAACTATATTCTTAACACATTTATTCGATCTATGAATAATTTTTGCTCTGCTATGCGAATGTTCAAGAGTTTTTATATACTGATTATGTTTTTTTAAGGGCTTGAATTCTTCGAAAATTTGGCACAAAATGCTGACTTTGATAAATCAAAACAGACACAGAAAAATGTCTGTAGCATAAACTTAATTTTACTCTTAAATATTTTAAGACTTATTTTGTTTACTTCATGAAAGTCAACATTGTTTTTATATATTTTTTTCCTAAGAGAAAACAATTTTTTGTAATTGCTCAAATTATTACACAATTATTTTTATCTTTGCGATGTTAAAATATTATTATTAGTATGTCTGAAAACTGTATAATGAAGAGCTTCGGAATTATACAGTTTGAGTAATGTATAATCCATCAGTTATTTCCTTAAATTGTTAATACATTTTATTACCAGTGATTTCTATGTATAGAGACTTTGCTTCCACCGGACATTTGTATTTGCCTGTATACATTTTATACTAGAACGAACGGACCCAATAGACATCCTGAATACAAAAAAAAGGGTGCGTGTTCATATGTACGCGCGTAAGAAGTTATACTTCTTTGGCATTATGAACAATAGTTTTTGATTGCATGCAAATAATTAATTACAATTAAATAATCAAAGACTAGAAAGGAGTCATTATAGTCAATAAAGTTCAGTTTAAATTTGAAAAATTAAATATTTATTATTATTCCCTTACATTAAGTGTAACATAATTTCTACTATTATTCGAATGTTGTTATTAAATTATGTCCAATGCCGTAGCATCTTCCTTGGGCAACTTCATTCTGTTAATTTTGTGTAACGGTGCGCGCGCATGGTAAAATTTCACTCTCATAAATTTTTTCATAACGCGCCTAAAGAAGTATAACTTCAAAAACTCCGTAAACTTATCAAATTCACAAAAAAATCATCAAAATCAATTAATTAATTACAAACACGCACATTTTCATATACCAGAATATAGAAATATGTAAAATGAATCATTGTCTATGTGATTGCGGTTTGCTTGCGGTGCCTACATATGCTTGTATTGCATAAAAAAATAATCTTAAATATATTGAGATTTTTTTATTAACTTGTGTGTTCTACCATCTATTGACACATAAAAATAAATTTGATAATTCCAACATATAAAAAAATCGTGTCATTTGAATGTTTCGTTTTATTTATGCCTCGCATAAGGAATATCTTTCTCTAAGTGTAAATAAGAATTATATTTTATTGTCATATTTGTATATTTGATTTTTAACTGTGATTATTAAATATATAAACCAGTTTTTATTTATTTATATAACCCCTTAACATATTAGCAAAATATAAATAGCGTTAATGTTTTGGAAAGCACGAAAAGAGCATAACAATTCTTAAAAGGCCGGCAACGCGCTTGCGAGGCTTCTTGCATAGAGTGTCCATGGGCGGCGGTATCAATAACCATCAGGTGTGCCTCCTGCCCGTTTGCCCAAAGTTTCATAAAAAAATCACGAAATTAAACTGATTTTAATGACAATACTGATATTTCTTCTTTAAAAAGCTTTAATACTCCAGTCCCAATGGAGTTACAGGCCTATTTTAGAGGCTTGGCCTCAGATTCCATCTGTTTCAAAGACAAGTAGGTGATCAGCTTATACCAAATACTAAAATAAATATCGCTGCCCGAGACCGTACTATCTCAGTGTGAAGTCATGCCTTAGTTTCAACTGAAAACAATATTTTCATCTTCACTGCATAGTAAAACAAAGTCGCTTTTTCTGTCCCTATATCCCTATGTATGCTTAAATCTTTAAAACTACGCAACGGATTTTGATGCGGTTTTTTTAAATAGATAGAGTGTTGAAGAGGAAGGTTTATATGCATAATAACACCCATTAAATATTGGAGAAATACTGTTATTTTTGAGGTTTCTAATGTGATATCGTAAATAATTACATTTTTTCCGCTTACAATGCAAACGCAGGCTGAACCCTACGAGATTTATCAAAATAATGTACTAAGTATTGTACACATTAAAAAGGTCTACAGAGAACTCCACGATAGTATATGTCTATCTCTTATGGATATCCCACAATAACATTTTTTTGTGATTTACTTTTTACGACAAATAATGGCTAAGTTTCGAAGCGATTTTAACCAATACAGCATTAATCCTTATCCAAATGTGCGAAGCCGTGGCGGGTCGCTAGTATATTATAAAACGAAAAACGTTAACTTAAGTTTAAAAAGTCTTTACTTTGAATAGAGACATCTATGGATATCTTTAGAAAAACTAATACCTAACGTTTTCTTGATTTTTCTATAATATATAATAACTAAATATACAATTAGGTATAATCATAGAAATTCTTAAATTATACCTAACTTGCTTAATTTTTAAAAGACTCGTACAGTTAACACATTTGTGTTCCGTGCAACTAACTTCTTTATTTTCCGTACTATAGTAAATAATTCAATATTCAAAATTTTTACTTAATAATTGTCAAGTTATTTAATAAATATATTTAATATTAGAAAATTTTATATTACTGAAAAAATAAAGTTTTAGAATGATTTAAAAGTAAGTGAACGATTAAAAACTATTTTTGTCGTCTCTGTGAGCACCGTGCGGAACACTTTGTCGGCAAAACTCAAAGGCTTTAAAAAGAAGCCGCCTCTTGTCCAACCGCTCATTTTTGTTTAGGTTTTAGTTTGATTTAGAACTGTCGCGTTGATTTATTATTAGTGATTGACGATGCTGAGTCCTAACAATTATTCCGTGAATTTATTAGAAGTGATGGAGAAAACTGGCTACCCAATAGTCCAGAAAAATGGCCAGAGAATATTCGGCCCTCCGCCAGATTGGATTGGACCTCCACCGCCACGAGGCTGCGAAGTATTTGTTGGTAAATTACCACGCGATGTATTTGAAGACGAGCTAGTGCCCATCTTTTCCAAGGTCGGGAAAATCTATGAGTTACGTCTTATGATGGATTTTTCTGGATCCAATAGAGGATACGCCTTCGTTACCTACGCTACCAGAGCAGAAGCAGTTGCTGCTATCAAAAAGTTGGCCAACTATGAGATCAGGCCAAGGAGGCACATTGGAGTTGTGGAGTCCGTGGATAACTGCCGTCTTTACATAGGAAATATTCCGAAGGATGCTACGAAAGAGGAGGTTTTCAAGGAATTAAGTAATCGTGTATCCGGAATGGTCCGGGTCATAATGTATAAGAACTGTTTTAATCGAAACCAAAACAGAGGATATGCTTTTGTGGAGTTTGTTTCCCATCGCGCAGCAGCTATGGCCCGACGAGTGCTGGTCCCGGGATGTGTCCGAATGTGGAACAGAGATATCATGGTGGACTGGGCAGAGCCTGAACCAGAGGTTGAAGACGAAGAAATGAGCCGGGTAAGTTTAGCTTATTTTGTTTTAATTTCCTAACTATCACAGTGCATTTGTTGCGCTTCTATTTTTTTCTAAAGTTGTAGGTACCCACTAATTATTTTATAAATCATAGCAGGGCAGTCTCATCGAATCGAAATATACTGGTTTGACTTTCGACTTTGTTGTATTCGTAACTGGTAAACGAAAGAAAGTACGTGGGTATTTTTCATAAATACTAGAAGATGGCGAAACTTAGAGGTTTTAAAAATAACGCTAATAAAAGTATTATTACAGGTTAAAGTGTTATATGCCCGTAATTTAAAAATTCGAACTGCACCCGACACAATAAAGGCGGCTATCGAAGCTGCAATCGATAAGAAAATAGAAAAAGTCAAGAAAATTTGTGATTATGCGTTCATTCATTTCTACGAGCGCAATGACGCTGTAGAAGCTTTTAAGAAATTACGAAATGTGATTATTGACGGAAGCCACGTTGAAATAAAATGGGCTAAGCCGGTGGATAGTGATCTCTATCGCATACAGAAGCTTAGGCGCGGCAATGCGAAGTTTAATACCAATCTTAACTTATCTCAAACCCTATTGCTTTATAAACAGCACCTCGAGAAGAACGAATACGCAAGTTGCCCAAAAGATGAAGGAATCGGTTCCAGCTATGTCCCAGATTGTTGTTCCTCGGTTCAATGTACGCCGTGTATGCAAGAAGACTTCATGACTGCACCAGCTAACCTTGAATCTACTTGCAGCAGGTACACTTTACAAATTGGTTAATTGACTTCTATGCGAAAGCCAAGGCAGAAATTTAATAAAATTGTTTTTCATTACAGATATATGTGGGCTCGCCCTACCTACAAGTTCCATTCATATTTTGATGCCAATGGAAAAGAAAATTATGTGTGTGCATTAGAACTGCCCCATGTTGGAGGTCCGTTGTTCCATCCTCCCAGATCCTTGGGTCCGCATTACTCGGTTCCATGTTTGACATTGCAACAAGCTCGGGTCTATGCTGCTGCTATAGCCTTACAATCATTAAAGGTATGTTGTGATTTGACTTTTTTTTATTAAAATAAGAGGCTAAAGGGCCTGGAGGCACACCTTATGTTATGACATTGTCATCCATAGTATTGCTAGAAGGCTCATCGGTGTTTCCGGCCATTTAAGAGTGACACAGTATCTTGGGAAGTTCTTGATACTTGCATATTTAATTTTCAAAATGAAAGTCGCCAATATCTTGAACATACATAACAATTGCGTGTCTTTTACATGCCATTTGATATTTTTATAATTTTAAGTCTGGTTTTATTGTTTGAAACAAACATGTTTATGGCTTAAGATTTAGATGTTTTTGACGTAGTGCTAATTTAGACTTCATTGAGAGTTGGTGTAACAATTACTACTTGTGATGTATTAAATTTTAGCAACTTGGTGTAGATCTCCTTCAAGTGACTGACAATAGAGTCTACCGTCCAATACTGCAGTCGCTGCCTCAAACCTACATCGGGCCTTGGGACTGCTCTCAGCCTGCGTATTATCCCACACTACCACCACCTATACCACTAACAGTTCCCGCCACATGGTAGACTTGAAATCTGTTTTAATAAATAGCTGTGCTTTTATTATCAGTTTTCAAGATATTTTTGACTAATGTTTAATTAATTCGAAATCTCAATTTATTATTGATGTAATAATTTGTATTTCCTATAATAGTTGCTATGTTTGAAATCTTTAACCGTTTAAGCAATTGTATGAATTGTTTTTAGTGTTGCCATTGAAACATGCAACTTGTTGATTTTTGAAAGTTTACCTTTTCTTTTATTACTAAGAGTTTATTAGAATATTAATGTTAAGTTCCTTTGACCTTTCCATTTAGTTTTGACTTGGTGTAGACATTTCAAAAATGTTATAATATGTTGTTGTACATAGAGGCATTATTTACTTATGTAAAGCTACCTCTGATACTTCCTTCCTTGTGTTTATACTTGAGTATATCCAGAGTGAAGGAAATGACTTTTTCTATAATAAAAATATAACCATAATGCTATCTATAGTTTTATTCTTGAATTTCGACCCCTATAACGACGAACGCTGTCATTCTCAGAGATTTAAAGCAGACAACTGTTTCTTTGGTTAATAAGAATATATTGTTTATACATTAATAATTTTATGATTAGGAACTCAAAAATATTTGGCTATTTTAATTTTATAATACAGACATTTTTGAATTGCAAAAGATTGTTGAGAGAACCAGTTTTTTTTACTATTAATTTATAAATAATATATATTATTATTTATTGTTTGTTTATATCAAAATTACTATTCATTCGTCAGACTGAATAGTAATTTTGACTATTACATATTCCGTTATTTTTAATAACGGAATGACTTTGTTCTGCTCTTAATCAATTTCGAACCATTTCGCTGTATTTTATTTCTTCGTCAATAATTTATTCATGCAAAAATCATCGTATCAATCATCCCTAAATTGGTTATTGGACCTATTTTTTTTTTCCTTTATGGCTCTGGCACGGTTTGTGCATTAGCCAGCTTCAAGTAGGTATAGGATTTTTGTGCGTTTTCCAATTACAGAGCATTTTTCGACTCAGTGCCGCACAATGCCGCATAATGCTGAAGCTTAATTGGAACGTGAATTAGTTTTCAAATGCATCAGCAGAGTGCGCTAAGTCAGTGTTGAAAAAAAATGGTCTGAATAGAGTTAGCAACCTCATTAATGTATAAATAATTTGGTAAACAATAATAATTGGTTGAAAACTTTTTACGCTTAATTTAATAATCAAATTATTTCATTAACATTTTTTTTATTGAAATAAGAGAAAACCTTTAAAGAATATAAGGTTTTAACAAGCTAAATTAACAGTAAAATATTTAGTTTCATGTAAGAAGTTTACATCATTTACGTTTTGAGTAATATTTTTTAATGATTTCTAAAAAAATTATATACTTTTTCAAAACCATTGCAATTTTTTCTAAAGTATAATCCTGTAAAGTAAATTTGTTTACAGATCCGAATTTTAAAATAAAATTGTATTCATACTTTAAATGTGGAATATAAAAAAAGTAACTATTTATACCTTCATCCTATATAATATTAATTTTTTTAGCAGTTTGAAATAACTTTAATTATTTTCAAAATCTACGACGAAACGAAAGCCTTACAAATTATTCAACAATAAATAATATTTACTAACGAAAATTTCGATAAATGCCAACTTAAAGAAAAATACTGGTCAATTTTCTGTCACTGTGTTGGTATTGTTTGCGAGAAGCTCGCGAAAGTATTCGTTTTGAGAGTGCTCAATTGTGCGAAGCGTTGCTGTAGTTGGAACACTCAACGTTGAGCATTATGCCGCAAAATGCGCTCTAGTACTGTAATTGGAAAACGCTTTATAAGTCGCTGTTTTAATTATTTACAGTTTATGAATAATAAAAAACGAAGGAAACTAATCGCGACATAACATAGATGATTGAAAACGCATTAAATTTACAACAAAATCAGAATAGTTACATAAGGGGAAAAATAAATCAAAATTATAGTTTTACGCACAATAAAAACATATGACAATGATTATGATTTATAACCTATGGTTCCTCGGAGATTAATCTGTGGTTTTGTTTCCCTGAAAATTCAAGAGTATATTATTAAGTAATCTGTGCTTAAATTTGAACCAATTACGATTAGTCAAATTACCAAAACAAACTTGAATCAAACAATCGCGTGAAATCACGAATAGAAAGATAAAATTGTAAAATAGAGGTACTTAGACGCCGGAGTATGGGCACTGGACTTTCGAAATATAAATAATGTATCGAAGAAAAGTTACTAGTTTTGTGAAGTCATTTTTTTATAGAGAACGGTCCTCTGTATTCCTTCGAAAAGTGCCTGCAACCTTAAACATTGATTTTAATGTTAAACATACCAATTGCAGGTTTTTATGTATTGGCAGTTATGATACGAAACCAGACTTAATAGATAAAACTCAGGAAAGCTGCTCATTCACTTATAGAACGCATACTTGCGGCGAATTACGGCCTTCTAATAAAGGCGAAAAGGTTATTTTATGTGGTTGGGTTCAATTTATACGCTTATCAAAGTTTCTTCTCCTAAGAGATTCCTACGGACTTACACAATGTACAATAAATGATTCTAATACTAGTGTAACTGATATTCCACTTGAAACCATTGTAAAAATATATGGAACAGTTGTTCCTCGGCCCGAAAATACTTCAAATCCTAACATGAAAACTGGAGAAATTGAAGTATCTATAGAAAAGATAGAAATTTTAAATCATGTTGAGAAACTTCCTTTTAATTTACGTGAGTACCAGAAGCCTAAAGAACAGCTTAGGCTTCAACATCGCTACATTGACTTAAGGTTTCCAGAAATGCAGTATAACTTGAGACAGAGATCACTAATGTTGCATAATATGCGACGTTTTCTCATTGAAAGGCATAACTTTTGTGAAGTTGAAACACCCACTTTGTTTTGCCGGACTCCAGGAGGTGCACGAGAATTTATTGTGCCTACCCATCATTCTGGTTTATTTTATTCATTAGTTCAAAGCCCACAACAGTTTAAACAAATGTTAATGTCTGGTGGTGTTGATAGGTACTTTCAAGTGGCAAGATGTTACAGAGATGAAAGTACAAGACCTGATAGGCAGCCAGAGTTCACCCAACTTGATATTGAGTTATCCTTCACAACATTAGATGGAATTTTAGCTATGATTGAAAACTTATTACATGATACATTCATTAAGGACTTACCAAAACCTCCATTCCACAGAATGACATATAAGGAAACTATTGAAAACTATGGTAGTGACAAGCCAAATGTAACATATGATTTAAGATTAAAAAATATCTCTTACCTATTTAATGAAAATCATACTGTCTATGCCATTCCATTTTCAAACAAATTGGGTAAATTAACTGCTAAATATAAAGCGAAGGTAAAAGAATTACAAAAGAAATACAGTGTGAAAGTTGTTTTGGACGAATATTTGATGAAAGAGTTTGGTAATGAAGTTACTAGTAAGATAAAAAATGTAATAGGTGTTGAAAATGCAGGAATTCTAGCAGTTGGAGAAGAAGAAAATGTATGTTTATGTTTAGGTGAAATTCGCCTGTTTCTTGCACTCTTACTGGAATCTAAACAATTACTACATGTAGACAATACAATGAAACCGTTGTGGGTGGTTGACTTTCCTTTGTTTATTAAAGGCGAAAACGGCTTGGAGACATGTCACCATCCCTTTACCTCTCCACATCCTGATGATGTGCATCTACTAGATACAGATCCCGAAAATGTTAGATCTTTGGCTTATGATTTAGTTCTTAATGGAAATGAAGTTGGAGGGGGTTCAATTAGAATTCATAATGCAAGGTTACAAGAAATAATTCTAAAGATTTTAAAAATAGACTCGAGTAAACTGAGCCATTTCTTAGATGCTTTAAGGAGTGGATGTCCACCTCATGGAGGAATAGCTCTTGGGATTGATCGATTAGTTTCCATTGCTTGTAATGCAGAGTCAATACGAGATGTAATTGCTTTTCCAAAATCCCATGATGGCAAGGATCCACTATCAGGCGCTCCTAATGTAATAAGTGAAGATGACAGAAAGTATTACCACTTAAAATAAGAAATTTATTTTATTTTTACATTATAAACTTAATCAGAAAGTCTTAGTTTTTAAATCTTGTTTAAATATTTTGCCTATAATGTCTAACAAACATTTATGTGGCAAATTATATCACAAACAAAATAATTACAGATATGTTATATTGATATAAATATTTTTTTAATATAGAAATAAGTAATAATATAAAAATTTAAATTATTTAGCGCCTGCTCAAATAGTAAGGCAATTACGTTAATAATAATTAAACCGATTAAGACCTTTTTTATCAGGCACTCCTAATGTAATGAAGATGACTATGTATTACTACTTAAAATAATATACATATTTATTTTTATATATACGTTTTGTTAATAAACTTAATCAAAAACCTGTATTATTTTTTACCTGGCATAAATATATAAATTACTTAACCAAAAATTAGAATAAAAATGTATAAGTTTTGAGTAATATGGGTAGGTACTCCATACTTACAGAATGTATTTCCCTGATTTCCAGTTATTTGTCAGTTGAAGGATTTATATATTTATACCCTTATATATCAGAAATACAAAATATATACATTATAAGTATTGTTTTTCTTAATCTATACGATAACTGATTCTGTGTGCCTACGGAAAAAGCCTCCCCAATTGTCCTCCATTTTTCCTTATTGTATACCAATCTCGTCCAGGTTTTAGTCTTTCCAGCCATTTCCATGATTTCATCGGCCTATCTTTTAAATTGCCTACCTCTGTTTCTTTTATGGCTTCTTGGTTGCCATAGTTATACAATTTTGCTCCATTTATCTGCTCTTCTTATGATATCTCCATTCTCCAGCCTATTTCCATTTTAATTATTTTGTTTTATATACAACGTCAGCAAACCCTGTTCTATCTTTAAAATTCTTGTTACTTATTTTGTCAATTCTTATTTTCTTTTGGTAAGAGCCCATGTTTGACAGTTGTATGTAAGAATGTAGTTAAGGGTTAATTACTAGTTAATTTTAACAACTATATTAACTGCTAATAAATTAATATGGAGTCGAATTAGTCATTGAGAATTGGCCGTTTCTGAATCTATTTAATTGGTCATATAGAGAAATTAATATTTATATAATATGCTAGCTGACCCGGCAAGCGTTTGTTTTGCCATGTACATATTATTTCTAGGAAACATTTTTTTTAGTTCAAATAAAAATAACTGTCTATAATAATAAAAAATAAGGGTTGATCGTAGAGGGATGACAATTAGGGGTTTTATGTATTTTTGTATGCTGTATTATAAAAAAAAGGAACAAAAAATTGTCTAAAAAAAAAAATTTTTTTTTTTGGGGTGGAACCCCCTTATTATTAAGGGGGTTGAAAGGTTCCGTAGCCGATTCTTAGTATTTAATTTAATTCTTGCAATTAATTACTGAGCAATTGCACGAAGACTGTATTAGTAAATGTTTCAACAACACGAAATAAACGTGCAACCTAAACGAATATTATGGACACCCTTCAATAAGAATGCATTCTCCATATGAATTTCTTGCATATCCTTCTTCACAGTAGCATTGATTAGTACACTTCTTAGTTAGTATGGGGCAGTGAGTTTGATTTCTCTCGTGTAAAGTGGAACATTCATTATCACAAGCAGAACCACAAGCAAAGTATTCGTGGGAGCCTGGACATCTCTCTGTAATTATTATTTTAGTAAGTAATTGAGTTTAAAGAATATGTTTATATTTTTCGCATTGACCTCTTCGTACGGTGAAGAAAGACCCAAAAGGTCGATGGCGTATCTCAGGCACGGAAGACTGATTACCTATTAGCCTATTAAGAAAAACAAACGATCATCAGACCCAGATCTAAGGTGTGGGCGCCATTGTTTCTTTTCTTGTTTATGTATTTTGTCTATAGTAGGTATATAAATGAGGGTTAAATTTTAAACAAAACTAATTAGAAAGTCATATATTATATATATTAACTAAGACTAATATATTATATACATACTAGATTCTTTAAAAAGCGACTTGGTGTATTACTTTTTGAAAAAAATGTGCGATTTAATAAATGATTAGGTATTTGCGTGAGACACTGTAGTTGATATAAATTTAATAAAGTATGATATGATATGTACGATACAAATAATATAAGAATTGACTTTGACTAATGATGTAAAATGTAAAAATCCGTGTCCGTTGTAAAAATGTGGAAGTGGGATGTTAGAAGTTTAGGTTCCAGGGAAAATAAATTGTTCACAAACATTTTAATCTTATTTTGTTTTTGATTAACATGAAGCGAAAAATTTCTATTGTACTTTTATTTCTTTTACTTACTTTCTATTTTATTTTTTATAACAAGTATGTTTACCAAATTTGTCATATATTTTAGAAAAGATTGCTTATAACATATACTGTAGATATAGCATTATGTATGATTTGGTAAACTTAAATAAATAATTCTTTTAAAAACCTACGAAGGAACGTTGTATATATCAAGTATGAAGAATAGATTTTAAGGAACATTTCGAAATTAAAACTGTATTTCAATGTCCGTTACATTTCTAAAATCCATTTTATACATACCGCAGCGTTCTTCAGATACACATTCACCTATTGAATTCCTATATAAGCCTGGCCTGCAAACACATTTGCATTTACAATTAGTTCTATACAAGCAATTGAACTCAGCGTCTCGAGTTTTGCATGTTCTTTTTGGAGAACACTGGTATATGCAATCCCGATGCTCGTTACGGCTACATTTTTGTGGATCTAAAAAAAATAAATAAGTTAAAAAAGTCACTAGACAATAAAAATATAAGGTTCTTTTATTTTTAGGAATTTATTTATAAAATAATAAGAGTTTTTTCTTGTTTTAAAAATAAATCACTGGCGCTACGACCTCTCTTAGGTCTTGGACTCAGATTTCTGAATCTGCTTCATGATCATCGTTTAAAATCTAATAGGCAAGTAGGTGATCATCCTCCAGTGCCTGACACACGCCGTCGACTTTTTGGGTCTGAGACATGTCGAGTCTAGTTTAAGTTTCCTCACGATGTCTTGTTGAATGCGCACATAGAAAGAAAGTCCATTGGTGCACAGCCGGGGTTCGAACCTACGACCTCAGGTATGAGAGTCGCACGCTGAAGCCACTAGACCAACACAGCTCTTTTTTTCTTGTTTTATCTATATATATAATATAGATATTAAAACATATATATATTGCATTCTGTTAAGTTTAAAAATACTTTAACACTTTAGATTTTCAACGAAAACAATATATAAAAGACATCATCTCAGATAAAATTAATTGTAGCACACTACTAAGAAAATTGGACTTCCTTGTTTCTGCCTACCAGACTTGTAGTCGGGCTTTGTTTCACGTAAATCTCATCAATACCAACTACGTAAAAAAAAGTGTGTGTGTGTAACCTTTACGCGCGATTGAAGTTAAACTTCACTCACTGAAATGATTAAATATTAACTTAAATAATAAATATCATATTATAATTTAAATATATTTTTTATTCATGTGCTTTACAAAGATTATTCAAATGTTATATTAATAATATTCATTCGAAACAGGTAATTAAATGTCATCATAATTTCTTACGTATGAAATTATAGGTTTGTGGTTATTATAACTATAATGTAAAACATAAATTTTACTCTCTCAATTTGCTACTTTTCTATACAGCATCTATCGTTGTACCGAAACGCGTTGTTGAATGAAGTCGAGTAGTATTCATAGATAGATAAAAATTTTCTTCTACAAAATCAACTAACGGCTGATATTCCTGAGAAAAGTAACATTAAAATCTCCAGTTAGAATCATCGGTAATTCATGATAATTACTATTTAAAAGTCGAGAACCTTCAATTGTGAAGTGAAGTAATTACTAATTAATAAATTTTATGATTTGTCAGCATATGTCAATATAACCTTGTTATTGAATATTATAGAATGTCGCAATCGTCAGAAAATTTATTATTAATTTACTTATTTTAAAAGTAACTTATTTAAAAAAACTTTGCAATTTAAAATATTTTTTTAAAACTATAGAATTTTTTTTATTCACTTTGCTGTCAATTGATCCGTTTGAAAATTTAGAAATAAATAATCCTAATTGATTATGATATTTGCCACTAGACGGCGTATAAGTCAAGAAGTGTGGAGCTGACAATTGACATATACTTACGAATTATTATTTTTAAATAGCGGAAACTGCACAGACTAACTAACTACAAGTAAGAGTTACTTCCGAAAAAGTCTGTGTTACTCCCTAGTCGCGCCTAAAGAAGTTTTACTTCAAAAAACTCAGTTAAATTCTGATTTGATTAAGCAATGTGCTTAAAAGCAGTATTAAAAATATCCATAACGCTAAATAATCTGCATCATGAGCACACTCTCACGTACATTATTTATTTATAAGTAATCTTACAGCTAACATTAATATTATGAAAGTAATACTTAGATAATATATAAAGCCAAAACAGATTAAATAGAAAAACAATATATAAGAAAAATAAAATATAAGTCAGTACATTAATACATAAAAATAAAAAACTAAAGAAAACTTAAATTTATCTTTAAACAAAGGCCAATTGACACTTATTATTTCAAAGATTGTTAATGTTAAACAAAGATAAAATCTTCCCGCCTCTTCAAATATTTCCTCACATCCTCTTTGGTGAGGTGGAAAATATCAATATCCTCATAGTTAGACATAACCCGAAACATTGGCGAATTATGCAGGTAACTCGTGTTTGTACGAGGCACATGGAACAATTGCGAATATCTTGTCGCATACGGTGGAGGGATTCTTAGTGAAATTTACCACAGCAAATAGGGGATATATCCGCTCGTTTTTCTTTCCTATGTTTATATAAAATGCTTACTATAAAGTTAACGATTATCTAGTTGATAAAAGGGCCTGGGACTAGTGCTAGACAGGCTACTTCTAATTAACTTGCTATATTTGTTTGAAAATGAGTGTTGTTTGATGATTTGCTGTTTTAAAAGAGTACCGAGAGTTTTTTACGCCCGCTTTTTCTCTCGGCCTACACCCTCTGTCTTTTTTGCCGATGAGAAGGGATGTCAACCGATTCAAATTTAATGACGTGGAATAAGTGATGCGTGCAATACATGCAATATGTTCCATAATAAACATATTATTTTTTTAAATTATTTTTTAAATATTATGTATACGTTAGCTGTAGCAGTGCGAAATAAATAAATACTTACCGGCCTCAAAAAGTGGCAAATAAAACAGGAAAACTAAACAAAATATCGCGTACATTTTACAACGGTGGAACAAGTTCTGAGAAACATGTGTGAAGGGAATTGTTAAATATTATCACATAATATGAGTCATATACCAATAAAAATATAAGTTTTAGTGGCTATAAATTATACAGCTGTACTTAATACAACCACTAACTTTATTTATTATATATATCATAGTTATTACAAACATTTGCGAAGTCATCGTCAGAAGGAAGTATAATGCAATAAATTTGCGCTTCCACATCTAACATTACTTTAATATCATATCTACTAACATCTTCTTTAGGCCTACAACGACAAAAGAAGTCGTGGCCACAATCTCAAAATTGGAGGACAAAAAGTCTCCCGGGTTTGATTTAAATGACAAAAAAGTCTTGAAGGAATTTCCCAAAAAAGCCATATTTAATGGCATAATACGAACTGGACACTTTCCATCGCTGTGGAGAGTCTCACAAGTAATTATGATACCTAAAGTAGGGAAGCCAGTGAACGAATTTAGCTCATGTAGGCCGATTAGTCTGCTAACCGTAACGTCAAAACTTTTTGAGTCAGTCCTACAGCACAGATTATTGGAGGAGATTCATCACAGAGCCATAATCCCGGACCACCAGTTTGGTTTTCGCCAGCAGCATGGCACTGTGGAACAAGTCCATAGAATCTGCTTTGTAATAAGGAAGGCACTAGAGAGAAAGGAGTACTGCTCCTCTGCCTTCCTAGACGTGCAGCAGGCGTTTGATAGAGTATGGCACAAAAGTCTCTTGTATAAAATAAAAACTCTTCTGCCCTGTACATTCTTCCCCATCATTAAATCTTATCTAACAGAAAGAATATTTCAAGTAAGAGAAGAAGATTGTACATTGCCATTTCACTCAATCAAAGCTGGAGTACCGCAGGGGTCTGTCCTGGGCCCAGTCTTATATACCATTTGCACATGTGATTTATCGCAAAGCGAACACGTCACATTAGCAACATTCGCAGACGATACTGCTGTACTGGCATGTATTAATAGCGCAATCGAAGTTTCAGACTTCCTACAGACTGGATTGCAAGAAATTGAAACGTGGCTTTCAAAGTGGAGAATAAAAACTAGTGTGACAAAATCAGTTCATGTAACCTTCACTCTCCGTAGAGGAGACTGTCCGCCAGTATAACCAGCGGCACGTAAGTCTAGCGCTGGCCGATGCGTGGAGGGGATTGCTGCGCATGTGTACTGTCGCGCGGGGGACAAAATGCGACTGGAGAGCCAATCGACGCTCTTCATTCCGCTAGCCCCCCTCAGGTACCTTATTTTTTACTTCTGCGCAATAACGGTCAGCGCTAGAGTTTCGTGCCGCTACTTATAACACTGTGCAATCAACAACTTCCGCAAGAAAACTGTGTAAAATACTTGGGAATACACCTTGATAGGAGACTCGTATGGAAACAACACATACAGAAGAAGCGAGAAGAAATCAATCTGAAATACAGAGGACTCTACTGGCTTCTTGGCAGAAATTCCATACTGTCAGTAGATAATAAGCTACTCATCTACGAAATGCTCTTGAAACCAATCTGGACATACGGGATTCAACTATGGGGTTCAGCGTGTGACTCTAATATAAGTATCATACAGAGGGTTCAAAATTACTCTTTGAAACAAATATCCAACTGTCCGTGGTTTATAAAAACATCGGAGATTCATGAGCACCTCAAAATCAGGACTGTCAAAGAGGAGATCAAGACCTGGAGTATGAAATACAGAAAAAGGCTAGAAAAGCATCCTAATAAGCTTGCCATGCAACTAACCATACCGGACCTAATAAATAGGCTTAAAAGGCGACAAATCCTAAGTCTTGATAGACACGGTTGAAAGAGAGGAGCAGTCTCGATGGAGATTTTACAAAAACTTACTTCTTTAACATAAACCGTTTAAAGAAGAGTGGAAAAAGTTTCATGCCAATTTTCCTCGTCCGTTCTACTCACGTGATTTGAGAACTTGTATTACATGTTAAAAAGAGCAGCGTTCGCCAAGTGGCTTCAGCGTGCGACTCTGATTCCTGAGGTCATAGCTTCGATCCCCGGCTGTGCACCAATGGACTTTCCTACTATGTCGCATTTAACGCTCGATCAGTGAAGAAAAACATCGTGAGGAAACTGGCTTGTCTTAGACCTACAAACGGCGTGTGTAAGGCACCTACTAGATTGAAAAATTAAACTGAAACAGATACTGAAATCTAAGGCCCAGACCTAAATCTTAGTATGAATTTAAAATAGTTTCCAATTATAAAGTGATTAAATAAATCTTTACGAACTCTCCTTAAGAACTGCATATGTTATTTCATGGTTTATACAAGTTTATAAAGGAGTTTTTATTTATTTCGTAATCCTACAGTTTAAACAACAAAAAACAAACTAAGTAATACTTAATTCGGCTGTGATGTGTGATAGCGTGGAAGTGTGGGAACATTCGTATGGGGGTGTATGTTGTGTGTGCTCATGAAGCAGGTGATTTAGCGCTATGGATATTCTTAATAGCAGTTTTGACTTCGTGGCCTGAGCGTGCGACTCTAAACCCTGAATAATGTTTTTTTTCTTTCTATACCTATCACGAGGAAACCGGATTACCTTACAAAAAAAAATGGTATCAGACATCAATGATGATCACCAATAGAAACATAAGGAAGCTTGACTGAATTTCCTGTATCAAGCCAACTAGATACATGAAATTCAGTAATGTAAAATTTTATAAGCTACAATAATTATCTAGCAAGAAATGTATAACAATAAAATTGATAATACCTTAATAATAACCAGTTTTACTGTGAACTATAGTAAATACAAGGAAAATATAATCTAACTAGCTGATCCGGCAAACTCCGTTTTGCCATGTCATTATATCATTTATGGTTATTGTGCCTCACTCGACATAGATAGGTATAGTGTGTCGCGGACTTTTTTGTAGATATTTATAAGATCTACAATTACTTAGAACATTTTATGGTTCTATCTTAAATAGTTATGCAGGGTACGCAAAATAAGTAACTTTTTGGTTGATTTTTTACACCTTGTGATCGAAAAACCCTAACATCTTACGGAACCCTATTTTTGTTCAAAATTAAATATAGCCTATATTACTCGTGGATAATGTAGCTTTCGAATGATGAAAGAATTTTTAAAATCGGTCCAGTAGTTTATGAGCCTATTCATTAAAATCAAACAAACAAACAAAGTTTTCCTCTTTATTATATTAGTGTAGATATATAATAAATTCTCGTACCAAAGTAAAATTCTCGTGTCGCAATGTTCGTTCCCATACTCCTCCGAAACAGCTCGATCGATTCTTATGAAATTTTTTATGCATGTTCAGTAAGTCTGAGAATCAGCTTCTATCTATCTTTTAAACCCCAAGATGATAACGGGTGTATGGACACCCGTTGGGATGGCCCAAAAAAAATACAACGTTTTTATTTTGAAGTGAAAATCTTTTAATATATATTATAGCAATACCATTGTAATATTAAACTACCTAAAGACTTGATATTAGACTAAGACTAACAAAATATGTAGTGTAAAATAATAGGTGTTAAATGAAATAAGTTTATTATCAACAAATTTATTACATAATTTCTCAGTCAATTAAACATTGCCTTCTTCTGGTGCATACTATGATACTATGTTGTATTGTTTAAATAATAAGAACAGCCTGCTATGCCTGACATGTCGATTTTTGGGTTTAGAAATGCATATTTTGTCATGTTGCTTTTACCGTAGAAGCAAGTGAAAATTGGGCACATAGAAAAAACTTTGGACGACGAGCTGTTAGAAACTAATAAGTTATCACTAATTTTTTTGAATTATTCTTTTATTTTTAAGATTTATGGTTTCGGAGGACATTCTGTAATTGGTATACATTTTCTATCTTCATCCCTTGCATATCCATTTTCACAATAACATTTCTCGTTGCATTTGATGTTCAAAATTGGACACCTTTCATTTAATCTGGCGCACTCTGTATCGCACGCTGAACCGCATGAGAAAAATTCGTGTTTTCCAGGACATTTGCCTATAAATTAAAAGCAATTAAAAAATCGATTTCAAATCAAAGTTTGTCACTGAAAGGCTGATGATAATACAGCCTCTAAAGTATTTCTGAACCAATTCGATTAAGGGTCCTTTAAGAAAATTGCGTATCAATTCTTAAAGGGCCGGCTACGCTCTTGCGAACCTTCTAGCAGTGTGCGTGTAGGCAGCGGCATATCACTTAACAGCACGTGAGCCTGCGGCCCGTTTGCCTCAAAATACATACAAAAAATATATATATATATATATACTATGTAGGTTAAGAATCTTGTAAATACTGTATATTTGTGTGTTGGAAGAAAATATATATACATACCACATTGTTCGCCTGTTACGCAGTCGCCATTGAAATTTCTATAAAAACCAGGTTTGCAAACACACTGAGGTCTACAAGGCTGGAGGACGTCCAGGCAGTTGAACATAATTTCACGATTCCTACAAGTCTTTTCCGGTGGACATGGAAGTACGCAGTCCAAAATTTCGTTAGCCCGGTAACACCGCATTGGATCTGTATAATAATAACTAGGTATGTTTCATAACCTTTTAACTAAGTAACAATAGGTCTTTGTGAAAAAGCATTGCTAAATTTCTTTGAAAAAATAGTTAAAACTCCTTTATTTGTTTAAAAGCTCATTATGGTCATTCAAAATTCTTGGCATAGCTGCTAACTTCACGCATATTCTATTTTTTCTACTTGTAGATTGTCTTATTCCCATCTCGCTCGCGCACGTTAGTGGGCAACTTCATACTGATAATTTTGTGTAACGGTGCGTGCGCATCGTAAAATTTCACTCTCATCAATTTTTCGTAATGCGCCTAAAGAAGTATAACTTCAAAAATGCCCGAATAAAACCCAACTCGTTTTCTTAGTAACACTATTTTGTATTTTGTTTTTTAATAATAATTATCGCAGATATCCGTAGTGCTGATATCGCGATACGAAATTAACATTAAAGTCACAAATTAAAGTCAAAGGTACGTAATACTCCGCCAAGCACTATATAATATGTATTATGTATATGCAAAGAAATAGGATATTTCTTATTCTACTAATGAGAAACAAAAGGCGTTTTAAAAAAACACTTTAAAAATTAAAATTCGTTTAAGTGTAGAAATTAAATGTGATATTGAGTTTAAAATATTAAAACTGTGCCGACGTGTGTTTAAAATCATGTTTTATAATTGTATCAATATTATGATTATATGAGCTAAGTTAATACATATGTATTTGCCAATATGGAGGAGATGAGGTATAGCAAGCAGTTTACAATTGCTTGTTTATGTATATGTTAACGTAAAATTGTAAACACCGTTAGATTGTAATCTATCTCGCGAGATTATACACTGTCGAAAGATTGTGAACCTCAGCTTACTGCTTACAATTTAACGTATTATTATTCGGTAGATTGTACTACACTAACTTAGTTATCATTCAAACTTCTTTGGTCAATTACAGATTAATTTTACTTACCAACAATTTCATATAACTACCGAATAATAATACGTTAAATTGTAAGCAGTTCGTTGAGGTTCACAATCTTTTGACAGTTTGTAATCTCGCGAGATAGATTACATTCTAACGGTGTTTACAATTTTACGGTGACACATACACAAACATAAACATACATAACAAATCTTAATAAAGATAACACGCCGTAGCCGATTCACCTTAGATAACATTTATGTTCTCTCTAACCCGAAATTAATATGTCAGGAATTGATTCAATAACATCTATGATATTATGTATCAGAGGTTCAAATTCACAGGGACTCTAGGTGACTTACTTACAACAAAAAGTTAAATTTCAAGACAAAAACTTTCAATTTGTTAAAGAATATCGTAGCTTCTAAGACTATTATTATATATCAAAAAAGTACTGGCTTTAATGTCACTGGTTATTACGATATTTGGCGATTACCGCGTTGTTGAAAAACTTACCAGCCTCCAAAGATTGTACAATGTAGACGATGAATAAAAAACACAGCACACGAATTGAGTACATATTGTTGTCGTGATAAAACCCGTTCTGCGAATATCCTCAAGATGTGGTTTTATTAATAAGACTGTATCTATAACGATGTATAGGGCATAAGGTTATTTCCCGTCTTATAGTAATAAACATATATATGAGAAAAGGATAGAAGATAGTTTTATTTATTCTGAGGTTTATAATACCTAAGAGAAGTAGACGATGAGACTGAGTAGTCATACTCACTCATTTTCTTATATACAAGAGCAAAGGCTATTTAAATCATGCAGGGGCATTGTATTACATCGCTAAGCTGACGCTTTTCGAGGACAGCAAATCAGTATCGCATGCCATCTTCAATAATGCCTCCAATAATGGCGATATTGAATATTCGCTAATGATAATGAATGACTACGAAATTTGTATGCAATTTCCCGATATCCGTAGTGCTGATATCTCGATACTAAAATAACATTAAAGTTGGGATCATGTATTGGTAGGTACAGGGTACTGTGTAAGGGTACTCCGCCAAGCACTATATAATGTGTATAACATGCAAAGAAATTAGGGAAGGAATATCCCTTGTTCTACTAATGTGAAACAAAAGGCGTTAAAAAAATGTTTACAAATTTGAAATGCATTTAATTGAAGTAATTTTACAGTGATTCTGAATTTAAAATTTGATATTTTATGTATTTAAAATTTCCTAAAAACCAGCAAGAAAAAAACATATTTTTTTTAATGTTTACGTTAGCCTTCGGCACTATTATCAATATGCCAAGTTACTGGCTTAATATAAGTTGAACGTTTAAAAATAAAAACATTACACATTTAAAACACAATTCTCACAAATTAACAATAATTTTGACGACCTATCGCGTGCTTCATTGCTGGGACGACGCTTATATACTTCACGAAAATAAAAGAACAATTTATTAAGTATATCAAGATCATGATAAGATTTATAAGAAATCTGGTGATGATGCTAGTTCGGGACATTCGCGAATAGGCCTGCACGATCCGTCGACATATTTTCTCAGGAAACCAGATTTGCATACACAACCGGGTGCGCATTCCTCTGCAGAACCACAATCATAGAAGGCAACCAGTGATTGACATGTCTCAGGTGGGCAAGATCTCTTACACCTAGAGTATTCTTCATTTGGTGGGCATAACAATGTTTCTGCAAACAGAGAGAGAAGGAAATAAAATAAACGACAAAAAAAATTTACCTACCAAAAATATTTCCTAGATTTACTTATAATTAAAGCTGTCTGTTTAAATTTAGTAAAGTTAAGTTCGGTGGCGGTTGGTGTATGGATATATTCAAATGGAACTCTTTGTTACGCTGGGTAACAACTGGCTTTGTTTAAAACATGAGCTTATAACTTACATAACTTGGACATTATCGTAAACGAGAATGTTAAATTACAATTGATGAGTGTGGTAAAAACTAAAGGGCTCACATTGGCTTCATGTGTGCGATATTTTTACATTTTGTTTACGCTTTAAATATTAACTAATATATATGTAACATAACTAATGTTAGCTTATATAACTGCAGCAAGCAGCTAAAAAAAGGTATTTTTCTAATGGTTACCCCTTCGGCATGTACTTGAGTAGCTATGATTGGATATATAATAACTATTATCAATATGCCCAATTATGAACTAAATATAAGTTTTACATTCAAAATAAAAACATTACATATTTAAAACACATTTAATTACCACAATTTAACAATGATTTTAGATGACGTTTCGCGAACCTCACTGCTGGAACGAAGCTTATGTACCTACTTTACGAAGATAAAAGAACAATTTATTATGGATATTAAGCACATGGAATGATTTATAAGAAATCTGGTGATGATGCTAGTTCGGGACATTCGCGAATAGGCATGCAAGGTCCGTCAGCATTTCTTCTCAAGAAACCAGATTTGCAGGCACAGCCGGGTATGCATTCCTCTCTAGAATCGCATTTGAACCTTGCAACAAGAGATATACAGGTATCGGGTGGGCAGGATTTCTTACACAAAGCATATTCTTCGTTTGGTGGACATAAGAATGGCTCTGAAAAGGGGAATAAAATGAATGAATAGATATTTACAATAATAATAAATAAGAACAAACATTTTCGAAAAGTTTCAACTTTAGTACTACTCAAAAGACCGCTCTTTTTATTAACCTTAGGTTATCTGACCTAAGACGCCCGAACATTATAAATTGTAGCAACAAACTATTTCATGATATAACTTATTATTGCAAAGAGAGAAGAGTTTTAAAGAATATGATGTTATTATTCTTCAAATGTTGTGTAGCAACGGAATAAACACGAAAAAATATCGAATTTAATTTAAAAAACGTAAAAAAGTAAAACTTAATTTTTTTGATACTCACCACGATGTATATGACTTTTTGGACTTCTCATATCGCGATTGTATGCTGAAAAAATTATCAATATTATTTCTGTACAGTCTCCTTTGACAATTTTGTAAGCTTTCAAATCTATTCACTTCGATAGATATATATTTAACTTAGTAAAGTATTTGGCGAATTACTATTGAATATTATTTGTTGAAACAAGAAACTTATCGTTCGATATAGAGCTATCGAAATTAAATTGTAATTTTTGTCGTCCAATTTGTCTCCTTGAAACAGCTCAAATTTTTTCTATCGTTCTTTACGACCTGTATGTAGTACCCCAAGTAATATTAAGAAGGCGCATGCCTTTGAACCACTTAAAAAACCGATAATATTACTACATGCATTATGTAAATCATATGTGACTCAGTGACTTTTTTTGGGTCTAATTGTTAAAGGCAATTAATGTTTTAACTAATTATTGTTTTGAATGAAATATTTCCTATGTTACAAAAGGATAAAGGGAAATAATTTTTGAAATCAGACCAGCATTTTTTGACGTTTTCGTTACAAACATAAATGATTTTTCCTCATTATAATATCCAACCTCAATTTCGATATAATATTACTCGTTCAACGCAATTCGAATATCAGTCGCATACTGCCTTGCGATTCTGTAACTCACTTTTCGAACTCGCACAGCACAGTGAAGCAGTCATTTTATGATTTGCCATTCTGATAAACAATGAACTACTAGCCCCTTTTCAGAATGCCAATGCCAGTGTGAGTTCGAAAAGTGAGTTACAGAATCGCAGGGCTGTATGCCAATTACATTAAAATGTCTTAAACTTATGCTTACAGTTGGGACATTCTTCTACTGGTATACATTCTCGTGCATCATTTCTGGCAAACCCATCTTCACAATAACACTTTTCATTGCAAACAATATTTAAAATAGGACAATTCGTCCGATTCATCTCGTGCAACGTTGAGCATTCGTTGTCGCATTCGGGTCCGCAGGAAAAGAACTCATGATTACCACATTTACCTATAAGTAGAAATTATAAATATTGATTAAAGTTCGAGACATAATATAATTCTGTACCTGCAGTATATGTTACAAACTATATACTCGTATTCAAAAAAAAAATACGGTTGTCTGTATTATGTTTACGATAGTGGAACGTGACAACGTCATAAGAAAATACTGATGGAAAGGTTGCATTTTTCAAAAGAAAATTTAAATTTTATTTGTTTGATAGATATTTTGTATGGATATAGAGAAGGAGGTCAATGGAAATCACAATTGAATTGATCAAGTTACATTTATTTGTACGCATAAATACAATTATGTCAATTTTTTAACGAACGAACGTTGCCGAACGCGGAGACCGATTGTGCCTCTTTGTCGCTCGTTCCGCGCTCTCGCACGCACTTCAAGCCTTAAATGGAACGCCTCAGAGCAAGGTTTTTTCGTGCGTGCAGCCGGCTCCATCCAATTATAAGACGTTGTCACGTCAATACATAATAATTAAGGTAAACATGAATGATAATAAGTACACTTCCAATTTCAGATTTCTCTAGTATTTTTTTGTTCAACAACGCGGGTTAGGTATCAGATCGGCGCTTAAAAACGTTTTTATTAAAGCACTGTGAATCATATTATAGTAGTAAAGTTTTTTAATCACCAAAACGTCACGAGATCGGATATGTTAATCCAAATCAACAACAATGTATCGGCCGCTAAATCTAACTTTTATACATCTGTACAGAACCGTTTTTATAATGTTCGTTCATATAATGTATATGTACCACAAAGAACGGTTCTGTAGCCGTTGATACAGTATTTGATCATAAAATAATAAGTATAAATACTTCGTTTCGTTATATTCTTAACATAAAGAAAGGCACATAAAAGCCGTAAGGATAAGAAGAAAATTAGTATGGAAACAATAAGAGAGGTTAGACTGATAATATTCTACTAATACTTTGCCTTTAAAAGTGTTCACAATACGCCCAAACACTCACTAAGAATTGAGAAACCATAAAGTTGAGGGCGTAACTAATAAATATTATTGGAAAAAAATTTATTGTCAAAAGAAACAAAACAGCCTACGGAACGCCTAAAAAGGGCATTCATGCGAGCACATGGAACCAATTTTAGGGTACGTTACCTGCCTTTAAAAGACACATACGAGTTTAAAAATTTCATACCACAGTTTTCTTCAGGTTGGCATTCACCAAGGTAGCTCCTGTAGAAGCCTGGCTTGCAAACACATTGCATTGTACAAGGTTCTGTCGAATTTACGCAACTTCGGCGTATTTCACCATTGACGCACTCCCCCTCACCCGTGGGGCATGGGGACACGCATTGCAGGTGCTCATCTGAGCTGAGGCATTCTATTGGGCCTAATTAACATTAATTTATTAATTATTTAATTTTCTATTTAGGTATAACTTTATGATTATTATTGTTATTACTATGTAGTTTAATAATATTTTAATACCCTGTTTAAAATATTATTAAACTACATACAATATTATTAACCTGTAAATATAAAAACAAATAAAATAATATTTATTTATTAATACATCATACAATTTTATTTTTTTAATATAAGCCGAAGAGGTCAACAATACTAACCAAAAGACACTATATAATCATACAATTATCATAATTAAAAATATTCATGTGACACACACAACGGGTTCTTAATTATGAATGTTTAGTCAATATTGTTAAAGCTAGTTCAATAAAAATAACAAATTGTATAGGTCCTATACTATAGGATATATAGTCATTAAATTATTTTAAAATTCTTATTACATTTAAATCACATTATTAATCAATAACCATGTAATGTCTATCGCTATGTTTACATGTTTCTATATAAGGAAACGTTAAAATGTTTAAAAACTTACTAGCTTCCAATGTAGGCACACAGTAAAGGAAAAATAAACAATAAAATACACAAATCGAGAACATTTTCCTCTAAAGATGAAACCCGTTCTGAGATGAATTCAATCGAGTGTGATATAAATACGTCAGTTTTTAGGGATGCCGGACGGTTCATCTCAGTCGTGTATTAATGTCTCAAGTCACGAACATGGTAGAGTAATTAACATTTTAATTAATAACCAGCTTAATATAATGTCTTAATTTCCTAACACCAAATGTTATTTACAAAAATAAATAAAAATAGTCAATCAGAAGCTACCTTAAAAATGTCAGATGGATTTTTTAATTTGGGTTAAATAATAATTAAAAGATACTATGCTATTCATAACTGATCATTAAAACTTAACCTACGCTGTACATCAAAATAAATAAAATAAAAATTAATTTAAAAAGTTTGACGGAGTACTTAATGTTGACAGAATTTTCTCTCCGTATTACGATGCTTAAAGCTGAGTGAAGGAAGTACCAGCTCTGGCGCCATCTTAAATTAGCGCGTGTAGATTGTATAGAATTTTTTTCCCAAAAGTTTGTATAAACATGTTAATATAGAGATGGATGTAAACAACATATTATACATATTCCACTATATATATTAGTGTAGCCGTCATCATATGTAATTCATGCCGTTTTCCTCATGCGAGGGTTTAGGTAAAAAACCTCTGCCAATAATTATTGTTTACCTTTCGTAATAGTAAAAAGTGCTAGTGTACCGGTTAAGAGTATGTGAATAATATATAAGCCATAAATTCGATACCTGGGTCTACTCCAATGGCTAATTGTTGCTCGTTCTCGTTACTCGTAATATATTAGGTATTACAATTACAATATTAGGTTACAATGTTACAGCCTATTAATAAAAAAACACGCCTGACGGTTATTATTGGCAATCAATATGAAACGGCGTTCAGTGTTTTTGCTATATCTTTTTTATATTTGATATTGAAACTCACCATCTAATCAGCTTTTGTTCGTATTTGTAGACACTGAAGGAGAATGAATTTATGAAAAGCCTATCAAAAATACTTACTTACCTTAAAACATTATGGTTACATGTGTCTGGCCCCCACAGTGGATAAATATGGATGGATATGGATATAATATGATATCAAATATTTTATATATAATGCAATATATGTTTCGTTAAATCATATTGTATGTTCGTTAGTATTCTAGAATTATTTTTTGGGTCCTATTATTATAATCAACTTACTGCGTTGTGTTACTGGAGATGTTATATACTTCTCCTTGTAAATAAACTATTGAAGGATAATTGTTAATTTTGAAGAGTTTTGTTAATTTGGTTCCTGACTTCCTGCATTCAATGAAATAAAGCGAATTTGATGTTAGGAAATTCATAAAAAGGGTTTAGACTAATTGAATTGGTTGGGTTTTGGTGAAAATATAAAAACAATTTTTATTCATAAGAGTTCATTTAGCTAAAGTAAAGTAGCCGTTATGCTTTACCTTGTGATCGGGCTGAAAAGGAAACAAATGTTGAATTAATTTATTCTAGATTTCATTTATAAATAACTTTATTCATATGGGTAACCAAGTACACTTATGAACCTCAACAGAAAAGATGTTAAATTGATTCTTAATTTGCGGTAAATTATGCAACAATTTTATAATTTTATCACATAATGTGAAGTATCTTGAAGAGGTTTTTATGGGGTTGTATATAAGGTTTTTATGTATAATTAATTAATAAGGTACTGTTATATTTTTAGGTACTGGTCACGTATTTAGACATCGCATTTTATAAATATATTCCCTTACGGCATTCACAGTACGGCACACAGAAGCCATCTTTATTCCTCCAATGAAAATCAATGCAGCGACATCTTGGTCTGCAAATAACTACATGGCGAATGGGAAATCTGGATCTACATCTACGACCATCGGGAGATGCATTTGAACAGGACTCGGAACAAACTGGACAGGATTCATATACCTCGTTAATTCCACATGGGTAAGGAGCTGAAATAAGCAAACATATAACTAATTATTGTGAACAATCTAGTATGTCTAAGATGCAAAGATCGTGTCACATAAGATCTAAAACGTAAAATTTATTTTCGAAAATTGTTGAAATTTTTTTGTTTATTGTTTAATAATAATAATTATGGCAGTTCGGTCGGTAACTCCAATTTTGCTACAAATGTTGGCGTGCGTAATTTGTCTTACATAATTAAAAGTAGAATTTTATATAGTAGTTTCATTTTATCTTACCAATCGTATTATCAAGGTCTATAAAATATACATTTGTAGCAAAATTACTAAAATGATTATGCAGTGATTGGTCATCACTCACATCAGCACCTTAAGTTTAAAGCGTCACGCGACATTATGGGTCATAAATGACGTCCGTTTGTCGAAACACAATCAAAAACGTTTCGTCTTATATTCTGACCTCTCATTTCCAGATTGTTCGGACGATCACCAACAATAAACAATTGACGATCGGCACTGAATCCTGAACTGTCTTTTACTAAAATCAGCCTCTGTCAAAACCTATATGTATTCATAAAAACTGTTAAAATTAATTATTTCACAAAACAGACAGTCGTGCGTTATAATTTTATTTGGCTACATTTTCTTGTAACTTACGACAGTCTCTGGAGGATATGCAGGTTCCATTGATAGCTCTGCTACTCATCAGGGTGCATCTGCAGGGACCCTGCGGACAAGGATCAGGACACGGGAAATTTTCACCGATGGGACAGCAGTCTGCGACACAGTCGTTGGGGTTGGTTTTCGCCATTTCATAGGGGCCGCATTCTGGTTGATTGTCTTCGGCTACGTATAAAATTTTTTTAAAGAGGGTAGAATATTTCGATTGTAAAAGCAATGGAGTATTTTCGAGGCTTTAGAGCAGCACCAGTACTTTTTAATTAGTACAGCAATAGTGTTCATTAGGTTGGTCAAAACTAATAAAAACCTTTAATATTAAAAGAAATTGACAATAGAGTTAAACTGCTCCAAGAAGACATTAAGATACAATGATATTAATAACGTATTATGAACTTCTTCAGTTGGAAAGAAAAAAGGGCAAATCGAAAGTCACTATCGTGTTTTTTTGGTTGCGTCTTTGCATAATATTTGAACCATTTTGTTTTACCTGTGACACATTTTTGTTAAGGAAAAAGTAATAGACTAGTTTATTAATAAAACTTACCATATCCAAAAGAAACAAAGAAAAAAACGAATATTAAAAATGGCCAACGGCTAACCATCGTGACTCGTGGGTGAAATGTGAGGTCGTGTCTTGATAAATTTAATTGCATTTTAAAGGCGCTCGCTTATAGTGCGACACATCACACTTTTTCATGGATAAACGGTCACTTAAAATTAAGTACTAAAGGCTTCCCTTGGACACCTGCAACCTGTTGCTAAAAAGGAAGTTAACCGGTTAAGAAGTACCTGGAACAGCAGCTGGTTCCATAAAGTCACGGAAGGGGAAACTCAGAATATATATATGTCGTGAATCGCCAGACAAACGCTGTCTAGGTTAAGCAGTCGTTAACGAAAACCAATTAGCAATATTGGTATAGCGGTTGGACTCTCTTTTTTATATAATAGGAGGGGAAACGAGCTTACGGGACGACCAAAAAGGGCAGTCAAATGAAAACATTTTTTGAATTTCAATTTTAGAACTCTTTGGTAACCGACAGTAGTATATTGCATTCATTTGTCATTTGTTTTTGTGAATTGGCGGCAAATCTAAGACTCTTGTTACACGTAAAAATTAACGCAACGCGAGAAATTTTTTGGACAATAATTTATTATGACTTCTGTTGTGGGCTTACTCCACAACAAATCTATGATAGACTGCGATTAGCATTTCTTAATGAAGCCCCGTCTCGTGCCACTATTTAGTGATGGGCGATTGAAATTTTGTAAAAACCAGACGTTGCGAGCGGAACGGACCCATTACGGACTCCAATATAATCCTACCGATGGTTTTCATACATGTGCTTCCACCAAAGCGGAGACGAGCGCATCGGAGAGAGCGAGTTGAAAGAGTCACATATGAGTTTAGCGAGTTGAACGAGTTTCCCACGGAAATGAAAATGTATGAAAATCATCGTTACGAGTATAGTGGAGTCCGTAATGGGTCCGCTCCGTTCGGCATTTACTACATATGAAGTACTCGAATAGTTATATAATAACTATTATCAATATGACCAATTTTGGACTAAATATAAGTTTTACATTTAAAAATAAAAACATTACCCATTTAAAACACGTTTAATTACCACAAATTAACAATGATTTTGACGACATTTCACTTGTTTCACTGCTAGGACGAAGCCTATATACTTTACGAAGATAAAATAACAATTTATTAAGGATATTAAGAACATGGAAATGTTTATAAGAAATCTGGTGATGAGGCAAGTTGGGGACATTCGCGAATAGGCCTGCAAGGTCCGTCAGCATTTTTTCTCAAGAAACCAGATTTGCAGGCACAGCCGGGTATGCATTTCTGTCTAGAATCGCATTTAAACCTTGCAACAAGAGATATACAGGTATCGGGTGGGCAGGATTTCTTACACATAACATATTCTTCGTTTGGTGGACATAACAATGGCTTTGCAAAGGGGAATAAAATGAATGCATAAATATTTACAATAATAATAAATAAGAACATACATTTTCATAAAGTTTTAATGTACTAACTTTAGTACGAATAAGCTCAGGTCATCAGACCTGAGACGCCCGAACATTATAAATTGTAGTTAAAAACTACTAAATGTATGATTTAACTTATAATTGCAAATAGAGAAGAGTCTTAAAGAATATGATTCTATTGTTCAGCTAAATGTTGTGTTAGCAACGGATAGAACCTATAAAAAATATCTAATTGTAAAACTTAAATTGTTCGATATGCCTAGGTCACACTGAAAATGTTTAGAAAATGTACAACGGCGTAATTTAGACTGCGCCAATACTTTTATTACTTTTCAAAGTAATTTCCGTTCCTCTCTACACATCGACGCATTCGATGGAACCACTAAGAAAAGCAATGGGCCCATTCTTCCTTAAGGCCCTTTCTCCACTGCTCCGGTCCGGCGTCGGATACCGGAATGAGTCATGAGAAAAATATCGGAAGGCCGGATTGCGCTTCTCCACTATATCCGATCCGACAATAATCGATACTTGTGTATTTATCATGCAACACTTATATTGACTAAACCCATAAACTTAATTTTATTAATAAAAAATAAAATTATTCTTTACCTTGCGATCGAGCTGAAAAGGAAACAAATATTTTATTTTAGTTTTCATTTTTATAAAGTAAGTGCCAAATTAAAATATACATATTTTACATAGATTTTTAGACGACTGTTATCTAGTCTAATTTGTCTGAGCCTGTAGTTAATCTGCGCCGTTACGACGCTTTAATATAACAGAAATGTCACCGCCCCTAAACTCAATATATAAATTACTTTATTCATATAGGTAACCAAGAACACTTATGAAAGTCAACAGAAAGATGTTAAATTAATTCTAAATTTGCGGTGTTATGCAACAATTTTATAATTTTATTAAATAATGTGAGGCTTTTATGGGGTTGTATATAAGTTATGTATAATTAATTAATTAGGTACTGGTCACGTATTATGGTACATCGCATTTTATAAATATATTCCCTTACGGCATTCATGGTACGGAACACAGAAGCCATCTTTATTCCTCCAATGAAAATCAATGCAGCGACATCTTGGTCTGCAAATTACTACATAGCGAATGGGAAATCTGGATCTACATCTACGGCCATCTGGAGATGCATTTGAACAGGACTCGGAACAAACTGGACAGGATTCATACACCTCGTTAATGCCACATGGGTAAGGAGCTGAAATAAGCAAACATATAACTAATTATTGTCAAGAATCTAGTGTGTCTAAGATGCAAAGATCGTGTCACATAAGAAAATTTATATTCGAAAAATGATCTACTATATGCAACTTAACGAAATTGGTTAAATAAAGTTTAACAAAAGGCTTTTATTATCATAGACATGAATACAAATACAATTATTTCATTTGACCTTATTACTACTAAGATTATTACAGAATTTCATTAAGTGTAATAGAATTATTACTATCATTGTTATCGTTATTATAATTTTTTTTTATTAATGGCTTCGAATCTCTTCGGATCAACCGTGGACAAGAAAAAGATGGCGCGTAACTCGATAAAGAACTATCATTCCAACGCCGATAAAGAAGTTTGACTTCAAAAAGCAACATGGCGCGTAACGGAAAAATGTGACGCGTAACGAAAAAATGTTACACTAAATTTTTTTCCAACCCCGATAAAGAAGTTTCACTTCAATAATTATGGTGGTTCATTCTAAAATTCGCATATTCTGCTACAAATAATGGCGTGCGATTGTCATAATTAAAAGTAGAATTTTATATAGTAGTTACATATTACATTACCAATCGTATCATCAAAGTCAATTCTTATATTATTTTATCACTGTTTGAATACTTTGTCTGAATAGGGACATTAAAAAAACGAAACGAAAATATAACGACGGCGCGTTCTATTTAATTGTAAAAAAAAAGTGTTTTTTGGTAAAATATGTTGATAAGTTTGTAATGGAAGAGCTGGAAATATAAAATTTTTACTTAAAAGGGTCCCCAAATCTAACAATTGTGATTGCATAAATTTACTTATACCTAATAAACACATTTGTGGCACAATAACTAAAATTACCATGAAGTGATAAGTGATTGGTCGACAGCATCGTAGGACTAAGACCTACAACGCACTAGCGGCTGGCCGCAATGCGGTGTGCCGCTGCGGCGGGCCGCACATCGATTATTATATGAAACCGCACGATAACAACGCACTGACTTGCGGTCAACCGTCAACCGCTCCGGTTGATCTGGAGCTCCGGCGAGCCGCACCGGTTGAATGATGCGGCGCGCCGCGTCCCCTCCACGCACTCGGCGCGGTTAGCCGTCCTACCTACGTCATCACATATAATTATTTAACAAATGTAAACAAAATATTGTAAACCTATTTTAAAAGAGTAAAAAATAAAATATGTTTATTATGGAACATAAGATACATGTATCACTTATTCCACGTCATTAAATTTCAATTTGTAATATTTAAAGAAGCACTGCCGAGTGACGATTGCGGCAGACCGCAATAGGGACGGTTAGCCGGAATACGGCAGGCCGCTACGGCGGACCGTATATACCGCGGCCCGCCGCAGCGGCACACCGCATTGCGGCCAGCCGCTAGTGCGTTGTAGGCCTAACGCGTCACGCGACGTAATGCAATAAACAATTGACGATCAGCACTGAAACCTACGCGAACTGTCTTATACTAAAATCAGCCTCTGTCAAAACCTATATTAATAAAAACTGTTAAAATATAATTATTTCACAAAATGGATTTCGTGCGTTTTAATTTTACTTGGCCACATTTTCTTGTAACTTACGACAGTCTCTGGTGGATATACAGGTTCCATTGATAGCTCTGCTACTCATCAGGGTGCACCTGCAGGGACCCTGCGGACAAGGATCAGGACACGGGAAATTTTCACCGATGGGACAGCAGTCTGCGACACAGTCGTTGGGGTTGGTTTTCGCCATTTCATAGGGACCGCATTCGGGTTGAGTGTCTTCGGCTATGTATAAAAAAAAGTGCGTGCGTACAAAGTACACATGTCAGAAGTAAAACTTCTTTGGCAAACTAATTTTTAACTCTTGTTTAGACAAATCTAAAACTTTAAATTTACGATACTTAGAGGGATGGAAAAACGAAGATATCTTTGGAATTTAATGAATTTATTTGTCATTAAAATATTAAGGGTAGAAAAAAATACAAATTATAAATTGAATTTTTAAATTTTTTTCTTCGATACTAAAAACACGTGGCATTTTAATTTACAAGTCGTGATTTGAGATTTCAATAAATTATTTTGCATAAAATAAAAAAATACTAATATTTCATAAATTCTCTTTATGAAATTTAATTTTAAAAATATAATTTCTATAAGGTTATTCACCCTTCTCATTCTCTCTCTCTCTACCATTTCTTCGACAAAAACGCTGCACATCTTCGTGACATTCCGTCAAAATTTTACCCTCATGCGCCTAAAGAAGTTTCACTTCAAAAAAAAAGTAGAATATTTCGATTGTAAAAGCAATGGAGTATTTTCGAGGCTTTAGAGCAGCACCAGTACTTTTTAATTAGTACAGCAATAGTGTTCATTTGATTGGTCAAAACAATCCTTCCTTCCAAGAAATTGACACAAGAGTTTAAACTCATACTGCTCCAAGATGACATAAAGACAGAGAGTTATTAATTACATCTTAAGTACTTCTTCAGTTGGAAATAAAAAATAGGGCAATTCAAAGTCCACATCGTGTTTAATGGTTGCGTCTTTGCAGTGTGAAACTTTTTTGGACAATTGTTAAGAAAAAAAAAATTGTATTAATAAAACTTACCATATCCAAAAGAAACAAAGAAAAAAACGAATATTAAAAATGGCCAACGGCTAACCATCGTGACTCGTGGGTGATATGTGAGGTCGTGTCTTGATAAATTTAATTACATTTTAAAGGCGCTCGCTTATAGTGCGACACATCACACTTTTACGGATGGAACGCAATAATAATAATATTAGCGAGAGTAAGAAGGGCGAATTACCTTATAGAAATTATATTTGTAAAATTAGTTTCGTAATGAGAATTTATGAAATATTAGTATTTAAAGAAAAAACCATTTTAACCGGATTAAAGTTATATATTATTATAAATTTACAATTATTTAACATAATTTTAAATTTATTCGACGTTTCAAGTTTCATTTAAAGTTTTTTCTTTAAATGTGTAAAGGTTATGTTAATCAAAGACAATACTATATTAGTATTTTATATGTTATGCAAAATAATTTATTGAAATCCCAAATGACGAATTGTAAATTAAAATGCCGCGTGTTTTTTTATGATCAAAGAAATAAAATAAAAAAATATAATTTGTATTAATTTTCGACACTTTTAATAGTTTAAAGACAATTAAATTCCTAACATATCTTCCTTTTCTAAGTCTTAGAAATTTAAAGTTTTAGATTTGTATAAATATGAACAAGAGTTAAAAATTAGTTTGCCAAAGAAGTTTCATTTCTGACATGTGTACTTTGTACGCACGCACTTTTTTTTTGTACTAGACATTTTGTTTTTAATATACATTATTTTATTAGACTTAAATATGTCTAGGTTAAGGAGTCGTTAACGAAAACAAATTAGCAATATTGGTATAGCGGTTGGATGCTCTTGACACATTATGAAATATGAACATAAACTTTGCTTTATGATCTTAACAAAAATAAACAAGTAGGTGATCAGCTTTAAAACATTAATATATCTTTGTTTTCTGGGCCTAAGCATTGTCATAGTCATTTTGTATAATGATTTGCTATTTTTAAAAAGTACCGAGAGTTTCGTACGCCGGCATTTTCTCTCGGCCTACACCCTCTGTCTTCTTTGCCGATGAGTAGGGATGCCTATTGCCTACAGATTCAAATTCAATGACGTGGAATAAGTGATACCTGTATCTTATACTCCATAACAAACATATATATAATTATATATTTTTATTTTATTTAAACACAAAAATCTATATTCCAATGGAGTTGGAATCACGAGGATCGCAAGTTTGAGAGTGCTTAAGCCACAAGGCCAGTATTTTCCAACGTAGAGCCCACGTCCCACAGAGGGGCTATTTGATAATTTAATTAAAAATTATTTGTATTTTGAATTTTAGTTTTCCATTATATGTTTTGAAAATCTTTTGAAATGGTTGGAAAACACTGCACTAGGCCTTTATTGATTATATGATGATGATGATGATGGCCATGAGATGATGGCCATGATTACACCACTTTATTACACCATTATTATTACTTATAGATAGCATATCTATTTCAATTATACTTTATTAGAAGAAACCAACTTATTGCTATTTATTGCTTAAGTTGACAGCGTAAAAACCGAAAAATAAGTAGTTTTTAATGACACCAATTAAACATTTTTCAACAAACATGGTAATTATTTAAACAGGAATCATAAAAATCAAATCGAAATTATGGTTAATCAAAACTGATATCAATAGAGTCTTAACTTATATAACAAAAAAGTTATTTTAATTCAAACTTTGCGGTACTGTAATTGATGAGAATAGAGTACTGTTGACACTTTACAGACTTATAGGTAGAGCTGTTTTAAAAATAAAAAAATAAAAAGAATTGAAGAAACGTCATATTTCAACGGGAAGTTAAAAGTTTTTTTAATGCACTATTATTGTTGAAATTTCGCCACGGTCAACGACAAATAACACTTAAATAACTTGCTAGTACCGTTAAATTTAATACACATTTTAATTGAAATATCGTTATGTCAAAAAGAATGTAAAGGCTTTATGTTTTAAAAAAATGCAAAGCTGATTTTACAGATAACTTGAAAAGTGAAGATACAATATTTTAAAAAATGTTGTCTGTTTTTGTCTGTGTGTACGAAATATATTCAATATTCATATAATAAGTAGGAAGTGAGGGTATTTAATTATAAAAAAATATATAAGGCGATTAGATCATGTTTTTCATTTGTATGTTTCATACGTATAAAGAAATAGACGAAAATGTGAAATAATCTTCTAAGCAGTTTTTTGTCAAGGAATAAATAAAAGCCTGATAAAAAAATCGAGCAAATAAAAGGGTCGAATACAAAGTTGACTGAAGCATAAAATAAAATATTTCATCTTACTGTACAATATAAATATTATCGATCCATCGCACTCATAAATAATATTCATCTATATATGTCTATGAATCATATAAAAGCGAATAATGGCGAAAAACATATTAATCATTAAATCTATATTTAAAGTCAGCATAGTTAAAAAAATTATTTTGTTTCTACAAGTAGCATAACAATCGGAATAACTATTAAGACATCGATTTGAAATATTATTCTTAGTATATCATATAGTCATAGACAAGAATTACTTTAAAAACATTTGTTTTATATTTGCGCTTAATCTTTAAAATGCCGAAATAAATGTATTATAATTATAATTTTTGACATACGGAGGTCTAGGGCCATGTCCCGACCCTAAAGTTAAGCTTAGTCAGTTAAAATTTCTACTATTATGATAGTAAGGCCTGAAACTGATGGCTTGCAAAAAACAATCTTCTACGTGCATAGATGGCGTTAGTCTGGCTAATGAAAGAAGATAATTGCATTATTTGAAAACTTTCGGATGGCAACACATAATGTCATTGAATTTCTTAGGTTAGTATGATTTATTGTCTTGATACTTTATGCAATTCCTCATTTTTATTTCTATTATATATTTTTTCCGAATGTTAACAGGTATAATAGCCTAAACTATGTTATATGGATTTTTTGGATTCTGATTTTGATTATTCCGAATAAAGTTGTGTTTTATAATAAATATAGTTTAAGTTTTCCATGCAATGCTAGTCATTTTAAGTATCAATAGTAAAAGACTAAATACTTATAGTATTTAATATCAGAAATACAGTTACTATCAATGTAAAAAATAATAAAATAAAATCAAGTAAGTTTAATCCACAAAATATATCAAACTTTTAGGGATACCATAAATTTTTTTTTAATTTGCCGCGCTTTTTCGTTATCTTTCATTAGCCAGACTCTAATACAGTATTAAAATCGTAATATCAAATTTTATTAAAATGAGTAGTACGCACGTAAACAGAACACTAGACTGGGCCTCTGTTATAAGCTGAAACTTTAATTTTATAAAAAAAAAGTTAATTCATTTTAAACAAGACGTAAATATGAAGAAAAACATTTTTTTAACTATCTGAAGTTAATTAAATGAATTCTTAACTAGTTAAACTGGTACCTCTGCCAGCTGTTCAAGGTTTTCGCATGCAGAATTCACGATTTCTCCTATTTTAACTAAAAGGACCACAACATGTGGTGAACGGCCCAAGGTCCCTTATTGTTTACTAACAAAATATAAAAATAACTAAATTGACTAGTAACATTACCATATTCCACAAAAAGTATAAAATTAAAATAAAATGTACCAACCGTCTGAGTAGACAACATGATACATAACGTCAATAAATAATAATAATAATAAGCATTTATTAATCCACATTTTATTGACATATATTATACAAAACTATATAAATATAGATTTTTACTACTCTAAGATGGCGGACCCCGTCCGGAAGAAGACTTCCTCCAACTTTTTCCACCCTATTTTTTTTTTTGCCGTTGTTATCCAATTTTTTCCAGCTACCCTTTCGATCTCTTCAGACCATCGCTCTATTGGTCTGCCATTGTTTCTTTTTATTTATTTATTTATACTTTATTACCATAATCAAAAACATACACATAACAAAAAATAAAACAGGTTACAAAAGTTTTATGGCAACGGGCGGCCTTATCGCTAACAAGAGATTTCTTCCAGGCAACTCTAAAATGGAACAATGAAAAAGAAACACCTACAGAGGGTAGATTACAAGTAATGCAAAAATTATTAACAAAAAAAAAACTCAAAATAATACTATATCTAAAATAAAATAAAGTAAAATCTAAAGATAAAATAACAATAATAATAAATAAAACAACAACAACAAGTTACAATAATTAATACATAGATATCAGCAGAGCTAATTACGAGGCAGATAGAAAATGATCAAAAAGGAGCTTCTTAAATAAATTTAAGGACTGAGCTCGTCTAATATCAATAGGTAGGGAATTCCATAGCAGGATACTTTGCACAGTAAAGGAGGAGTGATAAAATTCAGTTTTATGAATAGGAGTTTCAAGAATTAGTTTGTCCTTTTTTTTGGGTAGGTAGGGTAAGGTAACGAATGGACTGGCCATTCGTTACCTTTCTTAATCATCATCTGCATAACGGGCTACATGTCCATCTCCATTTAAGTTAAAGTCAAAAATCATTTATTAATATAGGTAACACAATGTACACTTATGAACGTCAAAAAAGAAATATGCATTAAATGCTTCTAATTTTACATTTCCTGCCAGTTCTCAAATCAAGGGCGTAGAAGAGAAGAACTGGCAATAAACTCTCCGCCACTCTTTTTAATCGCCAAGTTTTTTTTGTTTTATGCAACGTTTGTAAGGAGCTGCAACCATTGCACCATGTTCCACACGACATCTTAAGTAATAAATAATAATAAAATAAATTAAAAACAGAGACTTTGTTTTAATTTTATTTAATTTATTATATTTTGTTTACAAGCTATAGGGCATGTTCCCGGTTTAAATGTAATGGTGACATTACATTTTAAAAGGCGCTACAGACATTTAATTGTTTGATTATTTTATTTTATATACAAGTAGGTGTTTCTTCTAAGATCCTCATTGTTTTTTTGGGCATGCTGTGCCGGTTCCGTCATGATGTTTGCTTTAGTGGTACGTGCAAGTGTTAATTTCACATATTGAGTTTCATCATCGGACGTTGAGGCAGAATATGAAATTCCACCCGTATTACCACGACGTGCCGCACCACCAATATGTGGAACCACCCACTGAAGTATTTCTGAACCAATGCGACTAGGCACTAAGGGTCCTTCAAAAAAAAAAAAAGCGGGCAACGCACTCGCGAGCCTAGCATTCATGTGTGATATCACTTAACATCAGGCGAGCCTCCTAACCATTTGCCCCCGCTTCTATAAAAAAATATAAAAAATCCATTGGTACACTGCCGGGATTTGATCCCACATCCCACAGGATTGAGAGTGAAACGCTTAAGCGACTTCGCCAACAGTAATCTAAATCTGATTGTGATTATTTAATCATACTATATTCAAATCTGGTGGTTTCGTCGCTCAATAAATTATCAATACAACGACGAAATGCCAGAATCAATGATACGAGGAATTTTATTTCACTATTTTTCTATGAAGCTTCAGCGTTACTTATTTAATTATTTTTATTTTATTATACGTTATTCATTGTTGTATACAACTTATTAATAATAAATATGTGATCTAGATTGTCTCGTAATTAGCTACTACTTAAGTAGGTATATATATATTAATTGTGACTCAATTAACCCTTGGATTAGCTTTTACATTTTTGTTTTTACATATTATTGTTTATTTATTTGGTTTTTACTTTGTTTTAGTTATAGGAAGTGTTATATGTTATTTTGAGTTTCTGTGAATTATTTATGCACTTCTTGTACTTTACCCTCTGTAGGTGTTTCTTTCTTATTGGTCCATGTCAGGGTTGCCTGGAAGAAATCGCTTATTAGCGATAAGGCCGTCCGTTGCCTAGTAACTTATGTAACCTGCTTTTTTATATGTACGTTTCTTTATAAGGTAACGAAGTGTAAATAAATAAAAATAGTATATCGCAATCATCAAATAAATCAAATTTCACGAGCACCAAGTTGTAAACAAAATGGCGAAACTTAAGAAAGTAATTATTATGCGCATTTATTTCTTTTGAAACTACACTACTAAATGGTTAACCGTGAGAACAAGTCTAACTTGACACAATTGCAAAACCGATGCAAAAACGTCAGTTTAATTTTTTCGACTATGGCCGCAGATACTGTTCAGTTTATGGAACCCGATTTTGTAACCTAGGGTGATTCAAGCCAGAGATTGTGTTCAAAGCATGGTACACGTATTTTACGTGTCAACAAATGGAAATCGTGAGGAAACCAGCAGGATCTTAAAATCTATTACGTGATAATTAAGACAAGCGCGTCCATACATTTTTCACATCACACTTTGTCCAATACTTTTCTAACACCCGAAGAGACTCCTCATATTTTTTACAGATTTACAGTTAATAAAGATACAATCACATTTATGTGCACTACACTTTACGTATTTGATAAAAATTAAACCCTTTTAAATGAACCCGTTTGCTGCTTTTGATTGCCATAAATAAACCGCATATTTTGTTAAAAGTCATTTACCCCAAATTTGCATTTTGTATGGGTGTTTAAATTAGTTATGTGATACGAGTCAATATCTAAAAACAGCAGTATAACTGAGGCATATATTTTGGTTAAATATGATCGTAAATTTGAACTTAATTCAAAAACAAACAATATTTTTTTTTAAAGTCGTTTGAAAGAATAACTTTAAAAGTTTACGGCAGATTTTATAATTACATCCTTTTGCTTGAAATAACATTAACTTTTTTAAATATTAATTATAATTTTAATTCTAAATTGATCATGTTAAATTGACATTATTTTTGTGTTATCTCTATATATATAAAATTCTCGTGTCACAATGTTCATTCCCATACTCCTCCGAAACGGTAAGTAAGTCTGAGAATCGGCAACTATCTATCCTACAAACCCCTTAGTGATAAGGGGTGTCCACCCTAAAAAAAAAAAACTTTTTGTTTTTATTTTTTTATGATACAACATGGAAAAATACATACAACCCCTAATTATCACCCCTCTACGATCAACCTCTATTTTTTATTATTGTACATATTTATTTTTATTGAACTAAAAAAAATCCTAGAAATAATATACATGGCAAAACAACGTTTGCCAGGTCAGCTAGTTGTATAAATAAAAAAATATAATTAGTTAAAAAGGTATAAGTTACTCAAGGCGTTACAATCGGTCTTTGCTTGAATTATGGCAACATGTACATTGTACAATACATTATATATATTATATATGTAACGTCGAATATATCCCGAACTAAATCTCCATGACGTAGCTCAAAGATCTTGAACGTTTCTTTGATATAGGACTGCGATGCCGGCCTACGAGCATTTAGTGGTGGGTCGCGCGCGTAGAATCACTCCAAGGTGCACGTACGTTGTGATTTAGCGTGAAACTCTGTGATTGTGCCATTTCGGATTTCAGAATGAACGGTGAGTATTTCAGTATAATCACAAAATAAGGATATTACTTAAATTCTAATTTTAACAGTTTCCTTAATTTATATATTATAAATGGAAGTATTGGTTTAAGAATACTGGCAATAAATTCGTTAAAAGAGAAAAAGTTTTGACGCAAAAAGGTATTGTTATTCTAAATGAAGTTATGATGTTGTTGATTCTTATCGTTATTAACCACTATTGAATGTATATAATGTTTAAAACTATTAATTTCGAGTTATTCTATTAAATATTCGGAATATTTTAATGGAAAAAATATTAATCGTGTTTTAATAGCTGTTGACATTTTGGATTCCTGTTGTCTAATTATTTATTAAGAAAATTATTAGCTTTTTAATAATGTTAATGCTAGTTGCAGTCTGACTTCATTCGCAAGGATAATAAAAAAATAATGAAAACTATTTAGACAATATAGGTTTTTTTGTATATCGTAATCAAAAGTAAATATTTAACTAACAAAATCGCACGCAATAATAATAATAATTTAGATTTATGGTTGTAGTTAATAATTAGAATAAATATATAAACTTCATTATTATTTTTTATTGTTACGCGTAGACTTAAATATTTTAAAGACAAATTAAATAAATTTATAGATATGATAAAAAATCCAAAATCGCAGTACTTGATTGAGCCGCTACTGAATAATTTTTAGGGAAATCGATATTTCATATATATTTTGGTTTTATACGGAATTAAAACCCAAGACCCTTTGTTAGCTCAGTGTCGTCAGTTAGTAAAGGTGTTACAAAAATGCAAATATAAATAGGAATAAATAACGTATTGCTATATGTTAATTACATGTAATGTGTTTTATTATGTTTTTCTTTTCCTACAACTTTGTATACGTAAGTCACAATTAAGCCATCATGCCTTTAGAACACATACACTACTTGCTCAACTTTATTATTTGCCTTTTGAAGGAAAATAAATAAAGAAAATCTTTGTTGCATGTAATAAAATTAAATATAGTAAAATGAGAATCGCGAGATTAGGATTCCCTGTGTCGCGCGAAGCTTGTCCATCATTTGACACACTTATTTTAGGTTCTTTAAGTAAAAAAGATGCTTTAAGTAAAAAGGATTCTTTAAGTAATAAAGTTCAATTTTAGAAGATTGAGAAGATGTTTAGATTACTATTAAAAGTATACCGTTTTGAATCGAGAGTTAATATTTTGTTTTTAAGGAAATGGGCAAATATGAAAGAGAAAAAGTGTTGAGCGAAGAAGGGTTTTGGTGGCTTATATATAGGTTTGCGTTGTGTATGCTGTGATGTGGTCGGTGTTGGTTTCCCAATAGGCATAATAATAATAAACTATAATATAACCTTTATATGTATTTACTAGTCTTTTTATTTTAATTCAAAAAAGGATGATGTGTCAAATCGAATAACGGTCTAATTTGTGTTACGTTTCCTTTGCAATATAAAGTAAATTGCGCACAAAAGATAAATAATTGATTAGTGGACAGTCGGAATTCATTCCTTTGCAGCACTTCTCTTTTCCTATCTTCTCCTCCATAATACTTATATTTATCGCGTGAATTTGATGAAGAATTTAGCAGCTAAACGGTTGGTTTAGATTAGCAATTTTAGATTGCAGTAAATGTGCCTTTAACTTGGACAAAAAGCGAACTCTTCCTGGCAAATCCATATTAAGAGGTATAAAATTTACAAATATCTTACACAGTTAAGTTGGAACTATTTTTAATTTGACATTTAAATTAACAAGAAACAGATCCTTGCGGCATTTTGTTGATCAGGAAACTGATAAATGAGGAAATGATAGTAGAAGTTGATTTTCAGCCTCTTCGATATTATGGACTTAAGGGCAACACAGTTTTAATTACAAACCGTAAAACATTACAAATATAATAAATTAATTTTATATTATTATCCCGTCATCTATTTATATATATATATAAATATCAACAAGACGATTCTGTAAACTTTAACGTTGGATCTAACGGAAGTAAATCTATAAATTAGATCCAACTAACTGTGTAAGATACTTGTAAATTTTATATCTCATGGGTTTTGGGTTCGCTATTGGGCCAAGGTAAACGGTATATATCTATCTTAGATTTGATATTACAATTAGAGATAAATAGATACATTTTTAACAAATTAAGGAATAATTCAAAAATTATTCCTTTTTATTAATCTAAATAGTTATTATTTAAATCGTTTTCAAGAAATATAAAAAATACTATTTTAAATTTATATTCACGCGTGTGGTTTATCTTAATGAGAGTTCTTGTATTTAATTATATCAAGATTGTTGCATTCTTAAAAGCATATAAATCTAATTATGAATTCTTGATATTTTATTATATTAGAATACGGTTCAGTTTTATATTTAACACCTTACAAATAAACAATACCGAAGATACAGGAAATCATAAATATCCGTCATTGTCTATCCATAGACTAATAGGGAATTTGAGGTCTATTAAATTTTGTTTATAGGTGAAAAAATATTTAAACACTATTTAAAAAGTTGAGAGGTGATAATTACTAAGCAAGTTTGGCAAAACTTTCATTTATAAATTGGCATTGACAATGTCGTAAAAATAGGAAATAAGGAAATAAAAAAAATATTGATTTTTATTATTAATTTAATTAATTTCCTTCAAACAAATAAAAGCATTTTATAACTGTCACCGGAAATCCATTATAAATACTGTGTAATCGCTCTATCTAATATATAAAATTCTCGTGTCACAGTTTTCGTTGCCATACTCCTCCGAAACGGCTTGACCGATTTTGATGAAATTTTTGTGCTTATCCGGTATCTATGAGAATCGGCCAACATCTATTTTTCATCCCCCTTAATGTAAGGGGTAGTCCACCCCTAAATTTTTTATTTTTTAGACAAAATTTTTAATTTCTATTTTTTTATGATACAACATTAAAAAATATATACAACCCCTTTTCTTCAACTTTCACCCCTCTACGATCAACCCCTATTTATTTATTATAAATGATATACATGGCAAAACGACGTTTGCCCGGTCAGCTAGTTTTTTATATAATTCTTATACAAGTCACAAATTATTAAGTAGATTATAATTTTATTACTATTATTCAACAGTTCTCACGCCTTCATAATAAGATAATTGTCATCTTGGTTATTGTGATTTTTATTTACAATAAAACCATAAAATATAATTTAAAGCTCTAGAATAATTTGGTTTAATAATTATTATAAAACTTATTTTTTTTACAGGAATATAGTTATAACAATATCGATCTAATGCTAGTCCCCACGCTTATTAAATTAAAATTCCGTGGTACATGGTGAATGTTTTAAAATTTATTTTTACAGAATATGTAATCTTAAGAGTTATAATCTAACAAAAGTCGTATAATACCGTAAGTGTGCGTAAATGTATGAGTATGTGATTGGGTGTGTGAGTGTATAATACACTCTATACTTGAGAGAGTTCTTTTAGACACAGAAAAACGAGTATAAAAATCTAAATTCAAGATTTAGAGTCCAAACGTTCAGATACAAAATGGGTGTCACCTAGTTTAGGTCAAACGCAATAGATTTTTGACATATAGAGAATTTGCATACAAACTGTATCAAAATTAATTGCGTTTTAATCTAGGCATACAGATTGCAAGAAATTATTTACAATGTAAAGATTAAGCTATACTAATATCACGGTATTAATGTACAGTGTTGGCCTAGTGGTTTCAGCGTGCAACTCTCATCCCTGAGTTTGTAGGTTCGATCCCCCGGTTGAGCAGAAATAGACGTTCAGTCAATGTGTGCATTTAACGAACGAACGGCGAAACATCGTGAAAACAACCCAGAATAGTCAGCGGCGTGTGTTTAAGCACAGGTGGCTGATCACCTTCTTTCCTATTAGATTGATCATGAAACAGATACAGAAATCTTAGGTTTTTTTTTTTTTATAGAATAGGGGGCAAACGGGCAGGAGGCTCACCTGATGTTAAGTGATACCGCCGCCCATGGTCACTCTCAATGCCAGAGGGCTCGCGAGTGCGTTTTAGGTCCAGACCTAAAAAGGTTGTAGCGCTTTAGTTTTAATACCACGATATTCATAAAGAAAATATTAAACTTTCAAGCTTTTTAATTATGAGATTTGACGGCATAGTCTCTTCGCCTCTCGTGGGACTCAGGTCGTATCGTCCGCCTATTAGAGATATGAAGTGCAGTGCGCATGTCTCGCACACGCTTGTGCCCTCTTGCGTAAACGGTCAGTTTCAATAGCCCAGGCCGAAAATCCGAGATGTCAATGACTCGCACACTTGACCGCAAATTGTTAATGGGCAAAGTTCTAGAAAGATTATTCAAATGAAGTAGAAATTTTAAAAACATCTATAGTAGTAGTATGCAAAGCATATGCTCTAAATAAATAAAATTATACAGAATGTTTTGCAATGTTTTATTTCGTTTGCGCCAACATTTGTTTAATTTGAATATAATATAAAACAAATCCTTGAATATAGAAGTGATTACTTAAACTTGGCCCAGAACTTCACTCTGACGAAGCAGTATGTCATACAATATTAACGTAATATTTGTTAGGCTCTATTTTACAAAACTTTTTATTATGAAAGAAATATTTAGCAATAACTGAAAAACCATTCTACGGTTTGTTTTAAACCTCGAAAAGGAGATCTATCATTGTTGGTGCTTGTTAAGTTAATATACAAATATCCTAATAAATCTATATACATATATAAAAATTGTATGTTGGTTTGTGTACGCTTCAAAAACTCAAAAGGTTGTGCTCCGATAGAGCTGAAATTTTAGCATAATATATAAAGCGAATTAAAGACTGTCTTAATCTATTTTTTTCATATTTTTTTTTGTTTTTTGATTTTTTCATTATTTTTTTCGAGTGTAATTTTACGATTCGCGCGCACCGTGACACAAAATTAACAGAATGAAGTTGCCCACGGAAGATGCTACGGCATTGGACATAATTTAACAACAACATTCGAATAGTAATAGAATTTATGTTACACTTAATGTAAGAGAATAATAATCAATATTTAATTATTTAATTTTTCAAATGTAAACTGAAATTTATTGACTATAATGACTCCTTTTCCAGTCTTTGATAATTTAATTGTAATTAATTATTTGCATGCAATAAAAAACTATTTTTAATAATGCCAAAGAAGTATAACTTCTTACGCGCGTACATAAGTACACGCACCCTTTTTTTGCTTTTAGAAGCAAGTATGTTTTTTAATATTATGTAATTTATTAGTGTTTTTGTTAAAATGTCGTCATCAATGTGACAAAACGACATGCTGTCTATTCAAAGTCCATCTTAGATAAATTAAACAAAATTCGCGGTAATCGTACGTAAACAACGTTGTAGAGGTATAACGGTTATCCATTATGACCAATCTGTGATATTTTATTTATTCCTTAAACAATATGTTGTAAAAATCAGTAAACAAATCAGTTCAAAAATTCTTCATTCATTGACAATCTGGCTGATATTTCTTTTTTTGACACTTATCTTGAATAATTTATTACAAATTTATAAAAAGAATATATCGTTACTAATAATACAGATTGATAATAATTAATATTCGTATATCTTGTTAATTATCATAAGGATTAAATTCTGATGTGGTTGTTAAATCGTTAATTCGAAATGTTTAAAGAGAAACGCAACGTACGCGAAACTTCCGTATAGGTGTAAAATTATTAAATTGAAACTAGGGAGTGATTTTCGATGCGTTTGCTTTTTGTTTTTTGATCTGTATTAAACAAAATATTAATAATAGTATTTACGTGTAAAGAATAAAGTCAAATTAATATATTCATAAATTCTTTCACCTATGTTACATTATGCCTGAGTTTACTAATGCACGCCGTATTGATTCTCGGAATTACATGGAGATCTTTCAGCGCATAAACGGCTTCTCTCGAAGCTTCCAGCCTATGTGCTTCCCGAGAAACAGAAAAAAGAGAGAGCTTTCTGGTCGAACGGAGCATCAAGGTCGTCATCGACGGAGCATTATGCACCTTAAACCCGTGAACGCTGGGGTCCCACACGGATGTGTCCTCTTATCGACCCAGTTTCTGAAGTCGAAACCCTGCTACGCGGAGTCGAGGACCGGGCTCGACTAAATTTGGTCCAATTTAAACCCAAAAAGAACACATTTGCGCGTTTTCCGCTAAAAAAACACATTTTGACGTTACTCCTCTTTTCATCATCGGAATGACATATCGAACGACGGTGAGATTCGTGGTTATTTGAAAGGAAAGGCTAAGTTAACCTGCTGGAAGCCTGGTCTGCTCAGCAAGGCAAGACTGTACTTCACTCCGGGCCATCGCTTGCAACTGTACACAGTGCAAATTAGTCCCCACATTGATTACTTTTCGAAGTATTTCCGAACCAATTCGATTTAGGGTCAAGAAATGAGCGTACCAATTCTTAAGAAGCCGGCAATGCACTTTCAATCCATCTGTTGAGCATTTTGCCCGTTTGGACCCTGGCCAAACTAGCGTTAATAACCAACCTAAACTAGCGTTATAGCGTTATAGGCAGCGTAGTTTGCATGTATATTTATATATGGCTGATTGTGCGGATTTTTGTAGTTGATCGATCTAATTGTACCACTATCTTGGCAAATAAACGATTTATTTATTTAGTAACAAGTAACAAAATCGAATCTGGCGATCGGGCGTGTCGTCAATATATTTGTCATACACCCATATTTGTAAAGTAGGAAAAATTAATTGAAGTACCTTCTTCAAGTATTTTTATGAGTACATTTTGAATTAATCTGCAGATTATAGACGATAAGTACGCGTATTAATAAAATATTTTTTCGCAACATTATTCATATCATTATAAAAAACTACACAATTTTTTTAAATGTACTCATTAATCTTTTTGTAAAAAAGGTTATAATTAATGGCATTACTTCCTAGATACAAATGAAAATATTAAATAATATTTTATAGCAAATTTTCAATGTACGTCAATAGCATTAAAGAATTATCTTCAAGGATACAATTATTACTTGAAATAATTATCCTTTAAAGTTTATTCAATCAGTCAAATTAAACAGGATACAAACGCGTATAAGGGATATAAAGTGGCAAGTCAGATCGGCCTTGCGTCGAAAGGGATAATGGTTCAAAGCATGTAGCTTGAAAGCTTGTAGGTGTATATTTTATAAATTGACGATGTGTACAACTCCACGCGGGCGAAGCTGTGGCCAGTCCTACAAATATATATACTTTACAGTTTACAGTATGTGCTAAAGAGATTATTCGAAAAAATTAACCTTAAAATTAAGAACCTTGTATCTGCGGGTTGTGAAAGACGGCCTCTCACCATATGGTTACATAAAAATTTGTGTCATTTTCGGTGTTAATAACAATTGATTATCTTTGATCATTTCATCATAATGAAATCAATTATAATGGGTCTTATATTTTTGGGATGCAAAAATATGTTCCCAAATTAAATTAAAATTAAACACGAACTAGGGAAACATTTTCGTATTGGTATGGCCGTCTAAGGTTCGTAACATTAGCGTGATTAATCAGTTCAAAAGGGCATTAAAGATACACATCAGAATGAGCCCATAGACTAAAATTGGGCTAGCAGTGGGCGACGTGTATCTCGTTCGTATATAATATTAAATTTCTAATGTAAATAAAAAATAATTTTTGTAATGAGAAATAAAGTTCTTTAAACATGAAACATTATTGGCAAGCAAAACTTGCGAATTCATACAAATATTTTTATTTAGTACTTATTTTAATCCTATTTGTCATATAACATATAATCAAATAATAATTAATATTTTATTTTGCCTTGTTACGCCTTGGTGGACCCATGCCAATTCAATAGTTGATTGTGAGGAAGTTGCATGTATGTGGTTAGCACAGCTCCTTCTAAGTTGTCATGTCATTTTCACACGTGTATATCCTTTCTATAATATATATTCATAAGTACTCGTATTTTGTTTGTCTTAATGTACGTGTGTGATGTTTGAAAGCAAAAATAAAATGTGTAAATTGTTTTTTTTTTGTGTTTACACACTGGCGAAAACATACAAATTAATGTAGAACGAAAGAAAGCAAAAGTCTCTTCCTTTGGACATGTTAACTATACTTTACTTATTGATTACTACATAACACAAATTAATAATAAACTATTTTTGCACAATAAGAATATTTTCTGTATCAGTAGGTTGACCAGATGTTCTTGGAGATTAATAGTGAATGTATGTAATATTCTATCTAAAACGATGCAATTAGATATATTCATAAGGGCAATATATCAAAAAAATTTAAACCCAGCGTAACTGCGCAAGGGTAACAATTGATAATTACAGAACACTGCCCTGAATTAATTAAGAATGTGCAATGCACATAAAGGTCGCTTTAAACAAATTATTTGTACACATTGCTTCACATAATTGTATGTTTAAACGTGGTCAAGGTCCGTGATCGGCTTAATTTACGTAAGACGAAATATTTTGATATATTTCGCAGATCCGGAATATATCCGATCAAAGGCCGTTTAACCGCAAGTTTCACAATTGACTGCTGGACTAACTTACAATTGTCGCCAAGTATTTTTAAATGAAAAAAAGTTCTTACTTTCTTAAATAAATAAATTAGTGGCGCTAAGACCCTTAGATCTTGGCCTCAGATTTTTTAATCTGTTTCATGATCATTTTTAAATCTGATAGGCAAGTGATCAGCCTCCAGTGCCTGACACACGCCGTCTACGTTTAGGGTCTAAGACATGTCGGTTTCCTCACGATGTTTTCCTTCACGGTTTGGGGAAATGTTAAATGAGCATATAGAAAGAAAGTCCATTGGTGCACAGCCGGGGCTCGAACCTACGACCTCAGATATGAGAGTCGCACGCTGAAACCACTAGGCCAACACTGCTCCAAAAAAATAAGAAATGTAAAATAATTACTCTCTTTAGTTTCAATGATAAACTAACACTGGCGTGGTGAAAACCAAACGTATCTAGACTAAGCGACCGTATAATGAAATGCAGATTTCTTACATTATACAGATTAAAGATAGCTAATATTTATATACAGACTTCAAGTTCAAGAAGCGCTGATTACATAAACATTTAAATTAGAGAATAAGTATCGCAGTACTGTTAGGAAGTCAGCACTGCCACTGTACACTGCTACAGGAACCAAACTTTTTAGATTTGTTTTATTTATTTGCGGGAAGTGGAAATTTATCGTTTCGGCCAAGATATATTTTGAGTCGCAAAGCTGTGTAGTGTATAAAAAATATACGTAATCAACATAGTATATACAAAGCTAGTACCGAAGACGCGCTGCATATAATAATAATAATATAAATAATAAAGGCTGTTTCTTTTCAATGTTTACAAATGTACCTGTTTTTTCTGTTATCCTAATATCCAAACTTTCTTTAGTACCATCGGTCGGAACCCCTTTACGTGTATATGCTTCCTTCACTTTTTTCCTTATATCTCTATAAATGGGTTTCTTTCTCCATTCACTTCCTACTTATACTTCTATATCTTCTATCCACGCATTATCTGTGTGCCATATGCCCCGCCGGTTCTTTTGTTTCAGGGCATAATGTAATGTTTACAGAACTTTATTCCCATTATAAAAAAATATATTTTATTTATATGAGAAACTTAATATGCATATACGAACGAGATACACGTCGCCATCAGCCGTCCAATTTTAGTCTACTAGACTATATGTATCTTTAATGCCCTTTTGAATTGGTTAAACCCGCTAATATTAAGAATTTTAGACGGTAATTGATACATAATAAAAATATATGTTTTTTGAACTCAAACGTATGCGAAAAAACTATGCAAATTCCACCCAAGGAATCTTGCTTCGCAACATTAAGTATTCTTAAAAGACTGTAACCTCGTACTAATCGCCCATTGTTTATCATTTGCATAATCAATAATTAAAATAATTTTAAGTTCAATGTTCATATAAAAATGAATAATAATACTTATAAATAATTGATACATAGAAAATTAAAACAAATTTAAAAAGTTCAATTCCTGTGGCTTTTTATGCAGCATTTCCTAGCTGTATTGTGATACTTTTTCATTGAGCCAGGAAAGCAGCAGCTTTTGTGTGTACTATCTACCAGGCGCCAATTTAAATCTTTAAAATAGATTTTATTTGTTTTGTTTTTATTTTTGATTATTATTATGTACGCGAAACAGTAGTATTAAAGCAGATTTATTTAAATATTCAAATATATAGTATTGTCTTTTATTGACATAACTTGTACACATTTAAAGAAAACACCTTTTTACCGGATTGAAGTTATGTATTGTTATAAATTTACAATTATTTCACATAATTTTAAATTTTTCCTACGTTTCGCGTGCTTTACAGCGTGCGTGGTCACTTATGTATAATAATATATAACTTCAATCCGATAAAGTGTTTTCTTTAAATATAGTTGTAATTACTGTGAGTTATTTAGTAGTATGTAATATTACAAGAAGTTGAACTATTACAACCCACATTATATTTTCTAAATACGCATATTTTTTCTTTACCGACTGTGTGGATAGATTTTGAGAGGACATTCGAGATGTCGGTTTTATGATACTCGCCTCCGCCTCCATTTGGATATACCTAGATTCGACTTCCGGCAAAACAACCTACCTTGTTAGTAGTATCAAGGCTAATGTTAAAAATTATATAACTAAACGTACCTACATTGGCTGCCAGAATTAAAGATATTCAAGGACCTAACTTTTAAATTGTTTTTAGTTATTATTACGTATGTAAATACTCTTGCAAATAAATTATTATTATCATTTAATAAAATATTGTTAAGAATATTGTAACTAATGTATGTGTGTATTCCATAATAAACACATTTGTAAGACAAGAAATAATACCATACCTTACACATGGGATGTATATCACTTAAACATAAAATAACATATAGTAGTAGAATGTTAGACACAGGTACACACGCATTCGCAAAATTTTAAGACATATTTGTATGTTTTTAATTATGTTTAAAAAGGTTTTAAGGACTGCTAGCCAAGAGGACTATGAGACGCTCTATAATTCGCGCGTTGGAATCATGCCTGACAGTCTTTATATGCGCAGTTATTCTAGGAATAGGAAAACAGTTTAACAGGTTGCCTTAAGGACCGATCTGGTGCCAAACTCGTAAGATAAAAAGTAAGATATTTGCACTACCCTGGATTTAACAAAAGGACTCTCAGTGGCGATACCATCTGGGGCCCGTGGCAAATATTCTTTCGTGGCAATTCTCTTGATAGGGCTATCAGTAAAATCCCTACTCAGTTTAATTTTAATAAACTTCGAGATTTTCGGTGTACTCAATTACACGTTGTAGAAGTCCCACTCATGGCCATAGGCCTCCTCACTTAGACGAGAGGAATGATCTGTAGTCCCCACGCTAGCCCAATGCGTATTGGAGACTTCACATTCAGCCATAGAACATAATATCTCTTGGGCAGGGGCCCTAGTGGGTCGGGGGCCCGTGGCATTTTGCCAGCCCTGCCACTCTTTTGTTACGCCACTGCTGTTACTTTTAAGTACTGCTGTTACTTGTAAATAATGTAACAACTTCACGTTATCTACATTATTTATTTTAATTTATTACAAGTAAAAAAAAATAACAGAAAAACAATAACTGACCTTAAAATATAATAACGAAAATATACTATTAAAAGGAGTCCCTTTAGGCAAGGTTCCGATGATACTGGCAGCGTTCCCCCTTTGAATTGCTAGACTAATTCTTTGTCCGAGGTAGCTGCCAGCTCTTCGGTCTCCTGTGATGTCGACTAACCTTTTTTGCTGTTTTCTTATAAGTGCATTTAAATTGGTTGCACTAGTACATTATGATTCTATCATCAAAACCATCGTGATCCGGCCTGCCTAAAACCTAATAATCAATTGCCTATGTGAAACTGGTGTGGTCTATTGAAGGAGTAAACATGATTACGTAACTAATACATAAATCTGTGGACCAAGAGTTATATCAAGCTTTTTTATTCATAAAAACTACTTCATCACTTACTGTTATACTATATGATCTAAAAAAAAAGAACTCGGCTACAACGTTTTTAGTTCTCCTCAGATTTCTGTATCTGTTTTATGATCATTTGTCAATCAAATAGGCAAGTAGGTGAGGTGCCTGACACACGCCGTCGACTTTTCGGGTCTAAGGCAAGCCGGTTTCCTTACGATGTTTTCCTTCACCGTTCGAGCGAAAGTTAAATGCGCACATAGTAATAAAGTCAAGGAATCAAAGCAACGACCTCATGGATGTCGCACGCTGAAGCCACTAGACCAACTCTGCTCACAATAATATGCATATTATAATGAAACTTATATACTAGTGAGTACCACCTCTATATTATATAATATAATTAACATATAGCAAATATAATAAATCTGCACATCTGTTTACAACAATAACAAATGCGTGTCGTAATTTATGCAAGATGGATGAAAAAAACTAAATGACTCATGGTGATGAAGTTCCTAGAATGTTACGGTTGAATATTCATTTGATGTCTATTGATAATTAAACTTATGTTGTAGATAGGTCGTAGAATTTGGCCTTTCGTCATTTGATTAGATATTTTTTATAATAATGTGTGAATCACGAGTGCAATATTTATACCGATATTATAAAGTATTATATTTTAAAACTACTGGGCCGATTTATACAACAGTTTCATCAATAACTTTAATCAAAAAATCATTTTAATAAAACATGTTCAGCCCTCAAAAATCAGAACAAAACAGTGGAGTAAAAAGGAGTATTTGCCTAGTGACTTTTGCATGGGACTAATCCCAAAAGTGCACCAATTTGTGCATTAAACACTTACTTGTACTGCGAAGGCAAGAGATCGTGAGGAATCCGGTATGTCTCAAATCCACGATGCAATCTGAGGCCAAGAGCCATTTAGAGTTGTAGCGCCCCTGGATTATTATTATTAATATTGAGTCACATAATTTTTTGTAGCGTAGCTTTGTATTTTATGTGAGAAATAAAACACGAATGATTTTGCCTGGTAAAATCACATAACACCCGATAGTACTTAATATCGACAACATAGAAATGTCTATCTTGTTTATGAATGATCTCGAAACAAACATATTATATCATTTACCACGACTATGTAATAATTACACATGACTTAAAGGTTTATCGAAGCATCAACTTCCAGTTCATAATATACTCGTAATATTCTCTATATGCACTTCAAACTATGTTCAGAAAAACCACGAGTCGAAACCAAATAAAAACAAAAGACGAAACACGATTATTTTGTTTGTGATTGGTCAAAAATATCGTGATGCATGCCTGTGATTGAACTAGAGAAATTATTGACCAATCACAGACGAGTATTCTTTTGTTTTAGTTTCACCTCGTAACAATGTCGGGCATTTTACAGAGGTCTTTAATTGTGTCAGTGAACTTCTGTTAACTTACCAGTAGACCATAGTTCCTTATTTAGGTTTAAAGACATTTAGTCTCATAACAGACAATAGTCACTTACATGAGAACTTATATACCAAAGATACAATTTATCACGTCGTGGGTCGTTGTAGAGCTTCAAGGATGAATTAGCGAAGTAGAACTTGGGTAGACTTTCAGTTACGGGGACTGTTACGGGAACTGGGATCACTCAGGAGATGGTCTTTTAGTCTTCATTTAAAAATTGCCAGGCACTTTTTATATTTTGTGGAAGTCTATTATACCGCAGCACCGCCCCACTCCCCTAGTGGGAGATTCCTTATTTTATTAATAAATTCGAGAGCTTATTTTTATAACCAGGAGAAGCGCTCTTCTGTGATCAGAAAGCTAGCAGAGCATTTTACGTTTAAAAAAAATAGTTTCTGGACTAAAATTTATTTCTTAAAATATACATATATATACTAAGTGTGCTACGAGAACTTAATTTTTTGTGTTCGTTAGTGCTCTGCTAACTTCCCAGACACTCTTATTCCAGATCTGTGGTCCATTTTTAACAGACTTTTTTTGTTGTTTTATTTTGACAGATCGCTTAAGGTAGGAACAGTGTTGTATACAGAATAAGCATAATTATCTTACAAAATTCACATCTTCCTAATACGAATTGCAAAATTCACACTTTATTAATATAGCAATTAAATATAATTTTATTATTCAACTCTATTATAAATTATAATTGCTATTCTTAACTATTGATAATCCAAACAGGTTTTAGAATAAATGTTTTTACGTCATGTTAGGTTGGTTTAAACTTGCACTTTAAACAACGAAATACTGACCAGAATTGCAAAACTATTTTCATTTAAGTATCTATATTAATTGAAAAAATATCACTATTGATAAGGAAAGTATCTGATTTCGCCATAACAAAAGTGTATTACGAAGTGGCATTGAAACATATAACCAATGATAAACTGTTCCACTTGATACTTAACAAATTGTCACAATAGTCAGTAGTATTCTTGCTAGTAACAAAGAACCAGTCACTTTATGAAATTATTTAAAAATTGATACAATACTTTTGTTATAGTTATGTTTAGAGCAGTGTTGGCCTAGTGGCTTCAGCGTGTGACTCTCATACCTGAGGTCGTAGGTTCGATCCCCGGCTGTGCACCAATGGACGAGCAAATGGACGGTGAAGGAAAACATCGTGAAACCGACATGACTTAGACCCAAAAAGTCGACGGTGTGTGTCAGATAGGCTGATCACCTACTTGCCTATTAGATTTACAAAATGATCATGAAACAGATTCAGAAATCTGAGGCCAAGACCTAAAGAGGTTGTAGCGCCACTGATTTATTTATTTTTTACTGTTGTTATTAATTAGTAAATAAAATTAAAATTTATTCTAATTAATGAGGTCAATCAACTTGTAAACTTTATTGGCGTGTATTAGGTTCGTTCGAAAAGTTTTCAGAATCTGTTAAAGTACAATTATTAAGCATTTAAAAAGCCATAAAATTTATTGATTACTAGCTGGCCTGGCGATTATCGTACCGCCTAACAGTCGATTCTTTATTTTTTTTAATACTTATTCTGCTATTCGGGACACCGGTCTAGCTAGTAAGATAAAAAAAGAAAGTTGATAATACAACAAATACATTATGTCAAAAAATAAAAATTTAGCTTCCCGAAACCCCTCCACTAACACTTGAACTTTATGATATGGTATTAAAGTTCAAATTGCCTTTAAATATTATAACGAATATTTTGTATGGGAATAAAGAAAAGTGTTGTTTTTAGACTTTTTCACTCAATTTTAATTAATTTTTCTCTCCGTAAGAACCATCCTCGTACTTCAAGGAATATTATAAAAAGAGAAACAGTCAAATCGGTCAAGCCGTTTTCATGTTATGTCGTTACAACGGAAAACGGGTTTCATTTATATATATATAGATTAATAAATCACATCATACACCATTTGGTTCAGACCGTAAAGCAGGAACATTTTACGCAATATCTTTGTCATTTTAATAGCAGTTTGCGAACAATAGTCTAATTGTATGTTATTTGTTTTAACACATGCTTAGCTAAGTACTACTTGATTTAAGTGCTGTGGAATTTTTTAAGAGTTTTCAACGACACTTACAAGTTATCGCAAAAAATACTCAAATAGGTTTTTTAACGGTTTATTTATTCAATGACGCAAAGTTTATGACGGAGAATTCAGAAAAGTAAACTTTTTAGTTTAATTGAGAACCTATATTTAAATAGTATAATTTACAGACCAAACAATTATACATAGATTTTGAAACTTACATTAATGCTGTGGTAGCATACCGGATCTGTGTCTAACCACATACTCTAATGCTGTACTTAATTGTCAAATATTTATAATATGATATTTACGCTCTCGTCACAGGTCTAAAAACTTCATTAAAATATATTTAACTATTTTTTTTTTATTATAAAACAAAATGTTTTTTTAAACATTTTGTACTACTTGTTTTGTTTCGTATATATTGTTTATCTATGTAATCTGTTTTGGCTTTCTGTATTGTCTAAATGTTTTGTTTTATAATATGTGTGGTAGCTATTTATATTATGTACTTATAATTAAATAAATAAAACAAAAGAAGATAAACAAAGAGGTTATCGATATGGAAATGATTTCTATGTTGGATACTAATTATTTCTAGTGTTGGCCTAGTGGTTAGAGCGTACGACTGATGTCATAGGTTCGAACCCCAGCTGGGCACCAATTCTTCGGAACAGTAAACCCGGGTAAGCCTTCCCCATGGCCCAGAAGGCAGATCACGAAATATATACAGAAAGTACAAGACTAATGTTTATAGCGCCACCTTTTTATTTAATAATAATAATACATTTCTTTTAGCCAATTCGTGACCGGTTTAAATAAATTGTCGACGACTGAAGCTTTGTTTTAAATAATTTTATTAATCTTAAAAGCCGGCAACGCACCCGCGTGCCTTGGCAGTTTGAGTGTCAATTAGCGCTGGTGTCACTTAGCAACCGATAAGCCTCCTGCAATTTGCAGGTTCTATAAAAAGGTTATAGTTATTTTGTTTAAAACAAGTATAAAATTGGCTCTCGAAGTAGGCTAAACGCTTTATTTGTTATTGGTTTCGTAAGAAACAATACTCAAGATACTCGTATACCTACTTAAAAGTTGTTCTTACCCAACATTGAGGGCCCGCATACATTTAATATTATTGAATAGTGTTTGTTCGGTTTAAAGGTCTCACACTGGTTCGAAATGAAAACATTTATTTATTTACAATATAGATGCAAAACAATAATTATAATATGTACTAGCCAAGGCTATACATTTTGCTCACTCTTTCTTCGTTGTATAAGCGTGGCGATTTCCTAAATCGTTGGAGTTACGCCCCGAGAGTATAGCCAGACGTAGTCGGCACTCTCTTCAACAGTTATCGAATTCATTCGTTTCAAAGCAATAAACATTTATGTATTTTGCATATGTATTGTTGTACGCGAGTGGTTAATATAGCGTAAAAATAAAAATTCTCTTTTATTTCAAGCACCCCGATGACCCAGGGTATATATAATATACTAGCGGACCCAGCGAACTTCGTTCCGCTTAACATTCTAATAATATCGTTTTAACTTTAGTTAAACTTAATTTAGGATTTATTTGAGGTAATAACATTAATACAACTTTTTTCCAAATACAGAAATGTTTTATTGCTTGCCATCGCGAAAAATGAATGACAGTTTTACACATTAGGCCTCTTCTCTCTAGCGCTAATATTGCGAGACTGCATGTTAAAGTACTTTTTGATATACAAAATTTTCTGTTTTGTTATCCGGCGCAAGAACAAAGTGATAGGTTTCTTTTATATGCGTAATTTTGTCAACAGATTGCATCACATGCAGTTTGCATTCGTAAAATTAATTAATTAATTAATTTTTATTTGATAACTTATCCGATATTTTATTACTTATTCTGCTATTCGGGACGGAAACAAATACAACAAATCAAATCCCATGGCAATCGGTCCAGCCGTTCTCGAGTTATAAGTGTTGTAACAAACACGACTTTCTTTTATAGATATAGATATATTAACATCTTCTTCTCTTCTTTTAGTGCCTCTCCATTACTGGAGGTTGGCCGTCTTTTCCTGTGCCAGATGCAGCAACTCTTCCGCAGTCACTCCCTAACGTTGCGAAGCCATGATATCTTCCTTCTACCAACACGCTGTTTCCCCTGGATTTTTCCCATAATAATTTAGTGAAGGAGGTGGTAGCGGTCTTGGCGCAACCCGTGGCCCATACTTTATTAATTTATTTATTTGGGAAACAAAACAGATACATCACTACAATAAAAAAAAACACATTGGATATATCCACAAACAGTTTCACTGATAAAAGATACAGAGCAAAGCAAAACAAAATATGACAGCACAAAATATATAAATCCGTAGAACGACAAACATACTAGTAGCAGTAATAAAGAAGAAAGATACAATTAGGACATTAATAGTTGTTTTTATTCTTAAATGAGTGCGAAAAAGGGTAAATGTTAGTGGCAGAATCCAAAGTAGAACATCCTGTGAAGAGGCTCCCAAGTCCCAACCCAATGTTGGTTCTGGGAGTTATACTAACATAACATTATTAGTTGATTTGCGAGGCAGCCCAAGCTATAATAAATAGGTCTTATACAAAAAAATATTAATTTATTTTAAAAAACGTCTTTGATATAAATGCAATCTTTAACATTTAGCGGTCACCGAGCGACAGTTTATGCACCTTGAAGAGTTCAAAGACTTTTACAAGAATATACAATCTACAACTTAATTTCACGTAGGTTGTAAACATAAATCCGCTATTATATTGACATACGCAATTTGTGTGTCGCAATACGGCTCACTTTCTGTTTTCGGACATCCGAATGACCTTGGAACCAGCCCATCGAAATCTCTTTTGGTATGCGATGATTATCTTAGCGACTTTGACACGTAAAGTGTGTTAGTGGGTCCGCTTTTGTGATAACGGGTGTCACTTCTTTAAATGGAGGTAATTAATATGAATAACAGTAGTAAGTTTCGTTCAATACATTTACCGCACATCGGAGGCTAAAAATGTCATTTTGTTCTATCTATTTAATTTTTTTTTATTTAAAAAATTATTTATTACGTTACACAAAAATTTATAGTGGTACATATCCAGTGTACTTTATTTCCTAGAATGTAAAAAACTTATAAAGCTAAACACTTTTAAAGCCGTCAGGTCAACAACCTGGTAAAACTATGCAATCTTTAGATTCGATTTTCATTTTTGACATACCTAGATTGAAGATAGGACAAAATAGCATAAGAGCAAATATTTAGAATTAAAAGAAACTACTATTATTTTGTACTTTATTTTTAGTCATAACTATGACAAACTAAATAGGGTAGGGCCGAGAACAAAAGAGAGGACGGCTAAGAATTGCGCGAGCATCGGTCACGCGGCGCACGCGCATTTCAGTTAAATTAAAAATTTCAATTAATTTGAATAACGGTAGTCATAAGTCTCGTTTATTACGTTTGCCGGTGATCCCTTTCTATTAAAGGACCACCGGGTCCCACGACCGTTATAAAAACGTTTTGGAAAATATATTTACACATGTTTGTGATCATTTTCGACACGTATCGTAAAACTTAATGATATAATAAATATCTAGATAAGAAAAATGTGTACGGTTAGTTACGGGCAGAAGGGTGTGCTGATCTCAGCACTGGATCCGATCTCCCCAGCTCTTATTATCAAACTTAACAGAAGGAAGGACACCGGCTTTGTCAAGTACCATCCAGACTAACAATAAGTATGGAGAGGCAGACCTCTGCTGATGGCACAACCCTCCTAATTGATGGCACCTAGTCCCATAGAAGCCTACCGTAAAACCGCCCGGGATGCGCAAGCCATTTACCCAAGTAAAAAAATTGGATTCTTATTGAAATGACTTAACATTACAATAAAAGATTTTAGTAATTTTAAAAGGGCGGCAACGCACTCGCGGCCTTCTGGCATTGAGTGTCCATGGGCGGCGGTATCACTTAACATCAGGTGAGCCTCCTGCCGGTTTGCGGCGAAATTTGAAAGAAATCGCAGTATCAGCTAGTTCCTCTAATTTTGAAATAAACAAAAAGTACAATATCGTGAGAATGTCAGTGTGAAGTTTTTAATTGTATGTTCTAATTAATGTTGCAAGTTGACATTGGTAATAAATACAATAGCACATTTCTGTCGAATTAACATTTTTGTTGCGTTATATTTGTAGCGTCTACAATGATACAATCAAGCGTGTAGGCTAGAGCAGAGGTACTTAAGTGTTCTCATAGAACAAGAAGAGAGCGTACCAATTCTTAAAATACAGGTGAGCCTCCTGCCCATTTGCCTCCAATAACATAAAAAAGTACGTGCGTACAAAGTATACATGTCAGAAGTGAAACTTCTTTGTTAATTAATTATTGAGTAATTAAGCTGCCCAAATCCCATAATTTAATTTTGCCAGCCTTTCTATATTAATGAATGATACTAAGGCTAAATAAAAACCAGAACTTAAATTAGTTGTTTTATGTATATAGAAATACCACCCTAAATATAGTAACAATTACCAAATAATATAACAAATTTATTATTATCACAATTGCTAACTTATGTCCAAATTTTCAAAAATAGCCAACTCGGTCTTAGCAAAAAATAAAAATCCAACAAAAAAAATGGTAATTTAGCTACTTAATAAAATAATAATGATATTGATAGGTATGTATTAAAAACTTCATTCCGTTAATTTTGTGTCACGGTGCGCGTTCATGGATGAATTTCAAGACAAAAAAATAGAGATTTACGCTCTGTCCCGTGGTACTTTGGATCCTGGACCACTTAGGGAATCAATCTAAAGCAAAAGGTGTACTTTTTGAGATTTTTCCAACAAATGTGATAAAACTTCGTATGTTGCCCATGTATTAACACATGCTATACCTAGTAATGACACAATGTTTACCAAATTTTACAATTAACAATTACAATAACGTTGTAATTAGAACAAATAGTGTATAATTTGTAATGTTTAAAGAATGATTGCGATAATTAGTTCAAGTTCACAGTTATAATTAATTGAATGTTTAGAAACATGTAACGAATTAGTATAATTGATACAATAAGAAATTCAAAATGTTTGAAAGTAAATTTTTGTTTCTCGTACACACTACCATTTTGTTCCTCCGTCAGGAACCTGGCCATTCCTTTGGATGCAAACTTATTTAAGATTCATCTTTTTGAATATTTTTCTCTGCCTTGTTAAGAAGCTAATAGCTTTTTATATTTTAGCTTTATTATTTTTTTTTTTAGAACAGGGGGCAAACGGGCAGGAGGCTCACCTGATGTTAAGTGATACCGCCGCCCATGGACACTCTCAATGCCAGAGGGCTCGCGAGTGCGTTGCCGACCTTTCAAGAATTGGTACGCTCTTTTCTTGAAGGACCCTAAGTCGAATTGGTTCGGAAATACTTCAGTGGGCAACAAAATTTATATATTAACACTTTGTTACATTTATAGAAAAACAAATAACATTAAATACAACACATTAAAACTATAAGGGATGCAACGGGCTGCCTTATCGCTAACAAGCGATCTCATCCAGGCTAACCTAAGTTAAAAAAACTAAAAAAAGAAATTTGATGGCTAAAGTGCAAGAGGCACCAAATCTTATAAAAACAACAAAAAACTGAAAAGCTAATCTCCCGGATTCATGAATTGCGATGCAATACAAAAAATAATAAATACAAGAATTGCAAATGCTTATTATATTATAATATGTTGAGGGTATTTGATAAAAAATCGGGACGGACGGTGAGTTATGGCGCTGTGTTAAGTCAATTTTGTGGCTTTGGAATTTGTATGGAACATTTTTGATTGTTATTTAATTTAAAGTTTATTTATGAAGGCTTATTTTAGTCAATTAGCTTTTGGAAACGCCTTCAAATCAGGTGAACAGGTGTACAGATACAGCTATTTATTTTGTAGGATAATCCTTAAATTCTATTGCTAGGACTTAGTTTCGTTTTATTATTTAGTTCATACATCAAAACATCTTTAACTTTGTGGCTTAATCAACGCATAAAAACATAGATTTATATCGTTAGATAGGCCCTTACCGCAGTGAGATCGCGCCGTGTTGTCGCACAGTCGAAGTGAGTGAGCTCACTAAACTGGGATCAGTGCACCCCTAAACACAATGTTAGCCGGACGTGTTGTAAAGGACGTTTGCGAGCAGTTTAGTGTCAAAAAATGCCATCGTGTGCCTTTCTAAAGTGCAACAACAATTCTAGAAACACAAATAAAGCCAGAGGTGTAACATTTCACTCGTAAGTATTGCGATTTGATTTAAAAAGTTTTATTTTTCCTTCCGCACTGTCTAAAATAACAAATTTAAATGGTGAGTGCACGAAAGAGAAAGTAGTGTTTGCAACTAATGTAGGAGAAAAAGAGATGACACTATTTTCTCAGTAAGTACAATGGCAGAAACACGTAAGTACAATGGCAGAAACACGATTTTTTAACTACTCGTTAGTGTGCGTGTGTCGGCATTTTGTTAACGCACACATTCAAAAACAATGCCACAGTTTTTGGTGTCGGGGCCTATCTAACGATATAAATCCATGCATAAAAATATATACGTCATGCACCGATATAAAATATTATGAACTAAGTATTTATTTTTACTATTTTTTTAAATCTTATCTGAATGTAGTTTTTTAAGGAACTTTAAACTGTTTAAATTTATTTTTTACTCTCTCCATTGCGTTTAAAACTGCGAAACGAAATGGCAATAAAACCCTTTATAAGCTGATGGAATCCCTGATGATAGAATCGCAGACAATCTTCAAAAATTAAATAGTATCTGTCGTTATCCTTTGAATAAGAGAAGAAAATAGCAGAAGGTACTGCTACCTAGTAGTAGTACTTTTGATGAAGCCACTGGTCTCAGATCCAATGTTACCACGTGAGCCTCCAATAGCGAGCTTGTTAGAAATACCCAAGGTAGTTTCGGTGACCATTGCTAAACGGATTCTCTGACTAAAAACACCGGGCCACCGTTTGCAACTATATAAAGCGCAAATTCGGCCCCACATGGAGTACGGTTCCCACCTCTGGGCGAGAGCTCTCCAGTACCAGCTTCTTCCGCTTGAATGTATTCAACGAAGAGTGACGTCCTTCGTTCCACAACTGAGCGTTTCGTAAGGCAATTTTGCCGCGCGCCACCACTATGTGGGACCAGCTGCCCACTGAAGTATTCCCGAACCTATTCGACTAAGGGTTCTACAAGAAAAGAGCGTACCAAATTCTTAAAAGGCCGGTAGCGCGCTTGCGAGCCTTCTGGCAGTGCGGGTGTCCATGGGCGGCGGATTCACTTAACATCAGATTAACCTCCTGCCCGTTTGCCTCCTGTAACAAAAAAAAGGGTGCGTGTACTTATGTACGCGCGTAAGAAGTTATACTTCTTTGGCATTATTAAAAATAGTTTGGCTTTGTTCCACCTCCAGTTTTTGATGTTTCACAGCGATAAGATGACAACTCTTTTTTTGTATTCAATTTAGTGCACTTACACTGATTCATCAATTGTTTTTTGTCTCTTGTCCTTATATTTGCTAGATTAAATCAGAAAAATTACATGTTTTGATTAAACAATGTGGTCATTTTTTTAATCAAAACATTACTCGATAATAATAATACATACGGATAGTTAACCTCAATTGTATTGAAGCACTTAGGAAGGTTGATGAGCACAGTTTTTTCACAAATATTAATAAGTATTGGTTTAAATATTCAATTTAAATCACTTCTGATTATAATTCAAAAAGCATTGCTAAATTTCTTTGAAAAAATAATTAAAACTCCTTTATTTGTTTAAAAGGTAAATGACAAATGTTATTATGGTCATTCAAAATTCTTGGCATACGAACTTCACGCATATTCTATTTCTTTTTACTCGCGCACGCTATAATCACACTCCTAATTTTGTGTCACAGGTGCGCGCGCATTGTAAAATTTCACTCTCATAAATTTTTCATAACGCGCCTAAAGAAGTATAACTTCAATAAGAAGAAACCTGGTGGGAATTGAAATTTAAAAACGAATTTAATCGTGTTTATAGCACGCCAGATTTGGAGTTGAATCACGAGAAATATTTCTCAATTGTTAATGACTGTAATTAGGTAAATGACATTAAGGAATGTAAAGCAAGTAGAGGGGAAAAATATAATAATGTTCACTGAAGGCTAATCGATGTTGTAATCAAGCTGTGTGTTATAAGAATTTTGGGTGCCAGTTTTTAATAACATCTGAACGCATAAGTTACTCTGCTAAGGTAAATATATAAATATGATTATATTTATTGTTTTAAATTTAATATTGTATTAATTCCTTCTATTATACTTCCCTCGCTTTTCGAAACCAGGGATTTAAATTTTCCTTTGTCGTATTTTTAAAATCGTCCTGACGCCTTCCGTCTCTTTAAGTATAACTGCATTCTGCAATTCATTATGTTATATTTTATTTAGTAGTACAGTTTCTGATTACAGATAAAATATTTTGTTTTGTGATAAAATATTTATAGTTCTTATCCGGAGCTGTATATATTTCTTAGTGGGCTGAACAAATTTAATAATAGCATTGTTTAGCCTATCTCATACCTAATCAGCTGTTTTAGATAGTATTTTTTGCTTCAGAAATTACTACTAGTTTTATTTTTTAACTTTAATTTTTTTGTACCATAATTTTTATATCTTCTAGAAAATATAGATTGTAACATATCCGGTAGATATAGCATATGTTTGATGTGGTGAACTTCAATAAATAAATATATATTTTTTTATACATTCAGTTTACGAAATTGTTACGTCTTTATATTGTAACAATAATTTACTTTGTATTACTAGGAAGACATGTATATATCTCTATACCATTTACATTATTAGATTTATTACTTACGCTACAATACAGTTTGATTTATGATAATAATAATCAATAATTATTATTGTCTGTGAAAGAGAATAATAATTTGTTTATGTTTTTATAACGATCATGGCTAATTTGTTTGGTTATGTCTGCGTTCAGTTAAGTTTTTTCTTAAATATTTTTACGAAGAAACATTTTAGAAAATTTTAAGGAGGTTTCAAGGGCAATTATTTCATCTATAATGTTATCTATTGTGTAATTCTTATCAATACGACGCTGCTATAAACAGAACTACCGACTTCTAATAAACATAAGATGCTCTTCTGTTAATTTTATACTACATATATTATTATATATAAAATATATAGAGTATATATATATATATATATATATATATATATATATATTATTGGAAATATCGTGACCGAAATATAATAATAAGGTCTTTTTTGTCTACAGGTGCTAATCTTGGATACAACATGTCGATCGTGGATTCGTACAATCGGTTCATGGAGAGGAATAGTGGTAAGTTGTTTTTGATTATATAATATACTTTGTATGTTAAACGCGTGCAGATTCGATTTTATGTCTATATGGAATTTTTATAACAAGCAGTGTTCATTAGCTTCAGCGCGTGACTCTTATCCCTGAGGTCGTAGGTTCGATCCCGGCCGTGCACCAATGGACATTCTATGTGCGCATTTAACATTCGCTCGAACGGTGTAGGAAAATATCGTGAGGAAACCAGCTTGCCTTAGGCCCAAAAAGTCAACGGCGTGTGTCAGGCACATGAGGCTGACGTACTAGCCTTTTAGATTGACAAATTATCATGAAACAAATTCAGTAATCTGAGGCCTGGCTAAAAAGGTTGTAGCGCCACTGATTTATTTTATTTTTTATGTAAGTTGTTATCGTAGTACGTCGTTAATATACATTTAAAAATTATTGCAACAATATTTTATCACAGCAAGATATCAACATTGAATATACTACACTCGGTCAACCTATAACAATAAAGTTTAGTCTATAATAAATACAGTTTGTATTTAAGCGGTCAATGCATAAGAATTTATTAATCAAAACTAGTTGTGTCAATTTTATCAATATGTACTGGATCGTAAAATTGATCATTTCATGAAATAGCCAGTTAAAGTTGTTCATATCGTTTAACGATATTTCAATTAAATTTGGCCATATCGTAAATGTAAAATACAATTTTAGATCTATATTGTAAGCTTAAATTAATAACATACGGTGTGTTATACAGGTCAATAAATTATGCATATAAATTATTTGTAGTGAATATTTCGGTAGTACTAACGCGAGTTATATGTATTTTTAACTGGTGAATAATGAAACTTATATCAAAGACTCGTTATTATTCATTGATACGGCCAGATCATTTAATAAAACGATTGGCCAGTCTATAAAATAAGGTTTCATGAAATGATTCAAAAATTGTATTAGAATTTTACGCGATCGACTGTTTTGTTTAATACGTAAGCTTTCGCAATCCCAAAGTATTCTAATTTATAATACTGGCAATATAAAATAATAACCCACGAACTGTAGTCACGATGTTTCGTTCTTTCGCAACTGAATTACCAATTCGGACAAATGCTATCAAAATAAACTATGTACTATATAGTATTTAACCTAATATAATAATAATAAAAAGAAAATTAAAACAAATTTAAATTTTGGTCCCTGTGGCAATGTACCTTTAACCTTGGCAGCATTGCCTCGCTGTATTGCGACACTTATTCGAGGAAAGTACCAGCTCTGGAGTCACCGGTATAACCAGCGGCACGAAACTCTAGCGCTGACCGTTATTGCGCAGAAGTAAAAAATAAGGTACCCGAGGGGGGCTAGCGGAATGAAGAGCGTCGATTGGCTCTCCAGTCGCATTTTGTCCCCCGCGCGACAGTACACATGCGCAGCAATCCCCTCCACGTATCGGCCAGCGCTAGACTTACGTGCCGCTGGTTATACTATCTACCAGGCGCCAACTGAAATCTTTAATAAGCGCCTGTGCACTTGAACCCCACGACCCAAGAGTCTCTACTCCAAAGTATATATTACGTATTTGTTTACTTTAATTTTCTTTTTATAAATTTTAATTATTATTATTACTATATAGGTTAAGAAAATTGTATTATTTTTGTGTTTTGGATAGATTCTTAATGTATATCCAAATTAACACGTTCAAATGCTGTTCTACTATTTGTTAGCGTAAAATTGGCGTATTTTTAATCAGAACTTACGGTTTATCAAAACTATATTATATACTGTTACGGTGTATGAGTTAAGATAATAAATACTTAAATAAAAATTTCAAGAATACATTTTAAACTTTATTACTTGAATAGTTAGTTTTATTATTCTCGTTTAACTTTTCGCAAAATTCGGTTACATTAACGGATTATTATTGCTTCATTGTGTTCATTAAACTTTATATAAATGTTAAGAATAGGTTAGGTAATTTGCTCAATAATTATTCATATATTTATTTACGTGATTGTAGATTTCCTATAATATATTATATATTATGAATGCAAAATTGAGGAGAGTGCAGAGGAGTTGTTCTGACTAATACCTGCAGCTGAGTTTCATCATCGGACGTCAAGGCAGAATACAAAATACCATCCGTACCACCTTGACGTCCGTCGTTCCACAACTGAGCGTTTCTTAAGGCAATTTTGCTGTGCACCACCACTATGTGGAACCAGCAGCCCGCTGAAGTATTTCCGAACCAATTCGACTAAGGGTCCTTCATGAAACGAGCGTACCAATTCTTAAAAGGCCGGCAGCACACTTCCGAACCTTCTGGCAGTGCGAGTGTCCATGGGCGGCGGTAGCCTCTTGCCTGACTGCATCGTGTTACATAAAAAAACCTCAGACGAGACAATTTTCCTATTAATTTTCTTACTCTGAGTCGTCCATTAAATCAATTAATTAGTATTAAACACGAATGCTTGATTAGTTTTAAGCATATTGTGTTACGCCTTCACGTGCATAATTATTCTTAATATTAATGTATTATATTTTTTTTCTAACTGTGTAGTGAGCTTGTTTACATGAATTACAATCTAGCCAATAATTATGGCTTACCTGATGTTAAGTGATAGCGCCGATCGTGGACACTGTCAATACCAGAGGGCTCGCCGGCCTTTTAGGAATTGGTACGCTCTTTTTGTAGTGCCTGTCCACTACTGGAGGTAGGCGGTCAGCTCGTAATACTTCTTATTCTTCGCCAAGCGCACTCCCGTCTATTCTCTGATATTGCGGAGCCACGAATTCCTACTTCTGCCAGCGCGTCTTTTCCCCTCGACCTTGCCTATCATGATGACTTGAAGAAGTCGATACCGTTCGTGTCGAAGCACATATCTCAAGTAACTAGGTCTTGGACCCTTTGTCGAATTTGTTCGGAATTACTTCTGTGGGCAGCTATTTAACAATTGCAAAGTTACTTAAGTATAAAATTAAATTATGTAAAAAAAATATTTTAATTGCTATTAAATTATTAATAAAACTGTTTATTTTCAACAAAACGATGAGCACATTGCTGACAGAAAAATATTTACCTAACACTTGCGTCTTGTACATATTTACTTCGAATATTGTCGTTGGAATTCGTATGCGCTATGAACACGACAAATGTTTACTAATATCCTATAAGTTCAAATGATTTTTGAGTCATTTCTGAGGTTCTAACAAATCACTTGGAATTACGATAAAATATATACATATATAAACAATAGTTAATCCATGACATATAAACATACTATAAAACAGCACTAGAAGGTAAAGCATGTCTGGAAATAGAACCGGCGTGGCAATGTCAAATAATAGAATTCTTATATACATTTCATTAATATACAAAAATTATATATATTTAATGCTTTCATATTATTTACATAATTACAGTCGAACGGCAATGACGTAAGTGTTGAAAACATAGCAAAAAGTTGTTGCAACGATTCTACTTCCGCACAGACTCTAAGCATACCTTATTAACCGTTTTGATACTTATCAACCTTCTCTTATCCTCACAGCGTAAATCCAATTTGATAGACAAAGACAAAAGAGTAGTTCAGTCAAAAGACTGTTATTAGATTAGTTTTTATGATTAACGTAGTTTTCTATGTTAAATTTTAAACCTGAATTTAATTATACGTTACCCACGATACACACACAGTGTTGGCATAGTGGTTAAGGGTGTAACATCAAACCACGAGGTCATGCATTTAATTCCCGGATTTGCATAGTTTTCGCAAGGAAAACATCGCGAGGAAAGTGGCATGGTTTAGACCAAATCCATGGCGTGTATGAGAAACTTAGTGTCGGTCTACGAAAAAATGCTATTAGAGATCTGATCGATAGGGATATGACATTCAAGATTTTATTAATACTCTTAATTATTGCCTGCGCGAATTTTAGTTCTTATCTATGCAAATTAACGCAACAAATTGAAATAAAAACCTACTGCCGGCATCGCCTAGTTGTTGAATGGCGTAGAAGACATAAATGCATTACTTAGTAGGTAATGCATTTATGAACATTTGAATTTGACAGTTAAAATGAAATTTAACAGAATGTCTCGAATCAAACGTTCTGATGCTGTTACTCCTAGGAGGTGTAAGGTAGCTAATAAATTTCCCCCTGAAATTCAGCCCTTCCGCCTCTCTTACTCGCTAGTTTGGCGGATCTTTTCCAAAATTTAGCAATAACTTATCATTTATAACTAGTTTTTTTATGTTTAAGTTTGTAAGAATAATGTTATTAAGTTATGAAGCATAAAGGAAGTTGTATTTTCCTGTTTAAGGATGTACAATCATTTTTATTGTTATTCTCAGCTTTCCCATGTCCGTGGGCAAACCTTCTGTATATAAGTCCTACCAAACAATTAATAATTGTATTGTTCTATTTACACAATATAAAAATATCGTACAAATACAGTGTCGCAAGTGTTAATTCACGGGAAATAACGTCGTTACAAAATAATCAAATAGGAAATGTAAATATCGTGAACGTTTGATTAACGAGCCAAACCAATATTTATGCCTTGTACCCACGAATTAATTTGCGTTGGATTAGTCTGTAACACCTTATTTCTTATTGTCAACCATTTGTCAACGCAAATATTTACTAATCAAATGTGAGTTGCTAAAAGATTTCTTACACATACGATTTAAGGGTTGCCAGTGGCAATTTTTCCTCCTTGTTTTGTAATTTACTAAAGTCATGTTACCAATATATTTGAAGTGAAACTTCTTTAGGCGCATGAGGGTAAAATTTTTACGGCACTTCACGCAGCGTTTTATGTCGAAGAAAAGGGAGAGCGATTGAGACCGATAGAGAGAGAGAGTAAGAAGGGTGAATTAGGGTCATAAACAGCCGTCTCGCCTTTCTTATTGTTAATTGCATTACCTAACATCTATGCCATTATTTTTAGATTTCATTGCCTGTAGGAAATTTTGGTCTCATTTACGAAACGCACCGTCACCTATCGTTTATTACCAGTCGTAAGCAAACTATGAAACTGTCAAGATGGCCAGTTAAAGAAAAGCGTTATGTATTAAATGTGTTAAGAATAATTACATATTGAGAGTAATAAAATAAGAAATTATTGCAATTGGATAAATTTGTTTTTTGAAGTTATACTTCTTTAGGCGCGTTATGAAAAATTGATGAGAGTGAAATTTTACGATGCGCGCGCACCGTGACACAAAATTCAGTATGGGCGCCGAGCGTGCGCGAGCGTTATGGGAATAAGACAATCTACTTGTAGTACCTTTTAAACAAATAAAGCAGTTTTAATTATTTTTTCAAAGAAATTTAGCAATGCTTTTTCACAAAGACCTATTTATACTTAGTTAAAAGGTTATGAAACATACCTAGTTATTTAATTGAAATAATAATATAATAATAATTATTATTAATATTAATTAATCATTATTAATTAAATATTGTTAAATTATTAACGCTTAATATTGATTATTATTTAATATATAAAAAAATAAAGAAAGCCAAAGAAGTATAACTTCTTACGCGCGTACATAAGTACACGCACCATTTTTTTTTCTCTTCCGTCCGTATAACGAAAACTCTCTATAATGAAATAAAATGCATGAAATTCGTGATAAAGAGTTTTCACTGTATTCCTAAATAAAAACGAATAATAGACAAAATTAAATGTAAAAATAAAATAAACATTTACTGTTTAAAACAACTCAAGGCAACACGAAGGGCTATAAGGAAATGCATTGTCTGTAGAGTCCAAGAAATGAATTAAAGTAATAAAAATATATGATTTGTATGGCTTAAAAAAAAATCTGTTAATTTTAGACTATGTTACGTTAAGAGTATATAAAGGATTATTTTGTATATAGATAATTTAATAAATAAAATAATAATAATAAATTTTATTTTATTTTATTATTACTATATAGTAATACTAATTCTACTTTATTATTATATATAGGTTAAGAATTTCGGAAAATTTAGTAACATTAAAAGAAATATATATATATATAATTTAATAAATATAGTGTACCATTTTATTATTTGAAAATTATCTATATATCTAACTGATGTCTGTTTATAATTTAGTATCTGTAAATTTTATCTATAATGTTTGGTCTTTAATTTAAAGTAAGTTGTGTAGCATAAATGAGATTTTGTATACTAATTAGTTAGGTTTTGCACATAGTATTGTCTTTTATTGACATAACTTTTAGACATAGAAAAACACTTTTTACCGGATTTGAAGTTATGTTTTATAATAAATTTACGAAACGTCGGTTAAATTTAAAATTATGTAAAATAATTGTAAATTTATAATAAAACATAACTTCAAATTTTGTAAAAATGTTTTCTAGTTAGGTTTTGTTTTATAATGCGCAATATATTGTATCTAATTTGTTTATGTCCTCTCATAAGTATCCATACAATTATTTCAGAGAATAATATGAAATCCTGGTTTCAAAATACCACAGTAAACATTGTAAGTCATAACTAGTTCTCATTTGTTACACGATAATATTGCGTGTATTATTATTTTAATGGTCATGATATTCAGATAAGGTTTTTTTTTATTGTCGCTAAATGGATACCAGGAATAATATCGCTCTCAGTTAAAAACCAAATTCAAGGATTTACAAGTGTCTTGAAATTGTATAAGTGTAGAATATCCACCGTACTCACGAAAAACATCAACAACCTTTGTTCGTGACTTCAGACTTCTGTATCTGTGATCATTTGTTTTTCTTGGAGTTAAGTAGGTGATCAGTAACAGTTTTGCAGAAATAGAGAGAAAGAGCCATCGGTGCACAGACATCAAGAATGAGAGTCGCATACTGAAGCTACTAGGTCAGCACTGCTCTACGCCATGTACATACGTCATATCCTTATTAAAACAAACATATTCATCGAGACCAATAAATAAAAAAAAATCGTGTGTTCGTGTGTTTTAAATTACAAATTATGTCTGACGTTTACAAACAAAAAAAACACAGGATACCATGAGCTTTCTTAAAAGAATCTAGTTGAGATGCTGATGAGTTTAGGTTCCTAAATTCTGAAGCATTTTTTTATTTCATAAACTGAACATAAACTGAAACGTATTGGAATCCCAAGACAGAACGAATGAACCATAATTTTGATTGAGGTGTCTATGTAAGTTTTGAAATTTAACTGTCGAACTTCGACATACGGTTCTATTAAATAAAATCTAATAATTCATCAATCACAATAAGCTATTATGTTTTCAGTATATGTAATTATTTAATAAAAAACTATTCTTTTATATATTTTAAACGTATAGTTGACACTTACATTTTTAAACGTTTCGTCAGATTTTGATAGAAGCTATCAATGTTTTGGTGTTAACAAAATTTCAGTGTTATAATTATAGTTTTTCAAATTGTTTAACTTATAAATATGATGGGGTATGGTTCACAAATCGGTTTTTCAAAAATAAATACCTAAATCGCAGTGAATTCTTGATAAAACCCCTTGCTAAAGGTCAACTTAGAACTCGAAAATCATTAGTTAACTATATAGAAATATAAAATAAATTCATAGTTAATAAATTATCATAAAATATAAATTATTATATGTTCTATACAGCTTAAACTTCACTAACTCGCTGAATTAAAAGACATGTTGGCGAAGAAGAGCTCCAATGAAATATAATATGAATATACCCAATTGAAAATTGCCGGAATACATCTTTTTCTATCTTGATGGCGTCATTCTAACTTAATACTGTTATTATAATATTTTCAAATAACTGATTATTTACATGTTATAAATTTGAAAAATAACTGTTTATTTAAAGAAACAAAAAAGCAGAGGAGAATAATACAATTCATGAACATAATAACATAACTTTAATTATAATAAAAACAATATAGCATTCCTATTTTTTGTAAAATGAAGAACAAGACGGCGATTATTTTTGTATTTTTGACCTTTAATACAAAAGGTTTAGGTATGTTATTAATTATGCTATATTTTAATACACTGAAGCTGGTTTAAAATAAAAATATATATATGATATTTAAGAATAATGTTTTATTGTTTTGTTATACTATCTACATACCTAAATAATTAAGTGAATATTATTACACAAGGTTTGTGCAATTGTGTTTAGGTACACTGAAATCTTCAACGAATTAAAGCCGTTGTTCTATAGCAAATTATAAACTCGACATCTTCGAAGTCGGTAGAATGGCATTGTCGTTTTTTTCTTATCTCCGTCGATTTTTAATATTTTATTAAATCAAATCAAAATAAGTTTATTCAATTTAGATGCGTCTTAGCGCATGCTTATGAATGTCAAAAACGTTTACAAAATTCGCGAAAGAGCAAGACTACGCCATCCGTTCGCAAAACTACCAGGAGGCTTTGTTCTGAGAAGAACGGGCAAGAAACTCAGCAAGTTTTACCCTCCCTCTACATTATTCAAAGGAAAATGTCATAAACCACAACGTCATTAATGTGACATAAGTAAAAAAAAAATATAAAAATCTGTTCTGTGATTTACCACATTCACCATTACACACAAATCAAATTATAAGAGTATAATTACAACTATTGCCAAGCGTTTCTATCTTCCAGGTAGTCATTGACTGTGTGTAACCTTTACACTTTATATTTTATATTTTTATTTCTACGTATATTTAACTAAATATGACAAAATAAACAAATGACAAATAGAGAAACAATGCGCAGCAAATATTTATTTAATAAGCTATTAGGTATTCGACAATGAACAAGAACTATTTGATCGCAACGTGTTTAGAATACTATTAACTTGTATGATTGTATTCAGAATCATTCATAAAGCAATAACGGTCTTCTGATAAAAAGGTCTTTGGTTAATAATAATGGAAATATTTTATTTTAATAAAGCACTTCGAAACACTTCACAAACAGCTGACGTCCAGCGATACTCCATATTTACAGAGAAATAATAGTAACTAGATGTGTGGGCACAAGTGAATTTGTTATTGCATAAGTAACTGATATCTTAATATATATAAATCACGTGTCACGTTGTTTGTCCGCGATGGACTCCTAAACTACTTAACCGATTTTAAATTAAATTTGCACACCGTGTGCAGTTTGATCCAACTTAAAAGATAGAATAGCTTACATCTCAATTTATACCCGCAATATTATTTTATTGCAAAATATTTGTTTATTATTTGATAGTCACAATTCTAACAGATGGCGCTTTGTTGAAAGTACCAACGTTTCACATAACTGGTGTTCTCCTACCGTTTGCCTTGAATAGTTTACTATGTAATATAACAAAAACCTTAGCCACAGCAACGCTTGGCCGAGTCTGCTAGTATGTATATATACAGGACAACGTCTGTCGGGTCCGCTAGTTATATATTATCTAATTTTCTTGTAACAGTTTGCTGTTTCTCGCGGTTTCCCGTGGTTACTAAGACTTTTGGCGTAACAAGATAAAAAATCTTTTCAAACATTTTATCTTTCGCCTTATTCTATGTTTGTAGTCAAACCACATTGACAATAGCTAACTTTAGGGTGTCGGTTTTTTATGACGGTGTGCGCGCGCATCGTAGTATATTATTATTAGTAGTAGTATATTATTAAATGGATATAATACACTCGCGAGCAAACAAATCGACTCAAGCGCTACCTCCGCATTCAAAGATTGTTTTAAGTGAAAGTATACATGATTTTAATAAAAATGATATGTCATTTGAAAGCTTGAAACCTAAGCTTTAAAAAAAACATCAACACGATTAAATAAAGCCAATTCCAACATGTTAATTTGCGCAATGAGCGCGTATGGAACAAATTACTCACAACGCTACCAGCCAGTTGCGCTACCTTCTACCCCTATAAAACCCCCGTTACCCTTCAACCTTTATCAATCGCTTATCAACAGTTGACCGATACACATCTCCGCAACCTGCATCCATTGTTTTCAAGAAACCATGGATACCACACCTCAAGAAGCCGCTTAAGTTTTTGCCTTATTGCAACAAGGACTCAGACAGTGAGTAGTCGCTTACCAGCTTCACATGAGTAAATCTGCTGTATTCCGAGTATGCAGACGATAGACAAGAGACTGGAGCATTCAATCGGAGACCAACAACCAGCCGCCACCGTTGTACTTCTGAACGAGACGACCGTTTCATTGTCTCAACCCCCTGCGAAATCGGCACCTTACGGGTGTCGACGTGCAGGGCGAGCTGAGACGTGTTCGAGGTACAGCTGTCAGCGAGTGGATAGCAAGACGTGAATGAAGGAAGCCAACCTGACTCCAAAAAGGCCTGCAACGGGCCCCAAATTGACTGCAGGCCACCGGCAAGCTCGGCTACAGTTTGCTCGAGAGCATCTTAACTGGAGCATTGGGCAATGGCGGTCGATCCTGTTGATTGACGAGTGCAGGATGTGTCTGCATGGCAATGACAGGAGTGGCCGGGTCTACAGGCGTCCGGGAGAGCGATTTTCCTAATGCTGATTTGCAGAAATCGTTGCCTATGGTAGCGGTTCGTGTATGATGTGGGTTGGTATCTCGTTGGAGGGAAAAACCCAGCTCGTTTTCATGCCTGGAGTAGGCCAAAGAGCAAGATTGACAGCTGATGGGTACATCACAAATATTCTCCTGGAACATGTTGTGCCCTACGCAGGATTTGTTGACGAAGACTTCAACCTAATGCATGACAATGTTCGATGCCACACAGCGCGCGTTACTCAGCAGTTTCTTCGAGAAGTCGATTTGCGCACAATGGACTGGCCTGCGCTCAGTCTAGACATAAATCCCGTCTAGCATTTATGGGATGAGCTCAAACAAAGGGTACGAGCAAGAAATCCAGCCCATTCGAGCCTTGAAGAATTGAAAGCAGCTTTGTTAGAGGAGTGGGAAGGTATTCCTCAAGACACCGTCAAAAAATGAATAAGGTTGATGAAGAACCGAATACGGGCTATAATTAGGGCTAGGGGGGCAATACCAATTAGTGAACCAATAAATTTATACTCTTTAAGATAAAAAAACGTGTTTTATTTGTGAATACTGAACACAACTCCTTTACCCAAAATCACAGTTTTCCCCCATTTAACTTCAGACACCATTAATAAAAAAAAGGATACATGGATATTAATAATGATGACATCTCATAAAAGCTGAAGTTTTAAGCTTCCAAATGACATATCATTTTTATTAAAATGTTTTATACTTACACTTAAAACAATCTTTGAATGCAGAGGTAGCGCTTGAGTCGATTTGCTTGCTCGCGAGTGTATACTTCATGTATTATCGATTTCGTATTAACATGCCATAAACAATCATAACAAACTCACTAACTTTGTAATTCTAAGCAGGTAACATAGACATAACAAAGATGTTGTGACGTTTCTACGATTTCAAATGACTTTTGAAATTTATATGCGATATTGGCATTCCATGCGGTTCTCAAACACTAATTTGCGGGACCTGGGTTACCTCTTGTGTTACTGGCAATTTTTTTCCAGCTGCGATCTTTTGACAATTTTTTTTTTATTTAACAGGCGGCTCACCTGATGTTAAGTGATACCGCCACCCATTGACACTCACATTGCCAGGAGCTCGCAAGTTCGTTGCCGGCCTATAATTTGTCAGACAAAAACAAAATAGTACTTTAGGGCTTTATTAGGGGGATCAGACTTATTTCGTTATAATGAATAGGGGATAATTTTAGCTATCCGCTGTATCACATGGAAGCAGTGTTCCTGAAATATCGTGTTCAACAATTAATTCGTATCAAACAAATAACTCATTATCGATTATTACAAGTATTAATCACAACACAAGTAGAAATTGTATCAAGTAAATTCACTTAATTGTTTCTATAATAATTATATTATCTTGATATTTTAATTAATATTATTGATAGGTTATCATTGCAAGAAAATTGCCGTTTTATATTTATTTGGAACTAGTTTTTAAATCGCGCCAGCGCACACAGCCTAGCTAAAAGCTCAAACATGGGGGTTCCAAGCTGTACATGGATTTTTATTGTTCGGAAATGACACATAGTTACGCCATTTATGATCTTTGTTGGAAAACGTTTAATGGTAATTTATAAGTTTACGGCGGAAGTTCCCCTGATATACAAATAAAACGAAGATATAATAGTTTTCAGCTGAGCAGTGTAGGGTATGCGATCGGCGTATATATACATACCGACTAATATATCATTGACAACTTATTTATTTATTTCGTATTCCTACATCTAACATAAATTATTTAAATAATAATAAAAAAAAATATACAAAAGATCGAATTCATAATATTTACAAAAAGGAACAATGTTTTGTCAGCTGTTATTCTTATTATTATTCACAATAGTTTTTTCATGAATCTTATATAGATTTAAAACTATATAATTAATTTTTAAGATTAGGGATATATATGAAATGGGTGTCGTGGAATTAAGAGTATAATCGAAACTAATATTCTTTTAATTAATTATTCGTATTAATTTCAGATCCTCGAACGGAAAATTGGTGGATGATGTCAGGCCCTGGGCCGTTGATTACGTTGCTGGCATCATATCTATACTTCTGCACATCCATGGGTCCCCGGTACATGCGAGATCGGAAACCTTATTGCTTTAAGAACACCATCGTACTGTATAACGTATCACAGATTCTGATAAGCATTTATTTAGTATATGAAGTAAGTACAACTCCATTTCCATTCTACACTTACACACACATATGCATATATACGAATGCACACACATATGTACTGCAGCTGATTTTGGCCATATTTATAGCTGTTTTATGTAATTTAATTAATGGATTTAGTAGTAATAGTTATTCAGCTTATTAAGTAGTCTTTGATTATTAGTTGGCTTTATCGCGCGACTCTCATCCCTGAGGTCGTAGGTTCGATCCCGGCTGTGCACTAATGGACTTTTTTCTATGTGCGCATTTAACATTCTCCCGAACTGTGAAGGAAAACATCGTGAGAAAACCGGATTAGACCCAAAAATTCGACGGCGTGTGTCGGGCACAGGAGGCTGATCACCTACTTGCCTTTAAGATTAACAAATTACCATGTAGCAGATACAGATATCTCGGGCCCACCGATTCTGTAACTCACTTTTCGAACTCACAGTCATTTTACGATTTGGCATTCTGATAAACAATAAACTACAATCCATAGTGCCATAGTTTATCATAGTGCCAAATCATAAAATGACTGCTTCACGACTGATTTGAGAGCGACCGCCGCTGTGAAAACCGCTGTGTGAGTTCGAAAAGTGAGTTACAAAATCGCACGGCTGATCTATTAAGGTGGACCGCCACTGATTTATTTACATTTTTGTAAAGTTACAGTGACTCATACCCATGCTTTTATCATTCAATAAGTATGTATGCTATGTATAAAATATGTTTTAAGGAATATAAGATACAGGGATCACTTACTCCATATCATTAAATTTGAATCGTAAGGCATCCCTCCTCATTGGCAGAGAAGGCCGAGGGTGTAGGCCGAGAGAAAAACCGGTGTAAAAAAACTTTCGGTACTCTTTAAAGGATCTGTCTTTTAAAGGAGTAAAAGTATTTCAAAGTATTTGGAGAAGTTTGCGTATTTGATAATGGATACCTTTTTTTTTTGGCTCTGGCACGGTTTGTGCATTAGCCAGCGTCAAGTATGAGATTTTTACCATTCGTGCTTTTTGCCTTAGAAATTCGATCATGTCCTCCATGTACGGTTTAGGCACTCGCCCGGTACCGCACAACCCTCCCAAAGGCCGAGAACAAATTTAAATTAAATTAAAACTTGCCCTCGAACCGGGAATCGAACCCGGTACCCCTCACCTAGCTGCCACTTAATAAGACCGCTAGGCTATGAGGCCCCTTAATGTATACCTTTAAAGTTTCCTGAGTTCTATGCAACTAATCTAAAAACTCTCTATCTGGGTCAGTAACTCAACTGAGTATCGTGGGGTGCTGTATAGTGGTGATCTGACGCAATTTTTCTCCAATTTCGGTCTCTCCTTTGCAACTGTGTATAGTTTTCATGAACACGCGATGTTTGCCTTTGGTGTTGCCTATCACCATAAGCTTCTCTGTTTCCTTAGAGAATCATAATCTTCTAGAGAATCATCCTAAAAACTATTAGATTATAGAATTATATCAAGGCAAAATCATTTATTCATTACCAAGTTACCTAATAACACAATGTACACTAAAATAAATAAATAAAGAAATATTAAATGCTAAATCCTTCTAATTTTACATTTACTGCAGTTCTCAAATCAAGGGCGTAGAACGGACCAGAAGACCTGGCAATGAACTCTCCGCCACTCTTTTTAATCGCCAAGTTTTTTTGTTTCACATGTATTGTTATATTAAGGCGAGTACAGCCTTGCGATTCTGTAACTCACTTTTCGAACTCACACAGCGGTTTTCGCATCGGTGGTCGCTCTCACATCAGTCGCGATGCAGTCATTTTATGATTTGGCATTCTGAAAAGCTTGTAGTTTATTGTTTATCAGAATGCCAAATCATAAAATGACTGCTTCACGACTGATTTGAGAGCGACCGCCGATGCGAAAACCGCTGTGTGAGTTCGAAAAATGAGTTACAGAATCGCAGGGCAGTTATAAATTACACAGAAACATACGCGGTAAATTGTGCACATCCTTCGTATATATTCAAGTTCATGAAAAGTTGGTTTCAGAACTAATAATAGACGGAATAAATATTGTAAGATTGTTTAAAAGTAAATTTATTTTTTGTCGTTGGATAATTGACGTTAGCATTAATTAATCAGCATTACTTTTTATTTTAACAGCGAACGAGAGATTAAAAATGCGAGATAAAAAATATTCTTACGGTAGATTATCGACGAAGAATTCAAATTCCATTTGTAATTTTATTACATACATTTATTTTTAATACTTTTTATTAGTTACTTGTTTATATATTTCTCGATTTTGAAGCGTAGTTTAAAATATCTAAGCGTAAAGGCTATAGACGATTCTATTAGATGCTAAATAAAAAAACCAGAACACAATCCCTAAATATAATATTTATGCATATATCTGTTCTCTGCAGCTTTTTTTTCTGAATCGGCAAGTAGGCACACGTCACGTTTGTCTCAAACCGACTCAACATATGTATAGATTACCATTTATTAAATTAACTTTTAATTTCACATTACAAAATTAAAAGTCCGGCCACGCACACGCGAGCCCTCTGGCATTACTTAATATTAGGTATTGCTCCTGTTCGTTTGACATACAATATTAAAATTAAACTTGTAAAAAACCCTAGCACATAAGACCTGCAAAAATTTTATTTTTAACAAGATATACATTAAAAACATGAATATAAAAATGATATAAAAATCCGGTCTTAATTTATAATACTGGAAAACACGAAAAGTTTAACATACGTGCAAGTGTTACATTCAATTATGCATTTTTTCGACATCGAAATGTCACATACTCACTAAAGAATAAATTAATCATAACATTTTTAAAGAATATATTTTAAATAAGTTTTTTTTTTTGTTTATTGTATACATGCATATGTATATAGCTAATTTATGACAAAGTATCTCAATACTTATATGATATTATTTATTTACTCTGCAGCGAAGAAGATTCAACGTGTTATTTATTTTAAGTTCAACCGTCCATTTGTGGTATAAATATTTTTATTGAATACTTTTGAGGACATTTTGGAGTTGGTTATAATTTTTTATTATTAATCAATACATGTTACTGCGACCTTCAATTGATACAATATTTAACAAATAGTCTCAAAGTTCAAACATTGAACTTATATCCGTGTTGATATAGCTGAAGTGCCAAAAATAACAGTATGTATAGACAGAACAATATTTACATTTACTTTGGATTTTCAGGGCCTAGTAGCTGGTTGGTGGAATGATTATAACTTTTCCTGCCAGCCTGTGGACTACTCGGATAGCCCAAAAGCTAACAGGGTAAGTACATATAGTCGTTATTCATCTCAGCCAGATTTATCAGGTTCAATTGATCAGTTTTTATTTCTCTTCTTTTTAACACTATTTATGTGACTTGGATTCATGGAAGTATGGCTTTCAAGTGCGTGGCCGACCGAATGAGTTCCTAAAGTGAAAATAAAGAGAATATGCTACTTTTCTTCTGGAGCTCCAGCGCGTCTAAAAAGAGAAATGAAGTTTTATAATGTACATACACCATCATTTGTGTTGCCTACTACCTGTGCTAGTCTACTCACTAAAGCATAATATATATAATAGTGCTGGACTCCAACATAGTGCCAATTTAATCATTGATACCATCTTTCTTGTCATACTACTTGGTAAATCTCCTGAGATTTTTGTTCTCTTTTTCAGATGGCAGCAGCAGTATGGTGGTACTTCTTTGCGAAAATTGTGGAGCTGTTGGATACGGTGTTCTTCGTTTTGAGGAAAAAGAACAGACAAATATCGTTCCTTCATCTCTACCATCACACCATGATGCCTATCTGTGCTTGGATTGGTGTAAAATTCTTGCCAGGTAGTACATATGTCATGTTATTTAGATGGTGGTAGTTATTTAACTAAAGCCTTTTTTTATATAATTTACATAACTTGACGTTTTGAGTGGTTAATACCAGTCTTGGTGAGCGAGATAGTTATTTTAAACCCCGTGAATACCCAAAGGGGCAAGATACATTTCTGTATTGATAGGTTTTTCATGAAAGTTCTAGAAATCTTCTTTTATGGAATAAATATATATTATTCTATAAAAGTTCAGGGTTATTATTTAATGCACTTTTGGAGCCTGGGCGGAACCAACTGCCAATCGAAGTGTGTTTGAAACTATCCCACTAAGGGTTATTAAAAGACCTGCAATGCATACGCAAGTCATCTTGCAATGTGTCTGTATAAGAATATAAACCAATAATCATATTTTAGGTGGCCATGGGACTCTACTCGGAGTGATCAACTCATTCATTCACATCATCATGTACACCTATTACCTGATCTCTGGACTTGGCCCGCAATACCAGAAATTACTTTGGTGGAAGAGTCACGTTACAACGCTTCAATTGGTAAGATTTTATCTTTATCTATAATATATCTCGCTATACATCTGATCTTTGCGTACGTTTAATCATACCGTGGGACATCCGTCATCGGTAAATGGAAATATATTTAAAAAAAAATGGAACCAGTAGTTCCTCAACCGTTCTGATAAACAAACAAAGTTCCGTGAATTTAAAGATTACTTTAAATACACGGAACGGAAGAGCTTAAACAAAGGTTGTTTAAAGCGTTAACACAACCTTTGGTTTTGCTAACATTTTTGTATAATTTATTTGCTTTGAAGTTGGTATATATAAGGGATAGAACGAAAATTCTTTGCATGACTTCAGTGGCGGTTGTTGGTGGGATGTTTAAATAAATAAAACACTTTGTTTGAAGCTAGGTGTCAATTGCAATCGTTTAAAACATGAACTTGACTATCATAAAAATAGGGGTAGTGCGGTTACGTCGCTGGATTAACAAAAAACTGCAATTGACATTTTTAAACATTTCGTTTACGCTTTTATTATTTTGTGTTTGTTATTTTACCTGAAAACAATCACTTTTATCCTCTTTCTTATATAATCCAAAATGTTCTAAAAAAACTTTGAATTAAAATTTAAATGACAGGCCAATACTATATTCCGCAGACTAACAAACAAATTAAATAAACATCAGTTAACGCATTATAGATAATTAAAAATCTAAAGAATCTAATCTAAGAAATACAATTATTGAAGTGAAACTTCTTTATCGGGGTTGAAAAAAAATGTAGTGTAACATTTTTCGGTTACGCGTCACATGTTTCGGTTACGCGTCACATTTGACCGTTACGCGCGTCTTCTTCTCGTCCCTACCACGGCTGATTCGAAGAGATTCTAAACCATTAATAACAAAAATTTATAATAACTATAACAATGATACTAAAAATTATATTACAATTTATGAAATTCTGTAATAATCTTAGTGGTAATAAGGTAAAATAAAATAATTGTATTATTTGTATTCAAGTCTGTGATATTAAAAGCCTTTTGTTAAACTTTATCTAATTTAACTTTATTTAACCAATTTCTGTAAAGTTAGTTGCATATAGATAATTTTTCGAAAAATAAGGTCATAAAGAAGTTTCACTTCTAACGTGTGTACACTAGTACACGCACAATTTTTTTATTTATATATATGTTGTATAATCTATATGTATGCAACTTAACTAACGTTACTCATGTATTTTGTTTGTTTCAGATCCAATTCTGCATCATATTCTACCATAACTTTACTGTTATGTTTTGTGACTGCAACTACCCAAAGTTTATCAACTTTCTACTGTCCCTCAACTCTGGAGCATTCTTGTATATGTTCGGTAACTTTTATTACAAAAATTACATTGTTGATAAGAGGCAACCAGCTGTATCCAGCAGCACGGTGTACAAAGAAGGCAAAGAATGTTAGTCTTACAATACTCAAATAGTATTAGAACTCGTTTTAATGTGATCTAGCTTTAAGTAATGCTTCGTTGTAAAACTCTTTGAATGAGATAAAAAATTATTATTAATTTTATTATTGGCACTGACTTTTAGATGTTTCGTCCAATAGTTCGAAGTTTGAAAATGGAATTAACATTTTTGACACATTTCACAGTATTTGAATTCGTTATTCGTTAACTTGTAACAATTAACAGTGGTCTGTTTCACAATGTACGGATAAGTTCTACATAAGTTCCAAATTAGCTATTTATTACTTATTGGTAAGATAAACACTATTGTTGCGTTTCACGACTGTCAGATAGCGCTATTCGTCACATAAAGTCCATCATAAGTTATGAGTCCGATGAATGTCAAATAGCACAATTTATCTTCCAAATAATTTATGTGTTGCATAGCTATTTGGTACTTTATCCATACATTGTGAAACAGACCCTTAACATTAAAAATAGTAATTTAAATCTCAATCAATAATAGTATTTGAAGAATATATTTATCACTTTAGAATTATGATAGTCAAAGTTTTATAACGAAGCATATACTATATTTTATAAGAATAGCTTAAAGGTGTGTAGATATTATAATTAAATACCCTTTACGGGCTAAGATTTAATTTTAAATATATGTAATGTGCCTTAATATCCTTGGATTAACTAAATGATTGTCAGACATAGTTCTGCGATTCATTGACGTAATTTATATTTAAAAAAATGCGGACAAAACAGATCTCTGCTTCTTATGATTGAACATAACTAGTATGAGTCTGTTCGTTCATTTACTCGAAAACTCTAGTTCAATGAACTTTGAAGTGTAATATTTTCGCTTAATTTCAAATAATATTTATCAAATGTCATGTAAATTTTTATATTTTATCTAAATATAATTAATATAAATGCGTAGAAATGTTATTAGCAAGAGCTTGGACTAAAGAGTCTTTCATTAAAACAGTTAATAAATTACATTTAGTAGAACGTTCACAGATCAATAGATCAGGGCCCGTACTTTGTAACTTCCAAAAGCGATTCCAACGACATCCCATAGAGAACTAATAATAATAATTAATTTGCAAGAATATGCAAAAAAAATGTTACGGTGGTACAATCTAAAGTTCGCATATTCTACCACACAAAACTGCGTGCGAATTTGTCTTAAAAGGTAGAATTTTCATAGAAGTTATAACTACATTATTAGTCATATTATCATAGTCAATTCTTTTATTCACTATATCGAATTTGAATACTAAAACGCTGTAACTATTAGAGGTTATAGAGTAAGGGCGCTGATCCGTCAAAAAAATCCACATTATTTTGAACTAAACTATTAATATCATAATGAATGACTCTGAGTACGTTAATAGCTGCGAAATGTGGTGTGAGGTAAGGAAAAAGTGTTTCTGTTTTGAAAATCACTTGCCTTAAGACTGAGCAAGCACTTAGTTCGACAAGTAAATTTTTTTCGCTCCTTTGCAAATAAGTCATTTTGTAGATTAAAAATTCACCAACAATGGACCAATCATTGTAACTAATAAAGACTATGCGTTAAGTCAGCCATATATTATTTTTAATCTAATACAAGACAGACATAAATATTTTATACATTACATACTAACGGTTCGGTAATAATGATGATATTCACTCTATATTTACCAAACGTACAACGAAAAATAATGTTCATTAATTAAACGGTATTAATGCTAAATTAATGCTATGAATACTGAAGAATGCCTGGCTATACTCTCGGAGCGTAACTCCGAAGATTTCGGTAATCGCCAGGCTTAGAAAACCAAGATGGCATAAGTAAGCGAATGGTACAGGTAGGCGCGACAGACAGTCCCATGTGCAAAGGCTGTCAGCGCAGAGGAATCAGTCACCCACGTAGTCCTGAAATGCGAGGCTGTGTGTAAAAACTCGTACAGAAATCCTCGAAGCAGTGAGGTCGCTCCGTGAAGTAGTTACACTGGCTTTGTTAGCCAGGACTTTACGCACAACGGACTTAGTGCGAAACTTAGTGCGGAAATACATACACTACATATACTATGTCCAACTCTATATAAGTTTAGATTATGTGTGCCGACTTAATGCATACTCTATAATATATGGAAATTAATAGTGTTTGTCTCGCTAAAACTCGAGAATGGCTGCAGATCTTCAAATCTGTGGAAGTTCGGGGAAGGTTTCAACGGTGGGAAACATCAATAATAAGTAAAGAAAAATACTAAAAACGACAATTGAATTTTTCATAAAAACACTTTGTAGATGTGAAATATTTGATGTCTTTTGTCTATTTAGAAATAATAAATGGTCCCTTGGTTGTCATATATTTATAGCCTTCAGAATTTTGGGTTTTATTGCTGTATTATGAGGTCCGATCTCTTTGGTCTGTTTAAAATATTGTATTAAATTTGACACAGATATATGTAGGTGATAGGTTCCTCGGGTCATCTAGTAACGAAATATTTTTTTTCTATTTAACACATACAATCATTTAAATACAATGTGTTTAACATCCACGTTTTACGAGGCCGTATAGATTATTCTTTCTATCAGCCCTGCGATTCTGTAACTCACTTTTCGAACTCACACAGCGGTTTTCGCAACGGCGGTCGCTCTCAAATCAGTCGTGTGTGAGTTCGAAAAGTGAGTTACAGAATCGCAGGGCTGCTCTTGTCTGAAGAAATTGCTCTCAGTAAGTGACGAAATATTGCATTTTTTTAATTTATGTTTGTGATGTAATAAGATTGAAGGCATTTGTTAAAATGGTATTTTATCATAGACAAAGTTAATTGGGGCACTGTATTTTTAAGTGAAGGTTAAATAGTCAGTATATTTATAAATATACATAAGTAAAAATATACTTTTAGCGAAAGAAATGGGAATGAAAATACAAAACTATTTTAGCGTAGTAATTAATAAATCATTTTAACCGGTAAAAGTCTATTTTTAATGTGTGATGTGATAGTATGAAGTACATGAACATTTTAAAACTATGTCTTTTAATCTCTTGTATGACAATAAATAATATTTGGTTTATTTTGTTTAATTGATTTTTTGTATATTTATTCGTGACAAAGGGAAATGCAAACAGGCATTTTAAATTATTACCTTATATTATTTAAGTTACTTTTATAAGTAACTAGCAAACTCGGCGAACTCCGTTTCGCCACCAGATGGCTTCGTTTTATGTAACATTTCGTTTGGTGATCCCGCTTTTCTGTTGAAATTTTTCATAAATTTTCTTTGCTATAAACCTCAAAAGAGCCCGAGACCTTTCCAACGAATGCAAAACCGTGGAAATCGGTTCGTGCGTTCTGGAGTTATAGCGTCAGGAAGGAAAACCCGACTTATTTTTATATAGTACGCGAACTTTATGTGATTTCTTTACTATACATGTCCCCTCCATAAATGTGCATAAACATTTGCTTTAATAGATGGAATACTCAAATATGGTCCAATTCTGACAATATCACATACTTGTCGAACAGGAAATATAAACAAGAATTAAAATAAAAAAAGTGCTACAGGATTCAACGTGTATAATTATGTCCATTAAATTAATAAAATCTTTTTTAATTTTATGTCGAAATTTACGTATTTTTGGTCGCTTCCTCAATTTTGACAGTATAGTTATCTTCAATTCCTTCATTTTTATCCCTTTTTTTCATAAATGGCAATTTACATAACTCGATAATTGGCCCCTCGAAGCACACCCAAAGAAGGAAAGACAATAAGAACACTGCGATTGCAACTCCAAATGCAGCCAGGGCCTGAAAAATTACATTTGCAAACGTTTTTTTTTACGTAATAGGAGGTAAACGCGCAGGAGGCCCACCTGATGTTAAGTGATACCGCGCCCAAGGACGCTCAGTTGTGGAACGACGGACGTCGAGGTGATACGGATGGTATTTTGTATTTTGCCTTGACGTCCGATGATGAAACTCAGCTGCAGGTATTAGACCGAACAACTCCTCTGAACACTCTCCTCGTTTAAACAGTCACTCTTAGGCGTTCAATTATTTCAAATATTAGAACATAAATTACCTTGTTTAATAGAGAGTTGGTGTATACCATAGTGTTGTGTCCCAGTATAAAACGTGTGACAGTCAAGTGTATAAGATATACCACATATGTGAGTTTCGATGGTACTTGCCACATATTCCATTCCAGTATTGGTCTCCAAGTATCTAAAAACATCAAAGTATCCATAACACGCCTTAATTTTTATGTATGTGTTCTTGTGTACCAATGAACTTTCTTTCTATGTGCGCATTTAACATTCGTTCGAACGGTGAAGGAAAACATGGTGAGGAAACCGGCTTGTCTTGGACCCAAAAAGTCGCCAGCGTGTGCCAGGCACAGGAGGCTGATCACCTACTTGCATATTAGATTGGTGATCATGTAACAGATACAGAAATCTGAGGCCCAGATCTCAAAACCTGAATTTATTTACTGAATCAATGCATACCAATGAAGAAGAAAATAATCTTCTCGAAGCCATAAGAAGTAGGCGTTTATTTATTTATTTCATAATCCAACAGCTAACATAAATTATATATAATAAAAAACAATAATACTAAAGATATAGCCAAAATTGGTATACATAATATTATATACAAAAATGTTCAAAGGTTTACAAAAGGAAAAAAATCAATAACAATTAAAAATACATTGAATTAAGTAATAACTAATTCAGCTAAGTTGTGTCATTGTTTGAAAGTGAGGGTAGGGAAGGAGTATATGGCATGTGCTGATGATGCACATGATTTAGCGCTATGGATGTTATTAATACTCCTTTTAAGCATATTCCGCGATAGCTTAAACAAGTCAAGTCTTAAATAGGGGTCGTTGCAGGTTAAGAGCGGCCAACCCGCCAATCCTTTTTTCAAACGCTCGTACGCGATTATGGCGTTGTAACAGATATTTCTTTGAAACTTTTGAACTAATAGGCACCTTGTGCACTATATCTAGGTTTCTATTAAAATCAAAATTTTAAGAAACAAATTAAAAAAAATTATATGAAGTTTGGGCGTTTATAATGTACTCATTAATTGTAACCGGAAAAAAATATTTGCATAGAAACCTTGCAAATGTAAGGGAGTTTCTAAATGTAAAACTTTTTTTCATAATCTTGTAAGGCTTACGAAAAAACACGTATTTCTTCCGCACACTAGTTTTCTTTCAATGTTATCGCGTTCTCACTTACTGACATTGCGCTGGATGAAACAACAAGCTTTTTGGCTATGCTCGCGTTGACGTTCGTCGGACGGGGAAGGGCGCTCTTAAGCGTAGACTCACAGATGATGACTCATAGATGTCACATCACATGCCCTCGTAGAAAGAATGTAAAGCTGCGTATAAATTTAGCGCGGCAGCCGCGCGAGCCAATGTTCGACCAGAGTTGACCTTCATTTGCCACGCGTGCCAATATGAAGATATAAATTTAGTTGGACGTGACTGCCGCGCGCGGCAGGCGATCGATCACAAACAGACCGCGGCAGAAAGTCAGACCAGTTCACTCTTGTAAACCTGCGAGTATGGACGCGCGTGGTCGGGCGGCTGCCGCTTTAATTGTGATTCACCATCTTATTTGTAAAAAAAATAAAAGAAAAATAAATATAATTATTTATTTAATTTTTCAAATGTAAACTGAACTTTATTGACTATAATGACTCCTTTTCCAGTCTTTGATTATTTAATTGTAATTAATTATTTGCATGCAATCAAAAACTATTTTTAATAATGCCAGAGAAGTATAAATTCTTACGCGCGTACATAAGTACACGCACCCTTTTTTACGTATTCCAAAACCAAAATCAGCCAAATCACCAAAACTATAACCGTCCCAACTGCGCGCGAGCCAACGACTGAAGCTCTTTTGATGCGGTCTCAAAAACCGACAGCGAGCGGATCGACCCGCGGCACGTTCGAGCGCGGCAATGTTCGATGGTTTGCCGCGCTTAATGTATACGCAGCTTAATAGAATAGATAAATGAATAAATTTAATACTTACTTTCAAGTTTGAAAATCGATCCAAATATCGTCATACATAAGAAAACGCCGTATATTGGTTTATGTAAGCCAGCATATAAAGCTCGCACGTACACAGATGTACCGTTTATAAATGGATATCCAATTAATAATAGCCCAATTATCATTGGTAGCGGTAATGTAAATAAAAATTTATATTTCTGAAAAAAAAACCCAAGTTAAAAATTTGTAGTACCTAAACAAAATTATATGCGTAAGTATGCAAATTATTTTCATCAATTTTGATATGGTTTATACAAGAATCACTAATGTATAATAATTAATTTATTTAAAATTATTTAATAATAATAATTATTACGATTATCTGGTTATCAAATATTTCTTGGATTCTATACTTCTTTTGGTGCGTTAGGGAAACATTATGAGAAAAATTTTTCATGATGCGCGCGCACCGTCACAAAAAACCGACACCCTGAAGTTAGCTAGTCAACATTTTAGTTTCTTCTATTGTTAGTGTCGTTTTTTCTACAAACGTAGAATTAAATTTTTGAAAAGATTTGTATCTTGTTACACCAAAGAACTTCTAACACGTTTTTTTATATTATCAAGATTATATGCTTACTATATTCCAGCTCCTAAGAAATCTGAAATAACCAGCAGTTCAGGCAGGACCGAACAGGCTGTTACGCTAGATGGCCCCTGCCCACACGGGGGCATTGGACTTTAAAGTCATATTAAGTAATTTTAAAAGTAACCAATTGATATATAATAATATTATATGTATAGCTGACCTGAAATTTGACTAAATCAACTTTTTCCTTTTGCACATAGTGCGTATAGTATCCCAATGCGATACCCATCACAAAATCTGGTATATTATTGTGTGCTCGAGTATACACATAAACATAGGTCGGATTCACAAAATATGTTGATGCCAATCTGGAATAGGGGTAAGTTAATGTGTACACTGAGATAAGGGACCAAATAGTAATTTAATATAATTACACCGACTTTGAATATGGCTGTTTTTTTAATATATATTTAATACAAACGAGCCTACGGGTCGCCCAAAAAGGACAGTCATCGCATCCCATGGCTATCCATTTATAGCGGGTGCGTTGCCGGCCTTTGAGGGAGGAGTATCTAAATTTGAATAGTTGGAGATCGTATCTCACAGGAACGCCTCACCGGGAGTCGATTCCATAGTTCGCTACTTCGCAAAAGAAAATGCATTGTAAAACGGACTGTGGAAGATTTCAGCCATCAAGGTGATGAATTTTTGCATTTATACGGCTCGTACGGTGTTGAAACGAGGCAGAAGGGATAGGCTACCAAGTTCTAAACCGATTTTGATGAAACTTAGATTGGATCCCAAGCTTGAAGATATACATAATTACTATTTATAATTTAAATTGAAATGAATTATCTCGATAAAGCTTTTGATTCCGGTTTGTGACCACACATATACACTTACAAAGTTAACACGTGTTTAAAATCCTCAAAAAAACATCATGTTGAAAAGTCCATCCATCCAATTTCAAAAATATCACATACTGGTCAACTTAATGTCCTTGTATTTGAAGTCGGTTAACTATTTTGTAAGCTGGCAGTGAAAGCAGTATCGTGAAGATTGTTGTGCAAATTTTTATAAGAAGTTAACTTGTTCTTTTAATTAAAATTGCTTTTAATGAGTAATTTGTAGATTCTAATTATATAGGAGTAATTAAAGCAATTAAGCCTTTTAATGATTTCTTAAGGCTGAATGTATTAGCTAAAATGACGTGTTGCTTTAGTTTTTTCGCAGGCGCAATGTAGTATTTCTTATGTAGAAACCGAACTGATTAGAAACTACGGTTGATAAAACTACATAGAAATTTAGACGATTGGTACTTCTTTGTAAAACTTTTTTATTGAACTTTATTCTTCGATTAAAATAAAACTATTCTTTTAACAGTCAGGTCAACTTTGTGCAGATCACAAAACAGCATTGCGCATTACTTCTACTCAGGCGCTTAATAATTATTAAGAAAATGAAAATTTTATCTATTAAAAGGGAATGTTGGACTAGCGGTTTCAGCGTGCTCTTATCACTGGGGTCATATGTTTTAATCCTGGCTGAAACAATGGACGTTCTGTCTATGGGCCCATTCAGGTTGAACGAAATTAATCAAGAGTAAAGCGGTATGTTTTAGAGGTAGAAAATCGTCTATGTTAGGCACAGAGGGCAAGACTAGTTTATTTTTAATATTAAAACTTACTCAGGAGAAATAAATAATACAGCGTCTAAGTTCTGGTAGACTGTATGAGCAGCTGGTATAATTGAGCCAACAACAATTAGAATGGCTATAGTCCATTTCTTTGCTGATGTTCCTCTTGCCAATACACAAACAAAGTAGCCAAGTATCATTAATTGGACATTAGCGGCGACGTACCTAAAATAATTGGACACATGTAAAGAAAAAACTTTTTAACCGGATTAAAGTTATGTATTATTATAAATTTACAATTATTTAACAGTGGTCTCCGTGAACACGCACGCTGTATGGCACGCGAAACGTCGGATAAATTTAAAATTATGTTAAATAATTGTAAATTTATAATAATACATAACTTTAATCCGGTTAAAAAGTTTTTTCTTTATATGTGTAAAGGTTATGTTAATCAAAGACAATACTAATAGGACACATATTTTATGGTTCTCTGTATTCTGCAGTTAGTTATTGGCCGGTTTAACTATAACTGACGTTTTGCCAATCTATTATAATCTATTATAATTTTCTAATCTATTATTATCAATTATCAATAATAGATAATAATATATTAGATATTGATAATAATTGGATATTTTAACAGTCATGACAGATTCAATTAAATTTGACAATTGACGAAGGAGTGCTTTAGTTAAAAGAATGCTGTTAGACTGAGTCGAAAGGAAGAGAAAAGTTCTTCTGAAAATGAGAAAAAGAGAGATAATTATTTAAAAAATTTACTTTAGGTAAAATTGTAGGTGATCGGATTCTCGACAATGCAATTTAAATTAAAAGTAAGTATGACATAGATTAATTTGATTTGCAAATTCATTTGGTTCAATAATTAATAACAAAAATCTTAGACTATACACTAATAACTATTTCCATAAACTTTATTTTAAATATATTTTGATGGCAATTTTAGTTGAGTTGATAGATAGTATAATAGGTAAGGCTTCAGCGCCTCAGGGACCCTTTTCCCTGAAGTCGTAGGTTCGATCCCCGACTGTGCACCAATGGACTTTCTTTCATGCGCATTAAACTTTCCCTCGAACAGTGAAGTAGAATCGTCAGGAAACCGGTAGACTCAAAATGTCGACGGTGTGTGTCAGGCACGCCTATGAGATTGAGAAATTATCTTGAAACTGATAGAGAAATCTGAGGCCAGACCTTAAGAAAGTTGTAGCGCCACTGATTTTTGTTTTGAATATAAATTTAGTATTGTAATGGTAACAAATTTACTTTCTATCCTGACTATCATTTATTATCTTATCATTATTATACCCCATTAATTAAGTTAAAAAAAATACCTATTACCACAGCTCAACATTCAGCATACTTTGCACTTGGTAGCTCTATTATTTTTAGACTAATTAAAAATGTAAATATTATTATTTGTATCAATTATTATTAACTAGCGGACCCGACAGACGTTGTCTGCATGATATTTCAAGTGATAAGGATATTAAACAAAGTATTATAGTATCGATTGCAGCGCCATCTGCCGGACTGATTTGTGAATCTAAAACATCCACGGCGCCACCTAAACTCATACAATTTTTTAAGCTATTGCATAGATTATATCGCGGGCTTTGAGCGCGGGCGGACCGAATCAAGAAATTCCGTAACGAAAAAAGCCTTACGCGTTAGAGTGGGACAGAACGCATACTGCGCATTCCCATCTCTCTGGCGAGATCGGTGACGTAGCGTGAGCGGGGCCGGTGCAGCCGGTACGCGTTAGAGTGAGACAGACTATATAGGCGTTTTAGTCTGAGTCTGATAGAGTGGTAGATTGAAATAATATCAAAGAAAAAACTTGAATTAATATCAAAGAAAAACAAATACTGCATAAATAAATAATTATATCTGCATAAGTTGATAAAAAATGCTATGCTATAGCTTTTCCGCGGCAGTCCCCGAGTGCCACACTTTTATTTATTCAAATCGGTCCAGCCGTTTAAGAGGATTTCAGTGACATACACATGTTCAACAGAATTATAAATGTATATAGATACTAATTACCACCATAACTCATACAGATTCTTATTGTCTCCCTTTCTAAAAGTTTTTTGATGTAGTGTACTGATCTAGTTATAAGTATAGTCTGTGACATATTTTACCTTTTTTAAATACAATTATTGATTATTATTTTATATGTATTTTATCAATATAATAACTCCGATAGAAGCAGTTGTTTTAAACGATATTAATTTTTCTTACATCCCTTTTACGATATTTGCAGCACGCATTCTTTCAATGTTATGTCAAACGCCATAAGGTTACATTAAAAAAGTTTGAATTGTATGGTGGTTAAGTATTCTTAAATTTTCTAATTTTCCACGCATAAGAACCTTCTCCTGACAATAACAAACACAACAAAGAAAGAATTAGCGATATCGAAATCGTTCATGCATGATGCCGTGACCAAGGGCAATTTCATTCATTCATTCATTCAAGGCAAGATTAATTTTTATATATATAGATTATACTTAAATAACAGCTCTCTGGCACTTACCATGAATGATACATACATCTATTGGGATTTACATAATTGTTTAGATAGAACAAATTATACAGCCAGCTTTCTCGACACCACTCTACCTCACTCAAAATGGCAACCTGCAAAATCAATGTTCTTTATAAGTAAAAAAAATCATTTTTTTGAAATCTTAGACAGGTAAACATTGAGAAGACAGCAGAAGATCGTAAAGAATGCAGTCCGAATGAAATATTTAAGGAAAGGCTAAGGCGCACAAGTCGCAAAGCACGATGTTATGTTGCAACTTAGCAACATTTATTGCTATGTTATGATGACATAACTGGGGATACTGTTTACACTGGCCGGGCAGGTATTTCTCGGGCAGTTGTCGATGGGTACCGGAACAAGCTTGTGTCTGAAGTCGGAACTCTGCTACGTGGAGTCTCGGACTGGGCTAGACTAAATCTAGTCCAATTTAACTCCAAGAAGACACGTGTTATCCGCTAAAAAACACCCTTTGTCGCTACTCGTCTCTTCGAAGACACTCTTCTTAAAGCCACAGCCAGCTTTGGAATACTTGGCGTTGACATATCGAACGACGTTCAGTGTCGCGGTCATTTGTTGGGAAAGGCTAAATTAGCTCTAAAAAGCTTGGTTTTCTCAGCAAGATAAGACGGTACTTCACTCCGGGCCACTGCTTGCAACTGTAACGCGCAATTTCGGCCCCACATGGAGTACTGTTCTCAACTCTGGATCGGAGCTTCTCAGTACCAGCTCCTTCCAATGAACCATATTATAAGAAGTTCTATAAATAAAAATCGTGCTGCTGGAGGGTATGCGTAACGCATTTGCCCACGGAAAAAGTTGCTAACAGTAACTCCGATGAAAATTACACATTATATACTAAATGAAAAAATATTTATAATTAATAGAATAGCTGTTGTAAAATAATATAAATTTGCTGTTACTAACTAAAGGAGCCTCAATTAAGGAACATTAGACATAGAACATTTATTACTAACAGAAACACACACATATAAACACATAATAACAATAATCAAAGAAAAAAAAAAGAGATAACAAAACATTTTTCCTTTTTCCTTTCGGTTCGTTTCAAGTGTGTAATGCGTGTGTGTTGTGGTTGTAATTGGCCCAGGCTCAGCATTATGCTGAGGAGCAGAATGTTCCACAGCGCTGGTCATTCAGTCTTGATTCGATGTAAAATTTTGGAAGATAGAAGTAGAAAATAGTTGGTATTACATGTGGGGATGATGGATGGTTGGGATTACAACTCCAGAAGTTGTATTGTCTTATTTTCAGAATAAAAGAATGTGATTATTCATTATAAACAATGGATTATAATGTGTTTTGGGAACCTTTTTAAGTATTCCATAACAATTTTGTTTACAACTTTTTAATAAGAATGAAAAAAGAATTATGAAGGAAATGTTCCTTCTTATTTCTTACCTGCCAGTAAGGTCCTGAACCGAGATGACCAAGCCAGGTTATTGTAAATATAAGAATTAAAGCATAAGACGGAGTTAACCTATAAATAAATATAGTAAAAAATATAATTTAATCTCTTTTATACAAATTAATTAAAACATAATAACGTCATGAATGTTTTTTAAGATAATAACACTCTACAAATGGATAATTCCTTTGCTTTGCTAATTTAGTTATTTATTTTATTGTAAGATAGGCCGGTTTCCTTGCGATGCTTTCAGTAAATGTCACTCGAAACATAAACCAATTGCAAAGCCGGGATTTGAACGCACGACCTTGAGAAGCGCACGCTCAAGTCACTTAGTCATTGGTTTTTTAAAGAATAAAAATAAATAAATTATAAAGTAGTTACATACCTTAGCAGTGTAAACAAAATTCCTTTCGGTATCCAATGCCATGTAAGTTTTTGTTTTTCAGACAATTTTTCTAATTTATATGACAACAGGAATCCTGCCATTATAAAGAATGTTTGGACGAGTACAGTCCCGTTAAAAATTATATAATATATCACGTTATCATACATCTGAAATTATTAAGAAAATATATTTCAAAGTTTGTTCTGTGATGTAACCTCGATAAAGAGATTATTGAGTACAAAAAGATGTTTCGTAATTAGGGTCCAAAGGTCATATCCTAATCCCAGTATTTTGAATGTATGAGAAATTACATAATTGGATGAGGAATTTCTAGAGACGATGGTGGTAGGAATCAAACACATCCCGTGTTTGATTCCTTGGAGGGTGGGCCGAGCTTTGGCATGAGATGCTACTTGTGAGGTCACAGCCCCGTCAAGCACAAAAGCAGAGCAGGCAGAAAATAATAAACGGCTCAAATATATAGAAATAAGAGTCTTGTCTACAAGTTTGATTTTGTTCCCTTTGAAGTAGACTCTTGGGCCGTGGGGTTCAAATGCATAGGCGCTAATTAAAGATTTAAGTTGGCGCCTGGTAGATAGTACCGGTGACCCCAGAGCTGGTGCTTTGCTCGCATACAGCGACGAAATGCTGCATTAATAGTACACTGCCACAGGGACCATACTTTTGAAATTTGTTTGAATTTTCTTTAGTATTTGATTTTTAATTAGTATTATTACTTAAGAATATTGTAAATACTGCAGGTACATTTGTTGTAATTAAAGTATATTTGCAAATTTATTCATAGATTTTTTAATTGATTTCCTTTTTAATTTATATAAAATAGATATTATACTTACTTTTTCCGTGAAACGTGGATTTTCCGGAAAAATGCGAGTGATCATCATCGAATGTATATAAATAACACATAATATCGTCAGCATTCTGAAAATCCAAATTAATTTATTAGACATTATGCATGTTAAAATCGATTTATTACACTACAAAAAATTCATTACTGCGTCGCTTAGGGTAAGAATTATTCGTTAAAACTTCGTTACAATTCAAATAAATAGTAATATAAATTATTAGGGAGGCTTTATCGCTAACAAGCGATATCTTCCAGGCAACCCTAATAAGAAAAAAAAGGTATATGTACTAAGTTACATTCTATTCTCAACGCTATGTATGACTCACATGCCAAAAACGTTTTTGATTTTTCAGTCCCGACTCGAAATACCATTTAAAACTAAACAGGTTGAAATGAGGCTTTTATAAAGAGATTTAAAAGCCTTCTATGCAAACTATATACTATATAGGTATGTAGTATAAAAACCCGTCTTTTTATGTTGCGCTAAATCATTCGTGGTTCCAAGCGAATGCGATTGCAGTTATAAATATAATATAATACGTATAATTATTTAACTAATGTAAACAAAATATTGTAAACCTATTTTAAAAGAGTAAGTGTGGAGTTTTTCGCCCATTCTTCTCCACACGAAACTACCTTTTGGAAGGGGCAACTAGAATCTTCTTTGTATTTTATTTGACGTTCAAAAGTGCCTAATTGAAATAAAAAAAATTATTGATTGAAATGTAGTTCTTAAAAACCCTTTTTATGTAGAAATAAACGTCCTATACGCTTCAGTCTTCATAAAGTAATCGCTACACCTCTATTCGATAACACTCTCCTTAAAGCCAAAACCCGCATCAGAATTCTTTACTTGACATATCGAACGACGTTCAGTTTAGCGGTGATTTGGAGGGAAAGGCTAAATTAGCCTCCAAGAAGCTTGCTGTGCACACCAAGCATTCACTCCGGGCAATCGCTTGCATCTGTATAAAGCGCTAATACCCAGTACCAGTACTTTTCACTTGACCGTATTCACGAAGAGCGGTTCGAATCGTCGACCACCAGTAAATTTTCAAACGGTTTGATCCCTTGGTGTTGCGTAGAGATATGAGATTTCTAGAGGGTTGAGGGCTCTGCTTTTATAGCTATCTTTTACGCTACATTAATCCATTTAGGTGCCTACGTAAATTTAGTTCTTATAAAACATTTCCTACTAGACTGATATATTACAAAATGTATTTAATTTAAAACAACTGCCCTGCGATCGAAAAGTGAGTTACAGAATCGCGGGGCTGTATTCAAATAATACAAAGTATACCATACCTTAGTCCATGTAAGCATTTTAACTGTTGTTCATCATCGTCTAAGTTTGTGTATGAAGTTCGTAACTTGGATATATTTTGTTTCATGGAAAAACACATGAGAAAGCGGTTACCTGTAATTTATAATAAAGAATTATATACATAATGTATGTTATATATAATGTGATATCATATTTATTAGGTGCAGTTTACTACAGGGTGACTTGTGTGTAAGTTTTTTAAAGTGCAGTAAATTATTATAGTGCAGATTTTAGCGTTTGTATCGAACCTACGACCTCAGGAATGAGAGTCGCACACTGAAGCCACTAGGCCAACATCACAGATTTTCCTTTAATAATAAATAAAATAAGAAATAACCTTTTTTTTACCTTTAAGAAAAAAATAAAAGAGAGAAAGACAATAATATTATTGTAATCTATTAGGAGCAACTTATTTTATTATTTTATAGAGCTTATTGTGTAATAATTTGATAACACGATGTACACAACTAACCTACACTAAATTAATAATGTGAATGTATTTCTTTTAGAAAATAAGTATCTTTAAGAATCAAATATATGAAATGTCGTTAGTAACCAAAGTCTTCTTCGGGATTGAATTACCTTTGCTATTCATCAGACAAGAATGATACAGAGTCCCAACTAGATTCATGATAATAATGACGACAATGATTACTAAAACAATAATATTTCCAGCGGTAAAAACAATCGGCTCATTAACATCCGTATTGCATTGCAACGGTTGAAGTACTCTTGTCTTTAACTTATACTTTTGCCAGTATGTATCATTTAGGCATGCTTCAAGGGACAACACTTGATCCTTTTTATTTGTATAACCACATTGTTCTGGTACGCATATACCATGACGTAATAGGCTATGATTGTAACGTGTGTTTTTGTTACTTGAATATTCCTGTAATTAGTAATGTTACAATTATGGTATTTGCTTTATTCGTCATTTATAATATTATTTCATAGCGAAGCGGTGCTGGAAGTTGTTCACAACGTTCAAACTATTCAGATTCAAACTCACAAATCACATAAAAATTACGCTAGCTGAATTGGATTTCGAATCTACAGAGGCCTTACGTATCTTGGCATGACTCTGAGGTGCCAAAAACTAACACAGACACAGCGCACGCTTGTAACAACTCATAGCTACACTCTCAATACATGCGCGCACACACCCATTCACACATTTACAAACTATAAAACTAGGAAAAGTGATTTTAAAGGGAGGAACTGTGAATACTCAAAACATACTCGTTAGTCAGAATGCTCAATTTGGATATTTCAATAAACAAATATAAACGCGAGATTTATACCTGATGTTAAGTGATAAACACCCATAGACTCTCACATACAATATATAGTAAATAGTGGGATGGATTTTTCGATCTGAAGTCGATGAGAGCCCTAACATACTTGTTCTCGAAATTGAGTCGATACTGGAGAAGATTTCTGTGTGGGTCAAGAAGATTTCTGTGCCTGGTGAAGACATTGCGTCTCTTTGCGTTTTTTACAAAGTTTATTACGGAGAGTGTTCGGAAGAATTATTTGGGTTTATCCCTCCTGCCACCTTTCAACACCGTACGAACCGAACGACCTCTAAATTTCACCAGCATCATCTTGATGGTTGGAGGTCTTCCACAGTCCGTTTCACTAGGCATTTTCTTTTGCAAACTAGCGAACAGTGGAATTGGCTCCCGGGGGGGTCTTCCCTCAGAGATACGACCTACAAATGTTTAAAAAGCGAGTCTACTCCTCCCTCCCAAAATCGTCACGTTGTACGCAGTTTAATTTTAATCCACTTCGAGATTTTCAGCGTACTCACACGTTGTATATGTTCCACTAATGGCCACAGGCGAGAGGGAATGGTCTGTAGTGCCCACGCTAGGCCAATGCGTATTGGAGACTTCACATTCATCCATATAACATCTTGGACAGGGGCCCTCTTGGGTCGGGGGCCCGTGGCATTTTGCCAGCACTGGCACCCTATATTGTTACGCCACTGCTTCAATTGCGCATCCTGCCCGTTTATCCCCAGTTATTAATAAAAAACATACTCACGTTTATCATATCCAGAAGGTCACTTTGTGTGTCTGATACTAAGATGAATTGGACCAAGCAGTATGTTCCGTTTGGTTTTAATGTACAGTCCTCGTAGAGGTCCATTTGAAAGACTGGCGGCATCCGGGAATATTCTGTATCTGATTTGATTACGTAAGTTATTTTTTTTTCTTACAATAAAGTTCACAAAAAAGAGTGCGAATTTACATGAATTACAATCTAGCCTATACAATAATTATGGCTAATAAGTAATATTATTTTGACCTAAATTTCAACTCTAATGAATAGCTTAAACTAAGATAATGTTTATTAACAGTCTTAGTGTTCTATAACATTTTGACACTTTCGTGTGTCCGAGATACCGCACTTGCACTTATATTCACTACACTAGGTTTTTTTAACCAAAAGGTTTAGTTCTCTTTAGGCGTCTTCCGAATTCCGTAAGTGAAAATGTAATATATTTTATTTAGGGTAAGTGATGTCACCTTTACCACTACGGGTAAGTGGTCAAAGATGGGCCGGGCCACCTCAATATTTTCAAATTACCTATTAGAGTAGTGTTTTTCAACGTGGGATCCACGCCCCACAGGAGAGCATTTCAATTGTAAGGGGGGCAATTCGAAAATGGACTCGACGTTTATCATTCTATGTTTTGAGTTTACTTAATTTTTTTTAAGTTAAGTTAATGTCTGTAACATATAAGATATAATTTAAGAAAGACATGCCAAAAAAGGTTTAACAAACAATATGTATGTTTAAAAGAAAATCAGTACCCTACAACCTTTTTTGGGTCTGGGCCTTAGATTTCTGTATCTGTTTTATGATCACTTTTCAATCTAATAGGTAAACAGGTGATTAGCCCCCTGTGCCTTACACACGCCGTCGACGTTTTGGATCTAAGCAGCGTTGCCAGATTTATTTTTAGTCAAGTCGGGATTTTGGCGCTTCTAAAGTGAAAAAAGCGGGATTCATTTGTCGGAAGCGTAAAAAAATTAAATAATCAGAAGTTTTTTAAGTTTTTTATTTATGTTTTTAATTGAATTCAATTCACGTTTGCGTGACAATAGACAGCGAAAATAGTCACAGGAAATGTATTTAAATCAGATTAAACCTGTCGTTAAATAGTTGTTATTGATCTTCTGATTAAAAAACAAAAATCTAAATAAAAAAAGTTTTATTTATTAGAAAAATCTAGCGTTTCAAACAATACTCTGAAGAGTGAGTGTTTAAAACGACTTGCAACTTACAATAAGACAGTAATTATTTATAAAAATTACTTATTCATAATATTTCTATGAAGATAATATTACTTCTTTGAAAGTTTCATTTTCCTCTTTAAAAAAGACGAAGAACTCTTCACAGGATAGCTGCAGATTAAACTTGATGATTAACTCTGATTTCATTAAATTTACGATGCATTTCAAAAAGAAGGCGTTTTGGATTGTTTGGTTGAACAGTTTGATGGTAGGATAAAGTTTGAGGATAATCCTGGTATTTTTTTTTGATACTGTTGAAAGAGTTGGTACCATTATTCTGCGGTGGTGGTAATACAAACTTCTTATTGCCATCGAGTTATTCCCGAAAAGCGGGACTAAGCCTGACCCGCGCGGTACATTTCATTTTGATTTAAAAATCGGGACGTCCCGCCAAAATCGGGACGTCTGGCAACGCTGGATCTAAGACATGTCGGTTTCCTCGCGAAGTTTTTCTTCACCGTTCAGGCGAATGTTAATGCCAGAAATAAATTTCAAGGGTGCACAGCCAGGGATCAACACTGCTCTCAATGTTTAAAAAATACTAGAATAATATAAATCTACAAATCATACATATACGTATCAATTATTGATTTTGATTTAATAAATTATAGGTGAAATCAATTTCAAGAAGAAACTTGTTATCTACAAAAGATTCGTCTGTCTTGGGTTAGTACTGGCAGAAGTGTTTAAAATTTATATACATAGTATATTTGCTTTATTAATTGAATACATTTTACCATTTAAATTAAGTCCGTTACACAGTTCCAATAGAATCACAAACACCACAACCTTCATATTGACCAAGAAGCGTCAAACGTATCGATGTCTACAAAACTTATAATAAACAATTGAATAAAACATTTATATTTAATACACCAAGAAATATATATTTTATTACTATATTATGTGGTAATCATTGTCCTAAAGAATTTATAGAAATGGTAATTATATTTATCACGCAATACTTTAATATGCAAATCGATATAATTTTATTGTGAGTACAAAATCTGTAATTATTAATATTTTTTGTATGAACGATTATAAGTATAATAAAAGTTTAAAAAAAATAATATTTCTTATTTGTATTCTGTATGATTATTATATACATATTCTTTACAAATTCTTACCTTAAATATACAGTTATTGATTTTCTTAAACTACATTGTAAATATAATAATAATAAAAAATTGTGAAATAGAATATTAAAAAAAATTAAAACGTTTGGTCCCTGTGGCAGTGTACCTTAACGATTGCCCCATTTTCTCTTAGTATTGCGATACTTATTCGTTGAGCGAGTAAAGCATCAGCCCTGGGGACACCGGTACTATCTATCTATCTCCTTTGTAGATTAATTTTTTTTTTATTGATTGCCATAGTTTTATTATATCTTTCTGGGAATGAATCAAGTGTTATTTAGTTTATATTCTTAGAGATTATACAAGAGACAGTCACATTTTATCAAATACTGTAAATACATTTTAAAAAATCCAAATGCAAAACTGGTACAAATCGTATGGCAAAAAAAATTGCTGATTTTATGGCGGTATGGCAGCCATTTGGAGCCGTCCGAAAAGTATTACATGGTGATTTTCGTAAATGGTTGCACGACGATTTTAACTGTGCAAAAATTAGCCTGGTACAAATGGTTGATTTTTTTTTAAATCATCGCATGCGCGTCAGTATGGCAGGCTGTAGTCACACCGGAGAAGTATGTCATGACACTGCCGCCTCTTATTTTTTTATGGACTATCGGAAAATACTAGAATTTATGTGGAACAAATCGATTAAAAGTCGTAAATAATACGACGAGTTCGACTAACGCCCACGCGCTTGGGCCACCGATACCATGAACATCAAAATTTTTTTTATTATTTCGTAATAAGACCATTGTAGAACCGCCATACTGGTACAAATGACTAACTATTTTGTGTCACTATCACAAAATAGTTAGTCATGTAAAAATATTTCACAATGTACGGATAAGTTCCAAAGTAGCTAGGATCTGTTTCACAATATACATGTGTATGTGCTTCTGTTTGGATGGCCTCGCTTTAAAGGAGCGATAGAGAAGGTCATGGTGAGAGAAGGCGACAGCAGGAAGTTGCCCATGCTTAGTGACAAGGTGAGGAGAGACAAAAATAAGATCTAAAAGTGACGGAGTAAAACCGGGGACTTTATGCATAGCGTTAAGATGTAAGTTTTGTAGGCTGTAAGAGTGAGTTAAAGAAAATAGCAGCCTGGAGCGAGAATCATTTTTCAGCAGGCATGTGTTAGTCACCCATGACTATTGTGTTTTTATATAAGTGAGAAAATTGGTCAATGGTGTCTTCAAAGGAATCAAAGTAGTCCACCGCTGATGAAGGGGAATAGAATACTTCCAGAAAAAGCTTAGAGTTTGAGAGAAGAACTTCGATAAAGAGATGCTCGGCTGTATAGGTGGAGGCTGTGGCGATGAGTTTATAATGGAGAAGGGGATGTGAAAATGCAAGTAAACTACCTCTATCTGTCGAAACGTATTTAACGTATAGTATAGGTCGGTTATCGAAAGCTGGCGGGTTCACAGTACTCACACTAATGCAATTTTACATACAGTAGGTTTCAAAATATGATTTTTTTGCCTAGCTATATATTTTAGTCCACTCTGGTTTTAGTAAGGTTGGGTGGGTTGTAAATAAATAAAAATGTGTCAAATACATATAAATATTAGGTGCATACGAGCGTGGATCAAAAGTTCTAAGCCAGACCAAGAACGTGAAAGAGTAGTTCGTGTAATTAATTTTCATTTTTCGACATACGCTCCATGTAGCCATGACTTTGTTGGTTGACAAAACGACCTTAGCCGTTTTCGGAGTAGGTGATCCAGATATTTTCCATTGTTTGGACTGTTGCTTTGATTCAGGAGTATGGTGGTGAACCCAGCTTTTAACAAATCAAATCAGCTTTCACCATCTGGTGTCAAATGAAATATAACATTTTTTCATTAAACTGTTTTTATTAAAATGCTTAAAATAATTAAAAACATTGTGCACCATTTCACGAGATTGCCCTGGTAATGTTTGAAAAAAGATCAACATGTATAGTAAAGATCAACATAAACAGTAGCAAAAGCAAAAGAATAACTGTCTCTTTTATACTCATAAGCTTGGCCGAGCGCGAGAGAGACGGACAGTCTTTTCATGATGTATTTGTGAATGTATTTCAGTTCGACAGACATTGACATCACGCCTCGCGCTTATTCACAGACACTACACAAGCACAAAGTGTAAATGTGTTGAAGCCGCCAGCTTTAAATAACATACCTATATAGTCATGGGATTTCGACTCGATTTAATCATTAATGTCAAATGCACAAAGTTTTTATGTAATAGTAAGAATTTTCAAGAAAAGAACAAAAATTAATATGTATATTATCAGTTGACCTAAATATGTTTTGCATATAAAGTATAGGTACTTTAAATAATTTAAACGCTAACAATGTCTACAGGAGTCGTAGATTTGTTAATATTTTTTGACGTGACAACGTCTTATAAATCGATGGAGCCGGCTGCACGTACGAAAAAACATGACTCATGCGGCGTTACCTCGCTCTGAGGCGTTCCATTTAAGGCTTGAAGTGCAAGCGAGAGCGCGAAGCGACAGAGAGGCACAATCAGACTCCGCGCTCTTCAGTGTTTGACATCTGTCTCTCTCCTACTTGTTTGAGCGATTCTTGACATTGTCACGTTCAATTATCGTCAGTAAACCGACTTTACAGACAACCGATTTTTTTTCTTCAATTAGTACGGTGTAGCTTATGTAGAAATCCGGTGTTATTCTTTTTCCCTGAGAAAAATACTTCCGTAAACCTTCGAATTAATGGCATTACATAAACTATTGTAAGCAAATCTCAAGAATGTAAAAAAATATTACATAAATTATTTTTAATTATTTGCGATGCTCTGTATACTAAATCCGAATAATTCTTGTTTACAAGCAAGTAGGTCCTTCTGTTTTGACACATGCTTGTTTTGACGCACACATTAAAATGTGCTCAGACGGCGAGCGCCACGACCACAGACTACAGAGTGTCTAGTTATTGTCGCGCTACACTGTAATTTAGTAGATAAGTATTAATATATAAAATAATACTAAAACAGTCTAATTACAATGTTTAGTCGCTTTCCATCATAGAGTAAATTTAATTTGGTAGAATGCGACAAGTAACTTCTATAGTTAACAGAGTGTAATACTAATCTTATTTATTTTTTATGGATGCACCCTTTAGTGTTCGACTATTAGAGATATCGGAAAGTCAATGTTTATTTTTTCGTCTTTTGTAATATTTTCTGCCACAGCGGCTATCTGCAAACTAGCAATTGTCGCAGACAGTCTTCTGCGTGCGTGTATCAGGCTCAGAAGGTAGATTACTGCCTACTTCTGTTTATGAAGTAAGATAGCTAATAGGCATAGCCTTACTGCGAAGACAGAAATTTGCCAAAAAGAAGAATTTACTAAGCAAGCATTAAGGTTGATTGTAAATTGAGTCGCTATAAATCCTTAAAAAAACATATCACCAACTCCAAAATGCGCTAAAAAGTATTAAAATAACAATATAGTGTTAACTCTATAGAACGACACTCAAGGGACTGTGTCTTTTGGACGTTACAAAGAGTTGCTGTTAAATGGATAGAAAAATCTCTATTTGAAATTTTATTTCAGACTAGTGTTAGACATGAAAAAAAAAATTATTTTTATCTATTATTTTTGTTTTGTACCAGTAGTTTAGATAAAGTTTTTTTCTTATTTAATTCATATATTGAGGCATCTTCGTGAAAAAGCATATGCAAGCATGCGCAATTTGTAAAAAAAGAACGGATTTCTTGGAACGTTCGGTACGTATGAGTACCGACAGTCGAGTTTATTTCTCGCTAGGACAAGCGACAAAACAACGTACACAGCTCCGCAGTTTTAACTTAGTTCGGCAACTTAAAAAGTACTTTTAAGTATATAATTGTTGTCGTTATTGAGAGTGTGTGTAATGCTATGTAGAATGTATTATTGTATGGAAGACAAGCCGAACCAACCAAAGCCGAGTGATTTCGACGCTGTAGGGAAGTTTGTCGTTAAATCGAGCGACATTATATGGAATTTAGACTGTATTTCTTATGTATATTGATTGGTCTTGTATACATAGTTATGTATACTATTTCACATTTAATCAATTAATTGTTAATTAATTTATTAATATACGGGGTATCAATTTTTTTTAATTTAAATTAAATGTGAAATACGAAGTATTTAACAAAATGTTGAATTGTATCAAGTGATTAAGTACTTCTAAGTAAAAAATTACAATCCATCAAGATACTGGATGTATGCGTATGTTCCATAGGTCTGATAGTAGATTGGGTCCATTTTCTCACGATACATTAAGTTACATGTTGTAAAAATTAATACTAATTTTAATTACTAAAATACATAGTTATATGTACAAAAAATGTTTGATAAAAACAAATTACAATTATGTTAAAATACTGTGGGAGTTCCGAAATCAAAAGTAATTAATAATTATTCACGTACGCGATTTATATTAATATGTAAATGTATGTATAGTAGGTACGTTTCAGCTACTATTGTACTATATTCTTTTAAGCGGATTGGGTGAAGACGGTGTGCTCGTCTAAATATCAGCACAAATATGGATACTATAATCAGTGCTTATAAATATATTGACCAGGAACTGGCAAGTAAGTAATAAATTAAAAAAATAAATAAATGTTCAAACTAGTTAGACCAGTGCAGATAGCCTTTAAAATAAATATAAAGTGAAAAAAATAGTAGTAGGATGAAACCTATTGGAAAGGGAAGATAATATTATAAAAGTTAAAGGAAAAATAATTTACGGGCGATCTGAGGTCGGGAAGGGGAGGAGTTTAAATTTGATTTGATTTGATTGAATTTTTCACATAAATTTTGAGGGTATGTGAAAAATGTGTGAATACAAAAGTTTTAGATCTTTTTATTACCTCCAACTTTGCCATTTAACTTTCTTCGATAGGACTTTTAGTTTTGCCGGAAATCGAGATAAACCGTTTTTTACCCTTAAAACTTAGGTTTCAAAAATTATCGGCACTGGTCTAAGTGTATTAAGAAAGCGCCAAAATCCAATGCATTTTCGATAGGACCTTAAGTTACGTCACCTTTCTGACTACCCATAGTTACAAGCTAAGTCTTATTTCTAAATCGTACCCGTAGACTCTACGTCTATGAGGGTACTTAGTGATACATTTGAAAAAAAATTGTAAGTACATAATTTGCTAAAATTAAGAAAATATTTTACCATCGAGATTTGCTGAGCCTTTTGACCTTTTGATCAATTCATACTAGGTTAATACTAGACGTAATAAAATATTAAAGCAAATTTACGAATTATATTTATTTATACTACTGACTCACACATAAAATCTGTATATATATAAAATTCTCGTGTCACTATGTTCGTTCCCTTACTCCTCCGAAACGGCTCGACCGATTGTTATGACATTTTTTATACATATTCAGTAAGTCTGAGAATCCGCTACTATCTATCTTTCAAACCCCTAAGTGATAAGTGCTGTCCACCCCAAATTTTTTTTTATTATTTAGAATTTTTGTTTTTAATTTTTTTATGATACAGCATACAAAAATACATGCAATCCCTAATTTTCACCCCACTACGATTAGGCCCTTGATTTATTATTGTAGATAGTTATTTTTATTGAACTAAATATGTAACCTATAAATAAAACACATGACAAAATAAAAGTTTGCTTGGTCAGCTAGTATCTCTATAAAATTTGACCTTGAAGTGGTAAGAAACTTTCGATTGTCCTAAACCTATCATTAACACCAGCTATACACAGCGTGTTTAACCTTTAGCCTACTTCAAAAATATGCCAAGGAATGGGTTTAAAATTCTACGTGTAATAAATAAAATAAGTTACTTATAGTACGCGAGGTTTATTCAGCGGAATATCGTTGCTTCACAGAATTGATAGTACAACAAATGTGACAGTTGACAATTGACATTAGACTTGACTTAATGAACAAAATGGCTGTCGTATTTTTATTTAAAATTGTACAATACCAGTCGATTATAGGTGTTTTACTTTAATTCCGAGACGGATAATTATAAAAAAATGTGTACGTGTACTAGGTGTTCTTTATGACCTTATTTTTCGAAAAATGATCTACTTTATGCAACTTAACGAAGTTAGTTAAATAAAGTTTAACAAAAGGCTTTTATTATCATAGACATGAATACAAATACAATTATTTCATTTTACCTTATTACTACTAAGATTATTACAGAATTTCAATAATTGTAATAGAATTATTACTATCATTTTTATCGTTATTATATATTTTTGTTATTAATGGCTTCGAATCTCTTCGGATCAACCGTGGTAGGGCCAAGAAAAAGATGGCGCGTAACCGAAAAACGTGACGATTTGCTACAAAATTTCTCCCATACGTCGATAAAGAACTTTCATTCCAACGCCGATAAAGAAGTTTGACTTCAAAAAGCAACATGGCGCGTAACCGAAAAATGTGACGCGTAACGAAAAAATGTAACACTAAATTTTTTTCCAACCCCGATAAAGAAGTTTTACTTCAAAAAGTTCAGAGGGCCGAGCATTTAACTTAACAGGAACAATCACGTAGAGACCTTTACCTATACTCCACCGCATTCTTAGTAGATTATTGAACCGAGGCATAAATACATACTAATATACTATTAAAATGTATAGTAATCAATATAAACTTGCATATTCAGACTATTATTATACAGTCGACCGGACCTGTGGCTTCGGACGGCAGGGAAATAATTTTTTAAAACATATTGTAAATAAATATTGCAAATCTAAAGAGATAATGTAGCATTCTAATGATGACATATTGTTTAATCGATCTAGTAGTTTATAGTATATTTTGTTCCGATTTTTTTATTAGAGATATATACTCTTAGGTATCGATCTTACAATCGGTCGCCCGAATCTGATGATACTGATTATGCAGGAGTCTTGGGGCACCTTGATTGGAACACCTCCAAGTGATTTTTGCTGCCGGAAATGAAAAAAAATTAAAGTTTTGTGAAATGTATAGAAAATTGTAAACAATCCGCCATTTTCTACTTTTCTATTGGTACTTATAAGAGATGTGGCATTCTCGATAAATTAATCGATTGTTTTTTTGCATGAAAAATCGATGAATAAAAAAAATCGATTTTTTTTATTCATCGATTATTTCCTCATTTGTTAATTTTAACGTTGAACCTAATTTAACCATTACAAAATAAATTTGACAAATAATTGATGTCAAACATCACGAAACTTTTGAAATTATCCAAAAAGTACCCAAAACCGAATCAGAGCACCCTACTATCCACGTGGTCTTGTCTTCCCTACCCCTAGAGTGTATATAAAAAATCGGAGGCGCGGAGGAAGAGCAGCCCCTACCCGCTGTAACAGCTGTAAAGAAAGCGGCTAAATCATTGGCGCTACAACCTCTATAGGTCTTGGCTTCAGATTTATGAACAGGTAGGTGATCAGCCTCCAGTGCCTGACACACGTCGACTTTTTGAGTCTGAGACATGTCGGTTTCCTCACGATGTTTTCTTTCACCGTTCGAGCAAATGTTAAATACGCGCATAGAAAGAAAGTCCATTGGTGCACAGCCGGGGATCGAACCTGCGACCTCAGGTATGAGAGTCTCATGCTGAAGCCACTAGGTCAACACTGCTCTCTCTATAAATATACCTCATTACACAAAAAACTTAACACAGTATATTCATCAACTAAGTTAATGGTTTTGACATACGGAAGTTATAAGTCTTCATACTTAACCAAAGTGTCGAAAATACTGACCCATACAAATCTCGGAACGGTAAAAAAAAGTTTTGGCCCTCACTGACAGCCCCATCAAATTTTATTTTACTATTATAACACTTAGCTTAATTCGTTATATAAACGATTAAAAATCACATTGTCATAGTGAACAAGAATGTATCAATCCTTAATATGTTAATATTATTATAATAAACTGCTCCGTAATTTAAACGTAACGTTCTTTAACCTCTGTTACAAAGTCCATACATATTTACTTTAATTTTCATTAAGCAGATTATCGATTCCGTGCTGTTTTATTTTTGGCATAATTTAAATTAGAAGTAAATACTTCACTTCTAAATCATCCTACACTAACAGTAACTAAAGTCAATTCTCCAAATTTAAAGGACAGGATGATGATAAAGTAGGTATCTATCTGAAAAATAAAAAAAATAAAAAATCATTTATATATGAATATCAAAAAATAAATAAATTTAGATTAACACGGGTCCAATTAAAATTTATAGTCTACTCAACTTAACTACAACGGCGGATCCAGGGGGGGGGTCATGGGGGTCATGACCCCCCCCTGAGCAGGACTTAGGTGGACCACTAATTGAACATAATGATTTTATATATAAATTTGTCACCATACAGATTATATGTAACTACATACCTTCAATATTTAATTAATTTAATATAATAACTTTGTATGATGGCAAACGTTTGGGAATGAACGCATCGAAAATTTGAATTTTCCGCGCCACACTTGCGCGCGCTTGTCGCTATGACCCTACCTCAATCGGAATCGGAACGACTAAACTTCAACATATCATAACATAGTCTTATTTTAAATTGTAGCATCAATATGTATCCTAATATATGAAAATTGAACCCTGTCAGCGAAGCGACAGCAGAAAGGTCTTTCTCTACGTTGCGTATAATTGCGCGTTACAACAAAAAAATACCAATTAAGTACCATTTTTTTCTATGGTTTTGGTAGCTTAGAACCCTGCGGAGTTTCTAAATTTAGCTAGAAGCTATGGAAACTTCTTTTTGTATTTTTAAATAGTAGTCGAATGTTTGGACAAATCCAGCTAAAAACTAAACTTCTAACTTTAAAACCTTTTTTGAGTAGCTTTAACTAATTTTAGGAAGCTGATATATTTTTTTATTTAAACAACATTTAAGACAATCATTTCACAGAAAAAAATAAACTGCAAAATTTTAGGTACAACAAAAAAATATAGGAATTTTTCAAACCTCGCTGGCAGAAAACATTAAAAAAACACAAAAAAAATGTAACTCGAAAACTACAAAAAATCGCGGAACATACATGGGGTATTTTCGTATGCCCCGTAGGTGTGAGGAATCTAAAAAAAATTATTGACGTCACTAGTTGGACCAACCTGTATGTACACAATATTATGTGTTAAGTTTTTCAAGAGTACAATAAAGAATAAATATTTTTAAGTGCAATACTTACGTACATTAATAAAATATCTACTTTTTACTTGTATCTATTGTTATCAAAATTAAATTATAAGTTCTTGACCACGACTATGTGACCCCCTCCTGGCACCAAAGCTGGATCCGCCCTTGCTTAACTATGTTAGACAGTTAAATTATAGGTTTAAAAAATATATGTCCTATTTTCCACCAAGGGTCTGTGTCCTAACTCTTTCCTTTGAATAAAGACGTTAATAATTGGTCATATTATGTACAAAGATTTTGTGTTGGGCTTGGGGTTTTAATAATAATTCGAAAATGACAATGCTTGTGTGTATCAAGTTATCTAGTCCTAAGCCTAGATGGCGTAAATTGCAAAAGAAAAATATCCCATAAATAACTTTGAAATAATATTGAAAGTACATGAGTTATAATTAGTTTTGTTCGAAATAGATTGCATTTTATTATATTATTATTACAGTAATTAGTAAATAACACTTAGTTTCTTACACAAGCGCCATCTATGATTCGCATTAGCTAACTTTACACATGTTGCGTCGTCCTTTCGTCTTTCTCGAAGTGTTTTCTTGTATAATATGAATATGTGTTAGCTGTAAGATTACTAATAAATAACTCGTTAACCTTATAGTGGGGTTATTTATCAAAGGTGCATTTATATGGTTTTCTTTCAGGTCCTATCACAAAAGATTGGTTCCTCGCATCCAGCATATGGCGAGTGTTAGGCATTATACTGGTTTACAACATTTTCGCGAGGAAACTCGGTCCCTATTTAATGCGAAACAGAGAACCATACGACTTGAAGAATATTATCCAACTTTACAATATATTTCAAGTAGTTGCTAGTGCATATTTAGTTTACCAGGTAAGGCTTGAATTAGGCATACCCTAACAGCTTCTGAGCCATTAAAATTAAATTTCTAAAGTACGTTGAAATTCATTACGTAATTAACAACTGATTATATTATAATAATGATTTATTAACGATTGATTGCATCAGTAGCGTAACTATACCATCTGGGGCCCGTGGCAAATCTTCTTTCGTGGCAATTCTTTTAATGGGGACCTATCAGTAAATATCATCATGTTGTACTCAGTTTAATTTTAATAAACTACGAGATTTTCAGCGTACTCAATTACACGTTGTATAATATGTCCCACTAATGTCCATAGGCCTCCTCTCTTAGGCGAGAGGGAATGGTCTGTAGTCCCCACGCTAGCCCAATGCGTATTGGATACTTCACATTCATCCATAGATCGTAATATCTCTTGGGCCCTCTTGGGTCGGGGGCCCGTGGCATTTTGCCAGCCCTGCCACCCTTTTGTTACGCCACTGGATTGCATTGATGAGCAGTAAAAGAGAGGTCTTTGTGGACGTCCTTCCTAATGAAATTAATTTTTAAATATAATGAAAACTGGCAAAACATTAATAGAGTTTTTATTTTGTGATAGGATTATAATCATTATATTTTATTCTAATTAAGTTCATTACAATAGGTCAGTCTGATTATTTGGCTCACCTACATTCGGGCCTTGTCTTGCCTAACCTTGCCTTTTGCAATTAAAATACAATTCGGAGAAAGTTCGCGTCGCGTCCCTTGTCTCCGAAGCTTAACGATAGGTACGTGTGGTGAGAGTAATCGAAACGGACGTTGCGTTTGATTGTGATTGGATAACATTATGTAACGTGTTGACGCAGAGTAAACATAGTGTTGACTCATCACAATTTGGCCGAATGCAGTCGTTTTACAACTCCCTTTGATTATTTTTTCTAAACTAAATTCTTATCACTCGGAGTAAAAATTAATAGAAGAAGCGTGAGTAAGGTATCATAGACAACAGACTCCGTCTTTCCAGTTTACCCTCTCCTCTTGTGAACTTTATTAATGAATCTTTGACGATTTTAATAATTCATCGTAATTGTTACACCTTAGCAGGGCTCCTATATCGAACAGGCAAAAGCTACGTCAATCGAAAAGTGACAAACTTTAAAATCATATTTGCCCGACTTCACATGTAGATTTTGTATAAAATGTTTTAATAATGGGATGATGTAGTGATAAAGTAATATAAGAATTAACAAAACTAATAATAAAATATTATACATTGAAATAAATAACTAAACTTAACATAAACTAAAATATATCATTAAAAGGAGTCCCTTTAGGCAAGGTTCCGAAGATACTGGCAGCGTTCCCCCTTTGAATTGCTAGACTAATTCTTTGTCCGAGGTAGCTGCCAGATCTTCGGTCTCCTGTGATGTCGACTAACCTTTTTGAAATTTCTTTAAAAAGCCTTAAAGCGCTAGGACCCCACGGACCAAGGGTCTCGACACCGAAAGGGACAAAATCATATTCTGAGCCCAGACCCCTGTATTTGCATGCTTTATTTTTTTCAGCCGCTTTTTTGCTTCTTTATTATTTTTTAATTAAATTACTTGTTAGTGACCGTTAATTTTTGTAATGTTGTATTTTACGAATTATATATATTAAATTAACAACACTTATTCAATACTAATATGAAATTGTAATTTAAAAAACTTTACGTATTATCAGCTATTCTTACTATGGTTAATTAAATTCTCTCTTTTCAGGGTTATTTTTTCTTCTTTGTGAATGAATATAATTTATCATGTCAAGGAGTTGATGACTCTGATTCAGAAACGAGTGTGTGGGTATGTATACATTTGATTTCTTGTATCTTCTACCGAAATTACCACGGAGAGAGTTTGGATTAATACCTGCAGATGAGTTTCATCATCGGTCATTGAGGCAGAATGTATGCCTCAATGACCTACTATGTGAAACCAGGTGCGCAAAGAGTATTTCCGAAATTCTACTTCGGTTCCGCCAAGATAAGAAAGAGTAACAGCCTTGCGATTCTGTAACTCACTTTTCGAACTCAATACAATAAGGAGGGAGCTTGAAGTTTACTGTTTATCAGAATGCCAAATCGTAAAATGACTGCTTTACGTCTGATTTGAGCGCGAACCCGCTGTGAAAACCGCTGTGAGAGTTCGAAAAGTGAGTTACAAAACCGCAAGGCTGGCCCAAAACAGCCGGCAACTGCCAGCGAGCCTTCTGGCAGTATGGGTGTCCATGGTCACTTAACATTAGATGATAAAAATAATCTAAAATTCAACTTATAACTGTGATGTGTGTTGCCTTGTTTCATAAAGTTAGATTTATTATAATAAATAAGTACTTCTTTGAAAAATCATAAAAATACGTTCACTCTAAAATATACTATTTACAAATTGTAAATTTTTCTAAGTGTAAATAGTATATTTATCTATATATATATAAAACTATTGGGACAAAATATTTCAGCAATATTATTAAATTATGGTACGTAGGCACTCTCTTCGACTGTTACATTGTATTATATAATTTAATAAAATAGGTCAACGGTTTCATTTGAATTAACAATGTGTATAATTATATTCCAGATAGCGAGAAATGTATATATTTATTACATGTTGAAGTATATTGAACTTCTCGACACAGTGTTCTTCATACTTCGGAAGTCATTTAGACAAGTGTCGCCTCTCCACCTTCATCATCACAGTTTGATGCCAATTGTTTCTTGGATTGCCGTTAGATATGTCCCTGGTACAAATCTTTATATATTTTTAGTGTTTCGGAAAACAATAGACATTTAGTTATTAACATAATAGTAATTATTGTTCTATAATTTCTAATATGACCCAACCCAATACTCATAAGTCTCTTTCCAACATAGCGAATATACACGTTGACGGAAAGAGACGAGGCGTTTTTTTTGCTAGGAGTATAATTAGACTGATTTAGTTTTTATGAATAAGGAATGTAATCTGTAGTCTTTGGAATTTAAGTGGCTTATCTTTGTCACTTTGTCAAGATATTGCCAAATGAAGTTGTTTAATTTTTTTTTTCGATTTTCAATATTTATTTAATGTCATTTTCAGGTGGCCAATGTGTTATTATTGGGTTTATCAACAGCTTCGTTCACATTATAATGTATGGCTACTACTTCGTCGCTGGTTTAGGGCCGCAATATAAAAAATATCTGTGGTGGAAGAAATATGTTACTGTACTACAGTTGGTATGTTATGATTAAGTTTTTAATAAACTGTCATTCTGCACTTAAACGTCAATCCAGTATATCGTCTGTCAAATTCATTTGTCAGCTGTCAAGTCTAGTGTAGTGCTTTTTATAAGCACGTTTTTGCCTATCGCCTGTCATTTTAATTATCATTTTAACTTCATAGTATTTTATATTAATCTACATTAACACCTTCCTTGAGTTAATGTAGATTAATGAGATAAAATAATCGTCTCTCACATTTTATTGAATTAAGTGGCGTTTTAGAACATATTATTTTCACTCAGCCCTGACGGATAGGAAAGTAAGCAGGGAAATGGGCTTCGTGTGTAAATAGGCTACTTGCACTGTCACATATTGCAGCAAGACGTGTATAGGATAATATTTCCGGCAGATGCAAGGGCCGAGTGAGGGGTGTTAGATTTTGACATAATATGGGTTGCCCGATTTTTTAATAAAAATTAAATGCGCGGGACAGGCTTTTTCCCGCTTTTTAGGGTTAACTCAACCGTCACTCAAGACACCACTGCCATGCACAGAAATGGCACCAGCTCTTTCAACTGTTACCAAAAAAGATACGAGGAATATGTTTAAACTACTATTTTTCATATTAGGTATCGCAACATCAAACTGCTTCCCTGAATGCCCATTTATCCCACATAAATTATAATATGAATATGGATGCCAGATTCAAATTGTCTGTAAATTAAAGCAGAATTACTGGAGAGTTATAAAAGCAGAATAGTTTTTTTTTTAATTAAGACGACAAGTATTTAACGATAGGGTAAATCTGATTTAAAATATCACCTTTGGTTACTATGTCCCGCTTTCGACGAAAGATTCCCGATTTTTTAACTCAAAAAGTTCAAAACTCCCGACTTGGCAATAAAAACCTTGCAACGCTGTATGAGTGTCACAGCTCGCGCTTAGAATGCTCAAAGAATGCCCGCAGAGGTTTAAAATAACACTACTACGTACTTACTTTTTGGTTTTTTTTTTCAGATACAATTTACACTAGTTGGTGTCCACAGCGTCGTAAGTATGTTCTTCCCCTGCTCTTATCCAGTTATTTTCAAACTTCTAACAATTGTATATGCGTGTATATTCATGAACATGTTCGGCCAATTCTATTATAACAGCTATGTCAAAAGGAAACCCGAAACGGCAAATGGGAGCAAACGGAAATAAAAATGTATTATCGTAAGGATTAATATTAAAAATTATTTATTGAAATATGACTTTGTTTTTATGAGTCCTACATTTCTTTAACGGATATAATAATATACTCTCTCTAATATCTCTATATATCTAAAATTCTCTTGTCACAATGTTCGTTCCAATACCTACTCCTCCGAAACGGCTGGACTGATTGTTATGAAATTTTTTATGCATATTCAGTATGTATGAGAATCGGCTACTATCTATATTTCAAACCCCTAAATGCTAAGGGGTGTCCACCCCAAAAAAGATTTTTTTTTTAATTTTTTAATTATTATTTTTACATACAAAAATACATACAACCCCTAATTTTCACCCCTCTACGATAAATCCCCTATTTTTATTATTGTAGATAGTTATATATATATTGAACTAAAACAAAATATGTTGGCAAAACAACCTTTGTCGGATCAGCTAGTATAATATATATAATATACTGCATACTATGACTTCAATTTTGAGTTTTCTACCGGGTCACAAGGATGCAAGATCATCGGTACAGATATTGAGAAAACTCCAGTTGTTCTGGAAGTGCTGGCAGGTGCTGACAGTAAGAGTGCTTCCTTACAAACATTGAACCATTCTATAGAACATGGGGCAAACGGGCAGGAGACTCATCTGATGTTAAGTGATACCGCCCCCCCATGGACACTCTCAATGCCATAGGGCGCGAATGCGTTGCCGGCATTTTAAGAATGGGCACGCTTTTTACTTGAAGGACCCTAACTGGAATTGGTTTGGAAATACTCCAGTGTATGTTCTACACAACATAGCGAAGGTGCGCGGCAAAAACTGCCTTAAAAAATGTTCATTTGTGGAACGACGGCCGTCGCGGTGATACGGGTGAAATTTCGTATTCTGCCCTGACGTCCGATGATGATACTTGGCGATTCAGAGTGGCGGGGAGTTTCTTGCCAGATCTCTCCCGCTCTACACCCTGGATTTGGAAACTGGTAGTCAATGTAAATTTAGTCCTTCCAATTATTTATTTGACGTCCAAAGTGTACTTACCTTCGAAATCAATGAAAACCTGAAAATAAGTAATAAAATTCGTTGAAATCGGTATTATTTATTTTCAATTAAACTAATATAGCTTATAACTATAGCTTAAAAACAAAAACAGGATTTAAAGATAATTATTCATGATTGTGGCTTCTATTTTAGGGTAGTTTTTTGCAGTAAACATATTATCAATATAAATTTATCGCTGAAAGATTATTTTATATTATACTAGCGGACCCGATAGATTAGGATATTAAACAAAGTATGAAAGTACCGACTGCAGCGCCATCTGCCGTGCTGATTTGTAAATCTAAACCATTCACGGCGCCACCCAAACATTTACAATTTTTTTAATTAAAATCCGTCTTACCGTTTAAGAGGAGTTCAGTGACATACACACGTACAGTAGAATCATAAATATAAAGATATTATTATAACGTATGTTTTGCATATCATCATAATAAAAGTTTCAAACAAATGAGCACCTCTATTATATATCTATATATATTCTAAATATTAGAACACAATTTTTCTAGATTTAGGTTGAAACGCTTTTTTCGTCATATATAGTCCGGTATCATAGTAAGCCGGCGGATATTATTTTATTTATTTTATTTATTTATTTAATTATAAGTAATCTTACAGCTAACATACATAATATTACAAAACAAACACTTATACAGTACAAAAAGCCAAAACAGATTACATAGATAAACAATATTATATAAGAAAAATGAAACAAATAAGCGCATCAATAGAAAAAATATATACAGAAAACTGAAATTTAATATTTAAAACAAAAAATAATACCAAATACAACCTAAACAAAATTCGAGTCTTCCCGCCCCTTCAAATATTTTCTCACATGTTCCTTGGTGAGGTGGAAAATATCAATATCCTCATAATTAGTGTCATAGTTAGATAAAACCCGAAACATTGGTGAATTATGTAGGTAATTCGAGTTCGTACGAGGCACATGGAACAATTTTGAGTGTCTTGTCGCATATTGCGAAGGAATTTTAAAAGAAATTAACGACAGCAAATAGGGGCTATCGATCCGCCCATGAAGAATAGCATGTAAAAAAAGCAGGTCTTGCTGACTTCGCCGACTTTCTAATGAGTCTAAATTAAAATAATTGCAAGAATGCGCATAACTATCGAAGCATTGGTATTTTTTAAAACTAAGGAATTTTACAAACTTTTTTTGTATATTTTCTATTGCTTTTTTATATTTTGTATAATATGGAGACCACATAACACTCGCATACTCCAGCACGCTTCTAACATAAGCAAAATATAAGCTTTTAATGCTATGTATGTTATTAAATGTCTTGCATGACCGCTTGACAAATCCTAGTTGCATATACGCTTTGCCTGTTATGTCATCGATATGTTGTGATAGGCCCATTTTTTCATCTAATAGTATTCCCAGGTCTTTTAATAATTTTACTTGTTTTATTGGGGTGTTATCGATTTTGTAAGTGTATTGAATTTTTTTGTTTTTACGCGAAAAAGTTATCTTATTACATTTGTTTATATTTATTGAAAGTTTATTTTGTTTGTAGTAAATTTCTAACCTATTAAGATCTTGTTGAATTTGATTACAGTTATCTATTGATTTTATTCTTAAGAAAATTTTTTGGTCATCCGCGAACATAAGATGCTTAGAAAAGTGAAAACAATATTTTATATCGTACAAATAAGCATTAAATAATAATGGGCCAAGTATTGAACCTTGGGGTACTCCTGATGTAATGTTAGTGAACATGCTTTTGTACCCGCATATTACTGTTGCTTGCCGTCTGTTAGTTATGTATGACTTTATCCATCTGTAAAGGTCACCACGTATTCCAAGGGAGAAAAGCTTATGTAACAGGATAATATGATCAACGCGATCAAAAGCTTTTTCTATATCCGTGTAGATAGCGTCAATTTGGTCACCCTCATCCATACCTCTCAGTATATAGTCAGTAAAAATAGTCAAATTAGAAACTGTTGAGCGATTTTTAGTAAAGCCGTGTTGTTGCTCCGGTAGTTGTTTAGTGATTAATGGACTTATAACATTATGTACTAGTTTTTCGAACAGTTTGCTAAAAGAATTAAGGATTGAGATAGGTCGATAATGGTCAATTCTGTTTTTGGAGCCTTTTTTATGAATAGGAACTACATGTGCTTCTTTCCATTTTAAAGGGAATGCAAAACCCTTACAAATCTCAGGCTCCGATTTATATGACTCATCTCCAAGAACTAGCATACTAGGGTACCCAGATTTACATTGCCTCTTGTTTCTTAAGTATGACCACAACGCCTTAGGATTCTTAGCCATGTTATCTTGTACATGCTGTTCATAAGATAGCATGCACTTTTTGGATATACGCTTTTGCCTACTACGTAACAACGAGAACTCGTCATAGTCTCGCGGGTTCTTGTACATTTTCCAACGTCTATGAGCTTTTAGTTTTTCTTTTATGACGTGTATCAGAGACTTAGTGTACCACACGGGGTACTTGTTATTGCATTTATTACGGCTTATTGGGACATTGTTTATAATAGTTCTATTCACAATATCATAAAATTTTGTTGTAACTTCATCTATAGTGTCTCCATTAAGATGCTGTGTCCAGTTGACCTCACTTAGTTCCTGATTAATAGCTTCGTAATTACCGCGATAGAAATTATACTTTTGACCAACTTTTGGAGACATTTTGCGCAGAAGTAAGTCAGTTGCATCAATACTTAAACAGGGGTGATGCATATCGGGTTTAACCAATGCTATGTCAGCTCTGGTATTATCTAGAGAGACATTACTTAATATTAAATCCAACACATTGTTACAAATATTGGGAATAAAATTATGTTGTGTTAGGCCAGAAGAATTTAACTTTTTTATGAAATCTTCGGAGATTTCTTGTAACTGGGTCGTACCCTGCTTTAAAATAATAGGTCCCGTGGGAGACCAGTTAATGATAGGAAGATTAAAGTCACCAACATTAACATCGATAGTTTATCTTGTATAAAGCGAACAAGCGAACTGACCGTCAGCTGCTTGTTTACAGCATACTGAGCTGAAAAAAAACTGAGCTGCGTCATGGAGAGGGGGCTATGCGTCAGCGCACTGCTGCTCACTTGAACTATATATAAAAAAATCTAATTAAGTTATACTACGCCTACTACGGTTGCAATTTAACTAGGTCATTGATCAAATATTTGTAGGTACTAAAATAATAAACAACTATGTGGGTAGTGGTGGAAAGACCGTCAGCTGACTTAGTAAAGACCTAAAATATTATACCTTTGCTACAACACTATTTTCGTTTAAACACATATTCGAGATGAACCCAACCTAATTCAAAATAATAATATAATACTTCGAATTAAATTTCGGCTCTTCAACGTTAGTGTAAAAGTCTCAGCATCTCAATTATCAGCCATATCATTCATACTGGATGGAATAACTCTCAGGAAATTATTGCTGATCTCGAGAATTACAGAATAAAAAGAAATTCGTTACAGCTCAAAAATGTTATTGCCAGTATCAATATAATTTTGACTTTTAAGGATAGTTTCTGGAATACTATTAATTTCATTAGAGCAAACATTAAACATCGACAATGTTTTGTCGTATCCACTAACACCAGTTCCATTGGCTGTATCACGCAGACGGGGTGATTTGTAAAACTGATAAATCAGTTTTAGAGAATTATCACTAAATAAATTCAAAACCCGTAAATTTTCGGAAATTAATCAATAAAGCTTTTTATAAATTTGATTTAATACTTAAATGATCCTAATCCTTGGGATTGATTTGCTCCAGTTCAAACAATTTGTAGGACAATACTTGGCGATTAAAAAGAGTGGCGGAAAGTTTCTTGCCAGTTCTTCTCACTCTCAAATATAAATTTACAATTAATTTAACTTGACAATTCATAAGTGTAATTGTTTACCTACATGAAAAAAGATCTTTGGAGTTTGAGTTTGAGTTACTCAAAATGCTTGAAAAAGAAACTGATAACGACCCACCACAAAGATGTGAAGGACATATTTATAATGGATTATTTATGTTCATGAGCATTGAAAGATGTTCCCTCTATATTTGGCAATATTTCGAACAAATTCATTCAAATGTTTACTGAAAAACCTGCGAGCATTGTAATAATCACATTCGATCGTTATTTTTCGCCATCGATTGAAGACAACGAATGTTAAGAGGCAGTATCACCAGCAGTCAGATTCGTATAAAGAAGAAAATAATGTTTCAAATGGTTGAACAAAAACGAGGTATATCAAGTACCCCAACAGCCACCATGGTATAACAGATTACAGCTAAAATATTGGCGGTATGGAATTTTTGTCGATGCACTTTATTTGAGCTGATTTATTTTTGGAAATCTTATATTGATAATTAACGTGTACAAACGTGGCAAAATCGAACAACACGAAGAGAACTACTTAGCACACGACAGGTTCTGATGATGATTCATCAGAGGACGGTTGCGCTAGTGATGATTTTGATAACGAATAGATTTTTGTTGTATAACTGTTGTATACTCTATGTTGTTTTTTTATTATGCATATTATTAATTTACACATGAAATGAAATACGACAGAAACAAAAAATATTCGCACTGTTCGAATAATCTGTATCTGTACAGCATCAGCTGACGGTCTTTCCACCACTACACACGCAGCTGATCGCTGTTTCGTACTATTAATTATTAAAAATGTCACGTGGTCAAGTTTCAAACGGCGTACGCACCTACTATAAATTTATTTTACGTATTTTTTTTTTAAGTTCACGCGAGCGGCTGACGTCTACGCTCTTCTTACCCGCTCTACGCCCTTGACTTGCGAACTGGTAGTAAATGTAAATTTACAATTAATTTAACTTCTTTTGTGACGTTCATAAGTGTACTTGTTTATCTATATGAATAAAGTTATTTTCAGTTTGAGATCCGTGGTGAAGCTGACGATTTTTTTTTCAGCTTAGAATGATGTTCAGTATTCATGAAAAAATATGCAGCCGGCGTACTTTACTTTTTTTTAACACTTCCGTAACCTTCCCACACCCACCGTGAGCTGACGCTTGGTTCACATGTTAGTCAGCCGAGATCTATTGAAAATGATGGCAATCGATCAACGTAAAAACACTAGCCAAATTGCTACTGTACCTCCCGGACTATTAGGTTGTATTTCCAAAGTATAAATAAACTGATACAAAAAAAAATGGTTTCTGTAATTACAAAGAAAATATATTTTTTTTAAAACCAGCTACGATCTATACGTATGATTTTTCTATTATAAAGAAACATATAAATTACGATTCTGTAATAATACCAGGTGCATGTCCAATTCCTATGTCCTTCTCGAAAAATCTACCCTATAACGGGACTAAGCATGTGCGAAATAGTAGCGAGTTCGTTCAGGCGTTTGAGGATGACGTCGATTTAATAGCGGAAGGAGAGACCGGCAGTGAGATACCTACAGCAGAACCTGAACCCAACGTTGAACCAGATATATAGATGGGCATCCGAAATAAACTAGAACTAAACTAAATAGGACAACGGCGTTACTCGCATTGTTTATCCGAATGCCAAATCGTAAAATATGACTCCTTTACGAGTGATTTGAGCGCGACCGCTGCTGCGAAAACCGCTGTGAGAGTTCGAAAAGAGAGTTACAGAATCGCAAGGCAGAGGGCGGACACGTTAGCAAAAGAAGTGGCGGAAAAAATAAAGGCACAAAACCCTAATACGCCGCATAATATGAAAGGCAAAAGACGTTAGAAGTATGGGGGGGGGGGGAAACAGCTGAAACTACAAAACTACTTAAGATGAAGTGATACTCAGAGTCATTTATTAAGTTCACAACATAGACAACTGCTTGGATCGCTTTTTCTCCTTGCGAGGCCCTTTCATCTTTAACCTCTTAAAAACAAAATTATCACTAACAATTCAAAACTCACATTTCATACACTTACTAAAAATCTCAAACAATATCTTGTCAACCTGTCCTATGCTGATACCGAAAATACTCTTATTGTGCAAAAATAGTTTAAATATAAATTTGTGTTATGTAGAAATCATAAAGTCAAATACAGTCTACATGTTAAAAGGAAGAGACTGGCTGCCCACAACACAAGGAATCCTATCTCTCTTTCTTTCTTTCTTATCGTTGTACAAAGCATTACAATCACAATATAGTTAAAAATACAATTTTAACAAAATTTCCAATTTTGAACAGAAATTTATTCTGTTTATTTATTTAACAGGTATTGATCTAAAAGTCGTGTCTGAACACGGCTGTGAGCACATAAGCTGATCTGAATATCAATGCGTTTCACACTTGGAATTACATCAGCCCTGCGATTCTGTAACTCACTTTTGAAACTCACACAGCGGTTTTCGCATCGGCGGTCGCTCTCAAATCAGTCGTGAAGTTTCAACACCGTACGAGCCGAACGACCTCTAAATTTCACCAGCATCATCTTGATGGTTGGAGGTCTTCCACGGTCCGCTTCACAAGGCATTTTCTTTTGCGAACTAGCGAACTGTGGAATCGGCTCCCGGGGGGGGTCTTCCCTCAGAGATACGACCTCCAAATGTTTAAAAAGAGAGCCTACTCCTCCCTCAAAGGCCGGCAACGCACCCACTAAAAATGGGTGTCTATGGGCTGCGTAGACTGCCCTTTTTGGTCGTCCGCAAGCTCGTTTGCCCCCCTATTACATAAAAAAAAAAAAAAAAAGCAGTCATTTTATGATTTGGCATTCTGATAAACAATAAACTACAAGCTCCCACCTTTTCAATGAATTAAAAAAAAACAAAAAATAACTCGATTAAGTAATCGTGTACAAGAGTACACAACAGAATTTCAAAAACTTTTAAAAGAACCCTTCCGTTAAATTTATTTGAAATGCAAATAAGTGATTTCCAATTTAAATAAGGTGACACCAAATGTGGATCTCACTTATCGTCCCTGATTACAATGGAATGGCTGCCAAGTTAATTATGAAAACTTTTTTCTAAAATATTAATTCAGTTTTTAAATTTAAAGCCAGTGTTAGTTTGATATCTGTATATAGTCTGTATTCAATTTTGGAAGAAAATGGCGACTCTAATAAAAACTATTTGGCTCGGGTATGGTTTTATCTTCGATGAATTAGCAGGTATAATAAACTATTAAATTCTGAGTTGACTAAGTTTATTTGTAAAATAACTTGGTTTATTTTTTGTATAATATTTAATTAGTCGGTGATTTAAGTCACGTCACTTGATTATTTTATTTTTCAGATCCAAGAACAAAATCATGGTTTTTAGTGGCTAAGCCGTATCAAGGATTGTGCGTACTCGGGCTATACCTGTTGTTTGTACTGAAAATAGGACCGAATTGGATGAAAAACAGACAGCCATTTAATGTCGATAAACTTATGATAATACATAATCTTATCCAAGTTTTGGCGTGCTCTTACGTCTTTTATGAGGTTAGTAGGTGAAAGTTAAATACATTTTTTTCCCTACTACGAATAATAATCGATTGCAGTCGTCTGCAGAACTAGCCATTATAGTCAGTGGCGCCACGCCACATCTGAGCTAAATCTCTTATAGTTGACGATATTTCTGCTTTATTCACCATATAAACGAGATTTTTAGATATTTTAGTAATAATTATGTTAAACCTGCATCAATATGAGTTCAAAGCTAAGTTATATAATAAAGTTTTTGTTATATTACATAGTAGCAAACTATTCAAGGGAAACGGTAGAACACCAGTCATGGGGACCACCATGCTTTTTTAGTGGTTATGCCATTAAATTGAAGCTTATGTGAAACGTTGGTACTTTCAACACAGCGCCATCTGTTGGAATTGTGACTATCAAATAATAAACAAATATTTTGCAACAAAATAATATTGCGGGTATAAATTGAGAACAAAGCTATCCTATTTCCCCACATTTTATTTCATCAGCGTGTTTCGCTTATTTTAAGGACTGGCCGGGCGTGTGAATTTTTAGGCCAACCCGACATTCTGAGGTGGATAGACCTTTATAGGTAGAGTACGGCCGCCCATTCTATATACGTCTATGGTTAGCTAATAAATTGTTACGATACAATCGTTGTTTTGAAGAAGATCAAGTAATTTTATTTGTTACATTTTGAAATAGTTATTTAAATTAGAATACTACGTGTAACCGATAGTCGATCATAAATCAAGATATCTAACTTATCGCTATCTGAGAGTTAAGTTTCGACCTTTAAATCTTACATTTAATTTATCAAATCTTTAATCAATTAATTTAATAGACGATTCTGCGTAACAAATATAACCACACAATCGGTGCTATACCGTAAATGATCAATTTTTTTTTTGTATTCAAAAAATCCATTGCGCAGGAGCAGTGTTGGCCTAGTGGCTTTAGCGTGCGATTCTCATCCCTTAGGACGTAGGTTTGAACCCAGCTGTGCACCAATAGACTTTCTGTCAATGTGCGCGTGAACTTTTTCTCGCACAGTGAAGGGAAACATCGTGAAGAAACCGGCTTGCCTTAAAAATAAAAATAAAATATGTTTATTATGGAACATAAGATAAATCAGGTATCAGTAAATTAAATCTGAATCTGTAGGCATCCCTTCTCATCGGCAAAGAAGACAGAGGGTGTAGGCCGAGAGAAAAAGCCGGCGTAAAAAACTCTCGGTACTCTTTTAAAATAGCAAATCATCAAACAACACATATTTTAAAAACGTCAAAGGCCTTGTTCAAAAAGTCGACGGCGTGTGTCAGGCACAGGAGGCTGAACACCTACTTGTCTATTAGATTCACAAATGATCATGAATAAGACAAATAACTGAGGCCTAGACCTAAAAAGGTTGTGACGCTGGTATATCCAATCCCCGTTTGTCGGAGTTACGCCCCAGTTTAGCCAGACGTACACTCTCTTCAATTGTTACATTCCATTCATTCGTTTCATAGCAATTAACATTTCATTATGTCGCTATTACGTGAGTGGTTAATATAGAGTTAAAATTAAATCTTCTATTATTTAAAGCACCCCGATGACCCAGGAACCGTCCAAATTAATTAGCGGCCTAGTATGTAAATCGATGCAAAAATTAATGTACAATACATAATGGAACTTGAACTCTGATTAGTTCAAGTAATTACAAACTCACATGTCATGCGCATAATTATAATTCCTGAATACAACGTCTTTATATTCTATATTGTGTAATTTTAGTGAAAGATTTCCATAATGGCCAGTCATCGTTACGTTTTTATTTGACAGGAAATAAATGGCCTACCCATTTATTACTTACCAACCGTTTAGTTAAATGGTCATCTGATGCCTCCAACATTGCTTCTTGTTTTGGTGGACCCAATCTAAATACATATATAAAACAAAGACCGATGTTAGTTATCTCTTTTTTGGTGGATTTTTCTCCGCTCCGAATAGCAGAATAAGTAATAAAATATCGGATAAGATATCGAAAAACGATAAATTAATTTTACGAATGCAACCACCATCACCACCGTATTGCCATCTGTAGACAAATCTACGCATCATTTTACATCGAAATCGTGTCAGTTCAAGAAATTCCGATCTTGAGGTGAATGAGGAGATGCATAACAAGGTTTTGATCTTGATCGAAGACATGTGTTACCTTATCAATAGATGTTGTGTATGAGAAAGTACTTTAGCATGCAGTATTGCAATATTGGCGCTAGAGAGAAGAGGCCTATTGTGTAAAACTGCCATTTTTCTCTCGCAATGGCAAGCAATAAAACATTTCTGTATTTGCAAAAAACATTATGATATTATTAAACTGTTAGGCGCAACGAAGTTAGCCGGGTCAACTAGTAATTCAGTAATTCAAACAGGGTGGTCATTTCGGTGAAACCATTCGACAACCATTACGAGGAAATCACACAGTAACACAATGTACACTTATGAACGTCAAAAAAGAAATATACATTAAATGCATTTACATTTACTGCCAGTTCTGTAATCAAGCGCGTAGAACGAAAGAGAAGAACTGGCAAAACTCTCCGCCACTCTTTTTTTTTTCATGCCATCTTCATGACAGAATTCTTAGGCTTAAACCAAGGGTTGAATCGTCACTGATGTCTTCGTTATTTCTAAGATTCAGGGTCAAGACGCAGCGTGAACTAAAACCTGTAGATCACACATAGGACTTAGTTTAAAAAAATTATAAAGTTATATTTGTTATACCATATAAAATCACGCATTTCTGGGACAAAACATACAGCTGAAACCAATTCGAAATATACTTCATCATGTTTAGTGTATTTATGAAATAATTCATGAAATATCGAATATACTTATCACTTGGCGTTGCGTAGAGATGTGGGGTCACTCTGCATCTTTTACCGCATTTACCATGGAGAGTGTTCAGAGGAGTTGTTCGGATTAATACCTGCAGCTAATTTCATCACCGGATGTCGAGGCAGAATACGAAATTCCACCCGTATCACCTCGACGTCCGCCGCTCAACTGCGTGTTCTTAAGGCAGATTTTGCCGCAACTATGTGGAACCAGCTGCCCACTGAAGTATTTCCGAACCAATTCGACTTAGGGTCCTTCAAGAAAAGAGCGTATCGATTCTTAAAAGGCCCACTGGCACTGAGGGTAATATTAATCTTGCCCTTTATAACTTTATACCTCGATCACATGTTCCGAAAAAAATATTGTGTTTTTAATTTTTTTTTTTAATTTCAGGCCATCATATACGCGTGGGGCTGGAATTATAGGTGGTTCTGCGAACCAATAGATTATAGCTATACTGAACATGCATTAAACGTGGCTGGAATGGTTCACCACTACTACATGCTCAAATATCTGGATTTACTTGACACGGTAATTATATATTTAGTTCTTTTTGAGATAATAAATTTGCAATGTCTGAGAATGATTTTATAACTTTAATAATAAGCCTTTATTCATCCACATTTTACTGAGATACATTTAACAAAAATAGATATTAATTAAAATTCTTACTACTCTAGACGTGGTCTTTGCCCGGGAGAAGGCTACAAGTATTTCAACCGTATTTTAATGTGCGCCTTCGTTATCAAATTGTTTCCAGCTATCCTTCCGATCCCGTCGGTCCATTGCTCTATTGGTCTGCCCCTGTTCCTTTTCCTTTTGGACCAGTCCATTCGGTTACTGCTATAGACCATCTGTATATCTCTCATCATCATCATTTGAGGTGTAGGCCATGTTAATAATAATAATAAACCCGTTTAATTTCCAAATCATGACAAAAAAATTATAAATACAGCTTAGATTTATTACATTTTATACATTATTCTAGCTATCTTCAGTACCGTCGATCGGATCCCCTTCACGGGTAAAGGTCTCCTCTAGCTTTTTCCAACTAACTCTGTCCATGGCATTCTTTCTCCATTCTTCTTCTCCTTCTTCCCCTTTGTCTTTGTTTTATCTATGTATATTGCCTAAAGCCCCGCCCATTGATACTTCTGTTTTAGAGCATAATGTAAGGCATCTATCACTTTTGTTTTATGTCTTATTTTTTTTTACTTTTAATTTTATTTTCTTATTTTTAGTATATCTTTCCATTACTTGCTGGCATGCTACGAGTTTGGTTTTTATTTTTGCGTTGTAGCATCAATTATTTTTGGTTTTCTGCGAATACATTCACTGTTATGTTTGTCGTGTAATTGATTTTCGAGAATACTTCTATCGCACGCTGGCACGAACGACGTTGGCTTTTGTTTTCTTCTTGAAAATCCAATAAAAATTCCATAATATATACAAATACTCATGTATTGTACATTGATTATTATATGAAAATTACCACATAAATGAGGCTAAAAATAGAACTTAAACATTCAATAGAACTATACGGATGAATAAGTAAAAAGAGGATATGTTATTTAGGAAGTTGGTAAGACTTGCACAACATTTTATTAAAGATACCTTTTCACTTATAAGTGTAAAATTACAATATGAAATTTGAACGTTATATTACATTCAGGAATTCGTTATCCACATATGATGTGGTCAAGTCCTAAATAAAACTAAACCAGTGGAAATAAAAAAATAAAAAATACTTGAAATTTATAATAGCTATGGATTAAACACACAATTTCATGTTTTCAGATATTCTTCGTTCTAAGAAAGAAGTCCAACCAAGTTTCATTTCTCCATATTTACCACCACACAGGAATGGTGATGATGATTTGGGGAGCAGTAACATATTTCCCAGGTAATAATAACCATAATAACCACAAATCATCTAGTAATGATTGCTTATTAGAAAAAACGCAGTAGGAGCAGTGTTAGCCTAGTGGCTTCAGCGTGCGACTCTCATCCCTGAGGTTGTTGGTTCGATCCCCGGCTGTGCACCAATGGACTTTCTTTCTATGTGCGCATTTAACATTTGCTCGAACAGTGAAGGAAAACATCGTGAGGAAACCGACATATCTTAGACCCAAGAAGTCGACGGTGTGTGTCAGGCACTGGAGGCTGATCACCTACTTGCCTATTAGATTTAATAAATGATCATGAAACAGATTCAGAAATCTGAGACCTGAAGAGGTTGTAGCGCTACTGATTTTTTTTAATGAGAAAAAACAAATGGTCACAGAAATCGGAGGCCTTAAGAGAGAGCACTAACCAAAATCACTCATCATAGATTCGATTTTGTCTAAGTCTGTAATGCTTGAAGTAAAAACAATCAATATGTATTGATCATTCACGTAACGTTGTATTACTCGTAATAATAGTATTTCGGTCATACAATGCGCAGAGGCGATAAGAACTTGGAGAATCTGATCGTGGTTGGTACCACAGAACGCAAAAGATCTCGAGGCCTTTCACCAACCGGATGGACCGATCGAGACACACTGTAATAAGACAGGCACTGAACAGAAACCGCTGGAAACCCTGCGATTCTGTAACTCACTTTTCGAACTCACACAGCGGTTTTCGCATCGGCGGTCGCTCTCAAATCAGTCGTGAAGCAGTCATTTTATGATTTGGCATTCTGATAAACAATAAACTACAAGCTCCCACCTTTTCAGAATGCCGAATGAATGCAAATGCAGAATGAATCATAAAATGACGCAGGGCAGATAGTCCGTTCAAGACGTTTCCTCGCTTACGACGCTGAGACATGAGCTACAGACAAAATTCTCTCGTCTGACATTGCTGTTTCTCATTTAAGGTGGTCATGGAACTCTGATAGGCATGGTGAACTCCTTCGTGCACGTAGTGATGTATGGCTACTACCTTCTCACCGTCGCGATGCCAAGTGTGAAACAGTCCTTGTGGTGGAAAAAACATATTACGCAAATACAAATTGTAAGTATAATGTAATTATTTTGTAATAATAATATATAATAATATTTTATTATTTTAATGACAATTATTTCCTTAATTTAAATTCATTAAATTCCTAACATATCTTTCTTTTTTTAGATTTAGATTTGTATAAATATGAACAAAATTTAAAAATTAGTTTGCAAAAGAAGTTTCACTTCTGACATGTGTAAAGTACGCAAGCACTTTTTTTTTAATTTAAATTTGTTACAGATTCAGCTGGCCTGGTGCTGTATCCATATGTTTGTCTTGGTCTTCAAGCAAGACTGCGGATACCCACGCTGGGTAGCAATACTCTTCCTCCCTAATGATTTGTTTATGCTAACTTTATTCGTGGACTTCTACATAAGGACCTATATAAAGAAACCGAAGGTTACACCAGTTCAGTCTGAAAGCAAAGAAAAGATCTTTGAAGAGTCGATCGTACGGCAACGGACTGTGGTGGACAGTCAAAAGGAATTATGATTTTTAAACAATAAAAATATCTCTCTTATAGAGAGTTCTCTCTTAAGAGATATTTTTAATAGATACGGACATTACTAAAAATTTATTAAGAATATACCACCTTATTATTAAAATCTGACTATACTCTGATTTTTCATTCCGTAGAATTCTGACATTTCATAAGTGTTGCTACTAAAAAAGTTCTCCACCGAAAAAGAGATTTGACTTATTTGATGGCAATAAAAAAAATGCTACGTATTTTTTACGTTTTACCTACAAAAAGGTAAATCTAAATATTTACTTACCCAAGTGACCTAATACAAAAAATATAACAAATATTGCAATATCACGGACAATATATCAAATTAACTCTAATTACTGTATTTTATTCTTTAGCTGGCATCACTGCCTACTAATTCCAGGTTTAGTAAACCTTTTAAAAAAATAAATATTATCTTTACTTGTGCGTTTTTACTGTTTGTGATGAAAAGGGACGTAATTATAACTCGCCGTTTAACCACTTTTAATGTACAGCACCGCAGTTAACAAAATTGATTAACTAACAATAAAATGTATGTACAGTCAGATGTTCAGCCTAGTATTGCAATTGAAAAATGTGCCCGGCCAAAAATGTTTGCCATCTCTGACATGTCAAAAAATTATAGCTGTCAGAATTCTATGGAATAAAGAATCAGAGTATAATTGTTTCAACTAACTACCGTAACTCAAGTACTTAACGTCTCTTTTCACGACAGAGTAGACACAATTTAAAAGAAAGAGACGAAAGAGTACTTCAGTTAATAGTATTTAAGGAGATATGAAAGATAAATGATTAGTAAATTGGCACGATTTTTTTGAATATATCTTTTTAAGTTTAAGTTATTATCTTGTTCTATTATATGTACGAAATAAAAATATAATATAATAATTAAAATTATTTAACCTCTATTGTCAACCTAACCCTGATCTAATGTATATAAAAATAAATAAAATAAAAATTGTTTATTTCGGAAAACATGATTAAAAAAACACACAAAAATACAATAATTGGTGAGATAAAAAACATTAATACCGCTTCAATTGTTCATACCCGAATCATTCCGCATGAAATGGCGGAACAGTGATTGAGGTACCTATGGGCAATCGACTCGGTCCGCGATCATGCGGAGAATGCTTTACCGCTAGCTCGCACCCTGCGCACCAAGTATGCATATCTCTTGCGCATGGTTTCGTTTAAAACAATACACCCGCGCCTCAGTGAATATCCCCGATGCGCTGCAGAATCGAGGCAGCCGCAACAGCACCCTGAACGCATTATTATATTGGATACTGAAAGCGTTGTATCACAATCGATTATATTTTGACCACAGGGCGCTCGTATAGAATGATGTGTAGAAATCTCTAAACATGGTTTTTTTCACATCTATTGAGCATGTCACAACGCTCTCCGTTCCCTATCTATATCACCCGTCCGTGAGGTCGGGTGTTAAAATGTGTCCAAGATATTTAAATGTTTGTACAATTTTTAAGGGAACCCCGTATAGAGATATGGGGGTATACTGGATACACTTTCCCAACCGGCCCCAAAGACCATGACTTCACTTTTATTTACATTATATTTCAAGCCAAGACTAGCCGCATATACCTCACAGAGCTTAACGAGACGTCTAACACCGCAGACCTACGCGTTCAGCAGCACCATATATCGTCTGCGTAGCTGATATTGTTAACGCGCACACCGTCCACTTGACAGCCGACAGTCGACACGCTCGCTGCTAAGCGTCTGAATCAACGAGTTTATATATAAAATTAAAGAGAGATGCAGTCCGCCTTGTCTTACTCCACAATGCAGCGTATAGGGCTCAGAAAAAGCAACCATATATATAACATTGTTAATTTGGTTACCATACCAAAACTTAAATATGTCGCAATCTATTTACTAAAGAGCGCTGTTTAACTAGCGGTCTGAATGATATCCATTAGCGTTTGTAAGATTTAATAAACTGGCCGACTAATGCTTAGACCATTCGTACTAAAGAGTGACAATCTGACAGAAATAACAAAGATGGAACATCCGATATAAAATATTTTTTTTTAAATAATTTAATTCATATTATTGTCACTACACTCTTCCCTTGTACTTGTTGTTTTCATTAAGCTTTGAAAAACACCAGAAAAGTAGTCAAATTCAAAAATCATTTAATCATATTGGTAACACTTTGTACACTTATGGTAAATGGGGATTTACTCGAGCGTCGTAGAGACCTATTGGGATGCAAAGCCTAGATAATAAGAAGAAACAAATGTTATATGATATATACCTTTTCATCGGTGGGGGAAGCGGCTATAGATTGTTAAATATGTAAAAAAAAACTGTTGCATGGACATCCTCGAGCGCGTCAGATATTGATAGCATCAATGCCCTACGTATTTTTAATAATGTACGTATGTTAATCGGATCGTTTGCATGATGCGGGTGGTTGTATTTAAGGGTTGAAAATGAAAAAAAAATAAAAATTATCGAGCGCGTCAGATTTTCTAAGGGAGTGTTAAGTGCACCAAAAAAAAGCTCTCATTCACTAATCTGACGATTTCGATGGGACGCAAACCCACGGCCATTTTCATAATTTGCAAAAAAAAATCGCAATTTTGAAATACTCAAGCGCGTCAGATTAAGATATATGTGGTTCATCTTTATGTTCTAAACGTACTGTCTCATAATCTGACGATTATCTAGAGGGATTCGCGTGATCTGACAATTTTTTTTTAGAAAAACGGTTCACCTAAAGGGCCATCCCTGCATTTCCCGCTAATTCCATTCCTGGGCGCTTAAAATTGATATTTTGAGCTCGCTGAGTTCAAAGAAATAACATTTCTATGCATTTGAGCTCTCCCAGCTCGAAAGTCTGATAGAAGTTTCATAGAACACTATTTTTGGAATTTTCAAACCGCAATAACTTTTGAATGGATCAAGCAATTTTCACGCGGTTGGCGGCATTCGACGCAGTTGTATCATCCTCATAAGTAATTTAAGGTTTAAGGAAGTGTAGGCATCACGCAGCTGCACGCATTTAACTTTATCGACGAATTTTTGTTATTTCGGCTTGCGAAAATCGTCAGATTATATATTTTTCATTATTCTTGAATTATTTCCTTCAAAATAAAAAAAAAATTAGCTACGCTCGAGAATGTCGAGATGACGTTTTTTTTTACAACTTTGTTGCCCTCCCCTTTTTTTCCGTCACTCTCAAATTGTCAGATTAGTGGAATATACACTTTTTAGGATGTAATTAACTCACCCTACCTTAATCTGACGCGCTCGGGAATTTCTGATGGTCAATTTTTTTTTACTAATCTGATCCTGTCTCCTTCACGGGCGGCCTTATATATGGGCCTCATATTTTGTGGAGGTACTTAACCGGGTACAAGGTATCCCCCTATATATTAATCTGCCGCGCTTCAGTAAATCCCGAAATCCCCTCTTGGGCTCCCCTACCATGACTTGTCTGTAAAGAAATACATAATATTAATGCTTCTTATTTTACATTTAGTGCCAGTTCTCAAATCAAGGGCGTAGAACGGAAGAGAAGAACTGGCAATAAACTCTCCGCCACTCTTTTTAATCGCCATATATATATATATTTTTTTTGGCATTTGGTGTCGTTTGTCCCAGGGCTGAGCCAGGGCTCCTGCAGACTCGTGGCCTGCGACCGCCTGGCATTGAGGAATGCCGCCGGCAGCAGGCCCGCGACCCGATGTGCGACCGCCACCGTGGGTCTCCTTACGGCCGGACGATCACTTCACTGGCACCGCACCGCTGTCGTTGCTCCTCTGCGAGAAACGATCACGTAGTGCCTAGTTAGATACTTAGTTAGGACTTTTATGAACCTGTAACAATATTAAGAGGCGCAACCTGACCTAGGACCTGGAAAATATCACTATAAACTATATGCACTTTCGCGATGATAGATTAAGATATTTTTATAAATGTAGAGAGACTTTTTTTTTATTACTTGTTAACGTATTCACGTTTGATAGTTTCTGATGTAAGTTTGAGAAACATTTAGATTTAGTATAAAATTAATATATTTTAGTTGTGTGCAAAAAAAAAAAAAAGTATTACGACTTATGTTGAATCAATTTCTGGTTCTTAAAAGCCTAGTAAGAGTTATTTTTCAAAAGCTTACCTATATCGAAATAATCAAAGAATACCAAAGGTGGCTCTTATTGATTTATTCATTATTTATTATTAAATTGGTGCTGACAAACTTTTTGTAAAAAAATAATAACGATTATATTGACCGTTCTACGCCCTTGATTTGTGTTATTCATAATATACACCTTGTCTCAATAGAAAGTTCATTCATCGATTTAAAAAAATTAGTTGATTGAGTAAAAGTAAGTCGTGTATCAAAAAAGTGTTTATTCATTATTAAAGTACACATGTTGGGAATTTATTAATTAAATATAATACCGACCAAGTGTAGAGCCTCGGACTCTTGCGGACTCATATAATCGAACAATAAAATTACCTATACTGCTCGGCTAGTGGACTCAGGCTGCCATTTCGTGACTGAAATCCTTTCAATGGCGCCAGAGAAGTTGGCTTATTGGCGTATACTTTAGATTTAAGATAGCTCCATAATAAAAAAATCCACAGGTGTCAAATAAGCTCTACATGGAGGCCAGGCACCAAGAAGAAAACCATGATTAGATCTGGGAACCCTGACCCATGTATTTTTACTTAAAAAGGTTCTTAAATCTTACAATTTGCATTATCAATCAATGAATCAATTAAAATCATTTATTCACGTAGGTAACAAAATGTACACTTATGAACGTAAAAAAGAAACATGCATTAAATGCTTCTAATGTCACATTTACTGCCAGTTTTCAAATCTAGGGCGTACAACGGAAGAGAAGAACTGGCAATAAACTCTCCGCCACTTTTCTTAATCACCAAGTTTTTTGTTTTATACAAAGTTTGTAAGGATCTGCACCTATTACACAATGTTACATGACATCTTAAGTAATGAATAATAAAAATAATAAAACAAATTAAAAGCAAAGATTTGTCCTCTATGAGCAGGAGGCAAGGTGAGATGAGGCATTGTTATAATGAAAGAGAATTGTCTACGTATAGCATTTAAGTGCAGCAATAGAAGGTTTCTTTAGCAGTTACTAAGGTCTTTGAAACAATTGATGTTACCCTAGTGCCAGCGTTGCCAGATTTCTTTTTAGTCAAGTCGGGATTTTGGCACTTTTAAAGTGAAAAAAGCGGGATTCATTTGTTGAAAGCGGGACATAGTAAAAAAAAAATCAGTAGTTTTTAAATATTTATGTTTTTAATTGAGATCATTCAAATCACGTTTGCGTAACAATAGACAGCGAAAATAGTCACAGAAAATGTATTTAAACCAGATTAAACCTATCGTTAAATAGTTTTTATTCATCTTCTGATTAAAAAAATCAAAATAAAAAAGTTTTATTTATTCTAATAATAAATATAACGTTTCAAACAATACTCTGAAGAGTGTGTGTTTCAAATTGCAACTTAAAATAAGACAGTAATTATTTATAGGAATTACTTATTTATTATATTTCTATGAAGATATAACTTCTTTAAAGTTCCATTTTTCTCTTTAAAAAAGACGAAGAACTCTTCACAGGATAGCTGCAGATTAAACTTGATGATTGACTCTGATTTCATTAAATTTACGAAGCATTTCAAAAAGAAGGCGTTTTGGAAAGCAGTTTGATGATAGGCTAGTTAGAAAGAGTTGGTACCTTTATTGTGCGGTGGTGGTAGTACAAACTTCTTATTGCCATCGAGTTATTCCCGAAAAGTGGGACTAAGCCTGTCCCGCGCATGACATTTCATTTTGATTTAAAAATCGGGACGTCCCGCCAAAATCGGGACGTCTAGCAACGCTGCCTAGTGCATACCTACCTAATTTATTTTAAAGTTTGCCTAAATCTATTTTATTTGAGACATGACCTTATAAAAACTATTTTATTACATAAAGTTAGTCTCAGTTTGGTAGGCGAGACTGACTGTTAAAATAATAATTAATTAGCATGCATAGTGTCTTGTCTTGGCCTTTGGCTGGCTGCCCCGGGTCTTTAACTTCCAACACAACAAATGATGTCAATTTACATTTCTTTTTACATAAAAAAAACATTTAAGTAAATTTTTCTGTAATGAGTTTGGAAATGCTGTGTTTGATTAACTAGACACATCCAATACAGACCAAGAAGTTTCTAAACTATTTATTTTTATGAAATGAAAAGTCCAGCTCTCTAGTGTAATTAAACTTGATTGTTTTTCATTAACTATGGATTTCGCCATTAATAGAGATGGTGACTTCTTCTTAATAGAGACTGTGGCTTCAGCGTGCGACTCTCATACCTGAAGTCGTAGGTTCGATCCCCGGCTGTGCACCAATGGACTTTCTTTGTATGTGCGCATTTAACATTTGCTCGAACAGTGACGAAACCGACATGTCTTAGACCCAAAAAGTCGACGGTGTGTGTCAGGCACTGGAGGCTGATCACCTACTTGCTTATTAGATTTAAAAATGATCATGAGACAGATTCAGAAATCTGAGGCCAAGACCTAAAGAGGTTGTAGCGATATTGATTTATTTTTTAAGTTTTATTGAACATGTTAAATATGCTTTTTAGTAAATTAGTTTAGATCGTTATGTTAAATTGTGTCTTTGTAAAGAGACGATTTAATAAAAACGACGGGTTGCACTCCGGGAGTGCCGGCAGAAGTGAAAACTTGAATATTAACGTTGTGCATTTTTGATATTTTGGAATGTTAGGGAATAATTTTGCATGAATTGCTTTAATTATCAGTATAAAAGTACTATCATTTATGTGGTAGAATACAATATTTATTTATTGCGCTATCATACACAAACATGACAGTTTATATTACATTAAATACGCCGCGCCAGCTGTCTACTCTCCATCCGTCTTACGAATTTTCTAAGTGTGAGTTCTAAAAGTGAGTTACAGAATCGCGGGTCACGTGTCCTGACGCGAGTAACATTTTTTACCCATTCCAAAAAAGTGTACAACGCCGCTAAAGAAGTTTTCACTTCAAAAATAATAATTTGAAGATTAACCAATTAAAGGCTCCTTAAATTTACTTTCTGACACCAAAAGTTGATATATTATATTACCATTTTTTTCGAAATTTGGACTAGTCTTGCAAGGGAAAAAATTATACTCTGATGGGGCAGTCCAAATCGCCTTCACAGATTTTATTGATTCCCGTCCGACTGGTTTTTTTAGTAAAGGGATCAATGAATCTACCTATGAGATGGCAAAAGTGCATAGAAAACAATGGTTCATACTTTGATTAATTAAATATATTATATTTAAAAATATTCGACTTTTTGTTCCTCCGATACAAAGCGCCAATTTCATATGTAAGGACCTAATATAATATATTAGGGATTTACCCGATCAACAACAAAAAAAACTCTATCCAATTTGTTGATGGATATTCTTAACTAAAAGTACACTTTTATTTTAAATCACGAGCCGCCATTAAAACAATGACCGTATAAAAATGTAAATTAATCCAATTGGTTTCATTGTATTTTTTCTTTAGACGTGATCGGTCCAATAAGTGTAATTATAAAAATTTATATGAATATTAGCGGTATAATAAAATGGCGACTTTAATTGGAAAATTATACAACGTGCACCATTTTTTATTTGAAGAATTAAGTGGTAAGTTATAGTTTTTTAGTAACTAAACCATTCGCTAATTTAAGGGTGTGATTTTTGTGTTTAAACCTACAAATTATTTAGATTTACTTCGCTTAGATATTGATATATTACCAGCGGCATTTACATAGATGACAATGTAGTTTTGAAGTTTAATAGGTACATCATAAGTATCATTATATCACTTAAGACTTAAAAGTTTATATGTATGTTCCAGAATGCGCCGCGAAAGTTAATATGGCATTATTTTTTGGACAATTCACACCAATTGACCTAGTCCCATGCTAAGCTGGTGAAGCTTATGTTATGTATACTAGGCAACGGATATACATACATATTATAGATAGATAGACATATAAATACATATTTAAATACCCAAGACCTAAGCACAACACCAAATGCTCATCACATCGATGTTTGTCTCAGCCGGGGATCGAACCCGGGACCCATGGATTCGCAGTCAGGGGTACTAACCACTAGACCAATGAGTCGTTAGATTATTTCTTCCGAGTATGATATAATTAACATTATAATAGCATTTACAACAAATTTTAAATTGGCATCTACTCTTTAAGGTATATCCAATTAGAAAGAGTTGCCAACATACGAAATTTGATTAGAAAATTAAATGCAGTATCGCGTTTAAGATATCATCCATCAGGTTGATTGCCACGGTATCACACCATCCCATTATTCTGTTCTATTTTATTTAGATGAACGCGTTTTAACTAAAAATCACCGATATCCAGATTCAGCATTCTGATAAACTAGTTAGATCTGGAAATCTATAGTTGCTCAATTGACGCTTTAAAATCTATAAATATTATCCTTATAATTTTTATGATGTATTTTATTTTTCTTTATGTACAATGTGTGTACCGAGTGTTGGTAAATATTTAGCTTTTGTAAATATTAAAAAAGTATTTATTGTGTTTTGAATTTATTTTTATGACGGACATTATACGTTACATACGTATTATTTAAAAAACGTCAAAATATGCACATCCTCTGGTCCCGAAAGTAGTAGGGGTACGTGGGGCTCGACCCTCACCAGAATCTCTGCTATTCAGAGACTTCACTTCAGGGCACTTCCCACAAACCACCTCTAGTATTTGCTAAACCGTCTTACGTAGGCTGGTAAGGGCCTGTCGCTTTTTCAGCGCTTATTCAACACTATTAGAATCTTCAGTGAAGACTCTTTATCAAAGTAAGGAGATGGGCATACCTTCTCCTATTCGCTTCTCGTCTTCTAACCCTTATATAAGAATGTATATTATCTGCAAATTATTCGCATTAATATTTAAGTTCAGATACTAGATCTAAAGCCTTGATAATTTCGAAATTATCTAAACCACGGGCGTCAAGGTTAGTAAAAGTAAAATTGAGAAAATGGAACGTTTTGGATTTGGATGTTTTTCATTAGCAATTCATATTATTCGAATTAATAATTCGAAATACTGAATTTATAAATATAATTTTAATTACAAAATGCGTAAATGATTTGTATTCGATTGTAATATAAACTAACAGTTGGAGGCGCTTCTACTGGTTCGAGTTTTGTGTTAAACTTGTCGATAAAAAAACGTTTTACGTATTGACAACCTACAACTAAGATGCATTAAAAAAAAAAAACAACAAACAAATTATTCATATGACTTCGAAAAAACCAGCCCTTTTATGTATCCACGTGACCTTAGCAATATTCAGATTTCGTTACTCATATTCAATATGTTTCAATACTCATTCTGGTATGCTCAAAAAAATTTCTGGATATATTCTGTATTTCTCGTACTTCTTGTGGAATTCTCCATCTATACCTCGATTCTTATTTAAATCATGTACTCCACAATCTCTTCCAAATATTAACGGCGCCGCGTGAATGGTCGCCTCGCCTCCCGCTTCGCCGTTCGCTCCGCCGATCCCCGTGGCCAGGCCGTAAGCGACTCTAAAAAAGTTACTATTTGGTCAACTTTTTTGTATCGAAATATCCAAATTATAGTTTAGAACATATAACATTCAATATTTTAATTAAAACTAGTTCTATAACTGGTTCAATACTTACTCCATCATATTTATAGGATAAATATATCAAAAGAATAGTTTTATATTAAATAAATATTAAGACATAATAGCTTATTGTGATTGATGAATTATTAAAAATATATTTTTTTTTTTTTGATAGATATCTTTCGAAGCAAGTTTATCTAATAAAATTAAATGTAACGCGAGGTAGTAAAAATGTTGTAAAGATCCTAGGCCGGGAGATAGTGACACAAAATAGTTGGTCGTTTGTACGGGTCCAAATAGCCGCTATACCGCCGAAAATATGCAAAATTCTTATTTTTCGCCACCTCCCACAGGTATGGCATTATCAGACTTCTATTTATGATCATACAGGGACTATTGAAAAAAAAATTTAGGCTGGTACAAATCGTTTGCCAAAAAAAAACTGATTTTCGGCGGTATGGCGGCCATTTGGGACCGTCCGAAAAGTATGGCATGGTGATTTTCGTAAATGGCCGCACGACGAAAAACTGCAACTGTGCAAAAATTAGCCTGGTACAAATTGTTGATTTTTTTTTAATCATCGCGTTTGCGTCGGTATGGCGGGCTGTAACTCACACCGGAGAAGTATGGCATGACACTGCCACCTCTTATTTTTTATGGACTATCGGAAAATACTAGAATTTTGGTGGACGAGTTCCACTAACCACCAACGCTATGACCATAAAAAATCTTTTTTTCATTTCGTTCACCCATGTAGAACCGCCAACTGGTACAAATGACCAACTGTTTTGTGTCACTATCTCCCGGCCTATCAGGAAAAGAAAGTAAAGCAAAAGACAACCCGGTAAAACGTTTCCTTTTATTCTGATTGCTCAACAGCGTGTCTTGACAATACAAAGACACCCATGGGTGACCTTAGTCCTTGCTATACACATAAAGCATAAAAAATAATTATCAACTAACAAGATCTCCTTGCCAAAATTGGGAGACAATTTTCCCTAGAGATTTTTTTTTAAAATGTAATAGGAGGCAAACGGGCAGGAGGTTTACCTGATATTAAGTGATACCGCCCATGGACAGACACTCACACCACCAGAAGGCTCGGAAGTATGTTGCCGGCCTTTCAAGAATTGGTACGCTTTTTTCTTGAAGGACCTTAAGTCGAATTGGTTCGGACTGGTTCCACTTAGTGGTGGTGCAGGGCAAAAACTGCCTTAGACAAAATAAAATAAAATATGTTTATTATGGAACATAAGATACATGTATCACTTATTCCACGTCATTAAATTTGAATTTGTAGGCTTCCCTACTCATCGGCAAAGGAGACAGAGGGTGTAGGCCGAGAGAAAAAGCCGGCGTAAAAAACTCTCGGTACTCTTTTAAAATATCAAATCATCAAACAACACTAATTCTATTATACACAGAAACAAATATCGCAAATTAATTAGAAGTAGCCTGTCTAGCACTAGTCCCAGGCCCTTTTATCATCTAGATAATCGTTGACTTTATAGTAAGCCTTTTTACACAGCTTTTCTTTAATACATTTCTTAAATTTATTGAAAGGCAGAGATAAAAGAGCCTCTGGCATTTTATTAAAGAAGAGTATCCCTTTCCCCAAAAAAGACTTACTAACTTTAGATAGTCTAGTACGGGGAAATTGCAGCCTGCGTTTGTTGTGGACACACAACGCTCAGTTGTTGAACGACGGACGTCGAGGTGATACGGTTAGTATTTTGTATTTCACCTTGACGTCCGATAAAGAAACTCAGCTGCAGGTATTAGACCAAACAACTCCTCTGAACACTCCCCATGGTAAATGCGGCAAAAGATGCAGAGAGACCCCACATCTCTACGCAACGCCAAGGGATCAATATACGACATCTAGACAGTTGTATCCTTGAAAACCTGGAAGGAATCGCTTGTTAGTGATAAGGCCGCCCGTTGCCTTATAACTTTTGTAACCTGCTTTTTTATTTTTGTTATGTGTATGTTTTAGGGTAATAAAGTATAAATAAATAAAACTCTTAACATTGGATTGGAATGCGGTCAAACGTCTGACAAGTTTCCATTTGAATAAAAAACAAAAAAAAATTTTTTTTTCAGATCCTAGAACCAAACATTGGCCGCTGATTGGAACTCCTTACTCAATAATTGGATTATTGGCATTTTATCTCCTATTTGTAATGAAATGGGGACCAAAATGGATGGAGAAAAGAAAACCCTTCAATTTAGAACGAATCCTTATTGCTTATAACGCTATACAAGTGATACTATGTTTATATGTTTTTGTGACCGTAAGTATGACATGAATAACATAAAATTAAACCACTATGTACAGCAAAATCATAATGACATAAAAATCATAAATACATCGTGAGGAAACCGACTTGCCTTAGACTCAAACAGTCGTCGGCGTGTGTCAGGCACATGAGGCTGATCACCTACTTGCCTATTAGATTGACAAATGATCATTAAACAGATACAGCAATCTGAGGCCCAGACCTAAAAAGGTTCCAGCACCACTGATTTATTGTTTTAGTTTATATTTGCTTTTTGGTTTACTGGGGCCCTACTATAAGCTCTTATTGCGACCCGATTAACAACCTACTACTGGGATGTACTGGAAATATAAAAATGATATTTTTTTTACTATTTATAGATTATCCTACTTTATGAACTAGTTGTAAATAAATTATTAAATTTTATATTAATAATTTATTTACGGTCACATTATGGTTTATTCGAGCGGTCATGGTGCGAATTTTCATACAAATTGAATGAACGAAATCTGCTAAGGTGACGTGGGAACATAATCTGTCTCGTTTATTCGGTGTCATGGTATGAAAAAGCGATGCATCTCAATTGTAAGTTGTCAATGGGCTCGAAATAAGAGCTCATGGTAGGCCCCCAAGAACCTAAAGTCATCATCAGCATCTCCAACTGTATTTATATAAGGAAAGCTCATGGTAGGGATTTCATAATAAACTTTTTGTATTTCTATTAAACATAATTATATGACAGACTAGCAAACTCGGCGAACTCCGTTTCGCCACCAGATGGCTTCGTTTTATGTAACATTTCGTTTGGTGATCCCGCTTTTCTGTTGAAATTTTTCCTGAATTTTCTTTGTTATAAACCTCACGGAGCCCGAGACCTTTCCAACGAATGCAAAACCGTGGAAATCGGTTCGTGCGTTCTGGAGTTATAGCGTCAGGAAGGAAAACCCGACTTATTTTTATATAGTAGATTTGGCAATTCAAAAAATATAATATGATAAAATAGGAAAATAAAATGAACGTCATAAAACTAAAGTATAGCAGGAATTCTATACTTCTTGCATATTCATAAGACGATATTGACCTTTAGTTTAATTTAATTACTATAACAAAAAGTATACTATTATTACATAGACATTAAAACGCCAAATCATCGATCAAGTGCACAGGCGTTAAAAAAATTAAAGATTAAAGTTGGCGCCTGGTAGCTAGTACAGGTGATCCCAGAGCTGGGTTATAAGTAATAAGTATCGCAATAGAGCGAGGTAATACTGCTAGCGTTAAATCTCCAAACACAGGGACCAACCTTTTTAGATTTGTTTTAATTTGATATATATATTTTTTTTTATTAATGAAGTGAAACTTCTTTATCGGGGTTGGAAAAAAATTTAGTGTAACATTTTTTCGTTACGCGTCACATTTTTCGGTTACGCGTCACATGTTTCGGTTACGCGTCACATTTGACCGTTACGCGCGTCTTTTTCCTGTCCCTACCACGGTTGATTCAAAGAGATTCTAAACCATTAATAACAAAAATGTATAATAACGATAACAATGATACCTACTAAAAATTCTACGACAATTTATGAAATTCTGTAATAATCTTAGTGGTAATAAGGTAAAATGAAATAATTGTATTATTTGTATTCAAGTCTGTGATATTAAAAGCCTTTTGTTAAACTTTATCTAATTTAACTTTATTTAACCAATTTCTCTAAAGTTGCATATAGATAATTTTTCGAAAAATAAGGTCATAAAGAAGTTTCACATTTAACGTGTGTACACTAGTACACGCACATTTTTTATTATTATTACTATGTCGGTTAAGAATATTGTTTGTTTTCTAAAATAGATAAACTAATAAACATGTTATGTTTTAGGGGATAAAAATTTGGTACAACTATAAATTGATATGCGAACCAACAGATTTTTCAGAATCTGGATTGAACGTAGCTAAAATAGTATATTGCTATTTTTTACTAAAAGTCCTTGATCTATTTGATACGGTATGTATTTTTCTTATATATTTTTGTTGTTTATAGTATGTACAGGGGGCAAAGGCGCAGGAGGCTCACCAGTTGTTAAGTGATATTGCCACCCATATGTCCATTGACACTGCCAAAAGGCTCTTTGTTCTAAAGGAATTGGTACTCTTTTATTTTGAGGGCAGAAAGTGCCTTAAAAAGCGCTCAGTTTAACCGACGGACGTCGAGTTAATAAAATATATATCTAGATAATGTACTGAGGATGATGAGTTGGCGTTTGTTTTATAGGAAAATATATTTTTATATATATATAATTATTGTTCATTTTGAAGCAGAATAATAATTATTGAAATTCTGCAGAAAGCGCTAGTGGCTTTATTCTCGCGTTGTTAACTCGCCGAGGTTGACAATCGCGGCGGTCTAAGAAATGCCTGGAAAAATTAAATCATATTTATTCACTTGTAGAATTACAAACGATATGTTAGTATGTATATGTTTTGCGTTTGCACTTATGAAACTCAAACTCAAACTCAAAATATCTTTATTCAAGTGGGTAACCAAGTACACTTTTGATTGGTCAAGTTAAATTAATCGTAAATTTACATTTAGTACCAGTTGGCAAGTCAAGGGCGTAGAGCGGGTAAGAAGAACTGGCAAGAAACTTTCCGCCGCTCTTTTTAATCGCCAAGTATTGTCATACAAATTGTTTGAACTGGAGCAATTCTATCCCAAGGATAAGGATCATTTAAGTAGTCCTCGAATTTATAAAAAGCTTTGTTGATTAATTTTCGATTAACGAGGGCTTTGAATTTATTTAGTGATAATACTCTAATTTCGCTTGGGAGTTTGTTGTAAAAACGAATCACCTTTTAACAAGTAAATATAATGTACTCGGACAGAGTTATTACGAGTTTCTTAAATATAATTATTTAGGTTCAAAGAAGTATATTCCCATTATTTTAAATGAGCCACTAACATATTAAAAACATTAAAAATTACAATATATCACGCCACCGTCGGTCACTGCATCAAAAACTCTGCAAAAACAAAAACACTGCAGCTGCTTTGCAGGCGTAACTCGGAAGGCAAGATGTCGTAAAGACTCGCTCTAAAATATGTTAAATAGTTTTTGGACCGTATTTGATTCTGATTTTAGGTAGATATATATGATTATTGTTATGCCCGCTATATGTGGGATTGAAGCTAAATTTATTTTACGTAACGTTTTAGTTATGTAATTTTATTTTACTAAAAAGCATGTTGTGGTTTTATACAGCTGCTTAGTGTTCATTAATTATGTGTCTAAGTAGTCAGTATGTTAGTGGAAGTGCTGCCACATTTGTGCTGCAGAAGCGGGCTGTTCGGGGTATTTGTTGTGTTTCTCCGAGGGAGTCGGTACGGAATAAGTTTAAGGAATTAAATATTATGACACTATCTGGTCAATATATTCTTGAAGCCTTGTTGTATGTCCAAAAAAATATAAACGATTTTAAAACAAATGGTGACTTTCACCAGTATAATAGAACTAATTTGAGTGTACGACCAACCAGGCTCCAAAAGATAAACCACTCCTTATAAGGAAATTGTATTCGTTTTTACAACAAACTCCCAAGCGAAATTAGAGTATTATCACTAAATAAATTCAAAGCCCTCGTTAAACGGAAATTAATCAATAAAGCGTTTTATAAATTTGAGGAATACTTAAATGATCCTAATCCTTGGGATTGATTTGCTCCAGTTCAAACAATTTGTACTGGAGCAATTTGTACTTTTTTTGTTCATACTTGGCGATTAAAAAGAGTGGCGGTTTCTTGCCAGTTCTTCTTACCCGCTCTACGTCCTTGACTTGCGAACGGGTAGTAAATGTAAATTTACAATTAATTTAACTTGACAATTCAAAAGTGTTACCCACTTGGATAAAGATATTTTGAGTTTGAGTTTGAAGTAAGAGAAGGATATAAAAGAGTATTTAAATTTATTTATTATGTAGAAACTGAAGCTGTTTAATGCTGTACTTGGGTACAGAAAAACGTTACGGCGCGTTACATAAGGGGGGGCTGAACGCTCCTTTAGACTGGGTTCACACGGCATTGTCCTGCACGTTTTCTTTGTATTCGTTGTACCCGGGTGTTCACATGGTAGATTTTCATTCGTATATAATACGAATAGCCGCAGTCTTCATTCTATTTATTCGTTAAGACGTATACTGCAAAAAACGTGAAGGACAATATCGTGTGAACCCAGTCTTACTAGCGCTATCCCAGACTACTATTAATTATAATAAATGTGATTTTATTAAGGATTGTATATTGGCATTCGCACTGATTAATCCTTTTATCCATTAAATTATTACAGGTATTCTTTGTTTTACGTAAGAAGTCAAATCATGTATCTTTTCTTCACGTCTATCACCACACAGGAATGGTGGCGCTTGTATGGGGTTGCACAACGTACTATCCAGGTATGTTCTTTTGTTTCTTATGAAACGGACACAAATGTTTTTTTTTTACAAAGCTGAACTTTATTAGTGTTTAGTTTAACTTTATGAGTGACCCCATCGCTTCCTGGTGGGAGTGCCATGCTGTTCATTCTTCAAGCTTGACTTTGGTGACGGGTGAAAACCAAGGGTTGTATGTTTTTTTAAGGAAAAAAAATTACGTCTTGTCTTGGCACCCTTATAATTTAGGGGTTAAAAAAACTGATGACAGGCCGATTACCGACATCCAAAAATCGGCTAAGCCTTTATTTATTTATTTAGTTATAAGCCCACAACATCACACACAGCCCTAAGTCCACCAACTATTTCACAAAATCCCACATCTAAAGTGTGTGACAATTAATGCAAGCATAAGTTTCTCAGTAAAAAAAATCAAATAGAAATTAAAAAAAAAACACAACTAAAACACACACGACAATGCAAGCACACATTAAAATAAAATCAATTTTTTAACATAAACATAAAATAAAATTTTCAAAAACTATGGCACTGTGCAGAAAAAAAAAGAAAAATCATCAGAAAAACAGCGAAATTAGGTTCTAGAAAGGCACCCCACAATGCTTTCTCTAAAACCGATCAGCCCACTACCGAATATATCCAGCTCTGGATACGCTGTGTTCAATTTGTTGAAATCGCGAAGAATACGAACGAGAGGTGCCTGAACTCCTAGGTTGGTTTTGGCAGATGGAATTTGGAATATATTGTTAATTTTAAACCTAGGGAATAAGTAAGGGACGACAAATTTGATTTCTTGTAAGAGGTCACTGTTCTGTAAATGGTTGTTAAGCAATTTATACAAGAATGTAACACCGGCTAGAGTTCTCCGATTGTTAAGAGATAACATATTAAATTTAGAGCAGTGTTTCCTAACGTGGGGCAATTTGATTGTTAAAAGCGACTATTTGAAAATTTATTAAAATTATTTGGACATGGAATTTCAGTTTTTCGTCCTGAAACCTATAATTTTCTTTCTTACATGTGTCTTTACTAGGACATCATAGAACATTACAATCTAGCCTAACTTAAGACTAATAAGTAATTTAAGTCTAACCTAATTTACTAATAAGGATTTTTACATAAGAAAGTGTCCAATAACACTACTTACAGTCTCTATTAAAGGGAAGACACTCTTTTCTTGTGTTCTATTTTTTATCTTTCACTCACTGTGTATTTAGTACTGACGTGCACTTACACTAATTCACTAGTTCAAATGGTTTTGTCCTTTTAAGTCTTCTCACTAGGCCAGTGGTGTCAAGAAGTTGAATAGCCTCGAAATTATTATTATTCTTAAGTGAACGATTAAATCTCTTAATATTAAAAATTATGTACATTGGGGGCACAATAATTTAACAAAGGTTGGAAAACACAGCTTTAGAGGCTTGGGGCTAATACATGTAAAATAAACAATTACTTACAATTTTCAGGTGGCCACGGTACGATGATTGGATTGCTCAATTCATTTGTACACGCCGTAATGTACTCATATTACCTGCTCACAGTAGCCGACCCGAGTTTGAAGGGCTCGCTATGGTGGAAGAAGTACATCACTCAGCTACAAATTGTAAGGCTAAGTTTATAATGTTGGTTTCAAACCGTATATGGTAGGGCTTTTTACGTTTTGTTTATACGTTGCCAGTCTTTTAAGAATTGGTATGCTCATTTTATTAAGGACATGGCTAGGATACGTCGAAAACACGCATGTCTTCGATTCCCGGAGTTAAGAACTTTGTAGTTTGCTTTTTTTAAAGAACAGGAGGCAAACGGGCAGGAGGCTCATCTGATGTTAAGTGATACCACCACCCATGGACACTCAATGCCAAAGGTCTCGCAAGTGCGTTGCCGGCCGTTTAATTTCCTTTTTTTGTTCTCCGCTCAAGGAAGTTGTGTCCGATTAGTCAGTGATGAATCAATCCACATAATAAGACAAACACTTATCATACTTAATGATTTGAATCTTTCGATTAACTTTAAATATTGTCAAGTTTTTAATAACAAATCAAAGTTATTTAAATTTTTTTAACAATACAATCTAAATATATTATGTTTTTTCATTCAACGTAGTAAAACTATAATTAATAATATAATTATTAGAAAGGCATTTTTAATCCAGTTCTTGGCAAATCCAAAAAGATTTTCAATTATATACACTTGGCGTCAAAAAAATCGCACCTTTCCTAAAATTCTTGTCAAGCGATTATAACTCCGAAGATCCTTCCTGTACCCTATCATTATTAGTATCATTTGAAAGCTAATGAAATCCCTTATTTGAAAACTGTAGGAAATTGGCTACCACCCCCATAAAAAAAGAAAATTCTGGGAAAATGTGAAACAATGTGTATTCTGATCAAAATTACAAATAAAAGGAACACTACAAAAATTAAAAATAAACAATGACAATCCTTAAAAACTTGTCTTAAAGCCTAGTGTTGCCTCCTCTAGCCCTCCGACCAGCTTTCAAGCGGTCAGTCATGGACCTGATGAGCATCACGACGTGTTCCTGGGGAATGGTGTCCCACTCATCGATGACGGCATCTCGAAGCTCATCGAGAGTGGCAGGAGCTGAATTACGGGCCCGAACTCGCCGTTTCAGATTGTCCAGAGGTGCTCGATAGGATTGAGGTCGGGGCTTCTTGCTGGCCAGTCCATAACCTTGATGCCAACTCGACGTAGGTAGTCCTTGACAATCAAGGCTGTGTGGCACCGGGCGTAGTCGTGCATGAACTTGTAGTTGGCGCCGACAAAACCTACACATGGGACCACATGCTCCTCCAAAACCTCGGTGATATACCGGTGGGCAGTTAGAGACCCCTGGCCGCGACCATCTCCAGCTCTGGAGACGCACACGAGGTCTATCTTGCCGTCGATAGAAATGCCGCCCTAGAACATGCAGGATCCTCCTCCATACCCGACGGTTTCCACGATGCAGGCGGGTGTGAAACGCTCCCCTGGTCGCCTGTAGACTCTCTTACGCATGATGTTGGTGTACAGGCACACTCGGGTTTCGTCGGAGAACAGGACATTCCTCCACTGGTCGAATGTCCGCGGCACGTGCGTTTCGTAAAATCGCTTCCTTTTCGTCCGGTGGATGCCAGTCAATTGGGGGCCTGTAGCAGCTCTCCGGGGCAGCAAATTCTTCTCTCACAGCCTTCTTCTGATAGTGGAGACGCTGTCAGCTGTCCTTCGAGTAGCTCAAAGCCGCTGCTGTAGCTCCACAGCGTTGGAGAAGCGGTTCCGCAAAGACGTCGACACAATGGAGCGATCACCTCTGACGGTAGTGCAGCGACGTCTCCCGGATCCATGTCTCCTGATGTAACCTCCAGTCTCTTGGAACCGTTGGTATACCCGTTGCACTTGAAATCGGCTGATTTTCAGTTGCCGAGCAACTTCAACCTGCCGTAGGCCGATTTGCTGTAGGGCCACCACTTGAGCTGCTTCTTTGCCATGGTATCCATTTTCACCGGGTTTTTTCTTGTCGAAGCTCTTCACCTGTGACCTCTGTAACGTCTGGATAGCGAATATCCCATAATTGACTTTTACCCCCTCGTTTTATACGCGTCCAGGGTGGTACAATTAGTGAGCCTCCAAACGCGTACATCGCTACTTTTTAATCAAAGTGCTGGCGATTTGTGGTTTTTAATTTTCCGTAAACAAATGATTTTTTTTTTGAAAGCTTATTAATTGAGCTTTTAAATGATACTAATAATGAAAGGGTACAGGAAGGATCTTAGAAGTTATAATCGCTTGACACGAATTTTAAGAAAGGTGCGATTTTTTTGACGCCGAGTGTATCAATACTAAGCGCCTACTTTATTCGTAAGTATTTCTTGTTTGTTCGAGCAACATTTCTGAACATTGGCATTAGAACAAAGATATCTGTCGGAGCAATAGCGTTACTGTAAGCTGCCAATGTCACAAAGCTTAGAAATATATGTCAAAATCAGTTCGGTTCAAAACCTTTAATACGTGTGGTTTAGTATGGCTAATGAAAGAAGATAATTGAATTATTTGAAAACTTTCGGATGGCAACACAGAATGTCATTGAATTTCTTAGGTTAGTATGATTTATTGTCTTGATACTTTATGCAATTACTCATTTTTATTTCTATTATATATTTTTTCGAATAGGTAACTGGTATAATAGCCTAAACTTTGTTTTATTTGATAGAATATTTCGTGTCTTTCGCAGTGTTAGATTATTCCGAATAAAGTTGTGTTTTATAATAAATATAGTTTTAGTTTTCTATGAATGCTAGTCATTTTAAGTATCAATAGTAACAGGCTAAATACGTATAGTATTTAATTTCACAGAAATCCAGTTACTATCAATGTTAAAAATTATAAAATCAAGTATCAAGTAAGTTTAATCCACAAAATATATCAAACTTTTAGGGATTTTGCCGCCTGAGCTGACAGTTGACATTAACGCTCCGACATAAACAAAAAATATACTAAGCCTATACTGTCCAGTCAATATCTGTTTCTTCAATCGAGCCTAAAACACAATTTGGTAGAGAGAGATGTAAAATTGTAATGGCGTAACAAGACTGATTTAATTTATATAAAAACAGAAAAGCCTTGTACATTTATCAGGTCACCCAAAAAATCGTGTGATATGCATAGATAAACGAGATGGCTAGTGTCCTATAGAAAGTGAATAAAAGCTTATTTTCTTTGCCCATGACAGAGTCACTTTATCAAAAAGCTAAATTAATAATTTTTATTTCAGCTTCAATTCCTAATCATGGTCCTACACATGGGTTGTATTGTGTTTATACCAGATTGTGGCTATCCTCGCTGGATATCAGCTTTGTTCCTGCCGCAGAACCTTTTCATGCTCATTCTATTCGTAGACTTCTATATCAAAACCTATATAAAGAAACCTAAAACAGAAACCAAGGTAGAGAAAGTTGAGAAGAAAATTGAAAATACTAAAATGCGACGCTTGATCGAATCGCAGCATCTTAAAGAAAATCTAAACTCTCGTTCCTAATTGTAAATACATGTATATTATAAAAAAAAATAAAAAAATAAAAGTGTGTAAACGTGTTGACATAATCTGTAGTGACTTTATGATATGGGTATGTTATTTAAATCTGGCGGCTTCAACACATTTACACTTTGAGCTTGTGTAGTGTCTGTAAATAAGCGCGAGGCGTGATGTCAAACTGAAATACAATCACAAATACATCATGAAAAGACTGTCCGTCTCTCTCGTGCTCGGTCAAGCTTATGAGTATAAAGAGACAGTTATTGTTTTGCTTTTGCTACTGTTTATGTTGATCTTTACTGTACATGTTGATCTTTTTTCAAACATTACCAGGACAATCTCGTGAAATGGTGCACAATGTTTTTAATTATTTTAAGCATCTTAATAAAAAAATGTTATTTTTAATTTGACATCAGATGCGACTGGGGTTTCTAAGAGGAGTATTGAAAGAATAGTTAGTGAATTAAAAGTGAAGTGTGTTGAGCTAGATGGAGCTTATGTCGAAAAATTATAAATTATTTACACAAACTACTCTTTTACGTTCTTGGTTGGGCTTAGAACTTTTGGATCCACCCTCGTATGCACATAATATTTATATGAATTTGACACATTTTGTATTTATTTACAATCCACCCAACCTTACTAAAACCAGAGTAGTCTAAAATATATAGCTTGGCAAAAAAGTCATATTTTTAAACATACTGTATAGTGAAATTGCATTAGTGTGAGTACTGTGAACGCGCCAGCTTTCGATAACCGACCTATACGTTTGTTTTAAAGGTAGTGTATCATCTTTTATTACTTTACTATAAACATGGTGACCTTCTCATATATAGTAATAATAATTAAGCCAAATTTATACCTTCAAACAATACAATTTACAAGAGATACAAACATAAAATAAATCAGAGGCGCTACAACCTTTTCTTTAGGTCTGGGCCTCAGATTTCTGTAACGGTTTCATGATTATTTGTCAATCTAATAGGCAAGTAGGTGATCAGCCTCCTGTGCCTGACACAGGCCGTCGACTTTTTGGATATAAGGCAAGCCGGTTTTCTCACGATGTTTTCCTTCACCGTTCAAACGAATGTTAAATGCGCACATAGACAGAAAGTCCATTGGTGTACAGCCGGGGATCGAATCTACGACCTCAAGAATGAGAGTCGCATGTTGAAGCCTCTAGGCCAACACTGCTCGAGATATGCACTGCACACACCTACATTTATACAAAAATATTTTTTTTTCAATGACATTCTCTAGAGTAAAGCTGAATAGCAGAATAAGTAATAAAAAATTAGATAAGTAATCTAATACCATTAAATAAGCAAAATTAATTTTACGAATGCAAACAGCATGCGGTACCATCTGTTGACAAAACTACGCATCATTTTACGTCGAATTCTTGTCGGTTCAAGAAATTCCGATCTGTGAATAAGGAGATGCATAACCAGGCTTCGATCTTGATCGAAGATATGTGTTACCTCATCAAAAAAAAATTGTGTATCAGAAAGTGCTTTAACATGCAGTATCGCAATATTGGCGCTAGAGAGAAGAGGAATAATTTTGTGTAAAACTGCCATTCTTCTTTCGCAATGGCAAGAAATAAAACATTTCTGTATTTGCAAAAAAAGTTGTATTAATATTAATTACCTTAATGAAATCCTAAAATAAGTTTGACTAAGGTAACAACGATATTATTAGACTGTAAGGCGGAACGAAGTTAGCCGGGTCAGCTAGTGTTTCATATAGAAAAAATAGTAACCATGGTAACAGACTCTTATATTAATATGTTTTATCACCGAGACCAATAGTGAAATAAAATCTGTCGGAAAATAATGTTATTTAAATTATTTCTCCCTTAATCAAGATGAACTAATACTACTATTTTTGAGATAGACCGATCAAATTTTTGAATCCAAAATTTAAATCTATAATACATAATATTTAAAAGTTATATTGTTACTTGGATTGGGGTCTTTTTTGTAGATAAAATACACAAATTCAAATTCAAAAATCATTTATTCATGTAGGTAACAAAATGTACACTTATGAATGTCAAAAAATAAATATATATATGAAATGCTTCTAATTTTACATTTACTGCCAGTTCTCAAATTAAGGGCGTAGAACCGAAGAGAAGAACTGGCAATAAACTCTCCGCCTCTCTCTTTAATCGCCAAGTTTTTTGTTTTACACCATGTTTGTAAGGAGCTGCAAATTACACCATGTTCCACATTACATCTTAAGTAATTAAAAATAATAAAATAAATTAAAAACAAAAACCTCTATCAGAAGGTGAAATACATTCTCGTGGGAACAACACGCAAATACATAGTCGAAATAACTAACATCACCTATGGTAATCACCATCATACATGAATTCAAGTCCGACCAGTCACCACACGTAGCACCCGTTCACGAGTATGACGCATGGCCAGCCATCGGCCCCCTCGCCATATTTTAGGGAGAGAGACAACCCGACGCATGGACGCCCGATTGCACATATTATATACAATGCTATAATAACCTTGAAAGAAGGGTTAGAAGGGTGGAGTTGTTTAAAGCTGGGGTCGCCGCTCGCCTAAATCAATTCACGCATAATTGAAGAACAAAAATTAGATATAATTAATTTACTACACGCCTTACCGCTTGCGGTGATCTTTTTATTACATTAAAAAGCAAAGTTATCGCGTACATAGAAAATTAATATTTCAACGCTCTTTCTCTGTTTATTCTTTATTACTCTTAAAATAATTGTCATCCTTCGTCGTCAGCTTAAAATAGAACCTTAAGTCAATCATATACAATTTAATTTTCAACGAAACGTAGATTTACTATACACGTGATAGTTAAATGAACATTGTCCAAGCAATTAATCAAGCTGAATGTACCACTTTCTTTGCAAATAAACGATTTATTATTATTATTGATAAAGCTCATCTTATTTATTTTAATTCTAATCAAATGAATATTATTAATTACTAGCTGACCCGGCAAACGTTTTGCCATGTATACCTACTCGTATTATTTCCAGGAAACATTTTTTAGTTCAATAAAAATAACTATCTACTATAATAAATAGGGGTTGATCGTAAAAGGGTGAAATTTATGTATTTTTGTATTCTGTATCATAAAAAAATAAAAACAAAATTTTTTGTCGATAAAATATATTTTTTTTGGGGTGGACACTATCACTTAGGGTTTTGAACGATAGATAGTAGCCGATTCTCAGACTTACTAAATATGGATAAAAAATTTCGGAACAATCGAGCCGTTTCGGAGGAGTATGGGAACGAACATTATGACACGAGAATTTTATGTAAAAGATTAAACTGTAACACTTCTGTTTCTTTTTATTTCTGTAAAAAAATTTGTTCGAAAATTGTGTTCGATTTACTTTATTTATTACTAAACAAAAACTGCTTGCAAAAGCTTAATATAATGTTCAAATAATACATGTGCTTGGGAACCGCCAGCTTATATGGGGTAAAATGTTTCGTTTGATTTCTCTCAAATCTACAAATATGTTTGAAAAGCAAATCAGCCTTAAATACGTCTGATTAGTTATTAACAAACATTAACAACGTTTAAGAAAAGAGATTACAAGCCATCCTTACAGTAATTATATTAAAGAATTGGGTTGACTCGAAAACAAACTCAATATCGCGTGCGGTAATTTTACAGGCAGGCTGGTCGATACTGGCGCAGTGCACACCTCTATGTCTGACTGTGCGGTCCTAAGTAGGATTTATAGGGTAAGTTGTATTATATCTTCTAAATGTAAGAGCCTTGTAAAGAGTGAATAGTGAATAGTGTGCTTTTTGGAAATCGACGGCGATAAGGTTAGTAAATTATATAATCATTAAATTTACTGTTTGACGTTGTTACATAAGGAGTTTCGAATAACTCAAAATAGTGAGCTTTTTAAATGTAAATCTTTTAAGATAGGCGGAATGTTTTTTTAAGTTTATCAATTTTATATTATAGTTAGTTGAATATTTTTGTAGCAAAATTATTCTTCAATGTTTTATTAAAGAAATTAAAATTAGACTACTGCATTGACCGTCAGACTTTCTCGAGCTTTATAAAACTAAAATTATTGTTTAAAAATATTAACAACATCAACTTTGTTTGATGACTATAAACAAGTATAATAACATTCGTTACGCCATTTTTTTACTTTGAAATGTAATTTGTATGAAATCTCAATTTTTTTAGACAATTGGTGATCGAGCTATGAAAATGAAATTTCAATATTTTTAACTAATATGAAATTAAAAAAAACAGTGATACATCATTTACATAACTCGATGTTTCGAGTTTCAGCAGTTGTAATCAGCGATGGGGAAATTTTTTGTAATATCGTCAATAACAACCTCCTTTACATGTTTATTCCCGAATTTAATACATAAATCTTGATGAAAAAATGGTTTAAAAACCCTTCTTGTTCACTGAAGCTTAAACACATTTTCTAAGGTAATGAAGAATCTGAAGATTCATTAATTACCAATTTGATTAGGACTCTTAGTAATTAGTCAGACACGTTAAATCTACAAATAAATGAACTCTGAGTGCAACTGAAATGATATAGATATAGACATAACATTAATTATTACCAACCGAAACACACACACATAATCACACATAAAAACAATAATCAAAGAAAAAGAAATATAATGAGAGATAACAAAAAAAAAAAATCCCTTTTCCCGCTCGGTTCGTTTCAAGTGTGTAATGCGTGTGTGCTGTGGCTGTAATTAGCCCTGGCTCTACATTACGCTGAGGAGGAGACTGTTCCACAGCACTGGTCATTCTGCCAGAGACCACAGCATTAGAAAAAAATAAAAATATTAGTAAAAGTTAGCAGCGTAAGCAATCAAATCTTGTGTAAAAGTGTATTTTATATAAAATTAAATTAAAAGTTAAAATAAGAATAATAAATATTTTATGGGCGGATTAAAATCTAGATAAATGAACGTGTTTTTAAATCTATTCGTAGCAATTACGAGTCGTATTAATAATACGATAATTTCGATCTGGTGTTCACAGAGGGCTTATTATATCCGTATTGCCCCATGGACTGGGCGTGGGACTTCTGTTGGAAAAATAAATTTACTAAATAAAAGATAGACCTTGTAACGTTTTAAATTATGTATTTCCGAACATTTGTATTCTATGTATTTGCGTCACAATTACATTTAAATGAAGATGAACAATTAAGTATCAGGTCAACAAAAACATCGAAACATTTTGGTGGCTTTTGTAACCCTAGCTTATAAATAATGTATGACAATTGTAATCCAATATAATTCTACTGTACGTGTGTATGTCACTGAACTCCTCTTGATCGGCTCTTTGGCTGGACCGAGTGGAATGATTTTTTTTGTATTCATTTGGGTGGTGTGGTGGTTTAGATTCACAAATGCCCGGCAGATGGCGCTGCAGTCGGTATCTAGGTTACTTATCTGTACAGTAAATAAACAGCTGGTATATATCTTCTGTGCATGTGTTCGTAATTAAACTCCTGAACGGCTGGACAGATTTTGATAAAAAAATTTGTGTTCAAGTGGACTCGAGAACGATTTACATTATTAGATTATAGTATGTTAGACGTTGTACAGGACAAAGTCTGTCGGATCCTAGTATTATATATATTTAATCCATGTAAATAGCGAGAATAAAGATTAATATTTGTAAACCAGTATTTTTGTCTTAGAGCAGTGTTGGCCTAGTAGTTTTCGATTTTCGATTTTCATTTCATCAGCGATTTTCATCACTGATGTCGTAGGTTCGATTCCCGACAGTGCACTTGACTTTCTAGATGCACATTTAACACTCGCGGGTAGGGAAAACATCGTGAGGAAACCAGCATGCTAGGTTTATTACCTTCTTGTCTGTTTAGAAAAAAATATAACGAAACAGATAATAAAATATTGGGGCCCCAACCATGAAAGGTTGCAGCGCCACTGGCTTGTTTATCTAATGACTTCTTTAAAATCTTTATTTTCATAAAGAATCTATCTACACTAATATTATAAAGAGGAAAACTTTGTTTGTTTGTTTGATTGTAATGAATAGGCTCATAAACTACTGGACCGATTTTAAAAATTATTTCACCATTCGAAAGCTACATTATCCACGAGTAATATAGGCTATATTTAATTTTGAAAAAAAAATAGGGTTCCGTAAGATATTAGGGTTTTTCGGACACAAGGTGTAAAAAATCAACCAAAAACGTTACTTATTTTGCGTACCCTGCCTAAACTATTAAAGATAGAACCATTAAATGTTCTAAGTAATTGTAGATCTTATAAATATCTACAAAAAAGTCCGCGACACACAATACCTAACTATGTCGAGTGAGGCACAATAACCATAAATGATATAATGACATGGCAAAACGGCGTTTGCCGGATCAGCTAGTATTTATATTTGTGTTTAAATGTGTATTTCCTTCTTGGCTAACGTGTGATTTCAATTATTAGAACTAACTGTAGGAATACTAACAAATAAATAAATTAAAATCTATTAGCGCTACCTTTTTTTTGCTCATTGATAGCTAGCCTGGCTATCTTTGTTCGAATCCCGGAATTACTTTGCGTAGGTATATAACTACCGCATTTAATCGAACAATCAAAAGACCGCTTATTTATAAAAATAAATAAATCGCACCGTTTCAAGTAAAGTGCACATCTATCGCTTTTCCTCACAGCTTCAATACAATTCGACAGTAAGAGACGAAAGAACCGGGTTAAAAAGGCCTATTACCGAATTCGTTTTATATGAATCGTTCATTTTGTTTTCTTAATCTAATATATAAAATTCTCGTGTCACAATGTTCGTTCCCATACTCGTCCGAAACGGCTCGATCGATTCTTATGACATTTTTATGTATATTCAGTAAGTCTGAAAATCGGCTACTATCTATCTTTCAAAACCCTTAATGCTAAGTTTAGACAAAACTGTACAAAAATACATACAACCCTTAATTTTACCCCTCTACGATCAACCCCTATGTTGTATTAATGAATTATGACTTGAACTCGGAGGTTTATTCAGAGAAAATTCCCAGAAAAGCCTCAAAAGTTTTCATTCCGGAAAATCGAACAGTCTCCGGGGTAGCATAAAATGTTCCATGTTGGTATGTACTAAAAAGGTAGGCTAAGTAAAATCACATTAAGGAGAAACGATAAGGAGAAAAGTTCGATAGGGCAGCTAGTATACCTATTTAAATCTATATGTACTCAACTCCCAGTGGTCTAGAAATTACCAAGTCAGCTCTCTCTATTAAATGGATTTAGAACATTATCAGGACATTTTACTAATATTCAAAATATTGTCACTATGTAAACATTTATAGTTTACCCGTTGTATAATGTATTTACAAACAGATTTCTGTCGTACCTTGTCAGGCCCTTCAAACTGATCTTGAATTTTGCAAGTTGCAAGCTTTCTTCAAGCCTTCTTATGACATCCCACGCTTATCTTATCTTGCTGTAAGCACGTTCTTTAAGTTGCTGTTGCTGTTTCAATGAGGGATCATTTGATATAATTTGTAATTTAGTTTATTCTTCTTTCTTCTTTCTTTTCGATATTTCCCGTGATTTGTATTTTTTGTTATTACCGAGGTCCGAGAATTATTGTGCTAATTATTTATATTTCAAAATAATAAATAAAATATTAATATATATTTTAATTATCTTCAAATCATAAAAACATTTTAGTGACGTAATAATTTTATTAAAGATTAATTTAAGACAAACCCCTGTATACGTACATTTTTTATGTATGCGTAACAGTTGCTGAAGTTTAGGAAAATGTATGAAAACCTGGCAGGACAGAAATCACATCTACTTGCCTATAAATAATTTAATATGTTCTCATATGCGTGGCAGAAACCTAAAACGTATCTGTGTTAAGGCTGAATTTAGTGTCACGCGCTGATGGTCGAGATATATGAACTTCTAGGAAGCGTTTTTGAATGACGCGTAGCTATCAGCGCGCACGGTGGTCAGCGCCGATGGCTGCGCGGCCGTACGCGTCGCGCGTCGGCGCCGCGTAGCTGTCAGCGCTGACGATCGCTAGAGCGCCTCTGCTTTCAGTGAGCGTTGTAGTGTCGAACGGACGTCGTCAGCGTGTACAGTCATGGCAAATCGCGAAGTGGATACAGGTCGAGTAAAGCGGTCAGTACGATACTAAGACGAACCCCGCTGAGCGTCAGCGCTGACGAACTACGCGCTTTTCTATGAGCGCTGACGGTGAGCGTGAGACTAAATTCAGCCTAAAAAAAAGGGCGTGCGTACAAAGAACACGTGTCAGCCCTGCGATTCTGTTACTCACTTTTCGAACTCACAGAGCGGTTTTCGCATCGGTGGTCGCTCTCAAAACAGTTATAAACAATAAACTACAAGCTCCCACCTTTTCAGAATGCCAAATCATAAAATGACTGCTTCACGACTGATTTGAGAGCGACCGCCGATAAATTTCCGAGATATAGACCCTCTATCTCTAAACTAACTAATAAAAGGAAGATAATTAGGAATTTAATTAACTTAATTGTCATTAAAATACTAAAAGTATCGAAAATTAGTACAAATGATAAATTTAATATTTTAAATTTATTTCTTCTATAATAAAAACACGTGGCAATTTAATTTACAATTCGTCATTTGAGATTTCAATAAATTATTTTGAATTAAATACTAATTTTCATAAATTCTCTTTACGAAATTTTAATAATAATAGAATTTCTATAAGGAAATTCGCCCTTCTCATTCTCTTTCAATAGGTCTCAATCGCTCTCTCCCTTTTCTTCGACAAAAACGCTGCACATCTTCGTGACGTACCCGTAAAAAATTTACCCTCATGCGCCTAAAGAAGTCTCACTTCAAAAACATTCTGAAAATTATACCGTTCACAGTAGACATAATATATTTTATTTTCTAGACTACTTTAGGAGCTTACCGCATTAAGCTACGTAACTAAGAATAATTAGGGTAAATTAGCGCTAATACGATGTTAAAAACTAGCAAGAGAAGTCTCGACTCTCTTACCCTAAGTACTGGGGAGAATTTATTATTATACCCATGACGTTTCTGTGTGTGATTACTAAGAAAACGTTGAACAATTTCGCAAGGTCGAGAACGCTCTAAATTCACTTAGAAAGCAAAGCTACTGCAATGCGGCAAATCCTTGTTGGAAACAAATTCTGTCATTTTAAATCAATCTTCAACGTGACGCAATTCCACTCTGACACGTATAAAAGTAAATTTTATATATCTTTAAATTCTAAATACATGTTGATGCAATTATTAATTGTGTAATGGTTGCAGCTTTTTACAAACGTTGTGTGAAACAAAAAACTTGGCGATTAAAAAGAGTGCCGGAGAGTTCATTGCCAGTTCTTCTCTTCCGTTCTACGCCCTTGATTTAAGAACTGGCAGTCAATGTAAAATAAGAAGCATTAAATGTATATTTATTTTTTGACGTTCATAAGTGTACATTGTGTTACCTACATGAATAAATAATTTTTAACTTTTGAATAATTATTATATAAATATTTTCCTCTCCGTGTGTATTCGTGTATTTTGGCAATATTTTTTTTAAAACCTTCTTAACATCGTCATATTTCTGTAAATTTTATCAAAACCGTACGTACGGGCTACGTACAGTCATATGAACGCAGCAGGACATTTCATTCATAATTTGTATGTTTCAGAGATAATTTAGCGCTAGATTTTTTTTATAGAACAGGGGGCAAACTGGCAGGAGGCTCATAAGTGATACAGCCGCCCATAGACACTCTCAATGCCAGAGGGCTCGCGGCCTTTTAAGAATTGGTACGCTCTTTTCTTGATGGACCCTAAGTCGAATTTGTTCGGAAATACTTCAAAGATCTACGGCCTTTATTAACTAACTATAGCGCCTTAATAAGAACAAGTAATCTTAAACAAATCATTATTTCAGTGAAATTGTGTACGATATAATAAAATAAAGTTTTAATTAAATTTATAAAGTATAAACACTTCTTCAACATATAAAATAATTAACTTATTATTTTATTGTTTTAATTATAGTGAAGATAGAACAGAATAATGTATCAGGTTTAATCAGTCTTAATTTAAAAAAGAGAAATATATGTAAGCAGACTTTTTTAAAGAACAGGGAATCGGCAAACAGGCAAACGGGGAACAGACTCATCTGATGTTAAGTGATACCGCCGCCTTAGAACATATGTTTATAGCTTAGGTTATAATAAATTTACTAAAAGGATTTAATTTAAATGGATGAGCGAGCACTCTCATTGTATAATATTTGTTACATAGTCATTTGTATGACATTTTAACGATCCTAATATTGAAATATAGACCTCCATACAACGGTATAAAGCATATAATTCATCAACAGTGGTTGGAATGACCCACGGGAGTTTTCGAAAACACGCTTTACAATTTGTATATAAAAGGGAAAATATTAATTTCCTACTTTGAATCTATCTGGAATATTTTTTTGCTCGTTTAAATTGTTCAATATACACAAAAATAGATATGTCATAAATAAGTCTGAGGCTATTTAAAAATAACTTGCACGTGATGGTTCTCATTATTATAAGACGCTGACCTGAATCGCGTGTGTTATGGGAACTAAATACTTGGTGAGCTTTTTATACTGTGATATTTTATAGACATTACCTTTCTCTTCAAGTCAATGAAAGCGCACAATTTAAGCTTTCCTGCCCGTTCTTGCCCGTTCTACGCCTCAAATGTAGGTAGAGTGTTTTTGATATAGTAGACTTTGCTATGACTTTAATATAAACGTAAATTTTCGCCTATTAAACTTATCAATATAATTCTTGAATGTTTCTCTTTGGGGCTCGTGTTATTTGGCATAAGAAAAAACGGGACGAATAATTTAAATAGATCAATGTTAGGTTTAAAAATGAGAAATAAAGAAATAAATAAAATTAGCTAATATCTTTGGCCTATTGGCCCAAACTGTCTCGACTTTGGGGTCATTTGCCAAATAAAAAAACGGGACGAAAATGATTTGTTTAATTAGATATATGTATAGTCCGCTTTATAATACTTATCTTGTAAACATCTAATACTGTTTTACAAGAGTGATAATTTAAAAGGAATTTTTATATGAAAAGTAATAGTCAGGGAGTATAAAATATAGCTCGTCCGTCCGTGTTATATAATACATTTAAGTGCATTTTATAACCAGGCTATATTGTTCTCGTGCATTTACTCTGCAACGCCAGATTCCTTGGGTGTTGTCGATGTCAACGGGAGTACTTTAACACATTTATATTCTAATCTTGACGAATATTTTTTTCTTGTTCCTGTGCTAGTCTATTTTAAAATATACAGTCTAAATGTTAAATGATTTTCATCTGACGTCAAGGCAGAATACAAAATTCTATCCGTATATCTTGACGTCCGTCGTGCCACAACTGAGCGATTCTTAAGGCAATTTCTACCGCGCACCACCACTTTGTGGAACCAGCTGCCCACTGAAATATTTCTGAACCAATTCGACTTAGGGTCCTTCAAGAAAAACGTTCCAATTCGTAAAAGGCTGGCAGCGCGCTTGCGAGCCTTCTGGCAGTGCAAATGTGTCCATGGTCGGTGGTATCACTTAACATCAGGTGACAACCTCTTGCCCGTTTGCCTCCTGTAACATAAAAAAATCTAAGAGACAGATTCAATGTAAGGTCACCCTTTTAAATTTACTAACAACTTTGGCCTATTGGCTAAAACTGTCTCGCCTTTTGGCCATGCGTTCAAATAATGTGATATATTTATTGTATGCGCGTAATTAATTCTGTATGTACATTGTACACTCAAAAATCGATGACATTTCTATGGGTATTAGAAATCTGCAGGATATACGGTACTACTGATAAGCTATTATTATTATTATTAAGCCGTTATTGCTGACACCCAGTGTCATATATAAAAATATTGTTGGTTTAGGTGATGTAATTAATAACAATAACTTAAACACACATGGGCGTCTTCCTGCTGCGTCCATTATTTTCTAATGTTAGCTCTTCTTGTCCAAGTTGTGCCTCCTATTCTCTTTACATCGTCTACCCATCACTTGCTGTGTCTTCCTCTTTTCTCTTTTCCAGTATTATCATACACAATTCAGAGTGGCGATATAAAGTACACAGTGACCAGCCGGCTTTGGGCAGGTGTATTTGATAAAAAATCCTTTAGTGCTATTTCTTTTTTGTTTTTTGTCTTGATATCCGGTTCTTGCGTTTTATGCTTTCTTGCTATTCTTTATTAAGTCCGATGTTGAATAGGATCTGCTCTCTCTTTCTTTTATCTGCTGATACGCATTAATTTTGATATATTCAGTGTCAATTATTTGCCTTATTTTCAAAGGGAAATCACGCTCAAGTAATACTTAAGACATCTTGAAATAAATATGTCAGTATTCTCACAAGTCACTGTTATTTTGTAATCTATATGAATACAATGGACATTGACCACTACGACCTACAATCCATCACTTGACATACAATTTGTACAGTGTAGGAGCTTGCAACACCTTTCCTTCAATCTATATTATTATATAATATATTTTACATAGTTATCTATGGAAAAACGTGTGTGTACTTATGTACACGCGTTAGAAGCAACAAGGCGCAACAAGATAAAAATCGTTGCAAACATTTTATCTTTCGCCTTATTCTACGTTTGTAGAAAAAACGACACTAACCATAGAAAAAAATTACTCATCATTTTTCCCTAACGCGTCAAAATAAGTATAACTTCAAGAAAACTAAAATATTGACTAGCTAAATCCAGGATGTCGGTTTTTTGTGACGGTGTGCGAGCGCCAAAAGAAGTATAACTTTAAAAATTAAAATACATACAAAAATAGAAAATACTAAATTCGTACAAGCTGTCTACTTACAACAGTTATAAGTCATAGAATTATTAAAATTGAAAGCGTTTTCAACATACAGTTTAGTCTAGTGGTGTTGCTTTAATGAGAAAATTGAGCTATAAATTGAACAATAATATGATTGCTGATGATCTCAGCAGTTATAAATACGAATCTGTCTGACTGCTTTTTTTCAATGCCACGTACAGAAATAAAAGTAAATTAAGGAAACCTCAATATCAGCCATATCTAACAAGCATGCAAATGTCTAATTATAATTAAATTGTAAATCTTGTGATATTCTACAGAATTGACATAAATATTAGACGAGAACTTAATAAAGAATTGAATTATTTACTTAAATATTGAAGTACTGTTACATAAATTATTCCTTTTTTAAATTAAAATGTGTTTATATGTTTAGATTTCGAACAAATGTTCAAACATCTTTATTCAATATATTTTTGCTTATTTCACTTGTTTTTACATCCCTGAACTTCGTTTTCATGGCTCAAAATTCTTATTTATGACCCTTTTTTACCAATACAATTATTGTTTATAGCCAGTTCTTTTCGTCTGTTGTTAATTGATTTGAGAACTGGCAGTAAATATATATTTATAACGTTCATACACTGTTACCTCCTATATGAACAAGTGTATTTCGATTTGAATAAATATATTTATTAAATTTTATAATTAATGTTCATCTAATTAACTTATTTGATAACCAAAATCCTGCATTGTAACCAAAATTTCAGTAATCACAGATTTAAAATGCCTTCACTCACATTTTAACGGCAGTCGGTTGACCATATTAAGAATTCATACATATAAAATTCTACCGAGTACTTTATCCGTCAACATAATTATTATAGTTAGTAGAATCTTCAGCCAGATCTTAGACTATTTTATCCCTATTACTGTCTAACTGTAGAAAGCTGTTGATGGCAAATAAATCGCTTGAAATATATAATAGGGCCTTCTAAGTGACGAATGACGTTACAGTTATACGTACTACCTGCTCTTATAATACATTACTAGGTTGGATCAGTTATATTTATGTATATCTTCTGTAGCATCACCCGTGGATTTCTAACATTCAAAACAACAAACTATTGTTTTAACAATTCTATAAAACAAAAATTACTAAAACAAATGTATCTGTGCGTACGTATGTGTCTGTGTGTGCGTGTTTGATGTGAGGGTATGTGTGACTATTTAGTTAATAAATTAGTTTGTATATCAGTTTTGTAGAAGCATTTGTTTTTTGAAAAATTTCAAATTAAATATAAATAATTATACTGGGCACAAATTCTTTATATGGGGGCAAGAGATTTTTTTTTAATTTGTATTAACCGGCAAAGAGTAGTAGACATTTTTACTAAACAAATTTTATATTTCAAAATCGCGAGAAATATGAGATAAAATATATTTAGAGCACCATATGACCTGAATAGCGCTGAAGCCAATGAAATCCATACAAATTGAATTCCGCAAGAAACATACTAACATGGATTCACAGTGTTAATCTAATATAAACCAATAATTATTGTGTTGATTTTTCAGTTTTTTACTACTAGAAATATAATTTATTTGATCGCCTTCTATCGGCTTTTCTAAACTAATCTTCAAACATTACTAATATAATGTATAAAATAATGTATCTATTATCGTATTGAACAATTTTTTTTATTTTTTAGACAATTTTTTTTATTTAATTTTTTTATGCTTCAAAAATACATACAACTCTTAATTTTCATCTACCCTCTACGATCCATCCCTATTTTTTATTTGTTAGTTGGGAACTTATAACTTGAACTCTGAGGTTTATATAGAGAAAAATCACAGAAAAACCTAAACTTTCTCAGTCTCTGGGGTAGCATAGCAAATTAATGTTCCATGTTGGTAGCGCGGGGGCAGCTAGTATTCTTATAAATATAAAATTAAAACAAATTTAAAAAGTTATGAATTTCGAACGTCAAAACAATGCTATAATGAACTTTAAATATAGAATATCTGAATAAAAAGCTTAACGCTGTTGCTCATGGAAGCATTAAATTATACTCTATGGCATTTTACAATTTTGGCGCCATTTTTTTTTTTTTAATAAATCGCAAATGGGAGACATATAGACAGTGACGTATAGTCTGTGCGTAGTATTAAAATGTTTGACTAGAGTCTAAACGGCTTGACCTCGGTTTATGCTTCAGCAAGAACAAATTAATTTAGAATAATAATGGGTATACTTCTGCTCTGTGTCTGTTGTATCAACCAAAGTCTGTCAAAGACAAAACGTTACATACGTTTAAAAAACATTATTCATTAACCAACAATTATAAGATATATTTTATAATTTAGTGTTTTAATGATGCACCACTTAAAACGTTACATAAATAAAAAATACGCGTTCGTATTGTCCTTCGTTTTATATTCTCTCTACAAAATAGAGCGTTCTGAGCGTGAAAACATTCATTTGTTCTGTTAAAGTACGCAATAAAGTTCCACTATTTGAATATCCCGCCCAGCTTGCCAGCTTGACAAATGTCAGGTTGACATTAGGGCTGTCAAGTGTGAAAACTGTAATTCGGTTATTTTAAATTAACTCTAATATGTTACATATTAACTGTAATAAAAATAAACGTACATATAGGTACAAATTCCTTCTATTTCTGTTTCAGCCACTTTATATCTACTCGTATCGTGCAGCTCGAGAGTTCTTCTTTATGAAGCAATTTTTTTATTTTAATATAAAACCTTTTTAGTTTTATCTTTACAAACTGGCCGAAAATAATGGCCTTTGAGAGAAAAATAAAAGTGTCAGTCTGAAAATGAAATGGCGTTGTTTAATAATTAATTTGTGATATTGTAATTAATATCTTTAATTTCAGAAAACTTAAAGATGAACTTCATAGGGAAGATTGATAGATACCTGGACTCACTAAAAGTTGGTAAAAGTAAGTTTCTATTTTTCTTATAATTCCTTTAGTTATCTGAGAACTGTGTATGTCAACAAGGCCAGTCTAAAAGAGAAAAGGAACCATGTCCAGATCAGCCTGGAAGACATTATTGTGTTTTAATTTCAGACTTGTTAACTCATAATTAATAATTAAGCCTCACTTATTCCTTGAAACATTCATCCATATTTACAAAAGATATACACACTTAAATTTTATACAAAAATAATTTATTTTTTTCCTTTTGTAACGAATAATTTATAATTATAAATCTAAAAACGGAGCAACGCGGCTACTATTTTTATCCAATTTAGTAACAACCGATTCAAGGAATTTTTAGGCTTCCAACTAGGTCTATAGTGAGCATCTCAAATTTCTAATGCAAACAATAGTTCCTAAAAAAACAATTTCAAGTAGTTTGAAGCTGGGTCACAATTGGCTTTAATTGTTTAAAACATGAGCATATAACTAAGAGAATATTAAGGGGTAGTTGTAGTAGTAGGGGTTGCGACGCTAACAAAAACTAACTTGACTTATTGAAGAGTTCCTAAATCATAGTGATGCTTATGTTATTGGACACTATCGGGAAGCGGAAAGGAGACCTTTGTCAGATGCTCTCCAGGACGAGGACGCAATACTTCCAAACGTAGTGAAAGCCATATTGAGCGCAGGAAATGACGGCTCGTGGAAAATCTTCTATAATTTCTGCGAGTCGGTCATGAAAGTCAAAGAAGAAGCGGAAATAACCAGAGAGCTTTGTCCCGGAACCCGTCCGCGGCGGCGCAAGAAACCGCAGGCCCGTCAAATCCTCGCCACCTAAAGAGTGCCCAAGCGGGGAAGCAGGGGTCCATGCGTTCAAAAGAAGGGATGGTGATCCATCCCTGCAAGCACTGGACCCGATCTCCCCTAGCTATTCCGAAAAGCGTATGGCCCGGTCTATGAAGGATATTTGCTGTGTCAAGTATCTTCACAAATCAACAATGGGCGGGGAGAGGCGGATACAACCGCCGCATCGCATGTCGGAAAGCGGATAAGGCTCTGCTGTTACCGCATCCCGCCTAAGACGTTGTTGGTGGCCCCTTGGGGTTTTAGTGGGTATGCACATTCGCGAGTCCCACTTAACCCTCCCGCACTAAGCAGTCGCACCACGGTAGGGTATGCGCAATGCATTTCCCCAAGTTAAAAAAAAAAATGGACACTATCGGAAACGAGAATGTTAAATTACAATTTATGAGTTTGGTAAAAACTAACTCATAGTGGCTTCACGTGTGAAAATTTTACGTATGTAATTATCAACTTTTACGTGAGATAACTCGCGGCTGTTAGAAAAAATTGATTATATATTAAAATATATAATTTATTTAAGTACATAATCATGCAATATTACCAGAAGCAATATTAAATCTTAGCTCATCAAATTCCTTGATCTTTGACATTTATAATTAAATAGGAAACAAAAAGGCGATAGTTCACTCATAACAGAACAATAGATAGACGGTATTAATATTTAATTAAAAGAGCCTTTAATTTTTTAAATACCTATACTATCTTTTTAATACGTTATTAAGACATTTTTTGCTGTGTATTCGACACAGTCCTAAGTAAGTCCCAGCCTAATAGTTTTCTCGACTCGACTGGAGGGCGACCTATTTGTTAAGTATATGAGGGTAATATATTGTGATTTAAAAAGGCACTTAGGAAAGATAAATGGATAGCTAATGTAATAATTCCGTATTGCGGAAAGCACCATAACTAGTGTTGTTATGACGGCGCATGACCTTTTTTGCCAAAAAAAAATCTCATTAAAAAGTACCCAAAACCGAATCAGAGAAATCCACGTTGTCTGCCTTACCCCTAGATTGTATTTAAAAAATCGGCGCGGAGCAAGAGCAGACCCCACCTGCTGTAACAAAGCACAAGCATTATTCAAGCCGTAGCGGCTACGGCTGGTAGAAGCTGCGGAGGCGCGATACGGATTATTTACCATATTTTTATATAAAAATTTGGCCATACAAAATAAATTGCATATTATTTTTTAACTTTGAATCAAACCCAGCTAAACTAATGTCGTACAGTTTAGCGGTCTCTATCTAACCGTATGTTTATTCTGCTGCTATTTTGATAAACACACAAACAGAGCGTTGTGCTTAAGTATAAGAACAAATTTAAAAAATGTATTTTTATATACTACACACAGATAGGACGCTCACATGATGTTAAGTGATACCGCCGCCCATAGACACACATTACCCGGGGGTTCGCGTTGGCGGCCTTTTAACAATTGGTATGCTTTGATTTTGAATGACCCTAAGTCAAATAAGATTCGAAAATACTTCAGTTATAACAAATATATTAAGATTTTTATTATTTATTTAGACATGTATTATTTTTAATGTGTTCCGTATTGTCTCGAAATGTGCATTTTCACATAAAAACGCACACACAACAATCACCAAATAAATTATTCGTTTGTCTTTGTTAGTATACAATCATTCATACATATGGTGTAATCCGTTTTATCTATATTTTTAATTAAAACATTTGTTAATATATTCTTTAGAAAAAAGTTATGGATTATTAATAAACTGGTTAATTAAATAAATATTAAAACTAACTATGTTTTTCAGGTACGCTTGTAGACTCATGGTTTATGATGTCCAGTCCAATGCCAATCTTGGCAGTGGTCGTATCATACCTGTTCTTCCTCAAAATTGGAACTCGACTGATGAAAAACCGCACTCCGTTGCAACTGACCACGATAGTTAGCTACTATAACGCTGGTCAAGTAGTACTTGCCACTGTACTATGTATTAAGGTAAGAATGTATGCTATATTATATGCTGTCATACCCGTGAACGGGGGTACTTGGTACTTGGTGACAGGTCGAACTTGAATTCGTGTATGCGGTGATACTAGTTATTTCGACCATGTATTTGCGTCTTGTTCCCACGAGAATCTAAATGCGTGCTCCTATTTCACCACGCCTACTGCTGATAATTTTTATTATTATTATTAATTAAGATGTCGTGTGGTACATGGTGTAATGGTTGCAGCTCCTTACAGACATTGTGTAAAACAAAAAACTTGGCGATCAAAAAGAGTGGCGGAGAGTTTATTGCCAGTTCTTCTCGTCCGTTCTACGCCCTTGATTTGGGAACTGGTAGTAAATGTAAAATTAAAAGTATTCAGCATTTAATATGTATTTCTTTGAAGTTCATAAGTGTACATTATGTTACCGAAATGAATAAATGATTTTGACTTTTTCAATGTCTTGAAACCTGCGATTCTAATGTGCCCTGTTCAAATTATATACAGAACTCTGTGAAATTATCAATTAAATTACGTACAAAGATGAAATGTGTCTGTCGCAGCCAACTAGCTTAATTAGTCGTTCAATTAACAGCCTAGTCTCTTAACTAAACAGCGCCGTTTAACTGGCGGCCTGAATGATATCCAGCCGTAACAACATTTTATACTCTGGCTGGCTAATACCTAGGCGATTCGTACGATAGAGCGATCAAGTGGCATTAAAAAAAGATGCAACATGTGACATAAGCAATATTTCTATAAAAAATAAATTGCTTGAGTCAGTCACAGCTAAATTCACATTGTTATTTTCACTACACTTTTCCAGTGTACTTGTTGTTTTCATTGAACTTTGGAAAACCATCAAAGTTGTGTTTTGCCATATTGACAGTTTGAACAGTTTCGTTTCGAGTTTGAGAGTGGCAGAAAGTGGAAATAAATTTAAATAAACAGTTAACAAGCTAGGCAAGTAATTAAACGTCATCGATCCAAGTCATTTGCCTAGTTGCTTGATCAACTGGCTGAATATCATTCAGGCCGCTAGTTAAACGGCGCTGTTTAGTTAAGAAGCTAAGCTGTTATTTGAACGGCTAATTCAGCTAATTGGCTACGACATGTCCATTCAATCTGATCTAACTCCAACTAACTCTAGAGAGTGCCTGTACTCTGCTACTTCGATACGAATCCCGCCATATATACATATAATACAAAACGTAAACAATTTCAGGGCAGTTCTCTCAATGTCTGTAGACGCCGTAGTGCAAAAATCAGTCAATATTGAAATGAGAACAAAAGCCTACTCGTACTGCGATGAAGATTATAAACTGTGATTTAGTATATCATTTTACAATTTCAGGTGTTCAAGTTGAACCTTTTTAAAGATGGTATTATCTATGCAGGGTGTCGATATCCGTCGAATACTCAAAATCCTTTGGTGAGTTGTTTATAAAATATCTTTATATACATTTTTACCACACACTTTGTAAAACTGTTCAATTAAGTGTTTCGTGTTCCGTCGGTCCACAACTGAGCGTTTCTTAAGGCAATTTTTGCCGCGTACCACCACTATGTGGAAACAGCTTCCCACTGAAGTATTTCCCAACCAATTCGACTTAGGTACAAGAAAAGAGCGTACCAACTCTTAAAAGGCCAGCCGGCGGCAGCCTTCTGGCATTGTGAGTGTCCATGGGCGCCTACCCGTTTGCTCCCTGTTACATAAAAAAACTTGTCCGTTTGACCCGTCTTATAAACAAAATTATGCATTTTAAATTAAAAAAAAACTTGATTTATATAAATATCATACTTTATCGTAACTGAAGGTGTAATCTTCTTTTAAAGCTCGCCCTGTAAACACAATAATAACTAAATAATAAACACTCATTTATTCCTTAAACATTCACCCATCTCTTCAAAAGACGCACACACAGTTTTTTTTTTCAGAACCTCTTGTAAACATACGAGTTATGTAAATGATGTGATTTTTCTTATTTAGATCTCGGTGGTAGTACTCGCGTAACAAATATCTCGTTTCAGCTTCTGGACTTGGGCTGGTGGTATTTCTTCGCTAAATTCACAGAACTTTTGGACACCGTTTTCTTCGTTTTGAGAAAGAAAGACAAACAGGTAACTTTTTTACCATTTTATATTTTTTGAGTTATAGGAACATTTTGGTATTCATAATTCAATACGATCAGTGGTGAGAGAAATATCACTATTTCGAACAGATTATTAAAAGAGTACCGTGGACTTCGATTCTGACCCAACTCTGCATTCGAACTGTCTACCATATGCCGACAGCAGATCTTATTTTGGTCATACAAAGCGCAGAGGTAAGAACTTGGAGAAACTGATCGTGGTTGATCACCAGAAGGCAAAAGATCACGGGGCTGTTTACCAACCAGATGGACCGATCAACTGAAAGACTCATCGTCCTCAAAACTATCCACTGTCATAAGAGCTGGACAGAAACCGGTGGAAACAGATTGTCCGATCCAGATATTTCCTCGACGACTGGAGAGAGAGAGAAAGACTATACTGCTATCAGAGTCTCTACTGAAACAACTAAGCTTGCTGGCGAAGTTTAGTAAATGAACCTTAACTTCCTAAAAACAAATTTCCCTACTTTTTAATCATCCACAATAATTGTTTCTTTAAATACTCGTTTTCTTGCTTTTGTAAAAATAAACGTCAATATTTATGTATCTGTGATATGGCTATATCTTTAGTCTAATTGTTTTTTGATATATAATAAGTTAGCTGTAGGATTACGAAATAAATAAATTGAAATTTGATTTGCTTCGTTTACGCCCTTCTCAAATGGCAGTAAATGTAATATTTTTCAGATTATAATTGAGATTCATTGTACACTTATGTTACCTATAAAATAATAGTTTGATTTCGATTGCTCCAACAGGTGACATTCCTCCATGTGTACCACCACGTTGTGATGGCTCTCTATTCTTGGAGCTATCTCAAATTCGCTGCGGGAGGTGAAGGTGCTGTCTTGGCACTTCTCAACTCGGCTGTCCATATCGTCATGTATTCATACTATTTCCTATCTGGTTTGGGTCCAAAGTTCCAGAAGTATCTGTGGTGGAAGAAATATGTGACCAAAATGCAACTGGTGAGTTAAAAAAAACTGTTTTGGAGATTTTTCAGCTTTTACAGCCATAGTTTGTATAAGGGTTTGAATCGAGATGCACTAAGTAATCACGTCAAAAACGTAGTTTTTGACATACAAGAGACAATTTGTGCGAAGATTTAACTCTACGATATAGCAAGCCCTTTTGTAGGTATTAGTTCATAATAGTCGAACAGATTTATTTTTAAATACATAATTTAAAAAAAATTCGTAACCCAATTTATTATTGAACCTTAAATAATGTCATAGGCAAATATGAGTACTTTTACGGCAGTTAGGTCTTGATCGTGTCGTGTTACCATGGTAACGGTGTAAATAAATGGTGACAATTCTCTACTTCAACAATAATGGAAGCTCACTTTATGTTTATAGATGTTGTTGATTTTTTAAAAGTATTATAATAGATCTATACAGCCTTATGTATGAACAGAGTATGCACTCTGTAGCTATCAAAAGCGATCTATAATTGGCGGATTTTAATGCCCCCGATCTTTGGTTTTAAAATAATTGGGAACAGATGACACCGATATGTCAAATTAGCTAAAAGTTTTAGTTTTAGCCTAAAACATAGATGGCGCCATTTATGTCATAAAATAATAGATAGCTTAGATAATAATAATAAGCCTTTATTTATCCAATTCTTATTTACATATAATATACAAAAATAAATATATATATATACAATTTTATTAAGCTAAGATGCGGCCTCCGACCGAAGAAGGCCTCCTCCCAACTTTTTACACCCTATTTTATTTTTTTCCGTCATATAGTCGGCCCATTGCTCGTTTGGTCTTCCCGAGAGTAGATAAATAATATAAAATAATAGAGATCTCTTACTCCTAATAAATTTAACCATTCTAATAAAAATAAATAACTAACTTGACACAATATGTCATCATCTATTCCTAATTATCGTAAAAACCTCACATTACAAGGTTAGAGATATATTTTGCTGATTATTTATTTCATAACTGAGTAAAATGGTGAATATTTGGCCTATAGTTATTTTTATATATTTTTTTTTTTTTGGATTAAATCTTGTAGCATACTTCGACGGGACTAAAACTGTGCAATTTGACTTTCAGAGCCAGTTCATTTTAATGCTTGTGTATTGCATCTGGACCTACTTCTCACCGCAATGTCAATACGCGGCCGGATTCACTTACTTCATATCGTTCAACGTCATTGTATTTTTGCTGCTTTTCGTCAATTTTTACTCAAAAAGTTATAAGAAAGACGCAAAGGAGAGCATTCAAAATGGCCACAACAAAATGAACGGGCATAATAAAATGAAAAATACAAAGATGGCTATTAATGGTACAAAGGTGCCTTATGATAAGTTTGGAGTAAAATCTGATAATGGTATAACAAGAAGATCAGTAAAGGAATCGAGCGGACCAGATTTTAACTTTAGGAACATTGAAAAATGATGTGTCAGTAACGAATAATGGTGGTTATTGTTGGTCGTCACTAGATGGCGCTAGTTACGAATGCGATACATAGTATCACAGCAGATCAATTTGGCAGCGACGTGATCTTTTTAACAAAGGAACGATAACGTTAATTAATATAGTATTAAAATTTAAATTATGTAAAACATTCGCACCCTTTAAAGCACATAGTTTTAAGATATTCCATAAAAGCAGGCGTTCATTTCCCCTTACTTAATTCGCTTTCAGTGCTGTTAGAACCCGTAACTGAAATCAGCGCCATCTAGTGGTGCCAACATGAACTTCCTGAATCTTCTGAGACTGATGATTGTGATTTAAATGGCTTTGTTGAAATCAGAGGGTTTGTATCTAAGTTCAATGTAAATATAGATATGGTTGCCTTTCGCAGTTAAACATTAGATAAGTACAAGTAAGTAAATGCCTGTTTGAGAAAACAATATAATAAGTAAAGAGTAGAAAATAATGGTAAATACATATCGTTTCGATTGTATCTAATTTTCAATGGACTAATAGAATGGAAAATTTTAGACAATAACTTCTAAGTTGTAATGTGTGCTTAACTTTTTTTTAAGGTAGGTACGAATAATGTATGGTCCAGAAAGAATTTATTATGTTAAGACTGGAAGAGCAATTTTGCAATAAGCCACCTTTGCTAATGAGTTTATATGTATTTTGCCAATTAAAATAGGTTTAAAAATACAAATTTAGTTAATTAAAATTAATGGAACATAAATAACCTGCGTAGTAACGTAAGCTTTGGTTGGACAAAATAAGATTTTGACAATTGACATTGAATTGGAACTTGACAAAAATGGAGGGCTTTGTTAATCATCCATTGCATTTTGCTAGTATAAATTTTTTTAATCTCACGAAGTAGGTTTTACTTGATAGCGAAAAAGAACACGGGTTATGGTCGAAAAGTTTAAGCCTGGCCACAATATGAATAAATATGTCAAATGTCAATGGGTTCGGTCATAATATTAATATTGCACCTCCGATTCTTATGATATTTATCAAAATAATCTACAATCTGACTATGAGGATTCCGGCCAAAATATATTTTAAAATAAGTAGCTACGTTCCAATTAATTAGGTATATTATTGCAAATACTCTTTAGTTGAACTAAAAATTTGTATATAAAATGCTTAATAACCCCTATTAAAACTTTTCAATAGCGATAAATAAAAATAGTACATTAGCGCCCTCTATATATAATATGAGAGACGAATAAGTTGTGTACTTTCGTCTCTTTCTTACTTAGGTGTTATTTATTACTATGGTTACGATATTTCTTCCGCGAATATATCGTTACCATGGTAACATACGCACTGTATTAGAAGATTTTGGGCCGAGTTTTAACTACACGGTTTTGTTTTTTTACGAACCAATGAAAATTTACAAAATATATATAAGTAGCTAATATATACATAACAGAAAACTTTAAACAAATTAATATTTTTAAGGGGATCAGAACGTTATTACTAGTACAGCCTTACCAATATGAACTTTTTAACTTGTAAGAAAAACCTAAATTTTCTGCTCGTAGATTTTAGATTTAAAAGGAATGCGTTATTTGACTGAAGATTTTTTTTCTTAAAGAAATTCAGTATTTTAGTTTCAGAAACGGAAATAACAATTCAGATTATCAAATCTGCATGTTTATCAAAAACTTATTTCTTACAAAGAACTTATTTTTACATTAAAAACTTCTCTCGTTAAATTAAGAAACAACAGCTATTCTTAGCATGCATAGATCCAAATATCAACGTCATGAAATCATTTTTGACATGAGACAATCACTTTTACGGAACTACAAAAAAATGGTAAATCTTATTATTTTTTATTGTCTGCCTTTTTCACCATTGTAAATATAAAATAAAAATAAAAAATAAAATATGTTTATTAAGGAACATAAGATACATGTATCACTTATTCCACGTCATTAAATTTGAATTTGTAGGCATCCCTACTCATCGGCAAAGACAGAGGGTGTAGGCCGAGAGAAAAAGCCGGCGTAAAAAACTCTCGGTACTCTTTTAAAATAGCAAATCATTAAACAAGTTAAAGCAAAATGTACATAGTTGGTAGGGCTGTACAAAATAATTATTCAGCATAGTAAAACTTTTGCAACTTTTCGTTGTATTTAACATTGTTAGTAAATACTATTCCGAAAAACTCCAGAATCTATTGAATATACTGCCTAGCAGATAGTTTTTATTTTCTCGCTTGAGATTAGCTTTTAAGTTTGCTTTGTAATTTTTCGTAAACTTAGCAAATGCGCTTCTGAAGGTTAGTTTAATGTTGTTTAAGAGTCTTGTTTAAGATACTTTTGTAGGATTAATTCTTACTTGCCTTTTACACTAAGGCCTACAACGCACTAGCGGCTGGCCGCGATGCGGTGTGCCGCTGCGGTAGGCCACACATCGATTATTACATGAAGTGCACGATAACGACGCACTGATTTGCGGACAACCGTCAACCGCTCGGGTTGTTCTGAGGCTGCGACGAGCCGCACCGGCTGAATCATGCGGCGCGCCGCGTCCCCACCACGCACTCGGCGCGCACGGCAGACCGTATGTACCGCGGCCTACCGCATTGCGGCCAGCCGATAGTGCGTTGTAGGCCTAAGACTTGGCCAGATTTTTTGATTAACCATTAGGCTTCTAGGTCACAAATTTTGGTAGCAGTCAACCGTTTAACTTACTATTGTATTAAAAGTTGTCTTATACCCATGATTATGTAAATATTTGTTTGGGTCAGTGAACACAATAGATAACATTGTATTAATATAATAAACATCAGTAATTCCGACATCATTGTTGATTTTTTGTACCGCGGGTTTCCAATTATTTCAAAATTTCATCCAAAAAGGGTACATTAGACTGGCTATCTTCAAAAGCGCATTTTGCCACGACGTTATTTATTCCGGAAGGTGCTAATACAGTAGACCTTGCATTCAAAATGCTTCAAATCCTTGTAGATAATCTCTTCTGCAATAGGTTAACTTGGGAGTTTTATAAAAAGTAGTACAAAATTATACGAAACGAAATATGCCAGTGAGAAGAAACGCTTTATATAATATGTAAATCGCACAATAAATTTATATTAGTGAAATAATTTAGATAAGGTATGCTGAGGGCTCTGTCTTCCCGACATTTGAGTTTTCTGTGAAATAAATATTATTATTGAATTATGTGTTTTATTACATCCCCCATCTCTTCCTCAGACTGCAACTGTTTTTTAGAAGTGAGCCTGCTCTGCCATTGTTTTACATGCAATTCATTTTTGGCTGGCATTCCAAGAATTCCTTACCGCTGTGAAATCTGAATCTAATTAAATGACAATAGATGGCTATTTGCTACGTACTGAAAGTTTTGAGGGGTGTAGTGTGCAACCCAAGTGTACTCCAAGAACTGGGTTTCTTATTACCTATGGGATATGTGCAACGGCGAAGGCCTGGGTTATTTGCGATCCCAAGGGCAAGAACCAGTCTGTTGCACAGATCCCCGTTATCAAAGACGTTGCGCCTACTGAATGCTGTCTCCGACACTATCGAGTATCGACATATTTATATATTCGCAGAGTGAATTCACAGTAGCGATATTGTGTATATTATGTGTTTAATATTATATATGTACTTTATTATATTTTATTTAATGTTTCTCGACATTATCGTATTGGCATAGTCTATAAGGATAATGTATGTATTTCTGTTATAAATACATAAATATGTGAGGGTTGTAGCTTTAACAAATATATATACCTATAGTGAATATATAAATAAGTGCGTGATGTCTGCACCAACTCAATAGTTGTAATGAATGACAGAATAAGTAATAAAATATCGGATAAGATATCGAATAACGATAAATAAATTAATTGATTTTACGAATGCAAACACCATGTGGTGCCATCTGTTGACAAAACTACGCATCATTTTACGTCGAATTCGTGTCAGTTCAAGAAATTACGATCTTGAGGCGAATGAGGAGATGCATAACCAGGCTTTGATCTTGATCGAAGACATGTTACACATACCTCATCAATAAATGTTGTATATGAAAAGTGCTTTAACATGCAGTATCGCAATATTAGCGCTAGAGAATATAAAACATTTCTGTATTTGCAAAAATTTGTATTAATGTTATTACCTTAATGAAATCCTAAATAAGTTAAACTAAAGTAACATCGATATTATAGGACTGTTAGGCGGAACGAAGTTAGCCAGGTCAGCTAGTTACTTATAATTGTATTGCTCATCTGTATGAGCTACTAAGGCTGTAAGGGATACTCTTCTTTAATAAAATCCCAGAGGCTCTTTTATCACTGCCTTTCAATAAATTTAAGAAATGTATTAAAGAAAAGCTGTGTAAAAAAGCTTACTATAAAGTCGACGATTATCTAGTTGATAAAAGGGCCTGGGACTAGTGCTAGACAGGCTACTTCTAATTAATTTGCGATATTTGTTTTAAATAAGTGTTGTTTGATGATTTGCTGTTTTAAAAGAGTACCGAGAGTTTTTTACGCCGGCTTTTTCTCTCGGCCTACACCCTCTGTCTTCTTTGCCGATGAGTAGGGATGCCTTCAAATTTAATGACGTGGAATAAGTGATACATGTATCTTATGTTCCATAATAAACATATTTTTTATTTTTTTATTTTATGAGAAATTGTCTTAGCTGAGACATTTCATAAATTTGACAAAACCTATTTTAGTGAACGATTGAATCGATCCTCTCGGTGGTTTTTGTTATAGTTTCTTCTGTAGAAGCATTGGCAATTCAAAATTATTCGACTCCAAAATTTCAGGCACACAATATTTTTTCTTTTAGACGCTTGCGAAGTATGGTATGTAAGAACGAGAACAAAATTAAAGTTAAAAAAAAATAGATGAGTTATTAAAATGTACATTTTCCGACAATTGTCGTAGCTGCATATAGTTTCTTTTGTCAAATAAATTTTAATTAAAGTTTATCAAAGAAGCTGCTTCTGAAGAATTGGAATTTGATAAACCTCATCTTTAATGTGATACATATTTAATGTAGCTATGCAAAACAATTTGACAAATATCCCCCTTCTACCGACTTCGAAGATGTTGAGTTTATACAACGAGTTTGATTCGTTGAAGATTTCACTGTATCTAGACACATTTGCAAAAACTATGTTTAATAATATTTAATTAATTACTTAAGTATGTATATATTATCACAAAAACAACAAATCATTATTCCCTAAAATATCATATACGAGTATTATTATTTTAAACCAGCTTCCGCCCATTGTCCTTCCACGAAATAAAATACGAGTATAGCATAATGAACACACCTAAACATTATTTAGGAATCTGTTTTGTAGGTCAAAACTACAAAAATTTCCGACGCCTGTTTTTTTTTTTATATAGAACAGGGGGCAAACGGGCAGGAGGCTCACCTGATGTTAAGTGATACCGCCGCCCATGAACACTTTCAATGCCAGAGGGCTCGCGAGTGCGTTAACGGCCTTTCAAGTATTGGTACGCTCTTTTCTTGAAGGACCCTAAGTCGTATAGGTTCGGAAATACTTCAGTTGGTTCCACAAAGTGGTGGTGCGCGGCAAAAACTGCCATGAAAAACGCTCAGTTGTGGAACGGCTGACGTCGAGGTCATTTAACAATAAATAACAATGCTATATCATTAGTTTTTATTTCCTTAGTTCATGAATTGTATTATGATGTTTTGTTTCTTATTAACATAGTTTTTTTCCAAATTTATAATGAGTCATATGAAAATATTCGAATACCTGTTTTTTTTTAGTTTGGATGACGCCATCAATATAGAAAAAGATCTCTTCAGGCAATTTTTAATTGGCTATAAGCATATATTTATATAGGTATTTTATTGGGGCTCTTCTTCGTCAATATGTCTCTCAATACAGCTAGTTAGTCAAGCTTAAGCTGTAAAGATAACTAATTATCATATAATATAATTATCATATAATATAAATAATTAGTTATCTAATGTTAATGTATAAATTATATATTTTTATAGGTATCTTTTTTAAAGGGTTATTTCATAGGAATTCACTTCGATATAGAGGGCAGAGGGTTTTGGATCTAAAGTGGTGTGTGTTATGTGTCAGGTTGAACAGGATATAAATCCTGGGAGAGAAGAAGCGTACAAAGAAAAAAATGCCTACGATAGTGTTTGGTAAGCATTCCCAAAGTGGATGGCCGGCCTTGGACATGAAAAATATTCAAGGGAAAATTATTGATATAAGAAACGGCGTTCATTAAGTTGATACTAAGTATTGCACTATTAAAAACTGGTTTTCACAGCAACACTTGCAGTTCTCAGATATAGACTGTGGCGATAAACTACAGAAAATCGTATTTCTTTAAGAGAGGCTGTGCAAAGTTGATCACCTTTCGGTGGCCAAGTATTCCGTAAAAGTGATTGTAAGCCTGCTGTGAATCAATGTCGCCATTAAAGTTTGCTTGTTTTAAAAAACAAAGTGCTTTGCGGATCCAAAGTCCATGGAAGTTTTTTTAATGGTAAAATATAAAACATATTCACTTTAGGTGCATATGTTACACGCATTGGTTAGAATAATTAACATATAACCCATATTTAAATGTGTGCTATTAGAGGGGTAAGGTCCAATGACGTTAAAATTGCGAGTTCAGTGTGTTTTTAATTAAATTATTTTGTTTAAAATATACTTGCAAGAGTACCCTATAACTAATGGTGATTTTTTAAGCTTCATTATTAAGGTAAATTTCTAGGAAATACTAATAAAACTCAACAATGAAGTAGATTATTTTTTCAATCATTAAAATCATATGCAGAAGTGGAGGTTCAATGTTCTGTTAATAATAACTGCATTTTTATTTACTTTAATCAAATTATGCTTAAATATTGTTGATGCTTGAAGAACACAAATTATTGTGTTCTTCCGAATCGTTGAACCGATTAGTTATATTCGGTTCAACTATACTTTATTTAGTTAGTGACAAATTACAATCACTTAGAGTCTGGCTAATGAAAGTTGAAAAAGCGCGGCAAATTTAAAAAATATCACCATGGCAGCCCTAAAGTAAAAAGGAAAGTTGGAACAACTCACTTTGATACTTTGACATTCATTTTTATTTTACTAGTAGATGCTTGCAATTTTGTCCGAGTTATGAGGAGATTAAAAGTAGCTTATATCACTTGTTAACTCTTTATTAACTCCATACCAAACATCGCACGGATACGTCACTCCATTGTGGCGTATTAATTATCTAAATCTGTGACCTTTTCAATTGCTTGTTTTACTTCAGCAGTTCGTGCATTATCCTCAAGACTATCTGTAAAAGAACAATAATATTATCTCAAGGAACTAAAACTAATATGTACTTATTTAAAATAAAAAAAATATCAAGACGTTTTGACCGTACTAACTTTAGTGTTGTCATATAAAAAGTTTGCAAAAAATCCAGTATCTAAAGTAGATGAGGTAGAGGTTAGCCAGACTCTAGTAAGAAAATTTAAGGTAGTAATTGTGTACGCTCGTTCACAGATATATAGAAATTCATCAAAAATAATATAGAAAGTAAAACAATAATTATTGAATAACGCTTGCCTTTAATACGAGGAAATTCATATAATTTCTCTTCATATGATCCTTTTAGATATCATAAACCTTAATCAGTCTCAATGCATATGTAAAATAGATTTTCGTCTCTTTCAGTCAAATTGTGTTTACGCTGTGATGAAAAAAAGACAGCAACGTTACTGATTTTCTTAAAGAATAAAAATGCTAACAATTAATCAAGTACATGATTCTATTAATGTTGTCGGTGTAACTCCGGTTGAGTTGAGTTTGAATTGTTATTTTTGCATAAGTAAATTAAATCATTATTACATCGTGGGTTATACAAAAATTTAAATAAATTGCGTAATTATATTATGATAATGTATATATCAATACAAAGCTAATTTTTCCATTGCAAACTGGAACGTCGAGGCTAACGAATGTATTAAGTTAGTTTCATAAAGATATAATATTTTATATGTGTAAAGTGTGAATAACAGTTAAACGAAAATGGATATTCTTAATATAACAAAAGCTAATACTGAGTGGCAGCCAGATTCAAAAAGTGAGTACCAATTCATTGCTTTTTTTTTATAATAGGGGGTAAACGAGCTTGCGGGACAACCAAAAATGGCAGTCTGCGCAGCCCATAGACACCCTCTTTTAGTGGGTGCGTAGCCTTTGAGGGAGGAGTAGCCTCGCTTTTTAAACATTTGGAGGTCGTATCTCTAAAGGGGAAGACCCCCACCGGGAGCCGATTCCACAGTTCGCTAGTTCGCAAAAGAAAATGCCTTGTGAAAGGGACTGTGGAAGACCCACCATCAAGATGATGCTGGTGAAATATAGATGTCGTTCGGCTCGTACGGTGTTGAAAAGAGGCAGGAAGGATCAACCCAAACAATTCTTCCTAACACTCTCCGTGATAAACTTTGTAAAAAACGCAAAGAGACGCAATGTCTCTGCGTACCGAGAGAGAATCAAGCCGATCAGTAAGACATTGGAGATTGACAATTCGACAAGCCCTTCGCTGAATTTGGTCAAAAGGAAGAAGCTGGTATTTGGGAGCACCGGCCCAGAGATGCGAGCATTGTGTAAAAGTGGCAACATCCCTTGGTTTTGACTTCCGGTTATTTGTATCTGTATCATGATCACTTTTTAAAACAAGCATGTAAATGATAAGCAGCAGCAGATAGAGCAGTGTTGGCCTAGTGGCTTCAGCGTGCGACTCTTATCCCTGAGGTCATAGGTTCGATCCCCGGCTGTGCACCAATGGACTTTCTGTTTGTCTTAATGCACTTTTATGTGCGTATTTAACATTCGTTCGAACGGTGAAGGAAAACATGGTGAGGAAACCGGCTTGCCTTAGACCCAAAAAGCCAACGGCATGCGTCAGGCACTGAATGCTGATAACCTACTTGACTATTAGATTACCAAATGATCATGAAACAGATACAGAAATCTGAGGTCCTGACCTAAAAAGGTTGTAGCGCCATTGATTTATTTTTTATGGAGGAATGGCGGTTGTTCACGATGTTTTGTTCCCACAAAGACACAAATCAAACTCAAAACCTCCAAGAAGGTACAACCTTTTGAAGGTTTTATATAAACAGGTAATTGTTTCAGATGTAGATATCAACGAATGGTTCCTAATGGGATCGCCCGCACCAGTTTTATTAATTATGGCGACTTACTGGTTGTTCGTGATTAAAGTGGGGCCATCGGTGATGAGTAAACGTTCGCCATTAACTCTAAGAAATATCATGGCTGCCTATAATTTTGGACAAATAATACTAGCATTTGCCATATTCTCCAAGGTTAGTATCATACTATAAATAACAAAATAAAAAGTTTTAAAAATGAACGTTTTCAAACCAAAACACCTTCCTGCCCTGCGATTCTGTAACTCACTTTTCGAACTCACACAGCGGTTTTCGCATCGGTCGCTCTCAAATCAGTCGTGAAGCAGTCATTTTATGATTTGGCATTCTGAAAAGGTGGGAGCTTGTAGTTTATTGATTATTAGAATGCCAAATCATAAAATGACTGCTTCACGACTGATTTGAGAGCGACCGCCGATGCGAAAACCGCTGTGTGAGTTCGAAAAGTGAGTTACAGAATCGCAGGGCTGCGCCGAGAATTGAACTCTGTTCACAACGTACGTGAACACGTATCGTACGTGTGCGTTAACCACGGCGTTTATTGAATGTATTATTGAATTAAAAAAATTATATTGTAGGGTGCTGCTTTCATGTGGAATAATGGATTTATACAAACCGAATGTGTAATGGAAAATATTGAATTAAAACAATGTGTAAGTATATTCAATAACGAACGCTGAAATACAATTTTTACATAAATATTGTAGACTAATTGTATGTAAATCCTATAATCATAATGCATAATGGATGTGTTAACTATAAAGTGTATTTATGTATTATAAGTGTACAGCTTGGTAGCCAGTGGACTGCGATTTTTTTTTTTTTTAAAGACAATTCACACCAATTGACCTAGTCCCATGCTAAGCTGGTGAAGCTTGTGTTATGGGTACTAGGCAACGGATATACATACATATTATTATAGATAGATAGATATAAATACATATTTAAACACACAAGACCTAAGCACAACACCAAATGCTCATCACATCGATGTTCGTCTCAGCCGGGGATCAAACCCGGGACCCATGGATTCGCAGTCAGGGGTACTAACCACTAGACCAATGAGTCGTCATAAATGTGTGTTTAAAATTTAAATGTATCTGTATAGTATATGTAATGTATGTATATACCTGTATATGAGCAAGCTGCACTAGATAACTAAATATGTGCGAGGGTGAACCTAACAACCCCACAGACGTACCCTAACACATAAATAGTGAATAAATAAATAAGTACGGGAGAACTACGGGTAGGATCAAAAGTTCATGGTGGTGGAATTATCTTAAAGCTATCGGACAGGCTCACCACGACAATTTAGGGCTTGAAGTAGTTTTAGCCACTTTGTGAGGAAGCGAGAAATGAATAAGACAGAGCAATATTCAAATCCGATTTATTTTTATAAAACAATATCTTAAATACTACATACACCTATTTACACATACATTATATTTTTCTTGTGTGCTGATGCTGTATCACACACCTTCAGCTGTTAAAATAACAGCTAATAAGCTTTTAGAACAGCCACGTGAGCCGTGTCAGCAGATGGTCAATTTTCAAATGAAATCTGAAGAGAGAGTAATATGTATAAAATGTGCCTGTAAATAATGATTGATTCCAAAATTTTTGTTATTAAAATTATCGTGATTGTCCCTCAAGCCCGGAGATTAACTTCGATGAATGTGATCGAAAAATAATAAAAGTGTATTTGTGTAATTTAAGAATAATTTTTAAGACGTAAAAACTTGGTGTTTGTTTACTTATAGTACGTCATAGGACCTGGTGCGACGCTAGAGGTATTTTCGTGTTCTTGGAATTATTCATGTTTAATTTGAATTTTTAAACCCAATACCTAACATTATTTAAAATTTCCATTTGTAGATTGTATAACTATATAAATCAGTGGCGCTACAACCTGCTTTGGTCTGGGCCTCAGATTTCTGTATCTGTTTCATGATCATTTGTCAATCAATAGGCAAGTGATCACTCCTGTGCCTTATACACGCCGTTTTGCGTCTAAGGCAAGCCGTTTTCCTCACTATGTTTTCCTTCTTTCTAGCGAATGATAAATGCGCACATATAGAGTAAGTCCATTGGTGCACAGGGATCGAACCTACGACCTCAGAAGTAAATAGGCCAATACTGCTCTCTGGTAGGATGTATAGACACTTATAAATAACCTTGATTGATATAGTTTTTAACGCTTATAAGAATAATCATCTATCAGCAAACACTCAGAGTAATTTCACATTCATTTGCAGGTTACGAATGGCGTCTATTTGTACTTTATAACAAAAATCACCGAGCTACTGGACACAGTGTTTTTCATACTTCGTAAAAAGTATAACCAAGCGAGCTTCCTTCACATATACCATCACTCTATTACAGTATTAAGCACCTGGATAGCCTTAAAATACGAGCCCAATACCAACTCCACACTGTTCGTGGGAACTTTGAATTCATTTGTACATATAATAATGTACACCTATTATGCATTGTCTGCATATCCACAATTGACAAAGTATCTCTGGTGGAAGAAGTATATAACGAAATTGCAACTGGTAATTTGTTTTTATAATTGTAGTTAGGTTACATATTGTACAATATTTATTGTGGAAAAAAAATTCATAAAGAATATTATTTATTTATTAATGAATAACGTCGCGAAGTCATAAAAGTGTCTAACAATTATCTTGAATTCGATTTATATGTCGCAGCCAACTAGCTTAATAAGACGTTCAGTTAACAGCCTAGCGTCTTAAATAAACAGCGTCGTTTACCTAGCGGCCTGAAAGGTATTAGACGTTTGATATTTAAGGATTCGCTCTTGTTATATAAATCATTTGTTTACAATAGCATCAAGGTTTAGACATTTAAGGGTGTATAGATTTGGAATTATATGAATCAATGCATCGGTCGTCTACGTAAACGCAACTTACCAAAGTCTAATGAAAAGGTCAAAGTGTATTCACTATTGTAATTCATGAATGACAGATGTAACTTGAAGGAATTTTTCATGATCATGTTATGTTAATTTTATAATATTTTTTATCTTTTTCAGGTACAATTCGCCGTGATGATAGTGCACTTATTAATCGAATATAATGTTACAAAATGCAAACCATCCTACGTTATAATGTCAATAATGCTGTTTAATTTAGCATTTTTCCTGTATCTATTTAGTAATTTTTATTCGAAAACATATAAAGAAACTAATGTAGTAGCCAATGGAAAAACAAAGAATGTAGATTAAGCTTATATCCTAAGAGACCAGGGCTCTTTGCTTCTGCCAGACCTTCGTCATTTTATAAAAGCTGAAAGTTCTTCTGTGCGTGTCCCCTATACAGGTAAGAACGACCAGACACTATAGAGTTTGGGTAGTGGTTACTTTGGCAGATAACAGGTAGTAAAGGTGTATAAAATAGTACCATAAATTCGTTAAAGTATATAACTAATTTTAACTCAATTTTTTTAAATTTTATTAGGGATAACTTTATAAATATCGTCATACATTGCCGGACACTAATGACAGTTGCTTACCCCTGCCAGACACCCCTAAACATTAATAAATTATAATTATACTTTCGTTAGAGTATAAAAGCTAAATTTTATATATGTTACTTGGGGACCTATGAAAAAATGATACCTCAATAGCCGGACAGTTTCAATGGTTTTTACACCCTGCCAGACACATTGAAAGTCCGCTGTAGGTCCGAGCGCGAGCGCTTAGGCTTTACTACCTGTTATCTGCCAAAGTAACCACTACCCTAACTCTATAGTCTCTGGTCGTTCTTACCTGTATAGGGGACACACACAGAAGAACTTTCAGCTTTTATAAAATGACGAAGGTCTGGCAGTCCTGAGCTCTTGATCTAATAGATTATAATAAAGCTTTAAAGTATAGACACATCATAAATTGTCTTTTTTACCTTTAGCATAAATTGAACCAATTTTCATGCGGCTTGGGATCAATGGATTGTTCATACAATGTGCGGTTTTTTGCATAGGCATATCTAAGGTTAAAAAAATCGTGAAGTGAAGACACAGGCGGATTAACTTATCTATTAAGACATTACCTTTCCTCCATGTAATGAACAACATAATATTAGGTTAGTTTTAACTTTTTTTACAAATTCCTTATATAATAAGTTATCCTAAAGCCCATATGGACATATGGCCTCCAACTTTAGGGAAGCGCAAGTGATACCAACATAAATATACTCCTGCGACAACAGAATAAGATCCTAAGAGCAATTGCAAAAGTACCATCGTAATAAACACAACGAAGTTCCCGAGCGCCTTAAAATGAGAACTATTAAAGAGGAAATCCGGAGACTCGCAGCTGCAACAACGAGCGGTTAATCTGTCATGTGAAGAACCTTCCTCTCCAACTCACCATTGAACAGTATGTGATTCGACTAAAACATCACCATATTCCTGAGCTAGAAGACCGGCAGTAGCTCTAGACAGAAGATGAGTAGATGCTTCCAATGGGAAGTCACTACACATGACAGCACCACAAAACAGATTCGCTCAAAGCCTTAGGGGTACAAGTACCCGCAGAAAAAAAAGTCAATAACTATATGTATTATGTATTTTTGCACTTCTTGCTTACCTTATCTAATTTAATACATTTTTTCACAGAGTTTGCCTGGAAGAGATCGCTGGAAAGCGATAGAGCTTCCAGTTGCCCTCTTTTTCATTTAATTATGTTCAATTTTTATTATATTAATAAATAAATAATTAAACGTATAAAAATGTTTGTTATAAGGTTAATTGTTGGATGACGAAGCAGCCAACTGTGGCACGAGACATGCACAATTTCTGGTAATATTCATAAAACTATTCGAAGACGTAAAAACCCTTTATAATGATTCAATGTCGGACAATTTCACAGCTGTACTCATTTATTTTAATCCTCCAATCCAGTTCGGTTCAGAGAACTTTATACACAACAAAGTATATTATGATTTATTTATTTACACTTCGTTACCATATACAAAAACATACACACAAAAAAGCAGGTTACATAAGTTATTACGCAACGGGCGGCCTAATAACAGAACTAGATTAAGCGTCATAAGATCTTTGTGGAGAACACTTGGGGAGGCCTATGCTGAAAAGCAAGACGATCAAAAAACCGGTGTCTAATAGGAAATAATATTACATGATTACATTTACTTTATCTACAATTCGTTAAAAACTAAGTAGAAATAAGATAAAATGTAACTTACAAGATTGTCAATAAAGGCTATATTTATTTATTTAAGCGTGAAGTCAGTAGCCGGTCTCAGGCGTACCCACGGCCAAAAACCTAGCACGCGGCGAACCTGTTCAACAGGTCACAAGATTGTCATAAGTTAATTATAATTAATTAATTAACAATAATATTAATAAAAGCCTTTATTGTTGTTAGTACATAAAAATGAGACGTACAAAAAATGTATCACTTAAAATAAAAATAAATACTAATCATTTATCACCAAGCCGGCTGATTTTGTCTTTGGACATAGGCCTCCTCTAAGGCCTTCCACTCTTCTCTGTTTCTAGCTTTACGTACCCACATAGGGCCAGCTACCCTTTGCACATCATCTTCCCATCTTTTTGTTTGTCTTCTTCTTTTTCTTTTGTCATAACGAGGAAGCCATTCCGTCACATTCTTCGTCCATTTATAGTTTCGTCTCTCATAATGTGTCCTGTCCATTTCCATTTCAATCTTTTACTAGCAGTAACAGCATTTCTAATCTTTGTCACGTCCTTTATTTCTTCTAGTTTACTCTATCTTTCAATTTTAGAACACTGCTTTCGATACTATTCTGAGTTCTGACATACTCTTAGTTTGTTTTGTTGTTTATCAGTAAGGCTAAGTTCAGATGACCGCGCGGTACAAGATCAATATAAACGGTAATTATCGTTTACATTACCGCGCGGTACCACACGCCAACTCGCGGCGCGCTCCGACCCGCGCGCTTCCACGCGGCCGCGCGCGGCACAAGTTTTGCAAACCTGTATCGACCTGTTCAGTTGATCCGCGCGGCTTGAGACGGAAAGACACATAGATCGATGCAAAATTAGTACCGAAGATATGGTATTAAGTATTTGGTGATATGCAATATCTTATAGCATCTTCACTGGATTTTAAATCATTTTCTATAGAATGGTATAAAAAATCAAAGGATGCAACTGACATCCGGAAATAGTTAAAAAAATTATCTTCGTATAACCTCAAGTCGGGATACAAAGTGACAAACAGGCTGGAAGAAAGTCTGTCACTTAAAATTGGATGCACCCAGTATCGTCTTTGTCTTCTTCTGCGACGTCTCAGTCTTCTATATAAAATCCATAAGCAAATTGCCTCCTCCACGTCCATTGTCAATCAATGTTGAAGCCACACTGCCGCGCGTACATATACCGTCATGTGAATGCTCCAACCGCGCGGCGACGCGCGGCCACGCGCGGTCATCTGAACTTAGCCTAAGTGACCAGGATAGACATGCGTATATCAGGCATGGTAATATACAGGCATCAAATACTTTTCTCTTGTAAAACATTTTCAAGTTTCTGTTTTTCATTATTTCTGACAGTGACCAGTTACTTCTCCAAGTATTTGCAACTCTACGGTCCAGTTCCTTACCCATGCATTGTTTATTAGCTATCAAATGTCCTAATGTTGATTTTTAATTGATTAATTATTATTATTAATTTTATTGCTATTCTGTTCTTATAAAAAGTTATGAAAATGAATTTAAATAGGAAACATAAAATTAGGCCTTACTTTGTGAGATTTGCGCTTCAATTAATTTTTTATCGTCGATGGAAGTCTGAGTATAGTTCAATATTTATTATTCTAATGCTCTTTTGCAATTTAAATTTTGCTTTTAGTGACGTAATTTTTCCTATTTTGGATAGACATTAAACTTAGGTCTGAGAATACAGATGTTGGATGTATTGGCTAAATTTATCATTAATGGATGTCTGATTAGAATAGTTCAATATTTATTCTTATGAACTTATTAACATTAAATTTGGGATTTAGTGAAGAAATATAATGATATGAGTTGATTGAAGTTTATCTGTAAGAAGCTGATACAAAAATTTACAAAATAAACATTTTATTCCACGTTACAAAGCTAGATTTAGATGCTGGCGTTAGCTCAGCCTTTCGATTCTGTAACTCACTTTTCGAACTCTCACAGCGGTTTTGGCAGCGGCGGTCGCCCTCAAATCAGTAGTGAAGCAGTCATTTCACGATTTGGCATTCTGATTTACAATAAACTACAAGCTCGTTCCGCTTGTGAAGACGTAAAGTGAAATTGCTTAACAGAATACCATGACATTCCAAAAATGACGTGAGTGACGAAGGGAGTGTTGTTAGTGCGAGGTGAACTCGCGGATTAACAGAATCACACGGCAGATAAGATGCTCAGTAAAGTATCATAAGAAAAGATCCAAACAACAAAAAAAAGTATCAAAGAACAGATCCAAATGAAAAGTTCAGGCGCAGGCGTTTACCCAAAAGGCGACCATACTGCAGAACACGAAGTTATAGAAATAACAATTAACAAACGTAGCCTAAGAGTAGATATAATAATAAAAATATAACCCATTTGATATGGATTTTTTATTTATTTATTATTTTTTTTGTTTTTTTTTATTATTCTTTTATTATTTTTAGTATTACTTTGTAGGTTAAGAAAATTGTAAATACTGTATTATTTAAGGTAAGTTATTGTTTTAATTGTTTTGTGCATTTGTGTATTAATAAAAAAATAAAAATAAAAATTTCGTAAATAGAATTTATGAAATATTAGTATTATTATTAGAGATTATTTTTAATGGTATGGAATTAAAGTTGCTTTATTATTATTATTACCGTGCACGCGGCAATGGCGTGTAGGTACATGTATTTAATTAGGGCTAAAACATATTTGTCTTTCACTGTCGTCAATTTATATGTAAAGGATTGGATTCTTATAAAATATACTCGTACTCCTTATAAACCTTTTTATTTTTTTTCTTCTTTAGACCTACTTGCTTACCTTTATGGATAGTAAATAACTTAGTTATAAAGACAAAGTCATAATTGTTTATTCATAATGGTAACACAATAGTCCAGTCAGTCAAGACAATTAATTCATTATAATTCCAAAAGTTTTCAAATTTTGATGTAAGGTCGGGAGTGGTATTAAAACAAACTATAAAATTTTGCAACCTGCTCTGCGGTCCGGAACATTGTTAAAAATGCAATGCTATTGTCGTCCCAATGTACCATTCACTTGACCGAAGTTTGAAAATTTTTGGAATTATTATCAAATTTTCGATTTCGAATGTCTATAATGACTGGTGTACAATGTACACTTATGAACGTCAAAAAATAAATAAACTCTCCGCCTCTTTTTAACGCCAAGTTATTTGTTTTACACAATGTTTGTAAGGAGCTGTAACCATTACTCCATGTTCTTGACTTCTTAAGTAATTAATAATAATAAAATAAATGAAACAAAGATTTGTCCTCTATCAGGAGGAGGCATGGTTAAATAGGAGCACGCACTTACATTCTCGTGAGAACAACACGCAAATATATGAGAATACTAAGTATAGATGGCTAAAGAATCTATCATGAGTTTTTAAAAAATATTTTTACTAACAACTACATTTTTCATATTTTTTTTTCAATGTAAGAACTACTGATTATTAAACTTAGACATACGCCTTACGCAAACGCTCAAACAGCTTAGATTATAGGTAAAATATGGGCTCCGGGTGGCTTAGACAAGACGCCTTAACAGTTGTGTTTGTAGAAAGTCAAAAACCAAATTTGTATGATTATTTTTCCGACCCAAATATCGACCAATAGAATTCCATTCACCATTCGACGTCACGTGGTACAACCTACATGGTATTATACTGATAATTTTTTGAAAATTTTCTCTGGTAGTTGCTTCAAGAAAAGTATTAAGTAGTTGTTTTATTCATTATGAAATTCTTATTTGTTAACTGTACATTTCGTCTCATGGTGCAATTCTATTGGCCGACATTTGGGTCGGAAAAATAATCCCCCGAATACCACACGAGCTTCAAAATTATCTGGCATTTCCCTCAAGGTTCCCTCACGAGCTCGTGATTTTTTAACCTGAAAAACTTGACGACTTTATTTGTTTGCAACGAACCTATCGGGAAATACCCGATAATTTTGAAGCTCTTGTGGTATTATAAGTGACAATCTGTCGACACGAACTGTCATTTGCATACAAATTAAATTAGGGGACCTGGCCAAAACCCCTGGTATCTCACTCACCGCACGAAATGCGAGTAACATAAAACGATCTCATTGAATCACTTCACGCCGGTTTCTATGAGACAGTGGTACTTCCCCGGTAGTGCTTGCCCATTTGGCTCAAGCGCGATAGCAAAAGCATGGCATCTCCCACTAGGAAAGGGATTGACAGTTAGCATTGTTGAAATAACCTTTGTCACAGGTTATTTTTTATATTTTAGCAAACATAATTTATTATACAGATAAATAAAGAATTAAATATTTAAATGACCACTTACTTAATAGTAATGAATAAATCATTAGCAGAGTAAACTTATTTAAATATTTACTTAAACAACTGTAAGGCCTTATTATTGAGGCTGAGATATAAAATATTTTAATAACAGACATTTCGTCTTGTTGAAACAACTATGGATCAGTGATGTTGACACATTTTATAAAGAAATTCACCAAAGTGTTTATTGCCAATTCTCCTCGTCCATCCCTTGATTTGAGATCTGTCAGTAAATGTAAATTTAGAAGCATTTTTTACTGACATTTATAAGTGTACCTGAATAAAATGACATCTTGATTTTGAATAGCCATATTAATTATAGTTTCATAGACTGAAACGGTTCATTAAACCTTAACTCTTATACGTCAGAGTACCTACAAGTATTGACGATCGTTTTCGAAAATGATGAAAATGTCTTGTAAAAATTATTTTATATTTGGTTGTCATGTGTGATTTTATAAATATTTAAAAGATAGTAAAGATAATAATAATAATATATGTTTGCTTTTCAAGTTGCACATTTGAAATAACAAGCTTAAATTCTTAAGTTTATTTGAGGGCCCCAAAAAGGTTTATTTCCCGAAGAGGTAAATCTTCTCCAATGTTTTCTTATATATATGATAATCTTAATAGTGATATTAAAAGAGCCTTCAGAATATTTTAATACAAACAGAAATTAATATACAATATCTGAAACAATTACATTATACCACAACTGGAATAAGATGTGTGAAATTTAATATACGAGTAAAACGCGCTATAGATGCAGCGTCCCAGATCCTAACATATGATTCATGTAAAACCCTTAACTCCATTGACTTCCGATCCATCCATTCTCCTACCTCTCACGCCAGCACACTTTCTGGTTGGCCGGGCACTGATCACATGTGTTACTGGCTGACTGCTGACTTCGCAGGCTGTACACAGACACAAAAAACTGCTGACTTCGCAGGCTGTACAAAGATATAAAAAAATAGTTACATACGCCTGGAGCAATACTCTTTTCGGAAACGAGGGACACATTGGATCTGATCAATGGTGATCATTCATCTCCCTACAAATGGTCCTTGGGAAGGATAATTATGGTGTAAAGCGGCAAGACTGCTTGGGGGTGGAAGACGTGCCGACTGCAGCTAGTGTACGATGAACGAAGGTTAAACTACAAATCTGAAGGACCTTAAGGCTCAATATTGGAGACGGTGCTCCAAGGCCGGGGCTTTAGCACCTTACTTTATTTGTGATGGGTCGTTCGATGCATAAGAGCGAGCAGCGTGTTTCACTTGTATTTATTCAAATAAACGACGAAAACACTTAAAACGCGCATAATTTTTTTGGTTAAACGTCACTTTTAAGATACTAATACTTAATACAAATAGATGGCCGTGTTTTTCACACAATTTATTGAATTAAGATATTACACGAGTAATTTATATAACTACTGATTTTTTTAATTTTATACGCATTAATTAGGAAAATAAAAACATTGAAAGATCAATTCAATGCGTTTTTTAATCATGATCTCGTGAGTTTGATTTTGGCCGTACAGCAATAATTGTTATATTATGTGAAAAATAATATTAACGCACGAAATTCCTTTTTAACAGTTTTTTTAAACAAATAAAAGTTCATTGACTCAAAATACTATGTTTCACAATCTAATGGTATGTTAAGTTTATTCACGTGTTTTTTGAAGGTTAGGACTAATTAAATACTTGACGCGCCATCTATGTGTCAGCCTACGAACTTTTCAGCCCACCTAATAGTTCCTCGTACAATAAAGAAAATCGTCCGGTACCAGCAGTGTGTGAGGCTCAGTCTAAAGAAAAATATTGAAGGAAATAGGAATGAATCTATAGGCAGTTATTGGTAGTCACAAAAATCTATTCTTCACATATATAATACATATTGGTATGTTTAGTAGTGCAATTCCTTTCAATAAACCTCTTCAGTGAATTTTTATTTTATACATTTCACCCGCGTAGATCTCTTCAACAATAAGCGTTACATTTCAGCTAATTAATATAAAACTATAATTTTAATATAAATAAATTACGCCTCACGTTGTTTGACCGCTATGGACTCCTAAACTACTTAACCGATTTCAATCAAATTTGCACACCGTGTGCAGTTTGATCTAACTTCTTATCTAAAGGATAGCCTAGCTTACATTTCAATTTATACCCCCAATTATATGTTATTGCAAATTATTTGACAGTCACAATTCTACCAGATGGCGCTGTGTTAAAAGTAACAACGTTTCACATTAAAGCTACAATTTAATGGCATAACCACAAAAAAAGCATGGCTGTTCCCATGACTGTTGTTCTCCCACCGTTTCCCTTAAATAGTTTACTACTATGTAATATAACTAAAATCTTAGCTGCAGCAACGCCTGGCCGATTCTGCTAATAAATTATAGAACAAAACGTTCCTCAGGAATCACGCTATTGGTGGAATTCGTACCACAGATTTTATGGATTTTGAGTCTTATCTTATAGACAGACATACGCTAGGCAGTGGCGTAACAATAGAGTGGCAGAACTAGCAAAATGACACGGGCCCTCGACCCAAGAGGGTCACTGCCCAAGAGATATTATGTTCTATGGATGAATGTGAAGTCTCCAATACGCGTTGGGCTAGCGTGGGAGTCCCCACCATTCCTTCTCGCCTCAAAAAGGAGGCATATCCCCATTAGTTGGACATATACAACGTGTAATTGAGTACGCTGAAAATATCTTTATTAAAATTAAACTGAGTACAACGTGACGATTTTTACTTATAGGGCCCCATTAAAAGAATTGCCACGAAAGAAGATTTGCCACGGGCCCCAGATGGTATAGTCACTGACGCTCGGATACTTTATTTCAGTTGTAAGGTTTGTATAAAAATAAAACACATCATAATATTGATTGGCTAAAAGATTTGAGAATACATTGCATCAACAATTCTCTATTGTTCACACGTCATTGGCCCAATTTGAGACTTTTACATCGAATTACTTTGACACCAAAGTCATTACCCCTTACAGGGCAAGGTCGTAGATATTTGTTTATTTTACGCAGAAAGGATATATTATACCAAATGTTTTGTTTAAATAAAAATAAATCAGCGGCGCTACAACCATTATAGGTCTGGGCCTCAGATTTCTGAATCTGTTTCATTATCATTTGTCAATCCAATAGGCAAGTAGGTGATCAGCCTCCTGTGCCTGACACACGTCGTCGACTTTTTAGGTCTAAGGCAAGCCGGTTTCCTCACGATGTTTTCCTTCACCGTTCGAGCGAATGTTAAGTGCGCAAAAAGAAAGTCCATTGGTGCACAGCCGGGGATCGAACCTACGACCTTAGGGATGAGGGTCGCACGCTGTAGCCACTAGGCCAACACTGCTCTGTTTTGCTGCAATTTTGTTATACAATTATAAATTATGAAATTATTGGTGTCAAATCGGTCAAGCCGTTTTCATGTTATGTCGTGACAACGGAAAACGGGTTTCATTTTCATATATATAGATCTGTAACTACGTCTTTAAAAACTCGGCGATGCCTTTTAAATATGATAATATTGTTCTACGCATTCCCTTACATTAGATATTATTTAAAGTGTGACTTTTTTTGAGGCATATATAACAAATGTATTTTTTTATAAAAACAATTAGACTGACAGAATTATATTGGATGAAGTCTCCTGTAGAGACCAATTTTAATAATCAAATCACCTAGCAACAGGTTATGTTGTTATATAAATAACATATATTTATGAAAGTAAAGAGAAAGTAGCCACCTTGAAAAGTAGTGTTGCCAACTTAATTTATTTATTGTCTATTACCGACAACACCTCTTTTCAATGTAATATGAATCATTAAGATTACTCTTTTAAGTTACACATACATATATTAACGAATTTTTACTATGATATAGCATATACAGGTGTTGTTAATGCTAACTGATTGTCAGTGTTAACATACTTCACAACAACTTTTCCTTTATTAATTAACTCTCTAACATGTGGTAACATATCAATATGTTTCAGTGTCTTAATAATATACTCTGTACTGGCTACTTTAATAGCAGATTTATTATCACATACTTAAGAAAATATTTAAATCTAAATTTAATAAACTGTAAACCTCTATACATTACTCTGAGCGCGGATGTACTATATCTTATTAACAGATATTTCGCCTTGTATGTAATTCTTTGATGTTTACAGAATTACGTGAAATAAATATTGGTTTGCTTAGTATGTTTAGAAGGATGTCATCGTACCGTGCGTAACAAGCGGATTTTGGTAAACAGTGGCTAATAAATATTATTGATTTTCATATTTGGATTTGGAATGCATTGAATACTAGCTGACTCGGCAAACGTTTGTTTTGCCATGTATATTATTTCTAGGAAACATTTTTTTTAGTTCAATAAAAATGACTATCTACAACAATAAAAAATTGGTTGATCATAGAGAGGTGAAAATAAGGGGTTGTATGTATTTTTGTATGTTGTATCATAAAAATATAAAAACAAAAACATATCTAAAAAATAAAAATAAAAAATTTGGGGTAGTCATCCTTTATCACTTACGGGTTTGAAAGATAGATAGTAGCCATTTCTCAGACATAATATACATCAAAAAATTCATAAGAATCGGTCGAGCCGTTTCGGAGGAGTATGGGAACTATAAATATATATTAATCAAACTATGCTCCATTGTTAACAACAGCTCAAGCAGCTTGCAATCTTTTGCCTACTCTTTTGCCTTTTGCTATCAAATTTTGTGTACACTGTGGCGAAAAGATGGTGAAAACTGATTTAGCTTTTAAGGATAAATGAGTAAATTTATATGTAAAATCAAAGAAAGCAAGAATCGTACATGATGTTTATTATCAAGGACTCAATATAACATGCGTTAGCATAGTTAAAGTTCATATAATAATGATGCCATCAAAAACATAACTTGAAAAAAAACCAGTCCCGCGACTCAGTTCTTCAATAGTAAAAAATTAGATCTACGTAATGTCGACTAATTTATTCTCTAAGCTTTTATAAATTAATGAGAGATTGACAATATTAAGAAATTTGACTAATTATAATTTGTTCATATTGAATGAATTTGAAATATACCGTTTGGACACAATCCCTGCTTGGCTTCCAATTTTATTCCAACGATGTTATAAGGGGAGTCGGGAGTCGGCCTGAACTGCTTCGAGAAAAAGTTAGTACGGCTGTGTCGCTATTTTGCTCGACATGGCGATCTCACTGCCCCTATATAATTATGGTTACAAATACCGAACTAATTGTATTCTTCTATACGTACTGCTTCTCAATAATACGTACAAATTGTCTTTATAAGTATAAAACACTTAAAACTTTCTAAATGTAAGTTCTTATCACACCAGATTGAAAATCTGGTTGTGCGTCAATAATTAATTATGTGTGCGCAATTAACATATATTAGTACGTTGAAGAAAACAGGTTTAAACAAAAAAATAATATATAAAGACAAATAAATTTTTTGCGGAATTTAATAATTAAGAATACCGGGGAAATATTCAATATAAGAGGGATAAGTAGCAATATGAAATCATAAATACAAAACACTATAAAATATTTGAGTTTATGTAAAGAAGGAATTCATTCTTTTTTTACTTTATAAAAAATACACTTAAAATGGAACAACGCTTACTGTTTATTGCAATATAAATCACAAGACAAAGTCACAAAGTAATTGTACACAAATGTAAAATTATTCATAACGAAAAACTGAAATATTCAATATTAGAAATAGACACAGTGGACCAATCGTGGCCCTATAGCTCAAAAATAAAACCTAAACTAGCAAAACGCGAAAAGATGATAGAAAAACGCCTACTTAATTTTTTAAAAGTATATAAAGTCAGAGGCCACGATAAAATGGCCTTGTGCAGGAGACTTAGCACATTATTCAGACAATAGATAGACGTATAAAGTGACGAAATAACCCGGCCGAATCAGTAAACCACTCAAATAGACCGGAATACTCGGGTCAGAAGATATTAGAGCTGTAACATGATAAGGAAGTATGTATTATTAAATTAAGCTGGCTGGCATAAGCTGTAGAAGGTCTTTACTCCAGAAGGGGTTCTAACCCTACACTAAAGACCTAACGAAATACTTAACATATTTTATACTTATTTATATTTTTGAAGTGAAACTTCTTTATCGGGGTTGGAAAAAAATTTAGTGTAAAATTTTTTCGTTACGCGTCACATTTTTCGGTTACGCGCCATGTTGCTTTTTGAAGTCAAACTTCTTCATCGACGTATGGGAGAAATTTTGTAGCAAATCGTCACGTATTTCAATTGTAGTAATAATTCTATTACAATTAATGAAATTCTATAATAATCTTCGTAGTAATAAGGTAAAATGAAATATTTGTATTCATGTCTATGATAATAAAAGCCTTTTGTTAAACTTTATCTAATTTAACGAATTTCTGTAAAGTTGCATATAGTAGATCATTTTTCGAAAAATAAGATCATAAAGAAGTTTCACTTCTTACGTGTGTACACCTAGTACACGCACATTTTTTTTCAGAATTTAAATATTAAATCCATTAAAGTTTATATTTGTAAGTCAATTCTATATATTTGTGTGTGGTAAATTAAAAATATCTGTTTTTTAAGGTTTGTAATTTAATAATAGCATAATTGAAATAATCCCTATTATTACTTAATTTAAAAAAAGTTTAAATATTATTACATCACTTTTTTTTAAATCACGACACACGAAATACTTGTTAATTGTTATTTAATGTGTATTTTGCTACACATAAAACGTAATTAAAGTACTCTGACAACTCAGAACTCACAGGCCTCAAAACACAGTTCTTACTATATTAGCAGCTCTGTTTATGTTTTTTTATTTATATGGTATTTAATTGTTATTATTATAGAAACGAAACATCGTATGTTTGTTTACAAATCCCACAGGAGTACATCTAGACTAGAACTGTATTTCAGCGCTGTACAAATGTGACCTTATGATAGATCAAACAATGAGATATGCAAATCCATCTTGAACTAATAGCTTTACATAAATAAGAATCTTTTCATTAAACGACAACAAATCTATACTAGACGCGAAAGGAAGCGCATGTAACATATTTATTTCTCAATGTGATTGTGTTAATGTAAGTACGTTTTTTTTAAATAAGTATTGTGGGATTATTTTTTATATTTAATGTACATTAGTAGTTTTAGTGTCTTAAAATATGTGAAAGAAATGACGTAAGATTTTGGCGCTAAGTTTGGACTCTGAAAGGTTTTTAATTAGCCTCATAATATTGATTCATTAAATGTTTTACCGAAGACAATAGTTCGATGTTGGTGGAAAATATTATGTATTATAAGTGTAATATGTGTCTTTTTTATTCATACATATAACATGGGGCAAACGAGCAGGAGGCTCACCTGATGTTAAGTGATACCGCCGCCCATGGACACTCTCAATGCCTGAGGGCTCGCGAGTGCGTTGCCGGCCTTTTAAGAATTGATACGCTCTTTTCTTGAAGCAGCAACCAACCCATGTTTTTGTTTACGTAGTAATGAACCAGAGCGATTGTCAATAATGTGATTAAATTGCAACTATATAGTCGCCAGTTAGAATACCGTACGGGGCCAAAAACATATATTTTTTTTGTCATTGTTCATTTTTCTAACTAAAATTAATAATTCGTTTCTACCGTGTTACGGATGTGTACGATGTCAATTCCTATGTTTTTTGAAGAAATTTCGATGTGGTTCTCTCAATATCAATGGCGCTGTTGTTGACATATTACGTATAAATATGCCGCCGTGGCCGAATTGTCGTGGTAACGAGTTGAAAAATGTAATTTTCTTCTATTTGAGCAGCGAAGTCCCCACATTCTATTCAATTTCCAATCCATGACTATCGTTCAAATAAAACCTTATCAGAAATATCGATAATATTCCATTATATCATTTCAGTCAACTGTATTTTTATTGATAAGTAGGAAGGTATAATATTTATTATTTTGGTAATTAGATAGGTCCTATTATTTATTATCAGGATCGCTGTAATAAATAATAATCTTAATTTTTAGATGAAATTTAAATAAACTTGACAGTAATAGAATTAATTTACATTAAAAAATAATTGTAGAAACGACAGCTATATATACGAAATACAATAATAATAATAATCTTTATTTATTTCTCACAAAAACTTAGGACGTAAACAAGTGACAGTTATATACATATAATTATGTCTGCAAGTTATAAATGTCAGTGAAGATTTTCCTTAACATCATTGTTTATCGAATCCTATACACGTCTTCAAACATAAACTTCGTAAAATCCGTGTAGTATTTTACAGATTAACACGCTCGGAGAATTCGTGATAAGTTTTTCGATAATGAGGCAGATTGTCGCCGTCACTCAACGCGATTTACAACGTTGTATGAAAATTCATTTCTAACGTAATGTGCATTGGAGAACTATATAAAAATTCATCGTGAATGTGTCGTTCCTAGTTAACTCGGTTATCAGAAAAAAAAACTTTCTTGAATATTTTTTGGATAAACTCTCGCCTCATGTACATTATTCATTCACGATAATGTCTGCAAAGCCGTCAGTCTAACGTACTATCGTGATATCTCGTAACATATTATGGTGCCTTTTACTGGCCTTTTTGTTGGGACTCTCATCCCTGGGGTCGTAGGTTCGAAGTGCACCAATGGACTTTCTGTCTTTGTGCGCAATAAACACTCTCTCCGAAACCGAACACCGAAACCGGCAAGCCTTAGACCAGTGATTCCCAACCTTTATTGTGCCATGCCCCAACCAATCTTAGCCTTTATAAAATTCTCAAAGACCGGCAACGGACCGACTAAAAATGGGTGTCGTTTTCCCCCCTATTATATAAAAAAAATCTTATGCCCCCCTATGTAACATACATAAGTTTAATATTAAACATTTAATTGTTTACTTAAGAAACTAATAAGATATATTTATAAATCACAGGGAAATTGTTAAAATAACACGGTGAGTAAATGTTCAAAACAAAAAACGTCGAGTCCATTTTCGAATTGGCCCCTGTGGGCCCCACATTGGGAAACGCTGACTTACACCCAAATGTTCGACGGTGTGTGTGTGCACAGAAGGTTGATCACCTAGTTTTAGAAATGATCACAGAACAAATACATAAATCTGAGGCCCAGATCTAAAAGCGCCATTGATATTAAAATACCTAAACCCAAAAACACATCTTGTCTAAACCTTCCACACATCATTAGGCGTAGAACAAAAAGATTAGTCAAACTAATTCTTATTATAAAAACTGGTTTAAAAGGAATGTTTAGATGTAAGTTTAAAGTACGCAATAATTACCTAACAAATTAGTACCAAATTAATTAATTACTAAAGATATAACTGTCACTTTTTGTTCATTACTGTAATGGAAAGTTTCAAACTGTACACAGTGTTAAATATAATTATTATAATGTTTTTAGAATATCTAGCTAGCGCTAGCAAGATGTATTAAGTGACCTAACGCTTTAATGAAAACACTGTGACTAAAAAGTCTTACATAAAATTGTGCTTTAGTGATGAAATAGCTGCTGCTACTAAGGTATTAGGACATTAGTTTCCTCATCTATTAGTCCATACAATAACCCCCTTATTCATAAAAACTATATCAGTGTAACTGCTCTGTTCTTAAGTCTATTTTTTATCACAGAGTGGACCCACTTTGACAGACAGAACAAAATATTTATTTATTTGAAATTGTGAAATTGATTTTATGAATAAGAGGGTCAGTTTTCACCAAGTGGCGTTAATATTTAACACTATTCACTTTTACGTATTAAATGAATATTTTATTTCAGATCCAACAAAATGACTTCTGCGTTTAGCTTAAGATTTCCCGAATGGGATCTCACTAAAAGCCAATGTGAGTATTTTTTTAAGTATAGCCTTATAACGAACTAGTTTTAATAGAATTTGCAACTAAATTACTTAGTTGCTAAAACTCTACAACAATAATCGTTATATTTTAAACTACACTCATATTCCATAGCGGAATCGTTCACCAAATATTTCGTGTTTATCCTCGAATAGATGAATTCACTTAGAGCTGTAATGTCAACTTAAATATTGATCATTATAACACTCATGGCATCTTATATTCGTATGTTTTGAAAAATTCTAAAAGAAATTTATATCCAATATGAAGTGATTCATTTGTATTAGAATTATTAACATAATTATCGTGTAATCGTGGCCTAGTTTGACAGATAGTATGTTTTTAACAAACTGTAATAGTTAAATCAGCTTTTAGGTAGACATAGATTACTTCTATAAAACTGTTGTATATCACTTTGCTCTATTGCCAATAGTTTCCACAGTGTTCACGATATAGGGATTTTTATTTATTCACACCTTATCGAAGATTTCACACAGGTCATTAACTTTATTAAAAATTATTTTATACAATGTTCATATTCTGATAATAAGATTCTGATGATAAATAGGATTACAATTATGAAATAATTTTTAAAATCGGTCCACTAGTTTGGAGCCTATTCAGTACATCAAACAATTAAGTATTCCTCTTTATAATAGTAGTAGACAATCTTTATCTATATATATAAAAATGAAACCCGTTTTCCGTTGTCACGACATAACATGAAAACGGCTTGACCGATTCGTCTGATTTTTTTAATATAATATTCACTTGTAATACCACAAGAGCTTCAAAATTATCGGGTATTTCCCGATAGGTTCGTTGCAAACAAATAAAGTCGTCCAAGTTTTTCGCGCTCGTGATTTTTTAACCTGAAAAACTTTATTTGTTTGCAGGGAACCTTGAGGGAAATGCCAGATAATGTTGAAGCTCGTGTGGTATTCGGGGGATTATTTTTCCGACCCAAATGTCGGCCAATAGAATTGCACCATGAGACGAAATGTACAGTTAACAAATAAGAATTTCATAATGAATAAAACAACTACTTAATACTTTTCTTGAAGCAACTACCAGAGAAAATTTTCAAAAAATTATCAGTATAATACCATGTAGGTTGTACCACGTGACGTCGAATGGTGCAATTCTATTGGTCGACATTTGGGTCGGAAAAATAATCCTTGAAATACGAGGATGGTTCTTACGGAGAGAAAAATTGTAAAAAAAATAGTGAAAAAATATTCGTAATAATACTTAAAAGTCAATTTGAACATTAATACCATATCATAGATTTCAAGTGTTAGTGGAGGGGTTCCGGGAAGGTAAATTTTTATTTTTGACATAATGTATTTGTTGTCTTATCATACTGAATAGCAGAATATGTATTTAAAAAAAAGGATATACTGTTAGGCGATACGATGTTCGCCAGGCCAGCTAGTACTGTTATAAATGTTATTACCCTTTCATTATCGCATTGCATCTTAAATATCTGCCAATAAAAGTGAAGATGCTATTAAGCAAATAGCCAAAATCCGTTGGTTTCTTGTAAAATTATTATATTCAATTGACATTTTAAACTGAATTATTTTTATCGTTAAACCGCTAATGTTCAAGTAGCTTTATAACCACGACCATGAATCATTTTTCTAAGAAGTATAAACAATTATGGCAGTGTCTTTCACACATTATGCTGTTTATTTTGCATACAATGTTGGGTCAATATATGTTCACAACAGGTATTGGTATAGGATAATTATTATTTATGTTATCCTATACAGTTAAATTTATTGTTTCGTTAACATTAGAATACTAGAAATGTATTTTGTTTTGGCCCGGGAGGTGGAAATAAAATGCATTTACATATTTATTCTAAAATATTTTAAATTACTTATAAAGTATAATATTAATGTTAAATATCAGTTTTCTTTTTTTTATATTTCACATAATATATATTATTTATCTATGTAATATGTTTTGGCTTTCTATATTGTCTAAGTGTTTTGTTTTATAACATGTATTCACTAATAAATATATAGAAAAATGTTATGTTTAATATATAGGTGTACATCGATTAGTAATAATATATAAACTTTCGCTTTCTTCTTATAAAAGTCATTATATACACTTATTCACAAAAATATTTTTCATATTACAGTCAAAGAGTTAGATGAACTACCTTTAATGAGAACACCAGGCCCGATACTTATGATCCTGGCAGCGTACCTTCTCTTCGTATTGAAAATCGGACCAGCACTTATGACCAAACGAGAACCTTACAAGTTGACAGCCGTCCTTCTGCTATATAACTTCTTCCAAGTCGTATTGTCCGCGTTCATGGTGTACAGGGTAAGTTGAAATGCTTCTCAATAAACAAAAAAAAATTAACTGTATTGGCCTAGTGACTATAGCGTGCGACTTTTAGCCTTAAAGTCGTTTGATCCTGGTGTGTGCACCATTAGACTTTGCGCGCATCTGAACCTCACTTTTTTTAGGGTTGTAGTGCTGCCAATATTATTATAACTAATATGCTAAAGCGCGTTTCGTTTGATTGGTAAACCGTTAACCAATCACAGATACGCGATCCATTCTGTTTGACCAATCAGAATTACACGAAGCGCGCCGTCACTTCCTCTTTCCCTTAATTGTCACCTGTTAGGTCAGTGTCATTTTCAATGTGTAAATCTAGTACAAATAGAGGCACTGTACTTTGTTTAAAATGTATGTAAGTGTGTTACTCGGAGGAGTTGTTCGGACCTGCAGTTGAACTTCATCATCGGACGTCAAGGCAGAATACGCCACCACGTCCGCCGTTTCACAACTGAGCCGCAAGGCAGTTTCAGCCGCGCTCCAACAAACTGTGGAACCAACCCCCACTTAAGATTTTATATATAGAGATAGAGATTAGATTACATAAGAGATTATATATATATATATATATATATATATATATATATAGAAAGTGTAATTTAGTTAAAACAGGGAAATTGTAATGATTTTACCTTTTTTATAACCTTCAGTGCATATGACTAGAGTGTCATTTATTTACTGAGGCTGGTAATATCGTCAGTGAGGATGTAATATCTATAGATTATGATGTGGAACATGAGCCCGTAATTGTGATTGGTCATTAGTATATGTTATGATACGGAACGCATTCTTCATACGTTTTACAATATAACGTTTTATTTTTGTTACGGCATTCGTGTTGTTCCGAGCAGTGTTGGCCTAGTGGCTTCAGCGTGCGACTCTCATACCTGAGGTCATAGGTTCGACCTCCTTCATTGCACCAATGGACTTTCTGGTATGCATTTCACATTTGCCCAATTGAAGGAAAACATCGTGAAGAAACCGACATGGCTTACACCCAAAAAGTCGACGGCGTGTGTCAGGCACTGGAGGCTGATCACCTACTTGCCTATTCGATTTAAAAATGATCATGTAACCGATTTAGAAATCTGAGGCCAAGACCTGAAGAGGTTGTAGCACCACTGTTTTTTTTATTCATGTTGTTCAGTGTTCACATTAGTATCGACATCTTCTTTTCAGTAGAAGCGGTATTAAGTTCATATTTACAATAAGACTGAACTGTTGATATTTTCAGCAACTCCATTTCTCCTCGAGACGGTTTAGAAACCTTGCTGTGTTAGTTCGTTAGTTATCTTACATAATTATGTATTTACATCGTTTATTCGCGGATGCTTGGCGGGCCTATGCGACATCGATACATAGGGTATTGTGTTATGTTCTGCGATATTGCGGGCTACTGATTTGTGAGGAAGTTGTATTGGATCTGGTTAACGGTGCGCCTTCTTCAGTTCTCATGTCATTTTCCCACATGTATATCCTTTCTATAACAAATTTTCAAAAATAGGTTGATAGGGGACAAGTCTTTTTTTTTAATTTATGTTATTATTATTACTTAAGATGTCATGTGGAACATTGTGTAATGGTTGCAGCTCCTTACAAACGTTGTGTAAAAAAAAACATGGCGATTAAAAAGAGTGGCGGAGAGTTTATTGCCAGTTCTTCTCTTCCGTTCTACGCCCTTGATTTGAGAACTGGCAGTAAATGTAAAATTAGAAGCATTAATATGTATTTCTTTAATGACGAATCACAAGTGTACTTTGTGTTACCTAAGTGAATAAATGATTTTTGAATTTGAATTTGAATTTATCTGATTGTCTACATTTGATCATGTATGATGTTTGAGAGAAAAAAATAAAACAAATATATAATACTCGTAATAGGTTGGGGAAAAATTTTCTTCACATTTTTCAAGAAAATTAACAATATTTTTTAATATAGTTTATTTACATTTAACTAAAGTATGTAGGTACCATTTTGTTCGATAACTTTTTGCCATCTTGTAGGTAGGGATATGATCCCATTACTATATAAATTTTGGGGCTTCTGATCGAAATACCGCGACTATTGGTTTTGGCAGTCCTCTTGTGATGTTAACCTGACACTGCCTAAAGAATTCTGAAAATACCGAAACAGGTGGAAATCTGAAGGTGCAAGGTCAGGTCTATTCGTCGGATGAATTAACACCTCCCAGCTAAGCTCTCTTAATTTTTGCTGAGTGGCTAAAGATGTGTGAGGTCTAGCGTTATCTTGATGAATAACCACACCCCTTCTGTTGATTAATTCCGGCCGCTTTCTCTCAACTTCTTGCTTTAATCTCATCAGTGTTTCGCAGTAGAGTTCAGAATCGATGGTCAAAATTAAAATTTAAAAAAATTTGAAAAAAAATATTGAATAAGCCTAAACCAAATGTGTGCTACTCTCACAGACACTGCACAAGGTCCATAAACATAGCAAATTGTTTTCGCGGCTTGAGTTGCATTTTTACCTTTTTTGTAGTAAAATTTTAAAATGTATCGAATTTTTTCATTAGATTCACTTATCTTGACGGTACGAAAAATAAATAAAAATCACACATTATCCTAATATGAATTTGGAATTATTTTCTTTCAAATCTCAACTTTCAATGATAACAAACAGGCAAATACATATAGTATAGCCAAAGAGATTTTATTACAAGTTCATACATAGTATAATGCGAAAAGACTTGAATTTTGAATTTTAATGTTTGTGTAATTTAATGTTTCAGTACGCAAGTATGATGTATGAATATGGGATTGCACCAACTACATGTTACATGCATGATAAATCTACAAGAGAAACGGTATGTAATGTTTCACAGTTATATTATTAGCGCAAAGTTTCTGAAACTTTCTATAAAACTTGGCCTATCTATTAATAATAATAAAAACTTTATTCATCATAGGTTGTGACACAATTCATATATCGCTAGTGCCCACACTAGGGAGTCAGTTGTGGGTAACTATATAACAATTAGTCAGTCATACATGGTATTTAAAACATTTTTTTGAGAAAACGTAGGTTCTGTGTTACAACTAATCAAACACAAGTCTTATAAGACATTCAATATGTGTGGATGTGTGAGTGTGTGAATTGGTTCGTGCGCATGTGTTTGAGAGGGTAGCGTAGAGTCTGTATTAGTTTTTGGCACCTCAGAGTCATGCCAACCTTGAGGCAGTTGTCACACCGGCTATTTTCTCGCTCAAGAAACGTACAAAAAATATACATTCTGTGTAAAAAAAAGAGATGCATATATAAATAGTTGATCGCTGACTGTTCATACTGCCGTCGCTGAGCGACAAGAGATATCAAAGAACAAAAAAAATAATCAGAACTCAGAACTAATATCAAGATAAATCAGAACTCACGCCGAGAGACCAAACAGCGGCAGCAGTTATTTCTCTACAGTGCTGACCTGAAAGTACACGTATTTTTATTTATTATGAATATCAAACAATCATTTGAATCATTGTTGTCTAGTTCAGACGATGATGATGTATTTTATGATAGCATTAGTGTAGTAGCGCGAGCAATCGCCCGTCTCACTCGTACCCTTATAGCCCAGCGACAAACTATCGGAACTACTCGCTTTCCGCTGCTATAGTTGCTGCTAGTTATAGATCACTGCCGTGTTATTCTTTCAAGGGGAAGGTGATTAAATTTTTAACGGCAAGGTCCCTTTATACCGCGGGCGAGTATATGACCATAAGTTTGACACCAATTCTAAATAACTTATTATTATGACATTGTAATGTTCTTATATGACATTATAAAAATTAATATGACATTTGCATGCCTATTTATATATGGCTGATTGTGCGGATTTTTATAATTCATCCAATTGTATCACTATCTTAGCAAATAAACTTTTCATTTCATTTATCGCCAACTCGTTTCTAATTCTAGTTCGACTAGCTTCTTGTTCATCGTCAGCGGTGGGACAAGTGCCTTAGGCTTAATATTTTTTCTTTGTTGGCAAATATGTGTTCAGCAGTTTGACGTGCTTATTTCCTCAAGATATTTTCCTTCCCTGTATGAGCATAATTAAATACATCGACAGAAGTGTTCTTTGGTGTTCCTACAGGGCCTTAAATCGGGGTTCCGGGGTTAATATTTTAACTACACTTATGTACGAGTATATAGTTTTATCTTCAACTACCCGCCATTTGGGCGGTAAAAAAAAAATATTGGCACTACAACCTCTTTTAGGTCTGGGCCTCAGATTTCTGAATCTGTTTCATGATAATTTTTATAATCTAATCGGCAAGTGATGAGCCTCCTGTGCCTGACATGTCGGTTTCCTCACGATGTTTTCCTTTACCGTTCGAGCGAATGTTAAATGCCGGGGATCGAACCTACGACTTCAGGGATGAGAGTCGCACGCTGAAGCCACAAGGGCAACACTGCTCTTTTGGGCGGTAAAGCTATCCTTATATTGATACTGGCCTGGAGTTCTATGTTGAGCTTAAAAAGATGTTTTAACTTTCATTTTGGACTGAAAAAACTGGTAGAGAATTCGACTCTTAAATGGGCAAACATTTTTACATATTTAAGGCCATTTAATCAAAGCTAATCGCGTCATCCCACAAATGAGAAAAGCACACATAACCAAGGGCAAACGTATATTTGACTGATTTTGACGTCAACTTGTCTAAATATTATCTGTATTTTTACAAATATGACAAAAAATCATAAACTAATTGTTATTTACCCATGACAGTTTTAAGTTTTTCTGTAAAAAATTTTTTTATTAATTAATTAGAGCTTTAGTAATGTATCCATACATATAAATGTTGCTCTGTTAGAACAGATGTTACGAGTACAATTCAAAAAGTATAAATATTAAATAATCTATCCATACAACTTGCGTAAACATCTTGGATTTTAAGAGTTATTTCTATAAAACACGCAATTTCTTACAGATATTATTATATATTTGGATTTACTTCGCTGCAAAGGTTACGGAATTACTGGACACAATATTCTTCGTTCTACGAAAAAAAGATAGCCAAGTGACGTTTCTACATCTGTACCATCATTCTGTGATGATGATCGGAACTTGGATGTACTTAAAATACTGGCCATCATACACATTGTTTTTCATTGGATTTATGAACGCGCTGGTACACGTATTCATGTATACGTATTATGGATTAGCAGCTTTAGGCCCTAAAGTCACCAAATACATCTTTTGGAAGAAGTATATGACAAAATTTCAATTGGTAAGGTTTTTCAATATGTTTATATTTCTCGCTTTTTGAGATAGATTCATCTATACTAATATTATAAAGAAGAAAGATTAGATTTTTTGTTTGTTTGAAATGAATAGGCTCCGAAACTACTGGACCGATTTCAAAAATTCTTTCACCGTTAGCAAGCTACACTATTCCCGAGTGACATAAGCTATGTTTCATTTTCAAAAAAATTAGGGATGCTTACTAAAACTTGAATAATCTAACCCAACGTGTAAAAAAATAAACAAAAAATTTCCTTCAATCAAGTGCGCTGCGAAAACTATTAATGATAGAACAAAATAATGTAGTACAATTTTTCAGGACACATCACTATCTATAAAAAATGTCGCGAAGTGTTTTATAGTTACGTCACAATAAGCGCCCTTTTAATAATTTTTTTTTATTAAAATACCACAGCTAGAAAAGGCTCTTTATTCGTACCTAGGTATTGATCCTTATCAAAATAAATACCAACGCTTCACATAAGCTACAATTTAATGGCATAACCACCAAAAAAGCATGGTGGATTGGTGTTCTCCTGCCGTTTCTCTTGAATAGTTTACTACTATGTAATATAAAAAAAATCTTAGCCACAGCAACGCTTGGCCGAGTCTACTAGTATATACATAATAATGCATAATCCTGTGGCGCTACAGCACTATTTGCACCTTGAACTTAGATTACATCTGTTCCTTTATTTAATATCTATGTCACAGCCAACTAGCTTAAGTAGCCGTTCAATCAACAGCCTAGCCACTTTACTAAACAGCGCCGTTTAACTAGCGGCCTAAATGATATTTAGCCAGTTTCATAAAATGGTAAAAACGGACAATAATAAATAATGTTGCTAAAAACAAGAATTTACTTAATTAAAGATATCTACTAAAAATCTGTGCAAACAAATATGACCCTATACAATAAAATAAAGTTAATATTTGTAAAATGTAGGTTTGTACGTTTGACCTGGAATTAAACAAAAACTTTTTGATTGCAGACTGATACATGAATAAAATATTGTTCCTTATCTATTCTTATTCCCACTGTATCGCAAAATTATATACCTGTTTTTTTTACAGCTGCAGTTCTTCTGCATAATAGCTCACTACATTGTGGCAGTCAACAAGACTGAGTGCCCGCCGACGAAGGGAGTTGCAATTTTCATTGGCGGAAATACACTCTTCTTTGCTTTTCTCTTCCTCAACTTCTATTTCCAAAACTACAAAAGTCGTAACCATGTTAAGGATAAGACATTAGAAAAGCTAAAGAGGCCAGAAGTAATAGATGACGCGAACAATGAAAAAGAAAAGAGTGACTAAAAATACATAATCAAATACGTCAAGGAAATAATAAGAATATCTCGTTGTAATATGCATTAATGTATAAAATGTAATGTAAACTGTATCCCTGGATGGATGGATGGTGTTTTATGAATAAGTTAATTTTCTTGCCGATCACAAGATGGCGGTTGCTGCATGTAAAACGTGGTATTATTTTGGTTAGCAGATTGTATGTACTGCTGGAGTGGTGACTGGTCTTTATATTATAAAGGAGAAATCATAATCTTTAATAGTGCTAGCAGCAAATTATTCTTACCAAATATTGTACTCATCATTATATATTAGTTGTCAGGCTTTATAAATTATTTTTAGGATTTAACTTATAAACTATAATGTAAAATCGGGAACTATTGACTCACGTACGACGGTACAAACTGCACGATTTGCAATCAATGTTTTTGTTTTTCTGTATATTATTTTAATTAAATTGTTAATATGTGGTTTGTTATACAAATTACCTGTGCCGATACTCTGTAACTTCACCGATGGTCCTTGCGATAAAACTCAACGTTGAAGACAGGATCCCAATGGCTGTCGCTGTTGAAAGTTACATAATACCGGTGCTGGAGAATGATTTTAATAACGTCAAGGCATCTCACTTATTGCCATACTCTTAAGATTCTTCTCATAATTTTAGTCCTAGGTTCGATCCCCGGCTGAGACGAACATCGATGTGATGAGCATTTGGTGTAGTGCTTAGGTCTTGGGTGTTTAAATATGTATTAATATGTCTATCTATCTATAATATGTATGTATATCCGTTGCCTAGTACCCATAACACAAGCTTCACCAGCTTAGCATGGGACTGGGTCAATTGGTGTGAATTGTCTTTAAAAAAAAAAAAATTCACGCAAACATTAAACGAACAAATTTTAAGAGAAGAGAGATACCAAATGAGATGTTAAAAAAATCTTTGCTGAAACTGCGTTGCTTACGTGAGTCATCTATTAGATAATTATAAGAAATTTGTGATACATTAAAATGACTCTTAATATTACAGGCTTTATTTTATTTATACTTAGTTGTGATCAAATTTTCTTTTACAACATATTTGCCAACAGTAACTACTATGAATTATCCTCATGACATTTTGAAGCAGTTATTTATAATAATAAATTTTAAATATGTTACGATTGACTGGCTCTTAATCTAAATATATAAAACAAAGTCGTGTTAGTTACACCACTTATAACTCAAGATCGGCTGGACCGATGTTAGTTATCTCTTTTTTTCGTGGAATCTATTTACCGAATAGCAAAATAAATAATTAAATATCGGAAAGTTATCGAATAACAATAAATAAATAAATTTTACGAATGCTAACAGCATGTGGGGCCATCTGTTGACAAAACTACGCATCATTTTACGTCGAATTCGTGTCAGTTCAAGAAAATACGATCATGAGGTGAATGAGGAGATGCATAAACAGGCTTTGATCTTGATCGAAGACATGTGTTTCATCAAAAAAATTTGTTTACCAGAAAATGCTTTAACATGCAGTATCGCAATATAGCGCTAGAGAGAAGAGGCCTAATGTGTAAAACTGACATTCTTCTTTCGCAATGGCAAACAATAAGACATTTCTGTATTTACAAAGAACTTGTATTAATGTTTTTACCTGAATAAAATCCTAAACTGTTTAATTAAAGCTAACACGATATTGTTAGGCGGAACGAAGTTAGCCGGGTCAGATAGTTAAAAATAACTTCGCAAAATGACCTGTGTTGTCTAAGTGGCGTAAGAACGATGATCAGTGCTTTCGAATTTCTTATCGTAACATTTGCTCTTACGTCGTATCGTAGCGCCAGTGGATAATTATTATTTATTAAACCTTATACAACCGTATCTCTAGAGTCGTTCTTCAAACTCAGCCCTGCGATTCTGTAACTCACTTTTCAAACTCACACAGCGGTTTTCGCATCGGCGGTCGCTCTCAAATCAGTCGTGAAGCAGTCATTTTATGATTTGGCATTCTGAAAAGGTGGGAGCTTGTAGTTTATTGTTTATCGGAATGCCAAATCGTAAAATGACTGCTTTACGACTGTTTGAGCGCGACCGCCGCTGCGAAAACCGCTGTGTGAGTTTGAAAAGTGAGTTACAGAATCGCAGGGCTGTACAATTGCAGATTTTGTATGTACTTATATCAAAAAGTTTCAGAGCTTGATTTAAATATTGACATTGCTGATGAAGTTTCGTTGTAAGCTTCCTTAAATTTTGACAGTTGTTTTGTGGGATGTGATGTCGGTCGGCAAAGAGACATCGAAGAGATAGGCTTAAATAACTTTTAAAATGTCTGGGAGTGGCAACGGGAAACCACCACTCCTTAATTCCCAAGTCAGCATGAAAGGTTTAGTTAATAAAGAAAAATTTATAAGCAGTTATGCTTGAACAAAATAAGATTACCAATTTACCACATGAATTAATTAAAAAACTTTGGCGCTAAGCCAACTTGAATTTAGAGCGGAAATTTTTAGAAATAAAAATAAAAGAGGCAATTAAGAAATTTCCAAGTTGAAAAAACAGCTCAAATGTGTCATATATATATATTTTACAGTATGTCAGTCGTCAATTTCATTATACGTACTGGTTGGTACGGCCCATAGTACGATTCAGCGGTACAATTAAACGGGAGTCTCCACAAAATAGGCTCTCTTCCGAGTCCTTTGCCAATCTTTCCCTGTTTTTCCGTCGATCATCTATGCCATACTTAAATCTCATATCACTCCGTCATATATAATTCTTCCCTTACTGAATTTGAGACCTTATGTAATAAACTAACCACTAGACCAAAGAGGATGCTTTACATATGACAGCTTAAGACACTCAAAGGCCGGTAACACACCTGTGAGCCTTCTAGCAAGTCGAGTGTCCATGGGCGGTATTACTCAACACCAGCCCGGTTGCCCCATTTAAAAAAAATCTTAACGGAATATTTAAAATTATGTTTTATTAGAAATACCTATTTTAAAAACTTTAATGTTAAACACACAAACACACACGCACCTTCTACCTATTTCAAAATTAATGAATGGTATATATTAATGGTATTAATGCACGTAGTGCACCTAATTCAGCTGCACTACGTACTCACAAGTAATTTTCGTGTGGAAAATTGAATGATCAAATTGCCCACTCCCCAGGACTAGAGATAGGGGGTTGAAACTGTAATGTCAACTCCTAGAATGTTCCTCCTAGCAACTTTAAATACCCAACTATAAATATTGATTCAAAACCCCTTAAGTTTTTGTTCTGCACTTGTTTTGAGGGGTAATTTCAAATATGCAACCAAAATATATTCAAGTAGTATAACATTCCGATCTTGGTGCATTTTTGACATTTGACATTTCAGTTATTACCACCCATGACTACAAAGCAGAATTTGGCAGACAAACACAGGAACGGTCTCTGTAAATTTCTTTTTTTTTTTTTTTTTATGTAATAGGAGGCAAACGGGCAGGAGGCTCACCTGATGTTAAGTGATACCGCCGCCCATGGACACTCACAATGCCAGAAGGCTCGCAAGTGCGTTAGCGTTTATTGACCCGACTTTAATATACAGGTTTTGTACCCGATTTCGATAAAAAATTTGATGCGTCGCGCATTCATAATCATGTGATCGCGTTGCACAATAACTAAGTGTAGAAGTCTGGATAGCTTTTGGACAGTGTACCCCACTAATGTTTTCGACTAGACTTGACCTGTCCCGAACTGTCCGTAGGTAACTGCTCAGGGTAACAAACTTTGAGGTAATATAATTTAGAGCTCTGTAACAGCTCTACGGAAACGGCGGAGCTAAGTTAATTCAATTTATTCAGTGAATTGTCAACGTAAAGCCATTTTATGAGAGTAGTTTTATTCCAGAAACAAAAACATACGAAGAAAGTAAGCCATATTGAAGTTTTAACTTGAAATTTACTTTGATCATCTGACATCCATAGATTTATTTAAATGTCTTTTTCTCTCAATATAAAAAAAATCAATGGCGCTACAACCTATTTACCGACCGACAACAACCTCTCATCCCTGATGTCGTAAGTTCGATCCCCGACTGTGCACCATTGGACTTTCTTACTATGTGCGCATTGAACATTCGCTCGAACGGTGAACGAAAACATCGTGAGGAAACCGGCTTGCCTTAGAAAAAAGTCTAAGGAGTACGTCAGGCACAGAAGGCAGATACTTGCCTATTAGATTACCAAATGATCATGAAATATATACAGAAATCTGAGGCCGAGACCTAAAGAGGTTGTAGCGCCACAAGCGCTGGAGCCACACGCTGGAGCCACTAGGCCAACACGGCTCTATCATCACATACTTTCAGATTTAAAAATACAAAATTGATTAACAATGCACGGTTTCTAATTACATTCATTATTCACGCCCCGCGAGGCGTTTACTCTGAATTTGCATATGTATCCAGTAACTTTGGCTGGACGTGAGCTGTCAAAGACCACAATTTGCATAATCTACAAGTGTGGGAGTTTCGGGAATTTACTGTTGCAATTTGTTGTTTAAGTAAAATAACTTTAGTAGGTTCTTGCATAAATTGCTCAATAATAGCAGTGACCTCTTACAGAATATTAAAATTGTCGTCCCTTACTCATTCGCTAGGTTTAAATTTAACAATATTTTCCAAATTCCTTCTGCCAAAACCAACCTAGGAGTTCAGGCACCACTCGCGATTGTAACGGATTGAACACAGCTTATCCATAGCTGGATATATTCGGTAGTGGGCTGATCGGTTTTAGAGAAAGCATTGTGGGGTGCCTTTCTCGAACCTAATTCGCTGTTTTGCTGATAATTTTTCTTTTTTTTTTGCTTTAAGTGCCAACAAATTTCTATAATTTTATTTTGCTTGTATTATCTTGTATATTATGTTTTACTTGTGTTTTTTAATTTTTAATTTCAATTTTTTTTTGTTATGTTATGTACTTATGTTTACTTTAATTGTCACACATTTTAGATGTAAGATTTTGTAAAATAATTAGTAGATTTAGTACTGTGTGTGTCGTAAGCTTAATAACTAAATAAATAAATAAATAGGTGCGGGTAGGTCGATTTAAGGGACTCGCCGATTAAATCGACCTATCTGCACTTTTGTAAAAAATATTGAATATTGTACATATTGTTAGCAACATGTGTGTTTAATTTTTTTTTAAATTGCATAGCAGTAATCAGACCCAAATAATACCGTTTCGAATTTACAAGGTACGTAACGTAATAACTTAAACTTATCCATAAAAAACTTAAACTCTTTGGATTTTTCAACTAAAATACTCCATCTCTATCCATTAAATTATGTTTTCTCTGTGATGGATAGAGACGAATATGCATAGTTACTTTAGTTAAAACAGTCCTATATGATTTTTTTTTTATAAAGAACAGGGGGCATACGGACAGGATCTAATGTTAAGTCATATCGACGCCCATGGACACTCTCAAAGCGGGCTCGCGAGTGCTTTGCCGACCTTTAAAATAGGTACACTCTTTTCTTAAAGGACCCTATATCGAATTGGTTCGGAAATACTTCAGTGGGCAGCTGGTTTAACATAGTGGTGGTGAGCGGCAGAAACTGCTTTAAAAACCCTCTGTGGAAAGGCAGACGTCGAGGTGATATGGGTGGAAATGCCAAATGAAAGAAACTAGCTGCCCACAGGGCTGTTTCATTTGGCATACTTATGATTACGGTCTTCCCTGATACGACCTACAAATGTTTTAAGAAAGAGTATACTCCTCACTCAAAGCCCGACAACGCAACCATGTCCCATGGGACCCACACTCCCTTTTCTATAGAAAAACAGTAATATTAAACTATTTCCTTGGCATTTCATAATAATACATAGCTAATTAATTAGCTGTCCGTTAGAACAAAAGAGTAAATTGCCAAGATCCTTAAGGCTTTGTCTTCATTCGGGACACTTCATCTATCTTTCATCTCAAGCCTAGGCGTCATGAATACAGTAAAATGGCTAATTAAACTGCAACAATAGACATGTATATCTGAGCTAATTTCCCGTTAAAGAAAGCGGGGCATAATAAAATTTATTAAAAATAAATGCTTGATTATATGACACCTCTTATAGAACACGATAGTCAATAGATACTCCTATTGTATTGTATTTTAAGTGCAAGCTAATTAAAATAATAATAATATCGGCGCTTCAACCTTTTTAGGACCCCAGATTTTTGTATCTGTTTCATGATCATTTATTTTTCTTAATAGACAAGTACGTGATCAGTCTCTGCCGCTGACACACGCGTCAAGCCGGTTTTCTCACGATATTTTCCTTCACCATTCGATCGAATGTTAAATGCACACTGAAATAATAATAATAATAATAATAAAATATTTATTTGTTTTCTCTCACACAAAAAATACAGACACAAAATACAAATTTCAGCATTAACAGGCAAAATCTGTGTGAGAGACTGGCGACTGTACTAGGATACCTGTATTACAGATTGCCAGTCCCTCCGCATCCGGACCGAATGGAATTTAAGTAGGTACATCAATTTGATAGAGAAACTATTACAAATATTACAAATATTACAAATATACTCACATTTAAGTGGGTGTATGTGATGGTGCATGTATGGTTTAGTGTATGTAAGTGTTAATGTATGTATGTGTTAGTGAATTTATGACTTAGTGTATATATGTCTTAGAGAAGCATACATGAGCATGGGTGATAGTGTACCTATGTACTCGTATACATAACGTGTTAGTGTTAGGTATTAGCTGAGGACTACTAACAACTTCTCAGTCCCCTCGTAGTCTAGATTTTTAAGCCATTTGACTGTAGCTTTTTTACACTCATATTTAGTAAGCGGATATATGTTGATCAACCTGTTTATCTTGTTATATAGGTGACAGCCCATAAAACCAACCTCCTTGAAACCTTCTTGAGAAAGCTGTGGACCAACGGGTATCTGAGGTGCAGACTTTATATTTGCATCGTTTGTTGTCATTCAAAGAAGGATCATAGCGAGTTATGGAGTGTTGTTTGAGCACAGTGTTCAGTATAAATAGTTGACGAACACTCAACACGTCAGATAAAAGATATAGATCTTTCGTAGGGTAAAAAAATGGTTTAGAATAACTTACTTTCAATAACGCACGCTGAGCCCTCTCCAGTTTTATAAGATTAGTTTTACAAGCCCCTCCCCAGACAGTAACACAATAGCTTAAAACGGATTGGCAGAGGGATTGATAAACCATTTTAATTATCGATTTTTCAGCAATATTACGGAGATTCTTAAAGGTGAAGATAAGTTTCCGAGTTCGCGATAGTAGCAGGTCAATGTGGTAGTTAAACTTTAGCGTGCTATCAACAACGACACCTAGATACTTAGTATTGTTGGCAACAAAGATCTTTTGACAGTCACAAGAATCAGTATCAGAACATACATGAGCAGTTAAACCAAGGTTAGTACTAGAACCAGGAGTTTTTATATAGAACGGTATACATTTAGTTTTATTGACATTGATAGTTAGGGCATTCATTCTGAGCCATTTGTTAACAACGTCGAATCCTCTTTGAGCAATGTCGACAGTATCTTTCCAGCTATCACCATGAAACACAAGTGCAGTATCATCTGCAAATGTTATTATTTTACCATTTTGTAACTGGAGGTCACAAAGATCATTGATAAATGCCAGAAACAGTGTCGGACCTAAAACACTACCCTGTGGCACACCATAGCGTATCGGCAAGTCGTCACTAACAATGTTGCCCACCCTTACTCTTTGCTGTCTATCACTCAAGTAGCTATCAAATAGTTTAAGCTGCAAACCACGAATACCCAAAGCCTCCAATTTATCCAGCAGAATAGGACCAGCGACCGCGTCAAAAGCTTTTGCAATGTCCAAAAATACAGCTAAAATTTTATTTTTCTTATCTAGTTTTGTAACAATATGATCAGTTAATTGATGAACTGCGTCGCTTGTTGATGAACCCGGTCTGAATCCAAACTGTGAGCTGGAGAGTAGGTTATTACTTTCTAAATAATCGATGAGGCGTTTGTTTATCAATTTCTCAATGATTTTGGATAGCGTAGATAGTTTAGAAATAGGTCGGTAGTTACCGACACAATCTCTATTACCACCTTTATAAACCGGAATTACTTCAGCTAGCTTGAATAGGTCCGGAAAGATCCCTGTAGAAAGAATCAAATTAAATATATATGTAAGTGGAGGGACTAAGATTTCATGATAACGTTTGAGAAAGGCTCCAGAAATATTATCTCTGCCCGCAGCACCGTCCTTCTTCAGTTGCAAGATAAGAGATTGAACTTCAACTTCATCAGTAGGTAGCAAGACGAATGAGGACAGTGTAGGATTGATTGATGGTTTTTTATAAGAGCTATTAGAATATGCTTTTTCGGCAATATCTTTCCCGATAGAAACGAAATATTTATTAATGTTGTTGACTGAGACCATCGGGTCCAGTGGAGAGACCAATTCAAGTGCAGTGCTAGTTGTATTGTTAGAGTAGGTTAGTTGTTTGATAGTGTCCCAGAGAACTTTTGTATTAGTCTTAGCAGCTTTAAGTAGGCGGTTTCTCTCATAAGTATTTTTAATATTTTTTAAAAGTGAGTTGCAAAAGTTTCTATACCTCTTGTAAGTTAACGTTAATATTTCGTTACTAGGATTTTTTCTTGATTTTTGATGTAGTTTGTCACGATGCTTTACACATCTTAGTAGACCTGCAGTCATCCAAGGCCTCTTGATCCTTTTACGATTTGGGATGGTTAAAGTTTTCGTATTTGCTTTAATTACAGTGTCAAGCGCAGTCAGAAGAAATGCTGTTGCCTCATTGGGATCAGTCATTTTATATACAAGGCTTAGGTTTAAGTTCTTCATAGCATCGTCCAAAGACGGGTAATCAATCTTTTTCAGAGAAGAGTATTTGTCAGTCATAGTGCTACGTTCAAGTTTCAGAATTAAAGTGTCGTGATCCGTGACTGAGGTTTCAGCAACATAACAAAAGACGCGATAAGAACATTTTAGTATTACATGGTCAAGACAAGTCCTGCCATGAGTTGGAAATATGTGGGCTGGCAATAAACCATGAGAAGCCAACATATTCAAATACGTTGAAGAATTAACATCCTTATTGTTATCCAATATATCAATATTGATATCACCTATCAGAACTTTATGAGTACTACTAATCTCAGAAAGAAGTTTGTCAAGAGATACCAAAAACCGTTGAACATCTTTGTAACCAGGTGGTCTATATACTGCAATTAGTGTTACATTATCCTCAAGGTTAATCAGTAAACAGTTGGCATCACAAAGGTCAGGCTCGGATATAACTAACTTCAAATGTTTTTTGTAAAATACTACAACTCCTTCATTCTGTGTGAAGTTTTTCTCGGTTAGAGCAGAGTTGTATCCCTCAAGAGATGGTAAGTTACGATTATTATGCAGCCAACATTCCGTTAAGATTATTAAGTCCCAATCAGTCCTGGATCTAAACAATAAGGTTTGAAAATCAGAGAAGTTACGATTTATACTACGAATGTTTTGATGGATAATTTTTAGACACTTAATCGGGCAGTTCATAAGTCTCTGGCAGTCCTCTATGTCACAAAGAGAAGATTGTGCAACATCAAGTTTATCGATATCATTTATAATTGCATTAGTTTTATCGAATTTTATTTATTGAGTCCGCAACTATGGTAAGACAAAAAGGCACGCGGTACAGCACAACCCTACGAGGATTCCACAATCCCGGGGACAACGCCACACAAATGAGACCAACACAATACACATACACACGGCACGAAGACAGACTGAGATTGTTGTTAACAGTTACATTCTTTCTATGAGTACACTTTGTATATATTGAGTGTAAGTGATGTATAATTTCAGTGAGTGTGTGAATATAGGTTAAAATAAGTGTAAGAGCAAATACAAATTCAAACGAAAATACATTATAGACTAAACGAGAACTTAACATGAAAAAATTGACTAAGGTAATTTTATTACTAGCAAGACTAAAGTAAATCAATAGAAATAAATAACAATATACAGTTAATTGGCAATATAGGTTAATGAGAAAGCAGTTACATGCAATGAGTCATGATTCCTTTGCCAGCTGAGATAAGCATTTTTCTGATTGGATTAAAATCGGTCTACCAGTCGAATCCTTACGCAAAAGTATTCTTCCATTTGAATGCCAGCACGAGTAGTTATGTTTCTTGGCAAATTGACGGGTTTCAAACATAAGTTTTCTTTGAGATGGACCTAGATGTTCGTCAATGTAAAGTGGAGTCTTTATTCCTGGCAAACCGATAGTATGAGTATTGAGCTTCTCAGAAACCGGCCTTCCTTTGTTAAAGTTTCGCAGCTTAGTCAATAAATCATTTTTAGCATTAACACTCGTAAATTCAACAACAACAGGTCTTGATACTCCTGGTCTACCCGGCAGCCGATACAAATCACGTACATCACTCCTATTTATATCGACATCCACAGCTTTGCCGATGACAGAAAGGGTCGAGAGTAAGTTGTCAAACTTTTCGTTTTCAGAAATCGGGATATTGCGAATCTCCAGAGTTGCATCTCTTGTACGAAACTGTATATCCTGGATATGCGATTCTAAGTTTTTTATGGCATTTTTATTATTTTTTTGGTTAGTTTCAATTTCCTTTACTCTGTCATTGGTCTCCTCCTGAAACTTGTTAATAAATTCTATTCCTTTTTCTATTTCTGAGTTAGACTTCTTTATTTCCTGGAATTCAGTTTTTATATTGGATAATTCAGAAAATAATTTGTTTAAGGTGTCATTTAGAGTGGACTTCCATTCACGTAGGTTTCGTTCTTGATCCTCTCTCCATTCAGAAAGCATTTTCAGGACATCCGCTCTTAAGTCGCTACTTTCGGAACTAGAATGAGCATTCGGGGAAGAGGTCTCCATTCGTTGTCGCTTGGAGCGCGTTGTTATATTGGTGTCACCCTTGGCAATACAGCCCGCACTCGTCATCGGAGACTTCGAAAGATCAGACTCCGATCGGGAACAAGACATCACAGAAGTGTTACGAGGGGGTGAGTGTTGGATATTGGGCATATCTTCAATGAACCCAGAGTTCAATATCGTAAAGCAACAATAGACAATCGTATCAGTTGATCGTAGCAGGTATAACAGCTTAGTAGTAACGTAGCAAATCACAAGCGTCGTAGTCTAACTTACGTCATTAGCCGAATGTGATGTAGAATTTCGACTCGCCGGCACTCAACCGTTTGGTGTAATGGTAAACAACAGCGCTCACCTCACAGCCCATCCAAGAAGAGGCACGGGTTCAAAACCACAAAAATCCAAAAAGTTCAATTTAGTATTTTAATTTAAGATTTTAAATTTAGATTTCTCACAAAACTCAACACAGTGGACACGTCCAAGCGCAAAGAAAGTCCATTATTGGCGCACAGCTGGGGATCGAACCTACAGCCTCAGGGATGAGAATCTTAGTTCAAAACTGGGTTAATTTGTATGTCCAAGCAGGTAGAACAAATACATAAACGTACAAAATTGTAGATTTAGATTAACAAAAAGTGGTCAGTTAAGAAAATATACCCTTATAATATCACAAAGTTCAACACAACATTCGAACACTTTCGATGTCGGATTTATATGCAAAGGTCGTTTGGGTTGAATTAATCCGGATAAAGTAAAATATTTGTTTATATCCGGGCTTACTGAACTTTATAATATCAATAAAACTCGACAAAACAATTCAGTTTAGGTAATGATTAAGAAATTGTTACTTGTCAATTACTGTGTCTCACTAAAGTACCGGGAACGTAAAATTTTATAATGAAAGTTCGCTCGCATACCTACTTACCCAGGGCATAAATTGATTATTAAGTAGATATAAATGTAAGTCAGATTGCAACTCAGAGAAATTTAATGCCCGATTATTGAATTAATAATATCTTAAAGCATACTAGGCCAGTTTGTTACCGAGCCGATCTATTGTTATTTACTTAAAAAAATTACATCGACTTCGTATACGTGTCATCATTTTTTACTTAGGTATTTAATTTATCCAGAAAAGTGTGGATATCTCAAGTAAAGAATTACTGAAGCGATTTTGATAAAATTTGTACTGTTCCCGACTGAGAAGAAGTTGGCGTATGGCGAGAGGAGATGAAAAATAGATGCTCTAGAAATGAGGTGTTGAAGACGGATTCTTAGGAATCCCGGGACAGCTAAGGAAACAAACAAAAGTCAAAAGTCGAAAATAATTTAATCATATAGGTAACACAATTTACACTTATGAACGTCACACGTTTAGGTACATATTTAGACAGTTACAGGTAAAAAATCGTCTTTCACTTCGTAACCAAAGCATCGCTTTTTTGAATATGTAAACTGGTTGTGCGGTCCGTGTATTGCGAATATAAATTTAGTATGGAAACTGCTGATCGCCGTACGGCGACCGCATATTGCAGTCGGTCTTGACTGCAACATGCGGTCGCGTCTATGGCCCGCTTATCACGCTGAGATCCAGAAAGTTTAGAAAAGCTCATCGTGACTAGCAGAGTGAAGAGCACCAGATCTCGAGGCAAATCCCCTACCCTCAGGACCGATCAAGTCTCTTACAGGTCTTACCATCATCTGGCCGAAGACAGGGGAGAGTGGAGGAAGTTGTGCGGCGCCACTAACACAACCTTCAGAAGTGAAGGGAAATGTTACTTATTTTAAAAATCATACATACATCACGAAATATTTTATATTAGAATAAATTTTATCAAAATCCAGCAAGAAAGTCAAACCAATAACCTCATTTTATGAATGTGGTTAAAATTTGGTTTACCAAATTTATTTCAAGTACTAACTTATGTTAATCAATTCTTGAATAATATAATCCTTCATTTAAATAATATAGTAATTAGTACGCACCGAAAAGCTCAGTAGAAGTTTTCACGATTTGTTGGAAAGTTGTTTTACATATCCAATTATCAAAAAGTTATCATAGTATGGTTTAATTAAGATATTACGAAACGATTTAATTTCCCTATTTCCCAAAGATGATTTACAGTTCAATGTGTAACTGATTACATCTTTTAAACTTGGAAACTTTCTTTGCAGCTTTCTTTATTAGAGTATTAAAAGAGTATGTATTCTCTATAAGCAATCATTGTTTATTTATTTATTTATTAGTCATATTACAGCTAATATACAAATTATAAAATAACACACTTAGACAATATACAAAGCCAAAAAGGTTTACATAGATAAACAATATATTTCACAGAAAACATAAGTACAAAACTGAAATTTAACATTAAACAAACGACAATTAATACTTAATATTTCAAAGAAAAAACTAAATTGTTACTGCTAAACAAAGTCAAGGTCTTCCCGCCTCTCCAAATATTTCCTCACATCCCCTTTGGTTAGGTAGAAAATATAATATCCTCATAATTAGTGTCATAGTTACATAAAACCCGAAATACTGGCGAATTATGCAGGTAATTCGTGTTCGTACGAGTCACATGGAACAATTGTGATTTTCTTGTCGCATACGGTGGAGAGATTCTTAGAGAAATGCACTACATCAAATAGGGACTATCTATCCGCCCAGAATTATTTCTTTATTCTTTAACAACAAAAGTGACCCGTTTTGGACAGTTAGATCTTTAGGACTACTAATTGTTTTTACGATTTATTTAATATTAACTTTAGTAGGTTTAACGCTCTATTTGTAAATCTAGTACGCTAGTAAGTATATATGTAATAATAAATAATAAATTGCACGTCACGTTGGTGTGGTACTAGGGTTCAGCTAGGGATTCAAACGCACTTCAATGCAAACTCAGTATTGGATATCGCTATTCTATAACTATTTATATAGGTTATAAATGCACTCTGAAGGAATCCTTAAATAGAATTTCGTATTGATTTTCACTGGCTTTCATCCAAAAAGTTCCCTAGTAGGTCAAAACATTTGCTACGTGTTTACGTTTGAAGTTTAAGAATTGGATGATAATAAATTTGTAGACTGGTTTTTTATTTCCTGTGTGTTATGTGGGAGTTATGGTTAAGTCTCGGTTCTGAATGTAATAGTCCATTAGAAGTGGAATACAAATAAAACGGAATCGGGAATAGGGCTTGATGACTTGAGGCGTCACAGACCCTTTACCAAACCAATTCAACTTAGAACACCTTCTAGAAAAGAGCGTACCAATTCCTAAAAGGCCGATAACGCAATAGCGAGATTTCTGCTAGTGTGAATCCATGATACCTCTTAATATTACATGAGCACATGTAATATTAAGAAGTATCATGGACGAAGGCACCCCTCTGTTTTATAAAAAAATACGAGTAAAAATGCTGTCCACATTTCTATAAATAACCAAAAAATTAAGAAAAATCAAAGAATAAAAGCTGTATTTATTATAACGATAATAAGGTAATTTAAGACATTCCTAGTTTTATACAACAGCAATAACTTTCGCCTGCGCTTTATTACAGACACTTACGCGTGATGCGAGCATTATACGCAGCGGTTAAACTTATTATCATGAACTTGGTTCAGGGTACTTAGTCCTAAATATGTCTAAATCGTATTGAATGTTGCCATACGAAATAAATCTTGACTCTATATGGCAGGGTGAGACGGCCAATAAATATCGCAATTCAAAATCACGACACGTGTCTTAATATATTATATTGAATCAACTGGTCGTACTACATCTTCAATACATATTGAATTCAATATCGTCAGTAGTCATTCTTCGAAGTAGACATGTTTCGTAAAAATGGACGATAAAAGCCTGTATTGCTCCTTACAAGATTTTGTAAAATGGTGTAATCACCATGTTCATTACAAAAAACGTCGTTGGGACCAAAACCAAGGATGTCAATGCGCGATAAATATTTTGAATGAAATCAAGATTTTGGACGCTGAAGATTACAAGAATTACTTCCGTACGAATGGTATTCTTCAAATCTTTATTAAATATCAGTCACTACGATATTTTGTTACAGATATTGATGGATCACAAAAAATCTAGATTTTAATAATGTTATAATGTAACCTAATTAGTTAAGTTACATATATATAATATATATATTATATATAGTATAATTTAGTAATTAAATGTAAGCAATCATCGCACACTTGAAGCCAAAATGAGTCTTTAAGTTTTTACCACTCTCATAAATCGTAATCTAACATTCTCGTCTCTGATAATGTCCAATAACATAAGTGTGACTTAGATTTACGAACTCTTCTATAAGTCAAGACAGCTTTTTGTTAATCCAGCGTCGCAACCCCACTGCCCCTTATGTTATGTTAGTTATAAGCTCATGTTTTAAACAATTAAAGCCAGTTGCTACCCAGCTTTAAACAGTGTTTCATTTAACATATAATAAATCTCAACATACAACAACAACATATACAACAACCGCCACCAAACTTAATTCGCGTTTACACATCAATAAATATTGAGGAGATCTCGAGGATCACTATATATATTGACCGTCTGCCCCTTGCCTATGTCAAAATCGTTATTGACATACAGAGGTTAGGTCGCGCTAAGTCGTGAATTAAACCCTAATAAAATAAACAACTTTCGTAATACCTTATGGGATAATAAATAGACACTTTTCAGTGTCTGTTTCACTGGTAATTTTTCTTTGGTAATAATTATAATAATCCAGTGGCTACAACTCTACATGGGTCTTGCAAAATCCGTTTCTTTGATTATTTTTATTTTACTTTACTAGACAAGTTGATATCAGCTGAGTCGTCGATTTTAGGATTTGAGATATGTTTTCCTTCACAGTACGAGCGAGTGGTAAGTGCGCACATAGACAGCAACTCCATTGGTGCATAGCCGCGGTCGAACTTACGACCTCAAAACTCCAGAGGTTGAAGCCAATTACGCAACTTTTTTTTTACTTGAGGAAATGCATTGCTAATACCCTATCGCGGCGCGACTGCTCAGTGCGGGAGGGTTATGTGGGACTCGCGATTGTGCATACCCACTATAACTCCATGGTGCCACCAACAATCGCCTTAGGCGGGATGCGGTAACAGCAGAGCCTTATCCGCTTCCCGAACATAAGCTACTAGGCCACACTGCTTTTGCAGCAATTCTCCTTTATGTGGTAAATTTTCTGTTTCCTTTATCAAAACCGTATAATCGGGGCTTGAAGCCATGACTTTTGTGTTAAAAATCGTACGGTTGTACTTCCTATATACTGACATACTATCCACCGTATCGTTGAATTAAATTACAATAATAACTACAAATAAATACGGAAGATTTATTGTGACAATACTAGTTTGATTGAATTTGTTTAATTAAATTTATCAGTTAGCATAAAAGGATCATAGTTTCTTAAGCTATTTAGATATATTCGGAAGAAGTGAAATAGGAAGTGGAGCCGTGATTTGACAAATCTACCAAAAATAAATTAAATAGTGCAAATGTAACAAGGAAATTAAATATGGGTGTAACCAAAATATATTCATTTGTTTCTACTATATAAGCTGTCGATTTGTCAAAAGAGGGTTATGTGAAGCGGCAGAAGATGTTGTGGCATCAGATGATCAGACCCACAAAATATAAGGATATTTATGTTTTAGTAAAAGCTGTGTATATCAAGACGAATATTACCAAATCACGTACCTTTGAGTTGGGTTCCAACTTTGACGACGGTCCGATCGTGAGATGAAACATGTTTCACTGAAAATAGGACGTGTGATTTGAAATTACTGTGAACTGAAAAAAATAAAACATCTGTGTTATTAGAGTATTATAATGGAAATTTATTAGAAAATTATTTATATCACAATGCTCTTGATGACCTCCAGTCAAATAATGAATTAACTTCCGTCAAAGAAGTTTTATTTAGACATATGTTATTTTTATCTTGAACTAGCTTTTTTATCACATCATCAGAGTCACATGGCCGCGCCTGGTGCACGACAGACACGAGTGGAACCGGATGGAAGAGGCCTATGTCCAACAGTGGACAAACGAAAACCTGACAATGCAAGCATAATATTATGATAGATCTTTAATGTTACATTGTGTTTTACCTAATTTTTAAAGTAAATTTTTAGGATATATATAAATGAAACTTCAATGTTCATAATTAAGTTTTGGAAATGTTATTGTTAACTTTTTTAAACTATCTAAGGAAAGTTACACTTCAACTTATATTGCAATCAAATCGTAGTAAATATATCTATATAGTTGGTAATCATTTTTAATAGTTCACAAAATTTTAACAGCAAATGCCGAACATTGGTTTTGCTCTTTTGTTATTTATTCTAAATTATTTTATACTAGGCAGATGTTTGCCTGCATTTTCCCTGATGTTAAGTGAAATGCGAATCCAAATCGCGGATCGCAATTGGTGTTGCCAACAATGAAGGGGCTCTAGCGAACTTCTAGACGAGAGTAGGAGGATTCTTTGCAGTGCAATCTATAGAAGAAGGCAGACAACTGAATGGCGATGGTCAAGATTTACGAGTCTAGATTCGTCAATATCATTTGTTCTCTGTCATCTATTTACTTCGCCTCCCAATACCACCTAATACTCCACACACAAACTGATCTGAGCTTGATAAAGATAAAATCGTTTGTCATTTTATTTATTATACCAATCCTTAGTGGCAAATTATATTTGCAATACTTGATTGCCATGGAGTAAGTGATTAGCTTAAATCCTAACAATAATGTGGGATTACAGACTTTATGTCCTACTTAGCAATATATCGCTAAGATTTTTTTTTGCATAATATGTTCATTAGTAATCATAAAAATCAAATATACAGTATGTACTTCCAACTATCTTAACCTACGTAGTATTAACAAGAATAATTAAATATTAATAAATAGATAATGAAAACAAATCTAAAAAGTTTGGTCCCAGTGGCAGTGTACCTTTAAAGCTGGCAGCATTTCCTCGCTGTAGTGCGATACTTATTCGTTGAGCGAGAAAAGCACCAGCTCTGGCGTCACCAGTACTATCTACCAGGAATTATTCAGATTTAATTCATGGAAATATTTCTGAAAAAGAAAATCATGATCTAAAATCTCATCAGGTACTAAATTAAAGCTAGGTTCAGACATAGGTTTTAGTTCGCTGCTGTTTTACTTTAAACGCAAAAGACCTGTTCATACGGCAGAAAAGCGATGCATTTTTGACGAAAACACTGAATGTTGGCAAAATTATCGTGTTATGTTGATAGTTTGAGGAAAGTATAGACATAGTCTTCAAAGAATGCGAAGCTTTGCTAGTTAGGACTTATCTTACGTCGGCAAACAGAGCATTTAGTGTGTCAGCATCATTACGATAGCTAAGACATGAGATTTAGCCTAATATACGAGTACTGCAATATTCGATACCTAAATTAAACTCGAAAAAAAATTTCATCAACAATTTTCTTCTCTATCGACCAATTAATCTTAGAAATACTTTCTTGGACTTTCTTTCTATCTGCGCATTTAACATTCGCTCGAACGACGAAGGAAAACATAGTGAGGAACTGGCTTACCTTAGACCCAAAAAATCGACGGCGTGTCAGGCACAGGAGGCTGATCTAACTTGCCTATTAGATTGACAAATGATCATGAAACAGATACATGCAAAAGAATAAGTGAACTGCATACTTTTTACGTTGTTTTGAAGATTATTTAAACGCCAGCTTCGTTTTTTAATGAATCTTGGTATATTGGTTCAAATCACCTGAAGATTATAAAAAGATAATTGGATACCCGATGTAAGCTTACTTCAAACTCCAACCGTTTACATATTAACTGACGTTTTATGAAACTATTAATATTTTTAAAGAATCGCGAGTCATGTAATCTAACATTAGTTTAGTTAAATACATATATTTTAGTTATTAATTAGAAGCGCAATCGATGTGATAAGCTTCGGTCTTGGGTGTTTCATTATGTATTTATATGTCTATCTATCTATTATATGTATGCATATCCGTTGCCTAGTACCCATAACACAAGCTTCACCAGCTTAGCATGGGACTAGGTCAATTGGTGTGAATTGTCTAAAAAAATAAAACAATTGAAAGTTGATTATCCCGTCAACTACAGCCACCGAAATTGCGCAATTTCTTATTGCCTCTGGCCGATATAAGAGATAATTGTTTCCAGATTAACCGCATTTAATATTTTCGCCTGTATTTAAACTTATATATGTTAACCCGATAACCGCAGTCAAAATGTAGATTTATTTAACCAAAATTTGAGCCATATCTAAACAAGTTATAATTTACCACAATAATGCGGCATTGTTTCACTGGAATTATGGATTCCGATTTAGCTATAAGCTTTAATGATCATTCCTAATTATGTAAACTTGTATTCAGAATTAACTTAAAAATTAAAAACCTGTGTTGTATGTGATTTTCAACTCTGTGGTCGTGCGTTTGAATCTCGGCTGTGTACAGATTTTATGTATGTGTATGCCCAAGATCCAGAAATCAAAGTATGTGAACTAAGCAAATATCGCAAGCCTAAGATCTGTAAAGGGGTTTTAGCGCCAAACTATTAACTATTAAAGCAAAGATAAAACACGATACTTCTAATATCAAGAATAAATTCAGAATAGCGCACGCGCACCTCGACTTCCGTCGTTCCGCAACTGATTGAATTCTAAGGCAGCTTTTTTCGTGCTCCACCTGTTTGTGGAATCAGCTGACCAGTGAAGTAAAGCCGAACCAATTCGATTTAGCGTCTTCAAGAAAAGTGCGTACGAATTCATAAAATGCCGTCAACGCACTCGCGAGCCCTCTGTCATTGAGTCCATGGGCGGAATCACTTAAAATCAGGCGAGCTTTCTGCCCGTTTGACCCTATTCTAGAAGAAAAAAAGTTAATTAGTTCCGACTAAAACGGCCCAAATGAGCTTCTCATACGTAATACTGTGAGCTTATGAATTTTTAAAATTAGGTTAAAATGTGAATTTTTTGACTTGAAAATTATTCTAGAGTACTTCTTGACTACTTATAATTAAGTTGAAATAAGTAAGAAATGAAAATTTTAGTGTTCTTTGAAGTTCCGTATTCTTTCAAATTACTAATTGGTTAGTGTGTTTAACTATAGGTTCAAACGCGGATGGAATTATAAAAGATAAGTCGCAGATACAACGCGATTAATAATTACAGTATTGGCGTTACTACCGTCGTCAAATATTTTTACTTAATAATTAAATGCGGTCAACCGGCGCAGGCGCCGATCAGAGAGCAACTACACTCAACCGTCAACGATCGATTCTACGCGCTACTGACAAATTGACTTTGACATCTTACAACCTGTAAGATGTTTATAATATTGCGTGATGTTGCCATTCTAATAAAACAAATGATATCGTGTTCTTTTATTACATAATCTCTGACATATATAAGCTATTGTATAAGAAACATTTTAGGGTCTATGATGGGCAGTATATTGCTTTATACCAACAAAGTTTCATCATCATTCATAATTATCGGACGTTCAGGCATAACTTAGAGTTTTAGGAAACTTTTATCCTTAGAGATAAGACCTGTTATTTCTCTGGGTATCTTCAAAAACAGCATCTATCTGCTGATAATATAACGCAAACATAAATGCGCGCAACATTTACAAGATAAATCTATTGAAATGCCTCGTAGAAGGATTTCCACCTGATAAGACAACAATGGGATCGTCTATTTTTCCTCCATTGTGTTGGTTCCATTCGTATTCACTCGTTTTATCATAGATTTAGAATTCATCTATAAATTACTTTTTGTTATCTTAAACTGAATCATAATTGTGTTCTGATTTTAGATTGAGTTACTCATTTCGCCTCGTTTAAATTTAGCAAACCCGTTCTCAACTGATGTTTTTTTGGTCCGAATACTGTTTATCATGCCAAGCCGTGGCTTCAATAGTATTTTTTTCGCCAAAAAGCAATGCTTTACTAATACACGAAATTGGTTTTTATCGATTTTTTCAAACAAACAAAAGTTCCTTCACTCAAAATACTATATCTCACCATTAATAACAAGACAATTGTCAAATTTATACACGTGTGTCTTTTGATGGTTATGAATGGAAATTAAAGAATGGGCAGCATGAAGTTTGCATATTCTATGGGCTTCATACTTTCGATTGGTATAGAATTTATCGAATAATCATACCGGTGAAATGTTTAAAAAAATATTTTTTTAAAATTATTAATTAAACATACTCTGGACTGAAATTTGCTAGACAACCCATATGTATTATATTTATTGACATATTAAATTTAATATAAAATATGTTTCATTAAATAATTAACTTAAGAAGTAAATGATTATTTTTGTCATCGGTAAATTTTCTCAGTGACCACCCTAACCATATACCATGAAACGTGTCTAAAACTAAAGCCAATAGAAAAGAATAATGGTAACAAGGTATACATATGTGTACTTTACAAAATAGAAATAATTGGATTAATTAAATAACATTATGGTACTTTTTGGGGCATTGGCCCGAATAACAGATCTTTGTAATATATATATGCATTTGTGTATTACCTGTATTGTATTTTTCACATTTTTAATTGTAATATGTTTAAAGGATTGCTACTAATTTAAATTTTTTTACACATAAAAGTACACAAATGTTCTATACGAGTATTAGATTGTATCTTTGGGGTGGCAATATATTGATGGAAACACAATATTATAAAATCGGTAGTTTTAAGGTTATAAAATAACACTTCCATAATGGAATCGGGATTCCATTCTTGTAACGTGGCTCACATGCTCAAAATATAATATCAAGCCACAACCACAGTTATTTCTCCACGACAAAATACAGTCCACAGTTATAGGTGTGAATATTTCAATATTCATGAATTAATCATAATTTCAAACCTCCTTCATAGAACTGGAGGCAAACGGGCAGGAGGTTCACGGTATGTTAAGTGATACCGCCGCTCATGGACTCAATGCCAGAGGACTCGCGAGTGCGTTGTTGGCCTTTTAATTATTGGAAATTCGTTAGGAAAAACTTCAGCGGATAACTGGTGAGGTGGTGCGCGGCAAAAACTGCCTAAAATAACGCTCAGGTGTGGAAAAATGTATCTTTGATGTGACTAAAGAATAAGAATTTGCTTATTGTTTTCAATTAAACCAATGTACTACGTATTCGGATCTAAGACAGACACTCAAGACGCCAGTCAACATGGAAACTTTCTAAACACCACGATAAAAACATATGCCCTATCACTTTAGTGAGACTTCAGTTAGTCCTGACGACTCATTGGTCTAGTGGTTAGTACCCCTGACTGCGAATCCATGGGTCCCAGGTTCGATCCCCGGCTGGGACGAACATCGATATGATGAGCATTTGGTGTTGTGCTTAGGTCTTGGGTGTTTAAATATGTAATGATATGTCTATCTATCTATAATATGTATGTATAAGCGTAAATCAATGTAATTGGACGTGGTATTTGTGTGGTACATAACTTACAGCTGAGTAATTTTTGTGAACGATCACGAATAGCAAAGCACCGTGAAATATAGACGTTACATGGGAAGGTCTCAAACAGAATATAAATGAGGTTATGTATATTTTGTAATGTTTAGGTAGCTTTGGAATGAATATTACGTGATGGCAAATGCGTGACGTTTTTAAAATAAATGTACAAAGTAAGAATAGAACAATTCTTGTTCAGGTTTTTCCTCAAAAGCCGTGAGAGTCTGTAATTAAATTCCCCAAAATTTATCAGCAATACACTCAATAAAATCTATGAATGATTCAGAATTGAAAGTTTTATTATCATGTAGAAAAACAAGTCTAAGAAAAATTATACAACCTGTTTTTAAAAGAGTTCAAAGAGCACTCAAAACACTTTCCGAAAACCTATACCAGTCGGCCACTTCTCAGTTTGGGAGAAAGTTCTTTAGGGAATATGTATATTATTGAGTGCTCTTTGGTTTCAAAGAACTACTCCTCAAATATGTATTCTCACTTAAAAGTATGATTTCTTTAGTATGATGAGTCTCTGAATGTTACAGTCTTATATATATATGTCTCAGCCACCAGCGGAAAACACCATCAAAGTTGTGGTTTGCCGACGCCATATTAATAGTTTGAAGAGTTTCGTTTCGAGATTGAGAGTGGCAGAAAGTGGAATTAAATTTAAATTAACAGTCACTAAGCTAGGCAAGTAATGAAACATCATCGATCCAAGTCATTTGCCTAGCTGTTTAATCAACTGGCTGAATATCTTTCAGGCCGTTATCTAGGCTGTTAATTGAACGACTAAATAAGCTAGTTGGCTGTGACATATAGGTATATTATCACCACTGTCGTCATAACATTTTAACACCTCTACTTTCTTCAAGAGTTGAACATTTACTTTCTTAATGGCTTTAGCGTGAAGCTCTCATCTCTGAGGTCGTAAGTTCGAACCCCGGTTGTGCATCAAATGACTATGTGCGCATTTAACATAACTCGCTCGTAAGGTTTAAGATTAAACCCTTAGATGTCGTATCAGACTTGTGTGCCTGGGCCTGCCTATTAGAAAAAAAAATGGTGCGTGTACTTATGTACGCGCGTAAGAAGTTATACTTCTTTGGCTTTCTTTATTTTTTTAAAATATTAAATAATTAATAATCAATCTTAAGCGTTAATAATTTAACAATATTTAATATTTAGTATATTATTCAGTTATGAATTAATATTAATAATAATTATTATTATATTATATTATTAATTCAATTTAATAACTAGGTATGTTTCAAATAAAAATAATAATAATTAAAACTGCTTTATTTGTTTAAAAGGTACTACAAGTAGATTGTCTTATTCCCATCTCGCTCGCGCATGCTCGGCGCCCATACTGAATTTTGTGTCACGGTGCGCGCGCATCGTAAAATTTCACTCTCATATATTTTTCATAACGCGCCTAAAGAAGTATAACTTCAAAAAACAGATGACGATGAAATATATACCAACCAAGGGTCACTGGTTTTTTTCAATCTTATTCAAAATATTAAGACAGAACTATCAAATCCCCTAGTATCAATGCTACACTAATAAAGAATTCCATTATTCCCTCAACAATACAACAACTTTCAAAGATTTCCGGACAAAGCTAATGGCATCGTTTTTCGCAACATTTCTATTGATAACTAATCATTTGTGTAGAACTTTTTATACTAGTTTCTTTACATACACAGACTGTTGGCCCAACTTTTCAGTCAGTACGTTCAAATTGCGTTCATACCATTCTTGTGAGCAAATAAAGCTTGCTCGTACGATAAGAAAATCGTGATAAAACTATATCAGCTTATTACCCTATTGATGTCAAATATCTGCAGCTGAAGTCTAACCTACTTGTCATTAAAAGGAAATTATTAAAGAAACATGTAGAAGTCTTATAAACAATTCCGTAGCAAATGAATCTCGTGAAGCAATTAACACTTAAATGTTACGATCGTGAAATATATACTTATATTATTGAAAAAGCTTTCAAACTCTCACCTATTCTATAATTACCAAATATTATTATAAAAACCTTCTTTTTGTAATCTATTCTCAATCTATCAGAGGATGACAAGCTTTTCAGTCTTGTCGTTTGAGTAAAGTATTAAAATTCAATATGTGTATTTTGAATTTTTTTCCTGGGGGTAATTGCAATCAGCCTTAAGGCTATGAGCGAATTTGTTCTTTAGTGCTGTCATATGGAGTGACTTTCCAATGCATCTGATCTTCTGCCTAGAGCTACTGCCGATGTTTTAGCTCTAGAATATGGTGACGTTTTAGTCAACTTACATACTGTCTAAAGGTGAGTTGGCGAGCAAGTTCCTTCGGGTGACAGCTTAACTGCTCTTTGTATTTAGCTGCCAGTATCCGGATTTCCTCTTTGATAGTTCTCATTTTAAGGTGTACTTCGTTGTTGGTTATGTACCATGATACTTTTGCAACTGCTCTTAGGATCTTGTTCTGTTGTCGCTGGAGTATGTTAATGTTGGTATCCCTACTGTTGGAGGCCAATTGCCCCACAGTATCTTGAATTTAACTTTTTATATAAGCTGTCGTTAGCATGCTAACCCACGCCTTTTTATACTTGGTCTAATTTTTACAAACAAATTACGTACAATAGTACGTAGCTTATATATTTGTATGCTCTCCTGGGAAATGTTCAACCAAGTTCAGAGACAAAATTGCGTTTGTGGTTTAGCCTTCATAACTGAGTTGCGTTTAATACAATTAGCTCGGGGTTAGTTTCTTTACAAAGAGACTTTAAAGCGTTGTAAATTTTCACTATAAAGTGTATTATTATAGAAATAAAACGCGTTTATTATTTCGTTTCTACACCACGCTATCGAAGTGTTGGTTAATAATTTCCCCTTCGACAATTGGGGCCTTAGTGACAGCGAATCGGTGGTTGGACTGGTCCCTTTATAAAAGAACTAAACAAACCGTTCCCGTGCATGAGATAAACCATTAATAATGTACGTGTAACGTGGTAAGGTAGCGCTAACAAGCTCTTCTTAACTGAACGACTCATTCAGTCTCAAAATGTACGAGGCTTTTAACACCGGTCCTTTTAATATTTTTTAATAAATACCTGAGTTTCATTCAATGTCAAATGTAACTTAATGTATAAACGGGAAAATCGGCATAATAAACAAGCATAAAATGAATAAATTAGTGGCGCTACAACCTCATTAAGTCTGGGCGTCAGATTTCTGAATCTGTTCCATGATCATTTTTCAATCTAATAGGCAAGTAGGTGATCAGCCTCCAGCGCCTGACACACACCGTTGACTTTTTGGGTCAAAGACATGTCGGTTCCCTCACGATGTTTTTCTTCACCGTTCGAGCGAATTTTATATGCGCACATTGAAAGAAAGTCCATTGGTGCATAGCCGGGGATCGAACCTACGACCTCAGGCATGAGAGTTGCACGCTGAAGCCACTAGACCAACACTGCTCTGCACTGCAAACAAGCATAAAAGTTCAACGAATTATCACCGTATTTGACTTTCAAATCCAAATAGAATCTTCAAACCCCTTTTATGTAAATTCAATCTCGCCAAACAAAAATATCTAACATACCCCAAAAATATTTATCAGCAATTGCTTTGATGTTCGTTATTACAATGAAAACGTTTTTAGATGAAAATGATATGAACAAGCTTAAACGTTTGCTTTGTTACGTAAAATTATCCAACTTAGCTTTATAATTTACTCTTAAGGCGCTACTTGCATTCCGACCACCGAATTGCCCTATTTAAGCTGCAAATGTGCTTAAGTTTAACTATGTTCACTAAATTGGCAACTTGAAAGCTGGTTAACGCGATGTAAGCCATATAATTAAGTGCAGTATTTTATTAGAAAACTAGCTGGCCTGGCGAACATCGTACCGCCTAACAGTCGATTTTTTTTTAATACTTATTCTGCTATTCGGGACACCGCTCTAGCTATGAAGATAAAAAAAAGAAAGTTGATAATACAACAAATACGTTATGTCAAAAAATAAAAATTTACCTTCCCGGAACCCCTCCACTAACACTTGAACTTTATGATATGGTATTAAAGTTCAAATTGCCTTTAAATTTTATTACGAATATTTAGTATGGGAATATAGAAAAGTGTTCTTTTTAGACTTTTTCACTCAATTTTTCAAATATTTCTCTCCGTTAGAACCATCTCCGTACTTCAAGGAATATTATAAAAAAAGAATCAGACAAATCGGTCAAGCCGTTTTCATGTTATGTCGTGACAACGGAAAACGTGTTTCATTTTTATATATATAGACTATAAGAAGTTTTTGCCGCGTACCACCACTATGAACCAGCTGCCCACTGAAATGTTTCCGAATCAATTCGACTAAGATGTGTCAATGCAATGTGTGCCCATGGGTGGCGGTATCACTTAACTTGAGGTGAGCCTTCTGCCCGTCTGCCTTCTGTTATGTAAAAAAAAAATAACTAGGCCCTCAATCAATCAGAGCCAAAACTTAAAGTGCCGGAAACGGGAAATAAGTCTCCACTTTGAATCTTACTTCTTTTTGAAATTCGAGGTGGGAATGAATATTGATTTCAGAATCCTTACTATGTAATTTTTCTTTATATGCACTAACTTAACATGTGCCTGACACACGCTGTCAATTTTATTGATCTTAAACGTTTATTCACCTTAGGAGCAAGTATTGGCACATATTGAAAAATCCATTATCATAAACCAACTTATAGTTGTATAATAAAAGGAATATAAATAAATGCGCATCCTGCTACTTTCTCCAGGGAACAGGGACTCGACCCATACTAGTATGTCTGCTACTCAGAGGCTGGGTGAGCACTGAGCAATTCCCACATAAACCATCTTGATAGTTCCTACATAGCCGCATAAGATAGGTTCCCCAGTCGCTCTCACCAGGGCACCCTGAATCTCACCCTAAATTTTATTCAATATTGAAAAGATTTGTTTAGTAAATAGTTTAAGTTGAAATCATATCTGTCGTAATATTAGTCCTTTTGTTAAAGCTGTCGAAACTTTATATCAAAAATTCCATTCAATCGTCACTCGAAGTTCTAAACTTATCCAACTTATATTAGTTTAAACCCCTTGGAGTACATTGTTAAATTATTATACTCATAGTCGACTAGCTACCCCTAGATTAATACAACTTTTATAATAATAATAATTTATTTTCTCCCTTATAACATTTACAACAAACAATAAGATTACAGTTGAGAATGTATTGGGAGACTGGTTTCCAAACCAGGTAAGATCCTGTCATATGGATAACCAGGCTTCCATTCCACAGCAAAATCATATTGAGTGGTTACAAATGTACATACATATATATAGAATATTATCTAAATATTTTTTTTATGACCGAAAAGTTTCATTGAAGCATCGCATCGGGCGCTTTTTCGGTCCCAATTGAAATTTAAATCCAGCCCTGCGATTCTGAAACTCACTTTTCGAACTCACACAGCGGTTTTCGCATCAGCGGTCGCTCTCAAATCAGTCGTGAAGCAGTCATTTTATGATTTGGCATTCTGACAAGGTGGGAGCTTGTAGTTCTGTAACTCACTTTTCTGATAAACAATATATCAGAAAAGTGAGTTACAGAATCGCACGGGCATGTCACCAGATCCATTACAGTAAACTTAATCATTGCTAATTCTTTGGCATTTGACTGGGCTGAGACCTTCCCTTTATTGTAATTTAAGTCAACTCGTAAAAACATCCGTCAATAATACAATTAATATTACGTTAACGGTACGTATATTCTACCTTCCGTTGGGAGTTTAATTCATTCCAAGAAACCCGTAAGAGATTGATCGAGAAAATAAATTAGAAATTTCACGCCTGAAGAGGCGGTTTATTGAAACCGAGCGTTTAGACAATGATATCTTTATTTTTCTTTTCGATTATTTAAAAAAGTAATTTTCAACTTGAAGAAGGCTTTGGAATGTAAATTTATTTATATTCCTTTTATTATACAACTATAAGTTGGTTTATGATAATGGATTTTTCAATATGTGCCAATACTTGCTCATAAGGTGAGGAAACGTTAAAGATCAATAAAATTGTCAGCGTGTGTCAGGCACATGTTACGTTAGTTCATATAATGAAAAATGACACAGTAAGGATTCTGAAATCAATATTCCTTTGTTCCTATATCCGATTGATTTAGTCAATCTATATATATATATATATAAAGATGTTATGTTGGTTTATGTACGCTTCAAAAACTCAAAAAGGTCTGCACCGATCGAGCTGAAATTCTATCATGATATATAATCCGCATCAAGGATTGTTTTTATTTATGTTTTTTCATTATTTTTTTGTTTTTTTAATTATTTTTATATGAAATGATTTCATTGCTTTGTTTCTCATTCCTCAACCATTCAATTACAATGTGCCATAGACAAACGTGGCAGGAAACCGTTAAAAAAGTTTGTATGCTGTATCATAAAAAAAAAACAAAAAAATGTCTAAAAATAAAAATTATTATCACTTAGGGGTTTGAAAGATAGACAGTAGCCGATTGTCAGACTTAATGAATATGAATAAAAAATTTCATAAGAATCGGTCGACCCGTTTCGGAGGAGTATGGGAACGAACATTGTGACACGTGAATTTATATATTAGATAATCAAAGTTCTCATCTAGGAGTTCGCTCTTATGGAGATTACGAGGATATTTCTTATCTCAATTTGGCTTTTGTAAGACAAAATTTGATAGATAAATTTAGGAAATTTTTATCTAGGAATCTGAGTTATACTTAACCAATAAGTAATTATTAAACAACTAAGCTTAGTGTTAAGCAACATTTATAAATATTAATTAAAAATTCGTCATCCATAACATAAACATTTCAAAGTTTTATGAAAAATTGTCCCGTACTCCAATAAAAGAGTTACAAAATTTTAATATCACCTACAGCCATTACTGGCGGTATTAATATGAGCCATATTTTGCATAATGTGCACTAAACAATGGCTGAAAGCTTTTAAAACTATTGTAAAAACTCCCACATACACTACACTGGAGCTTTTGAAAACAGGACATTTTAAAATTGCGCGCCCAATAAGTCGTATAAGCTTTTTTTGAATTTGAACTGCTTCTGAAGTTCTTAATTTGAATTGAAACAATGGAATTTTTATATTAAACTGAAACGACAAATGTGCATTCTCCCACATATAAAATAGATTTAAAAGATTTTACTCACACTTTTATGCAAGAGTAGCTCCTATCTCTCTCTCAACCTAAACAAAAAGTAGTTTTAATAAAAAAATCAAGGTAACAGAAACTATACAAACGTACAAAAGCTTTACTACAAGGCCATCATCTGTCCATAAGTAACATCAAAAGATTACATAGACCTGTATTAGAGAAGGCAAGATCTAATAAAATGTGTTAGAAACTGTATGTGTGTGTATGTATACCATCCGTATCACTCGACGTCCGACGTTCCACAACTGAGCGTTCTTAAGGCAGTTTTTGTCGCCACTAAGTAGAAGCTGCCCACTGAAGTATTTCCGAACCAATTCGACTTAGGGTCCTTCAAGAAAAGAGCGTACTAATCTTAAAAGGCCGGCAACGCCCTTGCGAGCCTTCTGTGTCCATAGGCACTGGCATCACTTAACATAAGGTGAGACTCTCAAAAGGTTTTGTGTTCGAAATTCAAACGGGATTATTAACAGTTTGTACAAGAAAACCGGAATGGATGCTAAAATGGATAATGTAGGTACAGATGTACTACTTGGTCCCGTATTATTTCGAGTCATTAATATAAAAATATTAATGATGGGGATTATGGGACCTCATTTCAATTCGTAATTATTCATCGCATTATTTCGTTTAGCCGCACATAATTTATACGATTGTAAATTGTTAGTAAACGTTCGTGGCTGAATTTACACCGAAATTTACATATGAAAAGCCTTTTGATTGCAATTTCGAATTTGTAGTTTCAATGTTTTGTGCTGTGTGATTTGGGGCAATCTATTAATATCCTCAAAATCCTAAGAGCCTGTTACTTGAAGATTGCTATAGAATGGGGGGGGCTTTTTTGTATATGTATCCGTATGTATCCGTTGTGTTGTGTAATAATAAGAAATAATCGTTTAAATTAGTAACTTTTTTGTTATTATTTAAAACCAATTTATTAAAAACCCTCTAAATATACATATATATTATTTAATAAAATATAATCATAACTTAGAGAATATGTATTACGTGGTTTTGGTATATTTAAATATATAAGATATACTTAGGTATTTTACTATTACTTGATTAGTCCAGTATTTTCGTTTTTATTGTAGTCCGAAGTATATTTAATGGTAATGAGAAATTAAACGGACTAATGAACTAAGGACACGTGGGGTTGACCCTTTCAGTTTAATAGGGGTTCAATTGAATTGCCGTTAATGTGCATATTTAAGAAATAAATAGGAAGTTATGAAAATTATTGTCCAATTAAACACTGTTTTAAGGAAACACGTCTTAGTAACATAACAAGCTCAGCTTACTCAGATTTGTATTGACAATTTAGTTTTCATAGTTTTAATAGATCAGCCTGATTACACAATACACATGCCCTCAATTTTTGCATTGCATGTCGGTTTCCTTCACACTACGAGCCAGTATGAAATGTGAAAGAAGCCACATTGATGTACAGCATTTAAGGGGAACAAGAAAGTAAAATTAAGACAATTTTGATGTTTATTCTAATGTCTTCAGAGAGAAATAGGTTGGTAGCTTGATAAACACCTTCGGTTTAACTGAATTGCGTGTCCATTTATCTTGTTTAAACTTTAACAGTCTTGCATACGTAAACTCGAAGGAACTTTGCGAATACATTATTACGTGTCCCCACAAATTTCAGTGGCTGTATATGAATGTTTTTGAGAACAAAGATACAGTGCTGCTAGGCTTGTATTGTTATTTTTGTAAATAAAATTGACGAAAGAAATATTAATGTTATGTAGAATATGATATTATATAGGAAACAACAACGCGTCATTTAAGTTAATCATCAAATAAAATAAACTAATTAACGTTTGTATTAAAATCAGTATTTACAATTTTCTTAAGCTACATAGAAAATGAACAAATTTAAAAAGTTTGGTCCCTGCGGCAGTGTGCTTTTAATGCTGGCAGCATTTTCTCGCTATATAGCAATACTAATTCGTTGAGTGAGGAAAGCACCAGCTCAAGGGTCACAGTTACTTAAATAAAATATTTATTTAAATCAGCAAGATTATTAAATATTTACTTTTAATTGAATGTCTTCCACTATATTACATTTATATTGTAAAATATACAGTCGAATATGTATTCCATATCCAGGATAATTCAGGATCACATCTAAAAACTGGCTCTTATGAGAGTTTTTTGAAGACCATACGGTATACTTCATTCAACAATGTTGTCCAAATGAAAGATTGCCGTTTGTATAGCAGAGGGCAATTCATTGAAAGTTGACTGATTGTGATTTTGAAGGTGATTAGCATTCAGGTGAGAGTTGGAAGAATGTTCAGAAGTAATAGAATTTATACATTAAGAAAAGAGGAGAAGAGAAGGGATACCAGCCTGTGGTACGCCAACAGAAACAAGAGACCAAGAAAAGCTGTTGGTTAATTTGATTGGTTGCTGGCGATCGGACAGATAGCTTTTAAACCATAACAAGATAATTAAATATATTATAATGGTTATGAAGATCATATAATATGATACTATTTTTATTAATTAAAAGCGTAAAAATAAGACGAAAACCAATAGTTATAGATGCCTTACATTATGCCCTAAAACAGAAGTGGCAATGGGCAATATAGCAAGATACACAGATGAAAGGTGGACGTTAAAGATAGCTGTATGGAAAGGACCAAGGGGAAGAAGGAAAAGAGGGTGCTCTAAAAAAAGGTGAAATAGAAGCGGTAGCAGGAAGCGAATCGAGCCATAGACAGAGTCAATTGGAAAAAGCTAGAGGAGGCCTTTACCCGTGATGTAGGATATATGTAGAATAACAAGATAAAAATAATGTATAAAATGTAAAAAAAAATTAAGCTATATATATTTTTATTATATCACTTTTTTGTCATGATTTGGAAATGAAACGGGCTTTATTATTATTATTTTTTGGCCGGTGTCTATATTCAATGAATGTAATGACTACAATAATTGTCAACCTATGATTGTTATATAATACCACTGCACGCCTCAATTCATTTTGAATCGAAAATTGTTTCATTGATCCACTTATAAGCGACAGATTTTCCTTCATCTGATTCCGAATCATTTGATACTTCAATCATCCAAATCAGTCCACGGAGAGCGGAGCTAGGCATGAACATATTATAAAAAATATAAAAAAATATACGTTGATTTGATAACTCCTTCGGATTATTTTGAAGTCGGTAAAAATGCTAATTAATCTTTAATTAAGATACTTTGAAGGAGAAACTTTGAATAATTAAAGTAATTTATAATCTAAGTAATTATTTATCAAGCAGAAAACAGTAACTTAATTACTGTTTGTTTGGAAAACTCATCCCAAAGTTCGAATGAGTTCATTTCCATTTTGCTTGAAATAGTCGTTGGGAAATAAGTGCATTTTGAATTATTGTTTCAGAACAGCTTGAATGGAAAGTTTAATGAAGATGAAAAATCTTTCAGTCAGATGGACTTTATTATAGAACCTTACATAAGGCAGACGTAATTCTTATTGCTTATTAATAATATTTATTTCGTTAGTTGGAATTTTCTCTAGCTAACCAGTTATGTTTATAACACTAGATAATATTTGATAATAATAAAAATTTTGTATGTGACTTTATTTTCGCTCTATTATAGACACTGTCATGGAAATCACAGTCTCACGGGAACGGAGTGTTCTATGAAATAAAAAGTTTATAATCTTCCAGATCTTTGTGCTTCAAAGAATTAACTCCAATAAACGGAATTGAAGAACCACATTTTTTTATACGCATAATAGTTATCTAATCTAACCACGAAAAGTAAGGTAATTAAGAGAAGATATTAAATTAATAAGTATGAGCGACTTTACTAGAAGATTTTCGGCGCATGTCCACGAAACTGCAGATATCTCCATTATTATATGCATATTCCACCATCCATTCGCCTCGATCGTCTTCCTTTGGATTTTCCCACCAGAGACTCTTCTAGTTGCCGTCCCCTCCCATCGCCATCGTTATTCCAAACCCAGATACCAGACTGAATCTTTGTCAACAAGTCCATACTTGTTAAAATAATAACTTGCGAAGTTCATATTTACAGTGGAACATCCTAAAGCGAGACTAATAAATATAGAAAACAAAATGTATGAGACACAAAATGTTGTTGTAAGAACGGTCTCTTATTATTGATATGTTTTACTAGTTTTAAAGTTGCAAAAATGATGAGAGAAAAGCAAGAAAAATGGACAAAACTTATCGCAGAATGGTACCCTTTAGACGGAAAGAGACATAGAGGAAGACAGGCTAAGAGATGGGAGGATGATGTTAAGAAAATAGCGGGTTCAACGTGGACTCGCACTGCAAAAATGAGAAAAGACTGGAGAGCTTTAGAGGAGGCCTTTGTTGGAAGACAAGTTGTAACCGAACTAACGTTTGCCGATAATCAATAGATATTAAATTTTTTAGTATATTAGTTAAACTCTAGTTAATAGTCAAAATGTGTTTTTTAGTCATAAGTAAAATCAATTTTAGGCACACGAAACTACTCTGTGTAAAACTTGTTAACAACAATAAAGGCTTTTTATTTTTTTTATTATTTTATAGTTACGAAACGATTCATAAAACTCATCTAGCAATTTAAAATTCTTACATGAACGTAAAAGAAATTTCGACCATTCAACTTGAGTAGAAATATATTATGATAAAAGATTTACATTCTAAACGATGCATCCACGCTTTGATCGCTGAAGAGAAATTTCGCATAAAGGTAAGTCTAAATTTGTTCCAAGAAGTTTCTATTTCACAAATCTACAAATAATAAAGGTTTGTTTATGAGATTGATTCTCTTCCCGATTAACAAATGAGTCTTGTTAGTAGTTTTCCCGCCTTGATGAGATAACTGATTTTATTTATTTCTATGTATCGGAGAGTTAGAGATAAGAAAAAAGGAATGACTTAATGAATACTATTAAAAGTCTTTAGTTAATAGATCCAATTATATTGAGTATCGAATAAGCTCTAGGTTTTAACGGGTTTGAACTAATTTATACAAAATATAATATCTATAATAAATTGTAAGATGCATTAATCATTATAATATATTTAATATATAAAAGGAGTAATATTATTTTTTAAGCATTTTTTAGTTACATTAAATATATCAGAATAGTAATCAGCAGCAGTATAATCTCATTATTGTACCTATACCCTTACTACAGTGCAGCTGTGTTGGTCTAGTGGCTTAACCGTGCGACTTTTATCCCTGAGGTCGTAGGTTCGATCCCTGATCGAAAACATCGTGACCACCAGCTTCCCTTAGAATCAAAAAGTAGACGGCGCGTGTCGTGATTACCTGCCCAATCGATTGACAAATGATCATGAAACAGATACAGAAATCTGCTAAGACTTAAAAAGGTTGTAGCACAGGACTTAATTATTTTCATACCCACACAAACACATTTTATACCGCAGAGCTAAAACAGCGGAGTGTGTAAGTGTGATATGTTTAAAAACAATAATAGGTTTTACAAATTACAATAGTGTACATAACGAAAAAGCACCGACATAATATAATATGTGGAGTAAACATTTAGTTTTTACAATAGAATTGTTATCATAGTAAAAATAGTTATCAAATCAACTTAATAATACATCTTTTTGATATTATAACGAGCTAGGGGATCACATAGAAAAGGCTGTATATCTCTCCAAAGGTTTTACAATAAATCAACGAGGAATTTAATTACACTAAACAGACACAAATTACGCGCAGAAATACACTAATTACCACACACATAATACGGTCACTAATTACTTCAATTACGCACACTTCACACAGTAGGTACTTTATCACTTGTCTCACTGTTTGCACTTTATCTCTCTGAATTATTTGGTCGCGTTTCGGCTCGCTTATACATCCCAATAATCTTGAACAATGTTCGAGAACTTTCTAGGAAGGAGTGCTACTGAGTAGCTGATGTCTGACAATTCTAGAACGTACTCACTCTTTCACACATAGCTGCGATCTTATCATTCTAGAATGTTCTTTTGGCTGCGAGAAGGTTTATATGTTCCCTCTAGTTTGCGTATCAATTCGCCCTTGTCTCACACCTAAAACGATTACTCTAGAATATTCTTTCATCAAAGAGTATAACCTGTCCTGAAAATGCCTGAAAGCAGGTTTCCTGAAAACTGTACCACTGGACTACACTTACTCTGAAACAGCCTGAAGTTTCAGCCTCCTGAAAATGAGGATAACATAGTGGAAATTACAATTTTATAATATGTGGTTGACCCCCTCTTGAAACGGACAGAAACCACGTTTCAGCTTGCTTAAAAGTCACTAAATAGTAGAAATATCGAGAAACATTTCAGTCAACCCATATTCGTAGCAATATGAAGTGTCGAACATTTTTTATAGCTCTCCGACTTTTCGGCAGCCTAAACAAAATACATTCCAAAAATATTATGAAACAATACTGCAAAAATTACTCCATTTACTTAATAACTTCAATACACAACAACTCCAGTCGTAACAAGTAATTCAATGTGAAAAGCAAACATTGCGCAAAGAGCTAAAAAGACCTTTCATATGAGTTTCTCCCAAAAACTTTACGATTTAGGTACAGTACGGTAGGAGATATTGTAATTTAAATCAAAACCTTTTTAAAGTATAAATGGGAATTTATGACAACATTTTCGATGTTTCATGTCCCTGAGGCAGTCGTCAAACGAAATAAAATGAGGTAACATATAATTAGCAAGGCAACGCGTGACCTTATTGGTAGGAGGCTCACCTGATGTTATGTCATACCGCCGCCCATTGAAACTCTCAATTCTAGAGAGCTCGCAGGTGCGTTGCCGGTCTTTTAAAAATTGGTACGCTCTTTTCTAGAAGGACCCTAAGTCGAATTGGTTCGGAAATACTTCAGTTGGCAGCTGGTTTCACATAGTCGTAGTGCGCGGCAGAAACTACCTTAAAAAACGCTCAGTTGTGGAATGGCGGACGTCGAGGTGATTCGGGTGGAATTTCGTATTCTGCTACGACGTTCGATGATAAAGCTCGAGATAGAAAAAAATAAAATAGGGCATTAAACGCAAATTATGCTAGTTTTAGAAATAAAATCAATTAATCAATCAATTTAAATAGTTCTTCCTAATAGTTAAATCGTAATTCCAACAAAACTTTATTCCAGTAAACAGACCACAAAATATAAAATAATTTACCGACTAAAATGATATTAACAAAGTCAATAATTGTAAATTGATTGGGAATTAATTAGGCTTGTTATAATGTAATCATTTGTAGCTCACTTGGCTTTTGCCAGAACTGGCTCAGTTTATTAATATGTATTTATCTATGTAACGGAGTAATTGAAGAATGTTAGATTATAAATAAATAAAAAGCTTTTTATTTATTGCAAAATCAAAGTAAACTTAATCCCATTATAATTTTTAGAGCAGTTAGGCTAGTGGCTTCAGCGTGCGGCTCTCAACCCTAAGGTGGTAGGTTCGATGACCGGCTGTGCGCCAATGGACTTTATTTCTATATGCGCATTTAAAATTTTCTCAAACGGTGAAGAAAAACATCGTGAGGAAACCGCCTTGCCCAACTCAAAATCCACGGCGTGTGTCAGGCACAGAATGCTGATCACCTATTTGCCTATTAAATTGACAAATGATTATGAAACACATACTGAAGTCAGAGGCCCAGACCTAAAAAGGTTGGAGCACCTTGCATGAGGAGCATAGCATTGGACCCCTTTAAAAATTAAAAAATCGATAAAATTGCATACATGATGTAAAGATATTGTCTCAGCTCTCAGTGAATTACATTAGGTAGGTTAAGATAGGTTTTTGAAGTTATACTTCTTTAGGCGCGTTATGAAAAATTGATGAGAGTGAAATTTTACGATGCGCGCGCACCTATGACACAAAATTGGGAGTGTGATTATAGCGTGCGCAATCTACAAGTAAAAAGAAATAGAATATGCGTGAAGCTAACTTCACGCATATTCTATTTCTTAGCTTAGCAGCTTAACAAGAATTTTGAATGACCATGACAATTGACATCTGACAATGACATTAACCTTTTAAACAAATATAGGAGTTTGAATTATTGTTTAAAATAAAAGATTATATAAGTACCTAGTTGTTTTCAATTTTCATTATACAAGTGCGAATTTTATATGTGCGTCTGAATTATAATCAGAAGTGATTTAAATTGAATATCTAAATCAATACTAATTAATATGATAAAATATTTGTGAAAAAACTGTGCCAAACTTCCTGAGTGCTTCAATACAATTGAGGTTAACTATCCGTATGTATTATCGAGTATTATTGTTGATTAAAACTGAAACATGAACCATTATTCATTGCTTTTGTTTATTGCGTTTGTTACAGCAACTTTTTAGAAATATTCTACGACCCTATATATCAATAATTGAGAACAAAGATTTAAGCACGAATACTAATAAGGAGAAAATGAAGGCTTGGAGCGATATTACAGAGAAGTAAACATTTTAATAAGTACCTGTATCTCAAAAAAATTATTACATTATTTAATCAAAACATGTAATTTTTCAGATTTAATCTAGCAAATATAAGGACAAGAGACAAAAACCAATTGATGAATCCGTGGAAGTGCACTAAATTGAATACAAAAAAAGAGTTGTCATCTTATCGCCGTGAAACATCAAAAACTAGAGGTGGAACAAAGCCACCATCACCTTCTCCAGACACAATGGATATGGCAGAGATTATACCGCAACGGTTTGAAGTAGATTTCAATGAATTTGATTGTGATGGTGTCGAGGTAGGAATGTTAATTATAAATATGATGGTGATGTTCAAGGTTCAACCTCTCAAGCATAGGCACATACTTTATTCCCCTACAGGGTAGTTAGAGATATTGTAATACCTCAAAACATCCATGTTGCTCTTGTAGTACCGAAACTCTGTCCAGCCAGATGTGAGCCCATTCCCACTTATAATAGACAGTGGGTATAATACACCTTAATACCTGAGTGCGAACCACTCACCATGATACTTAAATTAATAGATGTTATTTATATATTTCAGGATATTACAAATAAAATCATTTTGGAAACAATTGCTATCCCAAAAGCAAATAAAGCCAACAATGACAAGGTAATAAATCAGTTTTGACATAACTTGAATACTAAAAATGCCAAACAAAGGTGTGCACAACAGTGACAACATAACTTAACAATTTCATTATTTTGTAGGATTAAAGAAAGGTTAAAGAAAATCATGTCGAACTGAACAACAAGAATCCCCAAACAACTCAAAAGAAACCTACAAGGAAGACACCGGTATTATATTTAAATTATCTCTATCTCTAAATAGAATAAAAGAAAGTTGCTATCCAGGTCTGTAGCATGTGCTACAAATTATATTATTAACACATTTATATAATAATAATAATAATAATAATTATAATTATTATTATAATTTTTTATTATATTAATATAAATGTGTTAAAAATTTTATAATATGAATTATACAATTTTTTAAGTTTTGCATGGACAGACCTTAAATTAATATTCTCTTATTTGTTGCAGAAAGCAAGTAGTAGTTTTAGTTTTGGAGAAGCCTCGTAGATGCACAACCAAGTAATGATTAATTTAAAATTACAAACCGAAATCCCGATGAAGACATTAGAGTCACTTAAAAATAAATAGTATAATGAAATAAAAATGTTTTAAAGATAAATAGGGTTTTATTTGTTTAATGTAAGAGAATAATAATAAATATTTATTTATTTAATTTTTCAAATGTAAACTGAACTTTATTGACTCCTTTTCCAGTCTTTGATTATTTAATTGTAATTAATTATTTGCATGCAATCAAAAGCTATTTTTAATAATGCCAAAGAAGTATAACTTCTTACGCGCGTACATAAGTACACGCACCCTTTTTTTTTATTACTGTAAGTGGCGTTTGTGATGTGGTTAGATAAGGTTAAAGCCAAAAATTTGTAACTTCATCAATTTGTAATACATATTTCAATTACTCTTCTGAGCTGTCGGTGTATCGCATCTTTCGCTATTAAAGTATAATAAAGTATGTAAGTAATACTATATTCAAATGAAATCTGAACAAATATTTTCATCAATGTTAGTACTACTAGCGAACTGTGGAATCGACTCCCGGTGGGGTCTTCCCTCAGAGATACGACCTCCAAATGTTTAAAAAGCGAGTGTACTCCTCCCTCAAAGGCCGGCAAAGCACCCACTTAAAATGGGTGTCTATGGGCTGCGAAGACTGCCCTTTTTGGTCGTCCCGTAAGCTCGTTTGCCCCCCTATTATATAAAAAAAACAAGTTGTAAGATCGAGATATCCTATTGGGCCATTAAAAGTAGCAGACTTGTTCGTGCTACGTCGGAATCAATCCATGTTCTAATAAATCCAAAAGTGTTTCACACATAAGCCGATCAAGCTCATTGGTCTATTTTAAGTATTATTCCAGCTCGATACGGACAGTCTTTTATTAAGGCTGTGCCCCCAAGCGCTTGAATATTGGAATCCAACAATGCTTTTCCACATTCACGTTTGCCGTATTACCATATAATGGAGTTTTAGTACTGCTTATATGCTAAGACTCTTCCATTGTGCTAAATTTATCTCTCTCATACATTCATATAGAATTTACGTATGATCTTTCTTTGTTTATTTGTCGTGAAGATTCATTTATCCAACGACTTTGTGTTGAAAGACACGTTTATTTTTTTATCTCTACTAATGCTGTTGTGCGACTGTCCCTGAAGTCGTAGGTTCGAACCCTGCTGTGCACCAATGAACTTGCAGTCTAGGACCTAGGTTATTAACACCGGCTCATATCGCCTAAGACCCAAAAAGTCGCCCTGACGCTAAGCGTGCGGGACCTTACTGGACACATTATTTTGTTAAGAAAATTCGTGAGAAGACTGGCGTAGCCACTTCTTCAATTATATACTATTATATTATAATATAAATATTTATATATATTCAAAGGCAAGTGGGGGCCCACCGTCTTGCGTGTCCTTACCTACGCTTTTCTTGTACGTAATACGTCACTCACTGAGTGACGTATTTTACAATACTGGCTACACTTAAGAAAAAGAAAAAAGAAACAAGTTGCATAAACTAGAAGTGGTGTGTCGCCCCAATTATTGAGTAAAACAAAAAACTTGTCTATTAAAAAGAGTGGCGGAGAATTTATTGCCAGTTCTTCTATTCCGTTCTACGCCCTTGATTTGAGAACTAACAGTAAAAGTAAATATTAGAAGCATTTATTTACCTATATGAATGAATGATTTTGACTTTTGAGTTTTTGACTTGACTCATTTCTGGAGGAGACGTGGATAACACAGGTAATTAATGTTTAATTAATAATGAACATGGTGAAATTCTATACTGTGAAAAAGGTAAATTTCTGGGAAGGAAGTTGTTAAAATTATAAAATGAATGTTCCTTTGAAGCCGCGCTCGCTAATTATTCTAAACAACAAAGTATTCCGAGCATCGTCTTTCAGGATCAAAGGTAATTACTAATTCAAGGGAATTTAGGGTGAAGAAGCTTATCTTGGTAACTTCAAGACTTAACAAAAATAATAATAATCAAGCGCCACAACCCTACAGGGCGGTAATGGCGTAGTTTGTGGCTTAAGCTGCTATATTTATCTTACAAACTACTCCACTTAAGTTACCGCTGATATACACAGATAAACTAATGTCATTTCAACTTTGACAATCAGGTTAATTATCTGCAAACTTTAATTAATAAGCTTTTATCACTATTATATAGTCAATATATTATCGTTAATAGGGGTTAGTTATGATTAGAAACATATACAAATATACGAAATTCCACAAAAATTTAAACCGACTTTAAAATGTACTACATTAATTATTATTTATCAGAAAGGTTTATTTTTTTATGTATCAATAATTTATCATTAATTAATTATTAATTATTTAATTTATTTATCATCCGTATCACCTTGACGTCCGTCGTTCCACAGCACTATGGGTCCTTCAATAAAAGAGCGTACTAATTATTATTTAAAGGCCGGCAGCGCGCTTGTGAGCCTTCTGGCAGTGCGAGTGTCCATGGGCGGCGGTATCACTTATCATCAGTTAATAATAAGTATGTTTTAAAAGTGCAATCTTCAACCCGCAGGTCGTGCGTTCGGCTGTGCACCAATGTAATTTTCCTTCTATGTTCGCAATTAGCACCAGCTCCGACGATAGCAACAATCCTGGGGAAACCGGCATGTCTGAAAACCAAAAATCTACGACATATATGAGACATAGAAAGCTGAACACCTAATAAATAAAATGAAATTATCGAGGAAGTGCCTGCAATCTGAAGCCAAGACCCATTTATGGTACTAGCACCTCTGAATTATAATTTTATTATATATAAATTATTTCCCTGGCACAGCAAAACCGACATAGACAAAACGTATTGTCTATGAACGACCTTTTTGATCTTAACAGACCAAAATGAAGCTATAAATACATCATATCGATTACTAGCTAAAAGTCAAAGCTAAATTCGTGCAGACATGAGACGCGAACGTGTTGAGAATCGTTTAAAAAGTAAAAATCAATTTAGCCACGCAAATAACCTCCCTGTTGACACAGTTGCAGTGGACTTGATTGGGGCTTTATGTTTACGTGGCTAACCGTATATTGGCGAAATTTGGTGATTGGATAACTGTTTATCTTACTAGAAGTATACAATCTAACATTTATTCCACTCATGTTGTTATAGTAGCCTTTATGGTTTTGCATTTACTTTAATTGACGCGAGAAATAATTCTTTATTTATTTATTAACACTTTGTTTTAGTACCTGTGCATTCAGATGACATTAAGGAAGCTGACAAATGACCCCTTCCAGGCAACAATTAGGAAAAATGAAAATAAAGACTAAAGTGCATAACTCAATATAAAAAAACCTAAAAAGTTTTCATTCTGGAAAACCGAACAGTCTCTATTGGTATGTAATAAAAAGGTAGGCTAAGGAAAATCACATTAAGGATAAACGAAGTTCGCGGGGGCAGCTAGTTCTTGTGAAAAAACTTATGACGCTACCTCTGGTTTCAACCGCCGTGATTGTTTCGACCTTAAATGTATTTAATTTAGTTGCAATTTTCCACTGAAAATAGCTCTAAAATAATTTTTATTTTCATATATATTACCACATCCACTCAGAGGAGCATCCGACAATATTAGCACTTCTGCGACCTCTTTAAACTTAGCTTTTGAAAATAGAGAATATGAAAGTTCAGGTATGAATGAATTCAATACAGATTCGTATAGCCTTTATTTGGAACAGATGTATAAATGATATGGATATTTTATTAGAATAAATATTTTTTTTTTGTTACTATGCGATGTCTTTACATTAACAAACTACTTTAATTTTTAATGTTTTGTGACTGTATGAAATTTAGTTCAGTATATAGGTTTCACTGCTGTGACACGTCAGAAGCCTTCAGGCGTTAGATATGATATAAAAATGCTGGCCGTTCACTTCCAGTGCATTTTCCAGGAATCGAACCTACAACCTCAGGGATAAGAGTCACACGCTGAAGTCACTAGGCCAACACCGCTCAACCTTCGTGAGTAACAGGAGTTCGAATACTGATTAAAACTTTTATTTAAACAGTTAGAATTAGATATATTATTAAGTTCACTCAAATTTTACTTCAATGAAAGTGACTACGTATTTTCTGTTTTAAGAATTTATATTTTGTTTTAAATAGAGTCAACCAATGAAATTTAGTGAAAGATCAATACATCTTTATTGTACGTGTTTTCAAATCTCACATATGTAGTTAGGATAATATTAATATTTTATATTTAAATCTACGATGAGTGAATTTGGTAACTGCCCCCTCTTAAAGCATGTGCGTGAAGGGAGTGTTTGTGTGGAAAACTTATGTGTCCGCCCTTATACTCTTCTTGTTTGCTCTCTCTATTTATACAAATAAATAGAGTAACAAAACTTCGTTATAATAAACAAGTTACACTTCTAATTGGTTCCTAAGATTCATTTCATTATCACGTCTGGTAAAGTGAAATAATATTGACGGTTTTCGGTGATATTTTTCATATATTTTATCTCGTCCATCAATCTCTGTCTGAACGGCGCCTTTTGGTCTCCCTCGACATAAATGGTTTTACGATTAATTGTTTTTTATACCTTACAATATTTTTTTGGGTATTCTGATGAAACGCTATGTACATTTATAACCTACTTTATTAGCTAATTTGAAAAATAACTGGTAACAATAACGTGTAGCTTTATAAACTGGGTAAAGTTTTCTATTTAGCTATTATTACGAATACATAAATTTATTTTCTATTGTTACACTCAACAAATATAAAATTTTTAATTTACCCTATGATTAACATTGAAATTTTAATTATTTACTCAGATCAGTATCCTAGCGTGAAAAGTGTGACTCCCGCAGGTCGTGTGTTTCAAATCCTGAATTATTCAATTAAGGATAATTTCGTGAACTAGACTCTTAAATCGACGGTTAATAAATAAAATTGTTACAACAACAATTTATTATTATCATTAAGTATGTCAACAACTGCTACATAGGTATTCATTATAAGATTTAACGGAGAAAGAAATAACGCCAACCTAATCCAAAAAGTAACTATTTCATTTATTTTTTCTTACAATCTACTATATAAAAGTAAGTCGGGTTTTCCTTCCTGACGCTATAACTCCAGAACGCACGAACCGATTTCCACGGTGTTGCATTCGTTGGAAAGGTCTCGGGCTCCGTGAGGTTTATAGCAAAGAAAATTCTGGAAAAATTTCAACAGAAAAGTGGGATCACCAAACGAAATGTTACATAAAACGAAGCCATCTGGTGGCGAAACGGAGTTCGCTGAGTTTGCTAGTTTGATATATATAGGAGCTTACGTAAGGTAGAAATCGAAAGAGGAAAGAATGTAACTAATGACTTGCTTTTGCCGCAACTTTGTTCGCGTTGAGAAACGTCTGTGGTACACATTTTCCGGCGTGTGATGTTTCAGACTGCAGTCCTTTCTGTTGTTAAATGCCAATTGTCAAAATAAATGTATAGTAGAATATACTTACAACATGGAACCAACTTAAGAGCTGGTGGGTTTTGTGATTTGGCTGAAAAAGCTAAAGCATGCAAATACAGGGGTTTAGGCTCCGAATATGATTTTGTCCCATTCGGTTTTGAGACCCTTCTTAAGGAAATCGCAAAAAGGTTAGTCGACATCACAGGAGACTAGACATAGCTAGACAAAGAATAACTCTAGCTATTCAAAGGATCGCTGCCAGTATCTTCGGAACCTTGACTAAACTCCTTTAAATAATATATTTTAGTTATTACATTTTAAGGTTAGTTGTTGATTATTTATTTTTATTCTTCCATATACTAGCAGCCCGTACTGTCTTCCTACGTCTGGATATTTATCTTTATAAAGCACTAGCCGTTTCGCGCCCGCTTTGCTGCACGAATTAAAATAAATTTTATGTTTCACTAGCAAACTCGGCGAACTCCGTTTCGCCACCAGATGGCTGCGTTTTATGTAACATTTTGTTTTGTGATCCCGCTTTTCTGTTGAATTTTTCTGAATTTTCGTGCGTTCTGGAGTTATAGCGTCAGGAAGGACAACCCGACTTATTTTTATATAGTAGATAAATATACACCCTTCATATAGATATTACAGTCTCATATGAAATCCTTTCTAGGACTGTAAATACGGCGAAAGTTAAATAGCCATGTGAATGCTGAGAAATTCAAAATGCTTGACAACAACAGGAATAAAACGCCTAAAGAGAACTAAACCTTTTGAGTTGATAAATCTAGTGTAGTGAATAAAAGTGCAAGTGCGGTATCTCGGACTCACGAAAGTGTCAAAACATTATAGAACACTAAGACTGTTAATGAACATTACCTTAGTTTAAGCTATTCAGTGTAGAAAATTAAGTCAACATAATATTACTTATCAGCCATAATTATTTTAGAGGTAGGTTAGACAGTATTTCATGTAAAGTCGCACTCACTCTTGGAAACTTTATTGTAGGAAAAATAATTATGGATTCTGCATTTTTGCCATCCCCTGCAGTTCACTTATTTTGTAACTATGAGCCATATATTAGTGTTTTGTCAATCTTTATTTTATTTGTCATGTTAAAGAGATAGCATCTCTATAAAAATGACAGGAATAAATATTCAGAAGGCCATTAAACAAATTGCTTTGTGAGTAAGTGTGAGGTGAGGGCGCTAGACTTCGACCGGTTTAGAAGGACGTTTTTAACATTCGCCCTGCTGTACAAGTGGGCTTAAAATGGCACTACAATTTTGGAACATCGTCAAAAATATTTTTCTGTAGATCTCGCAGCTAATTTTGGAATTTGAAAAATCCTAATAAATCTTAATTGCTTGTTCATATTTTTGAAGTTATATTTCTTTAGGCGCGTTATGAAAAATTTATGAGAGTGAAATTTTACGATGCTCGCGCACCGTGACACAAAATTAACAGAATGAAGTTGCGCACTAAACCTCTGTTAGTGGCGCATGTTTTCACGCACGCCGCCTCTGTTCACTGTGTATTTATATTTATAATATTTATCCACATGCTTTGAGTTTCCACATTTAAAACACATGTTTTCATTTTGTTTTCATTACACAAGTGCGAATTTTATATGTGCGTCTGAATTATAATGACAAGTGAATTGAATATTTAAATCAATACTAATTAATATTAGAAAATATTTGTGACGAAACTGTGCTCATCAACCTTCCTAAGTGCTTCAACACAATTGAGGTTAACTATCCGTATGTATTATTAATAATACCAAAGAAGTATAACATCTTACCTGCGTACATAAGTAGGTACACGCACCCTTTTTTTTAATTAATCGTCTTTTTTCTTTATTTTATATTATTATGTATGTTCATGAAAATAAATATATTTAATAAACATTATTACTTTCGAAGACACTTTTTAAAGCCACAATCAGCATCTATCAAACGACGTTTAGATTCGATGGCTAAATTAGGCGCTAAGAAGCATTGTGTGCTCAGCAAGGCAAGACGGTAGCGTTGCAATTACTAAGGAGTATGAACTCACCAAATTTCTTAAAGAATTCAAATAAATTAATCAAGTGGTGCTACAACGTAATATGGTTGGCTTAATTGAAACTGTTTCTTTGATTATTTAGTTTAAAAAAACTCGAAGTTTACATTTCTCATAGATACATTATTAGGGCTAAGCCAAAATATTTGGGTCTAAAAATAAAAAAAACATAAATCAGTGGCGCTACAACCTCTTTAGGTCTTGGCCTCAGATTTCTTTTTAGGTGATCAGCCTCCAGTGCCTGACACACTCGACTTTTTGTGTCGAAGACATGTCGGTTTCCTCACGATGTTTTCCTTCAACGTTCGAGCAAATGTTAAATGCGCACATAGAAAGAAAGTCCATTGGTGCACAGCTGGAGATCGAACCTACGACCTCAGGTATGAGAGTCGCACGCTGAAGCCACTAGGCCAACACTGCTATTTGGATCTATAATCAGTATACGAGTGTTAAAAGCTTACATAGAAAGAACAATCCGGGACAATGATAATTCACGGAATGTTGATTCAAAAAATATAATAAATAATGTCTTAAAATCAATAATATTAAATCCAAAGCAGCATTTTAACTACCATAGTTGAAACGGAGCTTGTAAAAACAGTGGCTGAATGAATGATTCATAAGGATCGTGAAGCGAGACTGGCTTGCACAAGATTTGAAATCCTCTTCCAGTGATAAAGTTATTAGCGAAGAACCATCTTATTTGCACTTTCAACGATATTATGCCTTACGACTTTTATTCCAATCTTATTTAACTAAAGTTCGTACTAGTATTTTTGAAGTTATACTTCTACGATGTATGTAGTAAATTTTCTACGATGCGCGCGCACACCGTCACATAAAACCGACACCCTGAAGTTAGCATAGTCAACATTTTAAAATAAAAAATGTCCATTTCTTTAATTATGTACAAATATTTTTTGGGATATTTAAATAAACTTTATTTAACTACATAATGCGTTATAATAAAACTTTCAATGTATACCTTTTTTCTATTGTTAGTATCGTTTTTTCTACAAAGTAGAATAAGGCGAAAGATAAAATTAGTATAATATTAAGTTCCCATAAGTTTTTCAGTTTCATGGTGTATAGGATTGTATAGGCGAATTTTCTAAGTCAATTTAAAAATTTCTATGTCATGTTAATCTTAATATATGTATATAAATTACGTGTCACGTTGTTTGTCCGCTATGGACTCCTAAACTACTGAACCGATATCAATCAAATTTGCACACCGTGTGTAATTTGATCCAACTTAAAGATAGGATAGCTTACATCTCAATTTATACCCGCAATATTATTTTATTGCAAAGTATTTGTTTATTATGATCACAATTCTAACAGATGGCGCTGTGTTGAAAGTACCAACGTTTCACATAAGCTACAATTTAATGGCATAACCACCAATAAAGCATGATGGTCCCCATGACTGGTGTTCTCCTACCGTTTCCCTTGAATAGTTTACTATGTAATATAACAAAAACCGTCTGCTAGTAAAATTATATATTAAAAATACAAAAAATTTGCAATCTTGTCAGTCCCTTAAGTAGTCAATAACAAAGACTGATAAACGTCGACATTCCACAGACCCACGGGATTTCATTTCGTATTTCATTTTGACATCTGACATCAACATTTAATTTTATTTTTACTTCAGATGAAATTCACGATTCGAGCTTTCACAAAATCGCCAGTAATTTGTTACTTTTCTGAAAAATGCCCTTAGTAAATTTTCGGTGAATTTTCATATTAAATAATACTGAGCTTTAACTGTGCTTTGGTAAGATAAAAGCTATACAATTTACATTTATCGACATTTTTAACTTTCATCAAGATTTGATTGTTTGTTTGCATTGAATAGGCCAAAACTGAAAGACTGATTTGAAAAGTTCTATCACCATTAGAACCTTACGCTATTAATATTGAACATAGGCTATAGAATGGTTTCAAAAAAGTTATGGGTACGTATGAAAACTTCGATAATGTAACCCAAATATACCACCAATAATCCCTATATGCTGCGGAAACTATTGACAATAAAGCAAAGTGATGTTCTACAGTTTTATAGAAGACATCAATATCTACTAAACAGACCGCGATACCATCTAATATATAAAATTCTCGTGTCGCGGTGTTTGTGGCTAAACTCCTCCTAAACGGCTTGACCGATTCTCATGAAATTCTGTGTGCATATTGGGTATAACTGAGATTCGGACAGCATCTATTTTTCATCCCCCTAAATGTTAAGGGTAGTCCACCCCTAAATTATTATTTTTTTAATTTGTAGATAAAAAAAAATATTTTTTTATGATACAGCATTAAAAAATACATACAACCCTAATTTTCACCCCTCTACGATCAACCCCTATTTTTTATTATGATATACATGGTAAAACGACGTTTGCCGGATCAGCTAGTATATCTAAAGGCATAAGCAGATCTATAGAATAGTTATTTATAAATTTGTTAAGCAAGGTATTTGTGTATAATTGTTCAAATTACACAAATTTGAAAATAAAATTTCGCTTTCAAGCAACGATTTACAGTTTCATGGTTAGACAAAGTGCTGCCTGTCCTTGTAGCAATACAGCTGAAGAGACGATGTTACAATTTACATGTCCTGACCGACGGTCCAATGTATGGATACGACAGGTATAACACTGAACAGTGAACGAGCCATGAGAATAAAAGTAACACAGACGAATTTAAAGAAAATAATTTCAATTTCAATTTCAATAATTCTTTATTTTGTTTCACAAAAATTTATAGTGCTACATATCCAGTGTACATTATTTCCTGGAATGTAACAAGCTTACAACTAGACACGTTTTTACAGCTATTTTGCTTTTTTAAAAACTTGTAAAATTTATAAAACTAAAGTTATAATGTTACGAAAGGTTTTAACAATAACAAACAATTTTTAGCAATAAGGTAAGCTACCTCGTAATTATGCAATCTTTAGGTGAGATTTGCATTTTGACATGCCTAATTTTAATAACTAAATATAGTTATAACAATAAATAAGGTAGCACCGAGAACAAAAGAGTGGACGGCAAGCAATCACAATAGGAACAGTCACCCGCTAAGGCTAGCGCGAGCATCAGTCACGCAACGCGCGCGTTATCCAAGTCTATATATATTAATAATAAGGCCGGAGGTCGCGCGCGACGCGATGGCCAACACTCGCGCACCTGCGCGGGCCACTGATAACCAGTTATTCATCGCACTCAAGAAACAAGTGATGGGGTAATTTGTATCTGTTGTATTTATCGATATAAGGTAAATTTTTCATCCGCGTTTTACAAAGGTTATTAATATATTTATTTTTACTTTTTCGGTTGTTATGTAAATAGAATTTTTTTGATAATTTAAATATAAACTGATAAATAGTCGGAAACTTAATTTTATTGTGAAATTTTTGGAGGTTTGTTCGAAACGGAGTATTAAATGCATATTTCAATGCTTTGTTTTGGACAACCTGTAAGCTATTTAAATTAGTAGGGCACGTACTGCTCCATACTGGGCAGGCATAAGTTATGCAGGGTCGTACTAAGGTTCGATATACACTTAGCTTTGTTTTGCTACTGAGGCAAGATCTTCTATTTAAGATGGGGCTCAGTGCATTCAAACCCTTCATGCTCTTGAGCCTGATGTATTGTGTGTTAAGGGTCCAGTTTAGTTTGTTGTCTAATATGACACCCAGATACTTAACAGAGCGACTCCATGGAATTGCATATCCTTCAATATTGAGGGTACGAGTAGGCAGCGATCTAGTCCCGGAGAACATAATTGCCTCTGTTTTAGAGGCGTTAATTTTTAATTTCCACTTCCTGAAAAAGGTGGTCAATAAGTCGAGTGAAAGTTGCAGGCGACTTATGATCAAATCCAGGTCTTTGGAGGAAGTAAAGGATGCCGTATCATCGGCAAAACAGGCGAGATTAGTGCGTGTTTGAATGGGTATATCGTTAAGGTATAGTAAAAATAGCTGGGGGCCAAGAATTGAACCTTGGGGGACTCCAGCTGGGACTAGTTTAGGTGAAGAGAGTGTACTATTTATGTGCACCTTGAAAGATCTATGGGTTAAGTACGATTTCATTATTTTGATTATTGCTATAGGTACGCCAATTTTTAGCAGTTTGTGGATAAGGGCTTGGTGCCAGACCGTGTCAAATGCTTTCTCAATATCTAGGAGGAACATGCCTGTAGATTCACGCAAATTGAGTCCATGAGACACAGCCTCAGCTACTCTAGCGAGCTGTTGGGTAGATGAATGAGCTTCACGGAAGCCAAACTGCTCATCAATTATTATGTGTTCGGTAGCCCGGCGAAGTCGGTTGCATAAAATCTTTTCGAAAAGTTTGCCTAGGCAGGGTAAGAGGCTAATTGGGCGATAACCTACAGGATCAGATGGGTCTTTGCCCGGCTTGTGTATAGCTATGACTTTTGCTATTTTCCACGCCTCAGGGAAATATGTAGTCAGTAAGCAGGCATTAAATAATTTTGTTAGCAACACAATACATTTTTGGGGTAGTCGTTTGATTAGGTGATTCGAGATTTCATCCGGTCCAGCTGCTTTACGAGTTTTGAGTGAAGATATAAAATTGGCTACTTCAGCTGGTTTGACCAGTTGAATTTGATAACCGTCTTGCTGAAGGCTGTCTAGGGAGTACCAGGAGGCATCGACAGCGGACTGCTCGTCGCTGATCCAGTTTTGGGTGAGTAACATGTTGTGAGAAAAGGTATTAGCTAAAACTTCACACTGTTCCTTAGCATTTAAAGTTGTGGAACCATCTTTAGTTTTGAGAGGGGCTAAAGATGGGAGAAAAGTTGATTTCAGCCCTTTGGCAATGCGCCATAAATCGGCACACGGATTGTCAACTTTCCTAAGTTTACGATCCCACAGGTTGTCACGGTGGTTTTTTAATGCAGCATTGATATCTTGTTGAAGGTATTTCACTTCAAGATTTATAAGTTTACGGGTTACAGCATTCGTTTCTTTAGCAGAATAGCGTCGTAAGCGATTTTTATTTCTTATTTTTCTTTTAATACTTCTTGGCAGTGAGGTCTCCCAAGGTTTAAGGGTTGTAACCGGGATATTGACGTTTTTAGCAGAGATTATAGAGCTTTGAAGGTTTGAGATGGCGGAGTCAATATCTTCGGGAGATTTAAAGTTCGCTTTGTGTAAGGAAATATATCTATTTAAATATGAGCGGTAACCATTCCAGTCAGCCTTTGCGTAATTTAGCTTAAGAATGGGCTTGCGACGCGCTTTAATAGCGAGACGTACAAATACTGGGAGGTGGTTGGAGGAAAGTGCATATATGGTCTCAATTGAGTCAACTGTATAGATGTTTTTAGTCAGTAACAAATCGGGGTTGGTCGCTAGCCTGTTTTCATTGTAATGGACTAGGGTAGGCTCACTAGGTGCATGAACAATCATTTCATCGTCGAGCATGAGCTCGTAAATTGTATTACCATGGGTGTTAGTTGGGCCAGGTGACCAATAGGGGTGCCTAGCATTGAGATCACCCATAATTAATATTTTATTATTTGACGAAAAAAGGGCGTTTAAGTCACTAGGGAGCAAGGGCATATTGGGTGACTGGTAAACGGAATAAATGGTAATTTTGCCGTGGTTAAAATAAAGGGATATTCCTATGGCCTCTAAGTTAAGGGTTGGCGGAGTTAAAACAAGATCGTGTTCTAAATCGGCCCTAACCAAGATAGCAACACCCTGACCAGAGCCATCGGCACGGCCATCGAGTCGATAGCAGGAAAAGCCTGGAATTTGAAGGGTAAGCCGCTTTGTTAATCTAGTTTCGTTGAGTGCGATGATGTCAACGTTGAGATCTCTTACCGCCAGTTCAGCTAGTTCCTGCTGCTTTTTGTGAATACCATCGGCATTCCAATAAAATACACGTAGTTCATTGAGGTTAAACATAATGACCAAGGTGAGACAGAATTAAGATTACTTTGTCCATGAAAGTATCACATTTTATGAAGTCCTTCTTGAGGGTTTTGATAGTTGTAAGAATTTGAAGCATTTCACTCGTCGTCGTGTCTTGGCGGGTGTTTGTGCGGTCCTCACTCGGTGGGGCAGTCCTTAGAGGCACACGCGTTGGCAATGGTTGAGAATCATGGCACTTTGGAGCCACTGCTGCCTGAACGGGAAACATTTGGAGGGGCATGCTTCGCTTGGTAGCCGCGTGGGTTGATTTCACGATGGCGTTGCGAAACGAATCTCTCTTGGTCTTGATACGTTCAAGGTACTTAACCCGCTCTTTGCACAGCGAGTAATTTGCTGCGTGATCTTGACCACAATTGCAGCAACGAACAGTTTCTATGAAGCCCTTTTTGGGGCACTGTGAAGTTGGATGTTCCAGAGAGCATTTGACACATCTAGCGGGTCTATTACAGTTTCGGGAAGCATGACCGAAACCCTGGCATCGGTAGCACTGGGTGCAGTTATTGCTACTAGTTTTGTAGCGCTCGATCACAACAACGCAGTTAGCCAGGTACTTTATTTGCTTGAACTTTGCCATATCAGTCCCTGTGGGAAGTTTTATTATTACCGGGGGGCATTGAACTGGCTTACTCAGCTTAACCTGGGTGGCAGTGGCGCCAGCAAAGCCAAGGGACTCCAGTTCCGCTGGTAGGCAATCGATCACGTTCGTTGGAAGACCTTTGACAACCACTTTAGGCATTTTTTCATCCTTCCTGGTGAACGTATGAAATGACACATTTTCATTGAGGAGTCCAGTTTTGACGAGTTGATGGCTCTCAGATGAGTAACATTGTATTTTGACTCGATTACTACCTTTGTATTCAAGATGGTAGCTTTTGTTGTACTTCTCAATTACGTCCTTTAGTTTCTGGTGTGTCCAATCTTCACGTAGTTCGATAACGATTGGTGGGACACGTCCAGTATTCTTCTTTTTAGAGGCCTTTTTAAAAGGCTCTGAGATATCATGGTTCTTATCCACTGGGAGATTGCTGTAGCGGTTGCTTGTTGAGGTGGTGGCGTCTCTCGGTATACGCTTGGGAACCGCAATCCTCTTTGGATAATTCCACTGGTTTAAATCATCCCCAGGTCTTTTGGCGGTATTACTAGCCAGGTCTGGATTTGAAGATGATCGTGTGACGAATTTGTCCATTTTATCGACAGTGTCACATCACTAACAATATGAACCGGTTCGAGAACAACTTAAAGTGCGTGTGGATGCTACGAGAACCGAACGCGAACTGATGAAGATGAAAGAAAATAATGTTCAATATCAAGAGGCATCTTTTTGGAATTTGCTGTAAAGGTCATACAAAAAGTTGTTAAAAGAAATAGGTAGTAGTGTTTTAATCATCCGAGTTACCAATTCCTTTTACGTAAGTTATTTAATACCTCCTACGACTACATAGTCGGGGAATTATCTAGAAAACATTTTAAAAAGATGCGGTGTCGTGGGACACCAGGTAGAAACGAAGTTCCTTGGGCTAATGTAGAATTGACTTAATTTGCAAATCTCTTAAAAGACTTGAGAAAAAAAATACAAACAGGGAGCAATACCACCTTTTCAACGGCTAAACAACGATAAACTCTCTTTCCGTAACTTTCGTATTATCTTTTTCTGCCATTTTTGGGAAGCGTGCACGCGTGTGTCCTCCTTGCCGACGAAACACAGACTAAAAAATATTGCGCAATACTCGCTTGTGTATACGACTGTCGCGCCTGCGCAAGTCTCATTTAACGGTTTTATTCCGCGCACTTTTTCTTACGGTCTTACTATCACATTTTTTTCAGTTCGGTCGCGCAGCAAAATCCCTATCTCCTCCAAGTAAGCATCTTCGTTCCAAAAAGGCAAGGATTTACATTAATAGTGACGTGCTGATTAAATGATATCTAAGTTATAAATTTGTCAGAAGCCCCAAAATGTTTTGTAGCGTATGTCCAATAAATTCATACCGGTTCTAAGTCAAGATGAAGCCTCTATAAAAGACATTCACGAAAGGTACGCAAGGCATAGTAAAGCTTTCGTTGCGTGTGTGAAGCTTTGCGAGTGCCTTTCCGGACTTTTAAGAATTGGTACGCTCTTTTCTTGAATAAGTCGAATTGGTTTGGAAATACTTCAGTAGGCAGCTAGATTCATAAGTTAATACACTGATTTTCATACAAATAATTAAATTGTACCTTTCTGTAAAATGTATTTACGCTGTGCTAAAAAACAAATATGAAATAGTAATTTAGTTTTGAGATCGGTTGGAGCGCAAATTATTTGAAATTTAAATTTCTTCTCTGCCTTGGGTATTGTTGGTGATTGCTGTCAGCCGAATGGTTATGTCATGGAGGGCACGGTTGAATTTCTAGAGCAAGCGGTGTGCCACCAGAGAAAAGAGACTGTGTGACAGATGATGTCTCAATCAAAAAATGTTATGCATTTGATATATCTAGATCGATAAGACATTTATTATAAAAATGTTATGTCATATACATTTCTAAAACTCTTCTTCTCAGGATAGGATGCCCTATGCTGCAACAGAAAATATTCTTTTTGTGCAACCATAGTTTAATTATAAAATGTATTATGTAAAAATTATTGTTAAGTACCGTTAACATGTCAAAAGTCCCACGACACCGGGAATCCTAGTGTGGGAGCTAGTGTACTTTTTTCTAAATATATTTTTTTTATAGACCAGGGGGAAAACGGGCAGGAGGCTCACCTGATGTTAATACGGCGGTGGAAGATGGGCACTCTCATTGCCTGAGAGCACCGGAGTACGTTGTCAGCCATTAAAAATCCTTTTTACATTTTTCGATGTATAATAAAGTTTTTTATTTCTGGATAAAATTACTTGTTTAAAATTTTGGTCATCTAATAATAAACCATTGATTATTTTACTATATTAACAAGCATAAACCTCACTATGACAAATAAACAAAAACTTAAATCAATCCGTTTCTAATTCTAAACATTTCATGAGCAATCTCTTTACTATGCTAAAAGCTCACGACATCTCTACGCATTAAAGATTTTATCTTTCCCAACTTGTGTCAGATTACGGTTTTACTTTGAAATATTATGTCTGTTTGGGCACGAGATTTACAACCCAGCTTTAATTAAGAGCTGGTCATATTTAACCCATCCAAAATATAGGCTGAAAAGATACTCAATGTATGTAACGTCCACGTACAATATAATCTGTATGGTCTGCACTCTCTTATATAGATTGTAGTGCCTTGCAATTCGGCGAGGATGGATTCTCCGAATCTCGGACTGTGTTTTATCAGATAGGCGCAATGACGAACGACAACTCTCTTATCGAATAATATTCTATTGATTTTTGTACCACGAGTACCAGCTCCTAATGTATAGCTCATCATGTGCTGCGTCAAATCTTCGTTTTTATTTTTTTATTATTAATTAACTATTCATTACTTAAGATGTCATGTGGAACTTAGCGATTAAAGTAGTGGCGGAGAGTTTATTGCCAGTTCTTCTCTTCCCTTCCTCTTCAATCACGCCCTTGATTTGAGAACCTGTAGTAAAAATTAGAAGAATTTAATAATAATTTTTGACGTTCATAAGTTACATAAATGAATAAATGATTTTAATTTTATTTGTATTTCCGAACCAATTCGACTTACGGCCTGGCCACGGGGATCGGCGGTGCGAACGGCGAAGCGGGAGGCGAGGCGACCATTCACTCGGCGCCGTTTGCAGGCCACGCACCAGTAACGTTCGCCGCCGCGACCAGTAAGGAAGTTCGACAGCGAAATGTCTTTATCGAAATTATCTCGATATTGCTTGGAAAGTAATAGCTTTTGGTTCAAGACCTAATATTTGGAAGAGATTGTGGAGTACATGATTGAAATAAGAATCGAGGTATACATGGATAATTGCACAAGAAGTACGAGAAATACAGAATATATCCAGAAATTTTTTTTGAGCATACCAGAATGGGTATTGAAACCTTCGATTATATTCTTATGAATATTCAACCAGAATTGGAAAAAAGATGATGCAAATAGAATTTTAAGTGCCGCTGAAAAATTGTTTTTGACATTAAGGTTTATTAAACATATTATGCTTTGGATGGCCAGACTTACAAATAACTGGTCTTTCCAGTATTTCAGTAATAAAAATCTCTGTATTCATTTGTCGCGGCGACAACGACTAAACTTATTTAATCCCTGCTCTATTCGCCGCGTCTGCCGATCGACTCCGTGGCTTGCTCCGTACTGATTCATGCCTTTATTTCGTTCGCCGGCCGCGACGCCAGTCGCCCACGCGATTCGCTCGGTACATTTAGCTGGTCGCATCGTCGGTCGCCGTTGCGCGTGGCTTGATTAGTACATTGCTATGAGTTTATTTCAGTCGCTAGACGCTTCGCCGTTCGCACCGCGCGAATAATCGCATCGGCGAATGTCCCGTGGCCAGGCTGTTAGTGTCCTTCAAGCCTACCAATTATTAAAAACACCCGCAACGGACTCGCGAACCCTCTGGCATTGAGATTATCCATGGCGGTATCACTAACAGATGAGCCCCATTTGCCCCCTCTTCTATAAAAAAACTTGTGTTTACGATTTATTTAATCAAATTGTTGTAAACTCGCAATAATGCCTTGGATATTTTAATATATACCTATATAACCCAGCTCTAAGTTTTGTGTCTAATAGTTTATACCTCACAGTTTGAACTTGATATGAACAACGACCGAGTATTTATATGTAATTTAATTCATAATATAAACCAATTAGTGCCATCGTTGACAATGTTGGTTTAGGCTCTATCTGTTACGATAACATATTTGCTTAGGTTACACGTCTTTAAGACAAGTACGTATAAGTCAGAAACTACTTTATTTATCCATTACTGTTAAGTAGCCAGTAAGGATATCTTAAAGTTAGCAAAAGTTTAAAATGTTACTTTTAGTTCTCTTAAAATCCCTCCTTTTTACCGACCTCAAATATCCAGGAGGAGATTTACAATTGTCGCGTATGTGTTTTGTCTTTGTGACCATTTTGATGATTGAAATTTTAAAAAATGGGCAAACGAGCTCATAAAAAATCACACTGACGGCATCCGAGTGCGTTACGGGATAATTTAAAACAAACCCTATTTATTTATACAAGTGTCGCTGACACTTATAACAATACTATACCAATACATAATTATAAAAACCATAGTCTTTTTTTTACTTAAGTTGATGCAAAGATATATGAATGATATATACATTATACAATCTTAACGTTGTAATTTTATTACTTTAGATGAAAAGGTTTTATAAGAATGAAGATATATACAATCGTAACACAAAAGAGAATAAAAGGACGGAAGTTCTTCATCTAAGTGGCACTTGATAGGTGTGACATTTAATTGGAGAATCACCCTACTGAACACCGCCTCTTAATTTGAAATTCGAACATCATGTGAAAGTGATATGAAACCTGCTAAAGGCACTCACTTTAATATGTATTTTGAACGTATACGGTTATACCTTTTTGACGCCTTATATTGTTTGATTACCTTTTTAGATTTTACTAAGATAAACTACAATCACGTTTAAATAATATTAATGTGTAAATACCGATCTGATTTGAGACTATTATACCTAGTATTTTAGTACCAAGCACAGTACATACAGTTTTTTACACTAATATGCAACGTTATAGAAAATTTTATAACTAACATTTATTAAGTAATAGCTTGCTGTCACATTGCAGTTGTTTCTTTTATTATTTTAATTTTACTGTATGAGCTAGTGTTAATTGAACATATAAAGAGAAAATGGTGTCTGTCCACTGTTGAGAGTCACCCGTAAGCGCTGCTAATAAACTCAGATTAAGCTTTATATAGGGGTAAATCTAATAAAGCGGGAATAAATCAAATATCCAGACTATGGTTGCTCAAGCTCAATCAGACCTAAATGCTCTATCTTCTTGGTTTCAACAAAATCTGCTTACAATTAATATATCAAAAACATCTTATGTAATATTCAGGGCAACAAATAAACTCATTCCTATCTTTCAACCGCTAAAAATTTAAGATGTTGAAATCACTAACAAAAAATTGGAAGAAATATCTGGGTCAATAATGGATACATATTTAAAGTGGAACTTCTATATATCTCACATAATTACCAATTAATTATTATGTCTATAGTTACTACCAAAGTGTTACTTTAGATATAGATGTGTTATTACCAAATTAAAATCACTTATAGGCAGATTTTGGTCAATATCAAGATGTACGTCATTTAATTTATAATTGTTTAGTCAAGCCAAATTTCATATTATATCTAATTGAACATGCAAAAACAAAATTTCTAACATACAAACATTACAAAATAAATTAATACAAGCACTATTTAGCACAATTTTTAACACATACAAGTAAAATCTACCAAGAAACCAAAATTATGACGATTAAACAACTATATGAATATACTAAACTATGTAAATAACTACAAATTATTTGAAGTTGTCTATTATGTATGAGGGTGTGCAATTATTTAATCAATTACCCTCTAATATTCGTTATATACCAATTCAAATGGGCATTAAAGATACATATTAGAATGAGCCTAGTAGACTAAAATTGGGACGGCTGACGGCGATGTGTATCTCGATGGTATATACATATTATTAAGTTTCTCATGTAAATAAAAGTATTTTTTTTGTGATGAGTAATAAAGTTCTTTAAACATTAAAGTTATAAATAATATGAACTTCTTAGTATGACATAATTTGGGCAATGCATGTTATTGTATTGTAAGTTTATTTTTTTTATATCAATACTCAAAAAAACAAAATTGAATAGAAATTAGATTAACATTTTTTTAGCTAAACCATTAAACACTCTCAATTCAAATATGACAGTTCAAACAAAAAAGTTAAGTAAGCTTTAATTATATTTTCAAATTAATTAATCTTTCATAACGGTCAAACCGCAAAACCCAATGAATTTCACGTTCACCCCAATAAAATGTGTTAATTTATGCTTCATAATAGTAAACCACAAAAGGCAACAAAACATGATTTTTATGTTATTCTTTAAATATAACGAAGTGTAAATAAATCAAACATTAAATGGTTTTCTTGTAACGCTTGATTCGGGCTTCTGTAAATTTATACTTATAAATGAAAAAATATATTTTTTACACATAATTTTACTAATTTGAACATGTGTGGACACGTTTGCCCCGTCTCACCTCCTTCGGACAAGGAAAAAAGCTGGGGCGGCCCCAGAGCTGGCAGAAAATAATACATGGCACAAATATAAGAGTCTTTCCTCCAACTTCTACTTTGTTCCCTTTGGAGTAGAGACTTGGGCCGTGGGGTTCAAGTGCACAGGCGCTTATTAAAGATTTAAGTTGACGTCTAGTATATCTACTAGACCACTACCGGTGACGCCAGAGCTGGTACTTTCCTGGCTCAACGAATAAGTATCGCAATTCAGTGAGGAAATGCTGCCAGCGTTAAAGGTACACTGCCACAGGGACCAAACTTTTTAAATTTGTTTTGATTTTCTTTTAAATAATATTTATTATTACTTTTTTGGTTAAGAAAATTGTAAATTTGGAAGTTGTTATATATAAATATTAATTCATTACATTGACATTTAGTTTCAATGAAATAATTTAGCAATAAAATATCTATTCGGACCACATGTAGGAGATGCCAGTTAGCAGAGAAAAAGTTATCTAGAAAGGAAACAGCGAAATACCTGTATGCCACAAAGTCACTCCAAGACGCCTTTAATTGCCCAAGGAGACTTCTTGAAGAGTTAACCTAACTTAATTAAACAGCAAAATCTCCCAAAATTATTTATTGAATTTAGGAGCCCACAACTTGAAAAGTGATTATATGATTGTGTATATTTATAATGTTTCTTTAACAATAAACACTTTTACAAACGTAACAGTTTATAAAGATAATTTTAATATGAAACAATTTTTGCCGGGTTGAAGTTATGTATTTACAATACAGTCGATACCAACTCCAGGGAAATAAATACAGATAATACAACTTTGTCTATAGCTGTGATACTTTTTGACATTCAAAACCTTTTGTCTTCAGTCACCGTGACCACGCACGCTGTATAGCACGCGAAACGTCGGTTAAATTTAAAATAATGGAAAATAATTATAAATACATAACTTCAATCCGGTAAAAAATTGTTTTATTATAAATGTGTGAAAGTTCTGTAAATAAAAGACAATACTAAGTGAGATGATATTAAACAGTTAAATTAAAGTAAAATAAACTCAAAAACTATTGAGCAATTTTAAAAATTGAACAATTATCAAACAGTGATAAATTATTTCACTTTAACAAATTTATGAAGTAAAGAATAATAATTCGTTTTAACGCGTTTTATATAAGGCAATAAATTATAATAACGTTGAGAATGCTTTTCAGTCGAAAACAAAATGAATTATGGGATATTGGGCCTAATGTTCATTGTTTGAATAAAGTTTTGTTCATTTAAGCGAAAATTATTTCTATATTTTTCAATTATTTTCATTATTTATGTGATGCATTAGCGAGATGAATCTCTGATCGAGACAGTCAAAAAAATGCCCTTAGTCCCTGTTGTCTTCCTTCAAACACAACTCAACTTTTCGCAAAATGTATTTTTTTTCCTTTACACTGTGGATTCTTCTTCTCAATCATCTCATGTATCAGCTGCTGGTCTTTTTATTTGCAACTAGCTGATCCGGCAAACGCCGTTTTGCAATGTCATTATATCATTTATGGTTATTGTGCCTCACTCGACATAGATAGGTATAGTGTGTTGCGGGCTTTTTTGTAGATATTTATAAGATCTACAATTACTTAGAACATTTTATGGTTCTATCTTTAATAGTTTAGGCAGGGTACGCAAAATAAGTAACTTTTTGGTTGATTTTTTACACCTTGTGTCCGAAAAACCCTAATATCTTACGGAACCCTATTTTTGTTCAAAATTAAATATAACCTATATTACTCGTGGATAATGTAGCTTTCGAATGGTGAAAGAATTTTTAAAATCGGTCCAGTAGTTTATGAGCCTATTCATTGCAATCAAACAAACAAAAAAACAAACAAAGTTTTCCTCTTTATAATATTAGTGTAGATGATGGACCACACATACACAGACTTTTAGCGATTTCCAGTTTTAAATCAAGTTACAGATTTTTTTAGGTTTTCACAAATGCTCGAACTTTTTCCCATCTACTAATTAAGATAAATGTTTCTGAGCCCTAAGAACTTGTCAATAAGTAATAGTTGAATCTTACCCTAATAGTCTAATAAAGCGACGATCTAATTAATCTTAATACCCCTAACACAGGCTATATACCGATTTCAACGTGCAACTTATCACATACATTTTGGGGCCGGAGTTTAGCATATCATATTATCTTTACTAAGATCAATTTAATATGAACTAAGTTAGACAAGCTCGAGAGTTAAGCTAGCTATGGTACAATAACACAAGGTAAGACTATTCAGATAATCTTATGAACTTGAAACCTTTTTTGTGCTTTAAAAAAACAGCAGTGTAGCTTAATGGCTTCATCGTGCTACTGCCATCCTGAGATTCGCATCCAACACACGTTCGTACAGTGAACCATATCGTGAGAAAACCAGCATGCCTTAGATCATAAAAGTTGACAGCCTGTGTCAGTCACAGTCGGCTTGTCTACTTGTCTATTAATAAAAAATGATCTCGAATTGGATTCAGAAATATGATCAAGGTTTTGTTCAATTTTTTTATTTTAGCTTTAGTAAAGTGTTTCTTTAGGAAACAGCAACGAATTTTTAACTTCGTTGAGGTCACTTTATATATTAAAAAGTTGGATTGTAATCTAAAAACAGAATTTTAAAAATGCCAATTAATTTGTAGGGATTTGCGATTTGTGATTTATCTTATATATAAAATTCTCGTGTCACAATGTTAGTCTGCATACTCCTCCGAAACGGCTTGACCGATTCCTCTGAAATTTGGTAAGCATATTGGGTAGGTCTGAGAATCGGCTAACATCTATTTTTCACACCCCTAAATAATAAGGGTGGTCCACCCCTCAATTTTTTTTTTTATTTTTTAGACAAAATTTTTAATTTCTATTTTTTTATGATACAGCATTAAAAAATACATACAACCCCTAACTTTCATCCCTCTACGATCAACCCCTATTTTTTTATTATAAATGATATACATGGCGAAACGACGTTTGCCGGATCAGCTAGTCTTATATATAAAATTCTCGTGTCACAATGTTAGTCTGCATACTCCTCCGAAACGGCTTGACCGATTCCTCTGAAATTTGGTAAGCATATTGGGTAGGTCTGAGAATCGGCTAACATCTATTTTTCATCCCCCTAAATGTTAGGGGTAGTCCACCCCTAAATTTTTATTTTTATTTTTTAGACAAAATTTTTAATTTCTATTTTTTTATTATACAGCATTAAAAAATACATGCAATCCCTAACTTTCACCCCTCTACGATCAACCCCTATTTTTTTATTATAAATGATATACATGGCGAAACGACGTTTGCCGGATCAGCTAGTATTAGTATAAAGAAAAGTGATTTTAAAGTATAACCTTTGTATATAACGTACTGATGTATATTCTGACATACAATATATATACGAATATACGAATAATAATACGTTAAATTGTAAGCAGTTCGTTGAGGTTCACAATCTTTCGACAGTTTATAATCTCGCGAGATAGATTACAATCTAACGGTGTTTACAATTTTACGGTGACATATATACAGTAACGCCTTTGCGCCTCCTGTCAGGTATATAACATCGGGTGAGTCTTTAACCTATATAAAAATCCCTCGATGCCTTCATAATTATAATTTTTTGTATTCATAAATTAGTATCAACACATACTTAGTATAGCATACAGGTTATCAACAAAGTATACAGGAGACCTAAACTAACTTTGGGTATTCAACCAGTTAGCAATCAATAGAATCTCCCACACGTTACATATGCAAAACGTCTTTGCCAATTCTATCAATATTTATGGGCAGGAATGAATGGGAGTCTCAGATGGCGAAGGGAATTGTATTTTACGGAAAATATATATTTATGAACATTTCCTCTATATATGGAAATACAATTATTATGTACTAACTAGCTGCCCCCGCGAACTTCGTTTCTTCTTAATGTGATTTTACTTAGCCTACCTTTTTAGTACATACCAACATGGAGCATTTTGCTAAAAGAAGAAAACAGTCTCTGGGGTTGCTACTGTTTGATTTTCTGGAATGAAGATTTCTTAGGTTTTTCTGTGAATTTTTCTCTATTTGAACCAAGTCATAAGTTCTTAACTAACAAATAAAAATAGGGGTTGATCGTAGAGGGTAGATTAAAATTGAGGGTTGTATGTATTTTTGTATGCTGTATCATAGAATTTTTTTTTTGTTTGGGTGGACACCCCTTATCACTTAGGGGTTTAAAAGATACATATTAGCAGATTCTCAGACTTCCTGAATAATTGAATATGCATTAAAAAAATCATAAGTATCGGTGCAGCCGTTTTGACGGAGTATGGGAACGAACATTGTGACAGGAGAATTTTATATATTAGATATTATGGAGGTAATGTAAATTTATTCACCATGAGGTTTACATCCCTGTGTAACAGCTGTGGCCAGCTGTGTCAAGGCGGGAGAGGCTGCTATTGGGTATAATTATGGAGTTATGAAGCCCATATAGAATTTCTTATCTCCTGTATGAGTTTTGAAGTTCTATGGATAGAAACATATTTGCTTTGCATTGAGGTCCTTTGTACCAGCGACAATTGTTTAGCTGGATGTCAAACCTACAGGCTATATTCCATGCGCTCAAAACACATAACTGACATATTGAAATGAGTTTTGTGGATAAGAATTGTAAAAAGGAGTATATAGTCACCACAATAAATTTCTTTTTTTACCGATGATAATATGTTGACTATAATATATCATAATAGAATTAAAATTGTGGTATAACCCAGAGCTAAAGACCATTCTAACTATATAAAATTTTATTAATTGTGATGGTTGCCGCCGGAGGTTGCGAAAGTTTTTAATAGAATAGAACACAATATAAATAAGTGATCGAGTTCGTAGCTGTCAGTCACAATGCAATCTTACAGCCCACAACACCCTAACACTTATAATCATATAACAATCCAATAAATTATTTTTTGTTTATCAATTTTATTAGTAAACAAGTGATCTACTTTATAAAATTAATAATTATGATTACAAAGTTGTTTTACTCAAAAATAAGTATTTTCTGTCCCCCAAACAAAACTTTACATTATCGCTTCATGGCTCATCAGCTTAATTCAACGTTTACTGCGAACCTAATTCCTGGAAATTATTCCGTGAAGGCCTATCAGACTAATTACCTTATAAAGAAAAACGATCCGTAAAATGTAATACATAAAATTCTCGTGACACAATGTTCGTTCCCATAGTCCTCCGAAACGGCCCAACCGATTCTTATGAAATTTTTGATGTATTTTCAGTAAATTTGAGAATCGGCTACTATCTATCTTTAAAACCCAAAAGAGATAAGGGGTGGCCACGCAAAAAAATTTTATTTTATTTTTTAGAATTTTTTATTTTTGTTTTTAGAATTTTTTATTTTTGTTTTTTTTTATGATACAGCATACAAAAATACACACAACCCCCTAATTTTCACTCCTCTACGATCAACCCCTATTTTTTATTATTGAAGGTGTTAGTTATTTTTATTGAACACAAACTCTCTCTAAATATTTACTCAGCTAGTAAATATTAAATGCTAATACAACGCGCGGTAGATAATTGTCGGTTAAGAAAGTAGTTTTCACATGAACATTATCTCCAGATTATAAAAATAAGTGGCCCTACAACCTATTTACATCTGGGCCTCAGATTTCTGTATCTGTTTCATGATCTTTCGTCAATCTAATAAGTAAGTAGGTTATCTACCTCCTGTGTCTGACACATGCCGTTGATATTTTCAAGCGAATGTTAAATGCGTACATAGAAAGAAAGAACATAATAGTCGCACGCTGAAGCTGCTAGGCCACCACAGCTCTTCTTCTCCAAATTATACCGGTTTTATTTCAAGTATTCATAACGCATGACTATGATTTTAAGCGTTTTGATCGCATGAAGCATTTATTAATATTTTTTTCTCCAGACTCAAAAGCAATACGTTTTGTAAAGCGTGCTAAGACTGGTGTGTGATGTAGTTTTATAAAATCAACGATTATTTGAACATGTTTTATTGCTTGTCATCTCTGCGGATATAGGTACTTCGAAATCTTTTGTAGTTCAGTCAATATAAACAATAGTTTCACTGGATCTCGAGTGCTCTGTGGACAAAACATTTTGCACCCACCAGGTGTCTTTCTTTATCAAAGTCAAAGTCAAAGCATTTATTTCAATTAGACCATCTAAAATGGCACTTTTGAACGTCAAAAAAAAATTTATATATATATATATATAGAAGATTCTAGTTGCCCCTTCCAAAAGGTAGTTTCGTGTGGAGAAGAATGGGCAAGAAACTCCACACTTATCTGTTGTATAGTTAAAACTTCACTTAAATCCGTCATTCTACATTATAAAAACTTGAAACTACATATTCATATTTATTTTCCCTCTTACTTGTCTTGCCTGGAAGAGATCGCTTGTTAGACCGTTGCATCCCTTATAATTTTTATTCATTATGATATTTGTTGTTGTATAAACGTAACGAAGTGTGTATAAATAAATAAATAAAACTATTCGGCGTAAATAGCCGTTCCAAGAAATAATTTCAGATAAGCTAAAGACCTGGATGCAAAGCTCTCGAAGCCGCAATTCTTGTGTAAAGTAGTGGAAGCAACTGAAGCTTTTAATCATTTTTAATTAGGGCAACTCTGTGAAAGTTACTCTTTGAAATTATTCATTTTAATTAAAAGAAGCTAATTGGTTTTGTTATTGATAGTTTTTGTTATGATTTATGGTAAAGTTTGATAACATTATTGTATGTAAGATATTGCTTTAAATGATAATAATTTATACATGCATTATTATTATTAAAGAATCTTCTGGATTCGTTATATCCAGATTAGTATATGTATAGCTATGGCTTCCGTGAGTCAAAAACGTATTAATTTAATGTTCGTAATTTTGACATTCAAGTTCACTTAGTCGCAACTCTGAATCTTACACTAATGTAAATCAAACGTAAAATAATCATCGGACGTCGAGACAGAATACGAAATTCCACCCGTATCACCTCGACGTCCGCCGTTCCACAACTGAGCGTTTTTCAAGGCAGTTTTTGCCGCGCACAACCACTATGTGGAACCAGCTGCCCACTGAAGTATTTCCGAACCAATTCGACTTAGGGTCCTTCAAGAAAAGAGCGTACCTATTCTTAAAAGGCCGGCAACGCACTCGCGAGCCCTCTGGCATTGAGAGTGTCCATGGGCGGCGGTATCACTTAACATCAGGTGAGCCTCCTGCCCGTTTGCCCCCCGTTCTATAAAAAAAAAAAAAAATTATGGGTTACCATATTCAGTAGGGTAATTCTGCTTTATTCGACTCTGAACTCTGCTGAAAGATAACATACAAACTATTTCAGTCTTAACGAAACCGGCCCATGTCTTTTATATACATATTATATATTATATTTATTGTCTATTCGAATCGGACTAGTCCAGTGATTCCCAACCTATTTTGTACCATGCCCCACTTTAGCCTTTCTAAAACTCTTATGCCCCCCGAATCTAATATAATTTTTAATATTAAAAAATTGAATTGTTCAATTAAGAAACTAAAATGATAGGTTTTAGGAAGAAATTATTTAGAAATTGTTAAAGAAACACAGTAAGTAAATTTTCAAAACATATAATAAAAAAATCTGCAAGAAATTTAAATACTAAATAATTTTAATAAATTTTCTTTCCTTAACAATCAAATTGTCCCCCTGTGGGGCGTGGGCCCCACGTTGAGAAACACTGGTCTAGTCTGTTAAATCGAATTTCTCGAAATAGTTGCATTTAACTTTTATTTCAAACTAATTCGCGCTGAAACTTTTCAGTGTCCTATTCAATGTAAGTCCCAGTACAAGTGAAACTGGATTCTACCTAAATCTATTGTCATTTGTTCTCATTGATACTCTAACTAACTAACATAGTGATTACTATTAAATCTAATACTGTCAGAAGGCTCACGAGTGCCCACCTGTAAAAGTTGTCTAAAAGAAGGAAAGGATTACGAAATAAATAAATAAATAAATAATGTGATAACATTAAAAAAAAAAAAGATCTGGGCCTCAGATTTCTGTATCTGTTTCATGATCATTCTTCAATCTAAAAGGCAGGTAGGTAATCAGTCTCCTGTGCCTGACACACGATGTCGACTTTTTGGGTCCAGGGCGAACCGGTTTCCTCACGATGTTTTCCTTCACTGGTCGAGCGATGGTTAAATATGTACATAGACGAAGTCGGGGATCGAACCTACGACCTCAGAAATGAGAGTCGCACGCTGAAGCCAATAGGCCAACACTGATCTTGATCTTGTGTCTCTTAGGCACCCTAAATTGCCAATTGAATTGTTTCAGATGCGCTTTAATGCGATATGGTAACATTGTGGTAGAGCGCGGCTTGAAGTATTAAAAACTATGTAGGACGACGGACATCGACGTGATACGGGTGGAATTTATTCTGTCTCGATGTACGACAGTGAGCCCAAGTAATCCGAATAATTATTCCGCCCACTATCCGTGTTAAGTGCGGTAAAACTTTGTCAAAGGATCATTATTATATCACTGCTCTTTGTTTCGCACTCCGTATTCGTCAATTTTTATGTATATTTATAATTAGGAGAATGTATATCTACCAAGGTGCCTATCAAAATTTGGCGGCTAGTATTTTTAATGAAATTATTTTGAATTGATTTTTGGGAAAACATTTCGTTCACTTGTTTTTTAAATAAAATATCGTCTACATCACGGCAATTTACATAATGATTTTAAAAAATCACGGCCAGGTGTAAACAGGTATGATTTCGATACATTTATACGTTCATAACGTAAATTTATTAATCATATATCAAATTGATATTACGGCCAAATTTTGATAGGCACCTTGGTAGATATTTATACCATATACATTACATACATTACAATTTGGTTTTTAGCAAATAACCGATGAGCGCACTAATCCTGCAGCCGGATCTCGTACTAGAACGTATGTTTCAGTCGTAAGTAAAGATGTTTGTTTAAAATGCAGGTCCATACAAGTTGACTCGCTGGCAGTGTACCAAGAGTCCTTGTCTATATTTTAATACCTTTTATAGGATTTCAAAGATTACACTGGTTAACAGGCTGGAGATAGCTTTAGTTCCCAATAAGTTTTGAGCGCCAACGGGGAAACGTAACTGTTCAAAAATCAACGCCAACAGAGCACAATGTATACATTGTATTGTGTTAAAAAGGGGGAAATAAACAATATACACGAAACACACACGGATACTGTCCTTTGTTCTTATCTATTGAGATTGCCAGTGTAAGCAAGGGATAGAGTATTTTTAACAGAGATTGTTAGGAAGTTTGGTAAGCACTGCGTTCTTAAGTTCTTATGTCATTTTCACACGTGTATTTCACAAAAATTAGCTTACACCACAATAGTAACGTCAAAGAAGTGGAACGCAGGACACTGTAGCTAGCTGTGAAGACGATATCAAAAAATAAACAGCTGGCCCCGACTGTCAATCTTTGGAGGAGGCCTTCACCTACAGATTCTTACAGAATAAAGAATAATAGTTTAATAGTATAGGCTAAAGAAAAACTAACACAAGTAAATTTAGGATCCAAACTTAATTACTAACAAAACGAATAATTGTATGTTAGTAAACTAACTTAATCTAATATAACTTCTTGTTTTATAATCCTTAAGAAATAAAATAAGGATTTTTTATGTTATTATTATATATCCTTTCTATAACATACTTTCATAAGTATCTAATTGACCCTATTTTAACATGTGTGAAAGAGCAAAAATAAAAGATTAGAATAGAAAAAAGAGTGTGATCTGCTCTCGTATGAGTGTTCATAGACAGCAGTCATTAATTATTTTACTAATTTTACTATTTTACTAATTTAAAGCTAAACATCGCACAAACTCATTAAGAACTCTATTAAAATGGATTTATAACTTCTCTGTTGTTATCACTGCATTGTTGAAAATATTGCATAATAACTTTGATAGCGAAACTTTTAATTAACTTTTTAAACTTTATGCTACATTAATTACATTTATTGAAGTAAGTGAACTTGTTTTATTTATGCGAGTATAAATGTCTGTCTGTTTTTTTGTTAGTACATTATCAATTATCGACAATTATCTTTACATAAATTATTATGACATTGAGTTTGTTTTTCCGGTCATTAGGCTCACCTGAAGAATTGGTACGCCCTTTCTTGAAGGACCAGTAAACCAGTAGACTGTGAAATGTGCGGTTAAATTTATATGGATTTAATGTCAGGAGTTTCTGTAAAGTACTGGGTGGCGCAAAAGTACTGGCACTAAAGAAAATTTGTTAATTTTTTTTATATGACATTTCCTGTCATTCTGTTGTTGAAAATTGTGTAGTGAACAAATGTAAAATACACTGAAAATAAACATGGACCGTTTTACTCCCCAAGAACTTGGAATAATCGTGTCAATGTTCTTACGGAATAATTCATCTGTGATAAAAACACAACGTGACTTTCGTCGACGATTTCCCCACCGTCCGGCAGCGATTGGTCGCACAATCCGACGCTTTGCCACACGCCTTGAAGCAACTGGCTCAACCTACAAGACCTAAGTCTGGGAGACCAAGAACAGGCCGTTCAGCTGAAAATGGTCGGTTTCCTCACGAAGTTAAATGCGATAAATAGAAAGAAAGTCCATCGGTGCACAGCCGGGGATCGAACCTACGACCTCATGAATGAGAGTCGCACGCTGAAGCCACTAGTCCAACACCGCTTCTCTTTCCCTCTAAAACTAAATAAATTATATCGTGTAAACTCTAAGATATAATCCCGGCAGCAGTGAATCAGGCTTCCTGTAGACTAAGTAATGAACATAGATAAATATATAACACTAGCGGACCGGACAGACGTTGTCCTGCATGATATTTCAAGCGATTAGTTTATTAAACAAATATGAAAGTTCCGACTGCAGCGCCACCTGCCGGGTTAATTTGTAAATCTAAACCATTCCCAGATCCCCTTGAACACACACAAAAAATTTCATCAAAATCGGTCCAGTCGTTTGAGAGAAGTTCAGTGACATACACACTCACAGAAGAATTATATATATAAAGATTAATAACAAAATTGTTACTTACTTCTATTTAGCTGTTGTATGTAGTATCCCAAATATTTTGTATAGGAGGAGACGTCGTTTCAAAAGTGCTATAGCACTCTCAAGTTTATTAACTTGAGACAAGAAAAAATGGGTAATCTCATTTAACTTTAAATTTTTATAAAATTCAATTTGCACACAACTCGGTATATCTAAATTGTTAGATAAACGTATCTCGCGAGCTCAAAGTGTGAAAATTTTGTGCAATTTACTCGGGAGCGCCGATATATTTTTAGCGCAGTTTTCCTTAGTTATTTTTACTGCTAATAAATACACAATAGTGAATTGTAGCAACTAGGTACATTAGTTACTTTTATAAGTTCGCCGTTGAATAAATAGGCAGTAGTGATTAGTTATTGAAGGTCAAACATGAAGTATTTATATGTCAATATCATACGGGAGTTAAAAATATAGTCAGAGATGGAATGCATAATATTTAACTACAAAAAGGTTCAAAAATTTACAAAAGGAATCCAACAATAAAAATTATTCAATAAATTTAACTAAGTGGTACCGAATTTGGCTGTTTTGTGTGATGCGTTAAAATGAGGGTAAGTACGTGAAGGTGTGTATGTGGGGTATGCTCATGATGCAGGTGATTTTGCTCTATGGATATTCTTAATACTCCTTTTAACCATATTCCGCGATAGCCTAAACAAGTCAAGGCTTAAATATTGGTCGTTCTATGACCGGGCTGCGCGAATAAAAACTGAGATCTGATAGCAATGGATTGTTCTTTCAATACATAACGCACATTAGGTTGTACACAGAAGGTACGTAAAGAAACCGGCATGTATATCTTGAATTCATAAATCGATTACTTGTGGCAAGCATAGCAGACGGATTTTTTAAAAGAACAGGGAGCAAACTGGTCGTATGATGTTAAGTTATACCGCCGCCCATGGACACTCGCAATGCCAGAGGGCTCGCAAGTTCGTTAAGAATTGCCATAAAAAATGGCTAATCAGCCGGTGACCTAATGGTTGGTTGATAATGGTTTCCATTAATTTAGAGAACAATAAAAGGCTATTGAACGATAGTTGGTCAAATCAGAGGTCAGAGCGATTTTTAAGGATTGGGTCTCTTTAAAAGAAATTAATCAAAGACAAAATGCAATCTGACGCCAAGGTCCATTACAACGTTAAAGATATTCGTGTATGTTTGCTATAATATCTGGGTATGTGTGTGTAACTGCTTAAAGATTAATACTAAAACTATTTGACATTTCGCCTGTGTATATGTAAGTCACATTTACTGAAACTTTCCAGGCACAACCTTCTTAAAAATAAAACAGTTATCCTGGGAATTCACAAGGATTTATAAACTGAGAAACAGCTTGCATGAAAAATTATTCGTTTTGAAATGGTAAAGATATTTTATTTCATTTTCCCCAGAGCTGTCGTTGCTTTTTAATAGACCGATTTTGTTTACGTTACATCATGACCAGATTTTTATATAAAATTTAAACAATAACTAACTAAACCTACAAGATTGTATTGTAACCTAAAAGTAGCTAATATTTTTTATTACATAGAAAAAAATGTGTGCGTGTACTAGGTGTACACACGTAAGAAGTGAAACTTCTTTATGACCTTATTTTTCGAAAAATGATCGACTATATGCAACTTAACGACATTGGTTAAATAAAGTTTAACAAAAGGCTTTTATTATCATAGACATGAATACAAATACAATTATTTCATTTTACCTTATTACTACTACGATTATTACAGAATTTCATTAATTGTAATAGAATTATTACTATCATTGTTATCGTTATTATATATTTTTGTTATTAATGGCTTCGAATCTCTTCGGATCAACCGTGGTAGTGACAAGAAAAAGATGGCGCGTAACCGAAAAACGTGACGATTTGCTACAAAATTTCTCCCATACGTCGACAAAGAACTTTCATTCCAACGCCGATAAAGAAGTTTGACTTCAAAAAGCAACATGGCGCGTAATCGAAAAATGTGACGCGTAACCAAAAAATGTTACACTAAATTTTTTTCTAACCCCGATAAAGAAATTTCACTTCAAATAAAAAGTGGCAGGTAGAAGGAGACCTGGCCGCAGACGCACGTCCTGGTTGAAAAACTTGAGACAATGGTTTGGTCAAAGCACCAAGTCATTGTTTAGAAGCGCGGCGTCCAAAATTAAAATAGCCATGATGATCGCCAACCTTCGCAAGGAGATGGCACTATAAGAAGAAGAAGATTACATAGAAACCTAATAAAACCACCAGACATTCTTCTGAAGTCTTAGCAGTCCAGCTTTTTTCGCCTTTAAATTATTTTCCCCCTTTCAATCTCCCTAACCAAGTTTCGACTACATTATTTAGTCGGGTACATCACAATATTCTGTCACATTTCTCACATTAAACATAAGGGTGAGTGGCACAAATATTTCATACAGACAAGATAAAACATTTCACGTAAGCGGCTTACATTTGTTTCTCATGTTATTACGAAAAGGTTGTATTCAGAGCAATGTTGGAGCGCTTTGACGGCCTTAGATGCTACTTTTGTGTCAATAAAGGCTAATCTTTTTAGACAAGCGTCCGTATACGGTTTCGCATGTATAACGTAAAATTTAACTATCATCTGAAGTTTGACGACTCATTGGTCTCGTGGTTAGTACCCGAATACTAGACTGCGGATCCCGGGTTCGATCCCCAGCTGAGACGAACATCGATGTGATGATTTTGTGTTGTGCTTAGGTCGTGGGTTTTTAAATATGTATTTATATGTCTATCTATCTATAATATGTATGTATATCCGTTGCCTAATACCCATAACACAAGCTTCACCAGCTTAGCATGGGACTAGGTCAATTGGTCAATTTGGCTTGTTCGTTTTATATATAGGCCGCATTTTTAAACATTTGCCTCACTAGCATTAATGTGATCTGAATCGCTCTTAACCTTAGACAATAGGTTCCTGGGTCATCGGGTGCTTTAAATAATAGTAGATTTGTGATACTCTATATTAACCACTCGCGTATAACAATAGAATATGAGCGAAATAATGAAATGGTAATTGCTATGTAACGAATGAATGCAATTTAACAGTCAAAGAGAGTGCCTACGTCTGGCTATACTCTCGGGGAGTAACTCCGACGATGTAGGAAATGGTCACGCTTATAAAACTAAGAAAGCCTGTGCAAGCAAAATATACAGCTTTGCCTCGTACATACTCCCCCAGGCGTATGCAAGATGAATATGTAGTGCTTTACAAGATGAATTCACTATATGCTTAACAGTCTCTAATTTCTGAAATGCGAACACCTTTTAATCACGGCACTATCACTAACACTAGGACCCATACCCAATGGGTCCTTGCACTATCTAACCGGAGTCCAGTCCCAGGTGGCTTCTTTTAAATTAATTCATAGTTTATAAAAATATTGTAAAACTTTACTATTCATAATTTAGCACATAAGACGAACTGTCGCAAACAGATGTTATTTATTCCATAGTATCATCTAATTATTGCTAAATCTGTTCATGAGATATATTCACAACGGGTTGATGTAAATTAATGTCGTCGCACGATAAATATTCCCTAGATACAAATCGTTAATCACAGAGCGTTTTGCAAACATTTGGGACAATAAATAATGCAATTATACTAAGCTCCACGAATATTTGATTATGCTGTGATAGTCTCGATACTTCCACACGGGTTAGATCATACCTGCATCTGTTTACTACTTTTTTTAACGGAAAGAGGCCTATAGTGTACGCATCATTGTTTTTTTGAGGTCCTAAAATCGCCGGCTTCCTTTGTAGTACTGCGTAACTAAAAACCATGCATGGATCAATGCATGCTTCAGAACATACTTGTGTCTGATTAATTTTTGTTTAATGAAATTATGCCAACTGTGTACACTTCATAGATTTTTAAGGTAAAAAAAAAAGGCCAGTTTCCTTTGTACTATCTGCTGCAGAGGTTCAATCCATATTTGTGCTGCAGACGCGGGCTGTTCGGGGTATTTGTTGTGGTTCTCCGAGGGAGTCGGTACTGAATAAGCTTAAGGAATTAAATATTATGACACTATCTGGTCAATATATTCTTGAAGCTTTGTTGTATGTCCAATAAAATATAAACGATTTTAAAACAAATGGTGTCTTTCACCAGTATAATACGCGAAATAGAACTAATTTGAGTGTACGACCAACCAGGCTCCAAAAGATAAACCACTCCTTATAAGGAAATTGTATTCGTTTTTACAACAAACTCCCAAGCGAAATTAGAGAATTATCACTAAATAAATTCAAAGCCCTCGTTAAACGAAAATTAATCAATAAAGCTTTTTATAAATTTGAAGACTACATAAATGATCCTAATCCTTGGGATTGAATTGCTCCAGTTCAAACAATTTGTATGACAATACTTGGCGATTAAAAGAGTGGCGGAAAGTTTCTTGCCAGTTCTTCTTGCCCGCTCTACGTAGTAAATGTAAATTTACAATTAATTTAACTTGACGATTCAAAAGTGTACTTGGTTACCCACTTGAATAAAGATATTTGGAGTTTGAGTTTATCTTAATTGTTAATTCAGCACACATGTAGAAAAACCATGCATGGATCAATATACCATCCCTTCCCTTAAACTCGCGATATGTGGAATTTTATTTATTATATATATATATTTATTATTTTAAAATCCATGACATATACATTCATTATATTTGCTCTTGTCCCAATCAGGGTAATGGGACCTCTTGTGTTTAATGATATATGAAGATCTTTTGAAACAGCCGAAAGAATGTTCGTGGTTTATTTATTTATTAGTGGATATTCACTTCATAACTAGTTATTACACTATTACCCTCAGACATCTAACTACAGTAAAGTTAAATGTAAGGTCAGTATAAGTTGCTAAAATCTTTTAAATTATGTGTAAATTGGATTTTTTAAATAAATTGTGGACTTAACGGGTGAGCTTAATTTTCCAGTTGAGCTGAATGTTTATTGCTTAAGCTGCTTAGAAATATGAAGTCAGTGGTTTCTTAATTCATGATTCCTCGTCGCATTTCCTAACCGTTGTCGCGTCTCAAATTATACCACAAAATAGCGGTTTCAATCTCGAATTATGTGAACAAATATAGTTATATCTGACTTGAGTATACATTAAAATAATATAAATACGTACAAAGGGATTTGGCGTACGAGAGATACTTAACGATAGAAGTCACGAATTCTTCCCTGATTTGTCATCGAGCGTTAATGGCGCACATAGGAAGAGTATTGGTACATTGCCGGGGTATAAAAGTTGACTCTAGTTTGAGAATCTGTAAGTAGTAGCGGGGTGTATTACACCTGTAATGTTATTTATAGTTAAAGAATCTTCAGAGCTCTTGTTAACGAACGTTTTTGTCAACGGGTAACGGCCCGACGCAAAACGGCTACCTTTGTACACGATACGCTAAATATAACGTGAACGCGTCCGTTTTTGTCGATATCAGTTCTATTAAATTTGAATGGAGAAGTGCACATACGTTGATTATTATTTATCAGATAATGTCTCAAAATCTTCATTTAGCATTACGAAGCTTTCTATTCATGCCGCAAAATTTGCTTGTTTATTTATGTAATTTTCTATAGTTTTGTCCAATAACATAGGCCTATTCTGAACAAGGCTAATTAATAAATCCATATCAATGGTAAACTCCATATTAAGAGCAGCAGAGGGTAGGTAGACAGAAAAATAAACGTGCGCACATCCGTCGTCGTCAACACACTTCTATGAAATGACATAGTTCACTGCATCGGATAGTCCGCCGTCGCGCCGAGGGGCAACGTGCGCGCATCCGTTGAGTCACGTTGCAACGGGTATGAGTCCGTCGCGTTAACAAACATTCACTCAACTTACTTGAACACTGCGCGTCGGCCCGTCGCCCGTTATAAGAATCGGGCCGTTGTCCGTTGTCGTTAACAAGAGCTCTAAGAGTTTAAGAACCTAATTCAAGAATTTGATTAAAGGCCTCCTTCCTCCAAAGATGCCCATTTTTGTCGGTCCTGTGCTATGGAGTGCCAGTTTTTGTTAGCTGATCTTTTCAGAACATCTTCCCGGCGGTCAAGGCGGCCAAGCTGGATAGTAGACATGACTTCATAACTTTAGCTTTGAGAGTTAAATATTTCTTTTGGGCTCCAATATTTATTCCAGGTATGTTTGACCCTACTCTCTACTTCTGGTATGTTTCTGTTTTTCTCGAAACTTATTCTTTTTCCCAAGTAGGTATAATTTTCTACACATTCTAAAAGATTATATATATCCATTGATAGTTATAGGTCTTATTCGTGTATTACTCATTATCTCTGACTTCCCATATAATTATATGTTTAATTTTATTTTTATGTTTAAATTGTATGTTCGACACTATCTTATTATCTGAGTATATTGTTCCGCGCCTTGTTAATTGTTACCCCTCAAATCTCAAATTAACACCTGAAAATTGCAAGGGCCTTAAAGGTATTTTTTGGTAAACCTGGGATGTGATTGCTTGACTCCATAAATTTACGATAGTTATAAATATACGGTATAAAAACGTTTTTTCTCTCTATCTTCGTTTCGTTGGTATGTAATTAAGTTAAAGGAATTCGTACTGTGGTGTAGCGCTTCAGGCGCCAAGGTTTTTTGTTTTTGTACTCTTTGTTTATTTATAAAGTTAAGCCATAATTAAAAAACTTAAAGTATATACCTGTTCCTACATATGTCTGACAAATTGTGTTTACATCTTGATTAGAAATGAACGATAGGGTATACGTTTAAACGTTGTAATGATGTTTTGTTAATTTGTTGAATCACGGCTTCACCTTAAAACAGCTCAAATTGATTTTGTTTAAATTTGATTGAGAAATAACAAATATTTAAATTAAGTAGTAGGTACTCACGTCAAGAGAGACCGACCATCGTCAAGAAAGACAATATACTGTTTCTTTTAAATTAAATGCTACATTTTATTTAAGAGCCTTTTTATTATAACAAAATAACAGTGGTATTAAAGAAATATGTATTTAACAGTAAATACCTAAAGATTAAGATAACGTTTAAACACTCATCCATCTCAACTATTAGAACGAACTTTATCCTTTTGGGTATTTCCCTGGAGCTTTTAAAACTTTCTTCTAAGCCGTGATACATTGCTAAATATAAAATTGTATATGTTAGCCTTGTGAAGCATAAGAGATTTGACTAGAAGAGCGTTTTGACCCTCGGAGTTGAATCACATACATCACAAAACGTTAATATTTTTAAGTAAAAGGATATATAAAGATACAACTGCCGAAGTATGGGGATAAATTGGTTATGTGAAAAATTAATCTGTAATTGAATAGGAAAAACACAATTTGTATGGCATTAAAAGATATTTCTACTTTTAAAATTCAACTTAAAAACAAACTCTTGTGAAAATATTGATTGAATTTGATAATGCCAAGTTAAAATATAGTCAATTTCACATTTCAAGGATCGTCATGCTCGTTTAAATGTCATTGCTTGTGGCGACAAAAAATCTGGCGATTGGAGAGTGGCGGAGAGTTTATTGCCAGTTCTTCTCTTCCGTTCTACGCCCTTGGTTTAAAAACTGTCAGTAAATGTAAAATTAGAAGCATTTAATGTATATTTCTTTTTTGACGTTCTAAGTGTACATTGTGTTATCTACGAGTATATGAATAAATGAGATTTGACTTTGAAATGTAATAATATATTTTAATGTGATGATGTGGTAGTACAATAATATAAGAATTGACAATAATGATATGATTCATAATGCAATGTAATATGTAACTTCTATGTAAAGTTCCTTTTAGGACAAATTTGCGTGTTTGGCTGAATGCGCAGTTTAGATTCTACCATAATAATGTTTGTATAATATATTTGCTAATCTATTATTTTTTTTTTTTAAATATGTTAATTATGAAATATAAGAAACTGGTATTACATCGATACCTCCTAAGTATACTGAGTCAACTAACAAATTTAGGTATTTTGTTTTTTTTATACAAAAGTACATAATAAACCATGATCTTAATGTTAGTGTTATTTTTTTTAAAAAAAGATCTATAATTACCGAGATAATTTCACGTATACTAAATCAATTTCAACATCAGTTAAAATCGTACATTGTATACTGATCCAAATAAAATTGTATCAGTATTCGCGGGGCGTGAGGAGGGACGCATTGATACAAGTATATTATGGCTCAGTATACGATAAATGACGGCGAGGGCGCGAATTTTTTTTAATTTTCTCAATAATAAGGTGAATAATACTAATGATACAATTAGCAATATCTCAGGAATCGGTGATATAATGCAAAACAGGGATGAATATGGTAAGTTACATTGATATACTTTATTTATGTTACATATAGTGTGATTTTGCCATTTTTGTTTGATAATTGTTACACGTTGCTTAGTACGCCGTATACTGATACAACTATATTTACACCTGTTTACAACGAACAAACTTTATAAAGAAGACACTTGATTTATCTGGCTATAATAATGTACTAATTCAATTTTTGATATATTTGTTTTAATTGTGGTATAATATATTTTTTATGTGTAAATTTTATAACTTGATATTGGCACGTTAAATATAAAAATATGAATTCTTGTGTTTTTAATTGTTGTTTATTTTAGAGTCTCCATTGCCACCGGATGCAAATTTTATGGAAGAGGAGCTATCAATACTTGATGATATTGATTAGAATGATAGCAAGGAAGTATCGCAGAACACTTACATATTATTCCTAGATTATATTCTTTGCTCTTCGCCTTGGGTATCGAATGTTGATAACTGAACTCAAAAAGGAGATCGATCGCCATCAGTCATAGAGAACACTCCAGGTAATTCGCCCACCCAGAATAGCATTATAGAAAATTATTGTGATATTACTCCAGTACCATCGCCGTATAATTCTTTTTCTCATCTCCTGTTAATTTCTGACATTAATGTTATCATATACTCATCGTCCAATAACGCCAAAAGCCCATTTCCATTGCGAAAAAAGAAAAAAAAAGGCTAAGAGTTTTCATAAAAAATGTAAGGATAAGGAGAGGAAATATAAGCTTAATAGAGGATTGGAATATGTCAGTAGAAACGGAAGAGTACATGCTACGAGAATTATGAAAACTTCTTGCCCCTCAACTTGTCGGAAAAAATGCAGTGAGAAATTAACAGAATGTTTTGGATTATTGGACCTCCGAAGACAATGTGTTTTTGGCAAGATATGTTGTAAAAGCTGGAAAAAAAGAGAAAAAAATATCGTCGATAAAAAAAAGGAGTGAAGGAGATAATATTGAGACCACAAAAATATCGGTTTACAAAACTTTGTTTTTGAGAACCCTTTTTATTAGTTTTGATTTTGCTTATACAGATTTAGAAAAGTCCGATAAAGGTAATGGATTTATTAAATCAGATCAGCGTGGTCTTTGGATGAACATATTATAATCCATCCGATAACGTTCACAGTGTTATAGATCACGTTGAAGCATTTTCTCCTGTAGAGTCGCATTACACTCGCCAAAAATCAAGTAAAAATTATCTGGAAGGCTTTTTATCCTTCCCAAAACTGTTCATGAATCGAATGGTTTATGGACTACCGTGAGACAATATCTATATATAGGTTTTATAAACCCAAAAAGATATTTGTGAACAATGTCACATTTATGAAAATAACAAGCAAGTTCTACAGGCAGATAAAGAAAAGCATGAAGAGCATTTAAAAAAAAGAGAAAGCTAGAAAAATGAAAACAAAAGATAAAAAATCAGCGTTACAAAATAATGAAATCCTTATATCAGCATCTGATCTTCAAAAGTGTCTTAATGTATGTACCTCACGGAAGCGTGAGTACTTTTTATTATAAACGGAAACATTATTTGTATAATTTCACAATATTAATTCTGGGATCTCGCCAAGGTGATTGCTTTTGATGGTATCAACAGACAGCAAAGAGAGGTGCAATTGTATTTTCCAGCTATCATTTTAAGTTTATAGAAGTTACGGGTGGTGAAGGTGACAATGATTACCGGTTTTAGTCAGACAACTGTGGAGGCCAAAATAGAAATAGGATTTATTTCTTAATGTATATGTTAGGTAGTTTAAAGTGTATAGCTATTAGCCATCGCTTTCTAATAGTGGGTCATTCACAAAGTGAAGGCGACAGTATGCACGCTTTAATTGAAAGACAGACAAAGATAAAAAGCTTTATATGCCTGATCAATGATATACAGCTTTAAGATTCATACACAGTTATTGAAGTGTCTCAGGATTTAATAAAGGACTTCAAATCAAAGTCAAAACTTATAAACAACTGGACAACTACTAATGATGGATCTATCTATCTATCTTAAGTAATTCAGACTGATTTTTGATTCGTTCAACCTTTAATATTTTTATTTATTTTGTTTAACCTTATAGCATTTTTTTGAGCGTTAGAATTTCCTAGATTTTTAGATATTTATATTATTCATATCTATTATTTTTATTGATATTGTTTAACGTAAGTTACCATTTTTAGTTTTGTATTATTTTTATTGATGTTTGTTACTTTTCAAGAAACTTTAATGATACTACATGCTACAAAAAAGGGTCCTACTTATTATAAACGAAAAATACATCGTGATTCTTTAAATGTGTTGTTTTGTTAATGAGACTACTTCTTCCTAACCTTTATTAATTTCGTGAGGTATTCGAAATACCTAAAATGAGTAATTAAAAAGCCTCGATTAATTAAATTAGTCCAGTATACGTTGAGGTTTTAACTACTAACATAGGTAAGTACTTTCCTAGTATAATGAGTCAAGTGATGTAATTTCAACATTTTATTATTAAGTGGGACAAAAAAAATCTAAAATAACCAAAAGTAGTATGATATTAATAAAATGATTATCATATTTCTAAATACTTTCGAGTAAGCCATGGATTTTCATGTACAACGTACATGAATATAACTGGTAGTTAAACCATTTTACTATTGAGTCCCGCCCGTGTATAATGAGTCATGTACATAAAATATCATTTAAAAGCAAAATTCAGCAAAATCATGTTATACCAAAGGAAGAGCTTTCAATCTTTATTAAAAAAACATTTAACTTATTCCGAATTAGTTTGATTTCATTAAAATATAAAGAATTTGCCTTAAAATGGCTCTCCTATAAAATTACTAAAATGTCAGTTGACTCAGTATACTTAGGAGGTATCGACATATTCCACGTCATTAAATTTGAAACGGTTGACATCCCTATTAATCGGCAAAGAAGACAGAGGGTGGCCGAGAGAAAAAGCCGGCGTAAAAAACTCTCGGTACTCTTTTAAAATAGCAAATCATCAAACAACACTTATTTTAAAAAACGAATATCGCAAATTAATTATAAGCCTGTCTAGCACTAGTCCCAGGTCCTTTTATCAACTATGATTATGACTTTTAGTTATCATGATATAGTAACTAGGCTTGCTACTATATGATTATAACTATCTAACTAACGAGTATGGAGTTATAGCCATATTTGTTTGACTCTAAATACCTACTGCTAAACCAACAAGTTGAAACCAGTGTACTTTAAACTTCGAATGGCGTACAAGGGGATGTCGAGAACAAAACGCGATTAGTCGAAACAAGGCCATTTAAAGTTGTGAAAACTTTTAGTAATCAGTTTTAGTGTTAAAGGAAAACTTTTAAACTCTATTTGCGAGGCTTAGCGTTTAACTGGAAGGGAATTTTAATTGTTCGGCGTTACAGGAATTTAGATCCCTTTAACATGAGATATTTATCTTATAGATTTCAGCTATATCATAACGGTATGCGTAGAAACAAAAATACTCTAATGCTTGCCTTATATTTGAAATAAAAATAAAATAAATGAGTGGCACTACTGCACTTCGGCCTCAGATTTCTGCATCTGTTTCATGATCATTAATTGTTCATCTAATAGGCAAGTAGGTGATCAGCCTCCTGTGCCTGACACGCCGACGATGTTGTAGGTCTAAGGCAAGCCGGTAAAATTACTAACTAAATCTAATATAAAAAAAAAACGTAAAAGCTAATGAGTCATAATTAATATAGTAGCTAATTAAGAGACAGAAGAGTCATGCTCAAAATCATAGATTTATATCGTTAGATAGGCCCCGACACCAAAAACTGTGGCTTTGTTTTTGAATGTGTGCGTTAACAAAATGCCGACAACACCTGCGCAATCTATACACAACAAGTGTACTGAGAAAATAGTGTCATTTCTTTTTCTCCTACATTAGTTGCAAACACTACTTTCTCTTTCGTGCACTCGCCATTTAAATTTGTTATTTTAGACAGTGCGGAAGGAAAAATAAAAGTTTTTAAATCAAATCGCAATACTTACGAGTGAAATGTTACACCTCTGGCTTTATTTGTGTTTCTAGAATTGTTGTTGCACTTTAGAAAGGCACACGATGGCATTTTGTGACACTAAACTGCTCGCAAACGTCCTTTACAACACGTCCGGCTAACACTGTGTTTAGGGGTGCACTGATCCCAGGTAAGTGAGCTCACTCACTTCGACTGTGGAACAACACGGCGCGGTCTCACTGCGGTAAGGGCCTATCTAACGATATAAATCTATACTCAAAATGAAGATGCTTGCATAAATTTAAAGTGTAAGCTCGTCTGATACTAAGAGGTAAGGAGTTCTATAGCGAGACACTTTACACATTAATTAAATGTCAGATTCGATCCTTAATATGACCACTAAAACGTAATAGTTTTTCAAACATCAAACCTCACAATCAAAACATTTACTAATAAAATTTTATATTGTGCGTTTGCGTTGTATATTAATTAAAAAATACAATCAGATCTAGTTTGGGTGAGTCGGTGTGTCGGTGTTTGACAAGAATGATGATTGAAGTGCGGTCTAATCCAAATGAATGGTGTAATAACTGACCGTTATATTACGTGTCGTTAAAAATTAACGGTCATGTTACATTCATTTAATACCAGATATTTTATCTTTGGTGTGTAATTAGTATAAAGTACAAGAAATATTTAATGACAATGATATTTATAAATTTGCTTAGAATCAAAAATCGTAATTTTTTATATGTATGTTTTTGTATAAGGTAACGAAGTGTAAATAAATAAATATATTTCTTTTATACAAAAAAAGACATGTTTTTTTTAAATATATAAACGGGCAGGAGGCTCACCTGATGTTAAGTAATACCGCCCGTGGACACTCACATTGCCAGAGGGCTCGCAAGTGCGTTGCCGGTCTTTAAATAGTTTAAAAAATATTATGTCAAAACAAAAAACGATAAAAAATAAATATACATTAAATGCTTATAATGTTCTTTATGGTATTTTGATGTAAAAATGTCATTAAGTAAGATTACTTTTAATGAAAAAGGAAGTATTTAGTTGTTAACCCATAAAAAAATATTTTCTCAAACTAAATTGGATATGAACTAGTCTATAGCGATATCGTAAAAAGTGGGGTCAGAAAATCCAATTAATCGTGACGTCATGAACATTCCCAAATACCAAGCGGCCTCGTCATGTCATTAAGCCTTTATCAGGATTTCTTCATTCTGCTTAAGTGTTGTCAATTTAAGCTTGATGAATTGGATGTGATTACCGAAGAGGATGTTGTGGTTTATATTTCTTAAATAAATAATGTATTTTTTAAATATAGCGTCTCGACATATATAGCAGCATACATATAGCAGTACGGAAGCTCTACTGACTACGGAAGACTACCGCGGTGAACGCGGTTTTTTTACCGATTATCTTACTTTGACTATTATTTACCGCGCATCTCTCGCCGCCCGCTTTTAATTTGTCGATGTTGAGAAATTTGTTTATCCCAATATCCGAAGCGCAATCTCGCAATCTTGTGATCGCGCGGTACACAACTCAACGTTGCAGTAGAGATAATATATATATAGATATAGCTGTTGGGATTTACATAGAACCGGCGTACTCTAGTCTTATATGAAACATAATATATCACGGCTGAGATAATAAATATTAGAGCTTTCTCGTGTCTTCAACGTGATGTATGACGTGCCAATATTCTTTGTTATCATATTACACACTTTAGACTCGACATACCAGAAGCATATATCGCTAAGGAATTTCCGCATAAAAGTGTAATTACGGTCTGTCTTACAGCATTTTACTACGATAATGAGGAAAATCTACTAAATTATATGGAGTAAAGTAAAATATTATAAATTTGATTATACCTTATCATAAATTAATTTAATTTTTTGTTAATTAATTCTTGATATTGCTATACCATACCTCTAACTGGGAAGGCACAAGCTACTGAAAAATAGTTGTCACCACGTCAGGCGCCTAATCACGTGTTTTTTAATCTTTTTCGGCAATATATAAAATTATTATTCTTATTATTATATATAAAATTCTCTTTACAATTGAAGACATAATAAATACCTGTTATGTTCAGACAAATCCGTTATCTTTTAGTTACATATAGTATATAGCGATTAATTCGTTTCATCTAGACCTATTAGAAAGGCAGTTTTGAAAGTCAAAATTACGAGTTATAAATATTAAATTACTATTGGCCCCTTTCAAAGGGAAACTATGAAAATAGCTGAAACTATATGAAAAGAAACTATCTTATGAAGAATGGGCAAGAATCTCCATACTTACTCTTTTAAAATAGTTATAACAATATATTGTATATACCTCAACAAAAAAAAAACTACTACATTAAAATAAAATAGGCGGATGGTGTTATAAAAAACATCCAGCATCTTCTAAGGTTGTTTAAGAAGTGCCATCTTACTAGTCCATAGGTATGGAGAGTTGTTTATATACAGATTTTCGCAAACGATACTGTGTTGGTGTTCACGGGAAGGCGAACGTAGTACCAACCCTCTAAAAAGTGATGGAGTCAGAAACTCAATTTCTCGCCACAAAATCAACGAAATGGCCCTGATGTAATCCTTAATGTGACGACGACACTTCAAGGATTAGTATGGGAGGCACCAACATCAGCCTAGTAAAGGAGATATATTAATAGAAAACGGATAAGGGAGTCGCGTTTAGCAAACACAAAAGGCAATAGAAATATACAAAAAAATGGCAAGAATGGCGAAGATGGATTGAGGGGGTAAACGTCGAAATATACCAAGCAGTGATCAAGCGATCATAACTTATACCAGCTTGGGCTTCGGCGGTAATAAAGTTACGCATACCAAAAAAAGCCTTAAGACCGTTTGCGCAGAAAATAGCAAAAACTTACCAGACAGCTTCGTTAAATTCCGTTACCTAACAGTTACAAGTCTGCAGCCTTGCGATTCTGTAACTCACTTTTCGAACTCACACAGCGGTTTTCGCATCGGCGGTCGCTCTCATGACTGCTTCACGACTGAATTGTGAGTGACCGCCGATGCGAAAACCGTTGTGTGAGTTCGAAAAGTGAGTTACAGAATCGCAAGGCTGATATTAGCGAAGCTAGAATAGTGAAGATTCCAGTTTCAATTATTGAAATATGAATTTTACAAAAAAAAAATCAGTCAAAAAGGTTGTACCTTTTTAGTTTCTGGGCCTCCGATTTCTGTATCTGTTTCATGATAATTTGTTAATCTAATAGGCAAGTAGGTGATGTATGAAGTTGGTCGACTTTTTCGGTCTAAGGCAAGCCGGTTTTCTCGCGATGTATTCCTTCACCGTTCGAGCAAATGTTAAATGCGCACATAGAAAGAAACTCTATATGTAATAAACGGCCTAAAAAATAACACGGCCGGGGATCGAACCTACAACCTAAGGGATGAAAATCGTACGCTGAAGCCACTTGGCCAACACTGCTAAAATTTTATACTAAAAAATACATAGTCCATAGCCTTTATATTTTTAATAATCGGAAACTAATTACTCCTATTCATCGAAATAATTTATAACATACACTACTCGAACAATGATAGCTAAAAGAATACTCATCTAAATTTTGCCAAGTTATATCCCTCAATCGGTTTTTGTTGATTTCTATCACGCTATTGCCTCGTGAACACTAATCTATAAAAGAAAATTACGCTACGATTTACGTTAAGGGTACACTAAGTACTTGCAATTATGTAAAAGTTTATGACTAAAATAGTTTCACAGCTCTAGATTTAAAATTGAGTTGCGTTTGTCAAATACGCTTTTGGCATACAGGTGTTATTAGTAAGTGATATTTTAAAATACAGATAAGATATAATAAACTTTCATTACGCTATAATTCTTAATAATATAATATAATTCTTCTATTATAATTATGTTAACGCTTGATATAAAAATATATAATCTCTAAATATCAAAGTAAGCTTACAACGTAAGGACACACCCTATTCCAGACAAAGTCAAGCGCGCCATGCGTAATGATCGTAGAACAATGTCGGATTTACAAAAAACCAAAATCCACTTTTTATATTTAACATAATATATGTATATCATACTACTTTGACTAAATATAACGGCTACATTGAAAAAAACATTCCATGTTTTAAATTTCAAGATTTGATAGAAACATGTGATTTTTGTAGAAAACTGTGTATTTAATTTTGTACTACTGTGTATAAAATTTTATGTTATTATTTTTATTTGGTTTCTAAACAAACCCTTTTGTTTGCTTGTATGCTGATTTTCATAATGACAGAATATTAATTAAAATAGTAATGACAAAAACTAACATGATTATATGTATTATTTTGAAATGGCTGCCCTGCAAAAAGTTTACTATTTGTGAGATCCATCACTATTCTACGACTATGACGAGTTGCTAGTTTTATTCATTTTATGCCCTTGAGGGGCCATAAAAGAATTTAAGTTGTATCATCGCTTTAATAGATATAGCTGACGTTTAAGACAGTTTTTGGGTGATAAAATTTAATATTACCAATGGCGCTACTACCTTTTAGGTCTGGTACTTAGATTTTTGTAACTCTTCCGTGATCATTTCTAAGAGTCAAGTAGGTGATCAACCTTTTGTGTCTGACAGACACCTTCAACTATTTTCGGGTCCAAATGATTTCCTCACGTTTCCTTCACCGTACGAGCGATTGTTAAATGCGCAGATATACAGAAAATCTATTGCTCAGGCGAGGATTGAAAGCTGAGGCTGATCCAGGGCTGAAAGTCGCATGTAGAAGATTGTGCGTCCAGTTTGTTTTATATTCTCACCCTTTTAAAGATTTTGCGAGATTGTGCTTATTCGGAAGTAAAATGGTAATAACGTCAAAATCAGTTACTTATTGATCAAATCAAAATTTATTTATTCATCTTGGTAACTGTTGGAACATCGATATCAACAAAAAGAAAAGAGCCTTCAAGTACCAACCAGAGGGCTCGCGAGTGTCCATGGGCGGCGGTGTCACTTAACATCAGATGAGCCTCCTGTCCGATCAATATAAAAAGGGAAGATATAAATGGAAAAGATAGATTCAAACCCCTGACTGAATATTCCTTTCAAAGAATACTTACTTTCATAGTAAATGGAAACATCGTGAGTTAACCATTTTTTAAATAGAATAATAACATCAAAATATTTCAATTTATTAAGCATTTGGAATAATTAAATGAAACAAATTTTAGTTATTTTCATTTATTAATTCACATTTTAATACTTCATTTTATTTCACATATTTATAAGAACACAATTATATAAATTTCTATTAAACGCCTGTAATTATCTTTGTATATATTATTTTTACATTATATTTGTATAATTTATAAGTTGATATTTTTATATTTATACTACATTACCGTGTTGATCTTAATTCTTTAGTTGACATTTAGGATTCACAGAATTCGACGAAGAACATGAATGTAAAACACATTAATCGGAGAATAACTCAAGATTTATATGAATTTATTAAATAGAACCATGAAACGTACGCCAGTTAAAATTAATGAAATCAGTCTTGACAGATAATAATGGATGGAAAATCTTATATTTAAGTGCATTAATGACCTCTAAACTAGTTCTAAAAGTGCTTTAAGTACACAATGCAAAACATGCTAACACTGAAATTTCTTAGGTAATCTTGCACTTATAATTTAAATTACAACACAAGGGTAATATTTGATACTTAGCGCGTACTATAATGTTTCCAATACGTTGTTTTATAGGAGATACAGAGTCTCGCTGTACGAAACACGTTGAAGCAAGTTTTAAAGTTTAGTATTGGATTATTGGCTAACAGCTCATGAGACTAAAGTTTCACGAGATCATTATGCGAACTAGCGCTGTAGAAGCGGCCAAAGTTCATTAAGAAGCAACTCTGAGGTTGAGGCCAAAATTGATACCTCAGTCCATAAGCTAATCGGCAAGTAATTGTCAATATTTAAGAAAACGATTTATGTTTCTATTTATGAAGAAATGAAACAAAATGTTCGCATATTACCGCTTCGATACAATTGTCTAATTGTATGCAAAACAAATGAACAACCTCAATTAAGAACTATTTTAATGAACCATAAATTACATTCTTACGTCGAAACAGGTTCAAAGTCGCGTAAATTGAGAGTTTATCAACTATATAACTTATTTATATACTAGAATATCTTTAGAATTATTTTAAATTTGGTGTTCATGTTTCATTATGACAAAAAATATACTATCTTTGGCACTATGAATGTTTTTACTAAAAATAATGTTTAGAATTTGAGCTTTCTCATAAGTTTACAATGTTATGCTTAAGACTAAACATTAAGACATTGATATATTACGAATAATTATCATTACTTACATTACATAATATATATACCACTTTAGTGGAATGAAACTGGAACAATATACTCAAAATATACACAAGATTAAAGAAAATAAGAAGATTTTCTACTTATACAACCTATTTTCATACAATATACTACAATATATACGTATAGTTTTTATTCACTTAGCTATACTTTACGGTGTTCAATTTTAAAATTTAAAAAAGACGTAGAGTGGATGAAGGCAATAAAATTATGCATGAGACGTGGGTGTGAACATATTTACATTTTTGAGGCAAACGGTTTTAATTTCATTAAAATTTCACCTCTAAATTCACTTTCATATATTTAATGAAAAATATTTCTCTTATGGATTTTGTTAAAAGTTCTTCATTTAGTTTTCATAGTAATGAACGACTATGCACTTAGTTAATCTAAACTTACCTACGTTAAATATAATCAATTTATATTATAGTACTTATAAGGGTTAAATGTAAAATGAGATAGAAAATAAAATTGAAATATTGACAATGCATATTTGTTTACCGAATTTCAAATGTCAAATGTATGGTTGCTTATAACTAAGAAAGTTCTTTGATTATTTAAAACACACAAGGGTTTATTCATAAACCACTCCCTTAACAATGCATGCTTTTATTAATTCAAAGAGCTCCAACATACGTCAGGAGTCAATATTTACTCTAAAACACAGGTGTAACCTAACCGAACACTAGAGCACACACTACAAGTGCAGTCCAGCGACACGCCGTGAAGGGTGGGTGCTCAAATCGCGGGCAGGAGGGGACTCGGCGAACGAGGTCGTCGTACACTGCTCCACTCCATCATATCCTCGTCTCCCTGTACACGTGCACTCGACATACTCTCAGCATCACACTCCTCAACTTCCCAACTCTGAGATCGAGATGTGATCATTAACTAGGACGGGGCGCTACCGGGTGATCTAAGAATAGGACTGGATACTATTTGCGGATAATTGTAGGAAAGGTCTTCGACTAGAACCTATCAAATATCTGAACAGCACGAAGCGCGAAGAGACTTTGAAAGATTCATGCGGCGCCGGAGAGAAGCATACTGCATGGACACGGACGAGGAGAAAAGCGAAGGAAGACAGAAGAGGCCTAAAATCACAACTAGTTCAGACAGATTTAGCCCTTATTTCCTTGTGATTTGGAAGCTGAGGAGTGTTGCCAACATTTAAACGAAACCTGAATATTGAGCCAAAATTTAGAAAATTATTTGTATGAAGAACTTATTACGAGTGGCAGAAATAGGGTCTAGAGGAAGGCCAAACACTAAGGGGTGAAAGCATAACATGGTCTTCTAAGAACTAAAATGATAAATGAACATCTATGAACGTCTGGAAGATGGAACAAGTGGAATAAGAGATGTACTCTTCTCTCGAAGCATGCCAATCGGAATAGGGATATAGAAGAACTTGATTTGATGACTTAATTAATAGTAAGTATAACTTAGTGCTTTTAAAAAATATCAAAAGAAATCCGTAACAGTTCTCTCAATTCGACGAATATGTTTTGTGTATGAAATTTAACGTCTCGAAGTCCAGGTGTTCCAACTACGGGGTAGATGCAGGATGGTGCGAAAAACCACGTATGAGGTGAACACTTACATATAAGAAGTAATTACCATCATCGTGTGTGGCGCGTTGTGTGGCGCAGGGGGCGCAGGTGGTGCCATGGGGGGTGGTGGAGCTGGCGGCGGTTCCGGTGATGCAGCTGCAGGGGAGAAAGATGAGGGAGCTAGTGGGGATTGAGCTGAAAGATGTCAATAAAATAAAATGTCATTACGGTTCTTTCGTGTCTGGTAATTTTTGTTTGATTACGTCAATCATTAAAATACCATTGAAGTTTTAAGCAGTAGGATATATGCAGACTCGACTTTCTTTCGTATAACGGTCGGTTCATACCTCTTAGTTTAAAGCTCTAAACTTAATATATTTAGCTCAACAATTCCCTTTGGTATTCGTTTCTTCTTAACGCGTTACTTGAAAGAGATCGTTTATGAGCGATATAACCGCGCGTTGCCCTTCTAATCATTAAGGTGTACACAATTTAAATTTTATTTATAATATGAAAAATTGTTTAAAAATAAAATAATAATATTTTAACATCTATAATCGGTTAAATTTAAATATCTGTAATATACAGACCTCTTTTGAATAAGATGCTTTTATGTGTAAAATGCATATATTAACGGTTAGAGGGCACTTTAAAGCAATTTTATTTTTCTCAAGTATTAGGCTCGTATTTCCATGACTAATAATAGAACAGAGATTTTATATAAGATTTTTCAATTAGCTTTTATTAAAAATATTTTACTAGCCACGTGCTATAACAATTAATTGTTGGCGCGTAGGCGTAATAAGAGGTCAATCTAGTGCAAAATAAGGATCTGCTATATTCAGTTGTCTTTTAAGACATTATATACCGTTTAGTTTTAATTTAAATCAGTTTACCATGTAGCTATTTATAAGTTGTTAAATACAACACCCGTTTTCCTAAGATTTGTTCTTTTTAATGAAGTTCGATTTATTACTTTTAATTTTTTGGGTTAAACCGGCATGTCAGAGCCGTTTTCTCTTGATATTTCCTTCACCTACGGTGAGTGCGAGTGTTACGCACACATAGACATAAAGTCCATTAGTTCAGAACTAGGGATCATACCCACGGCATAAGAAATAAGAAGTCACTAGGCCAACACTGCTTAATTAATGAATAAACAAATAATAAATGTATTAAATGACTCAGTTTATATGTAATTATGAAAAAAAATTCATTCTAATTCTAATTCTTACCAGCTGCTGTTAAGGCGAGGACAAATTGGCTCCAATGCACACAACAGCCACAGCAGAGCTGCAACGCGGCGCGCCGCAAAGCTCGATGCAAAGCAATGAAGAGGAGAGGGTTAACCGCCGCGTGGACGTACGAAATGTGTAGTGTTATTTGGAAATATAACTGGAAAAAATATTCTTATTAGCTAATGTATGTATATTAATAGTATTATTGTTTTTGCTCGCTTTTCTTAATGAGCGGATGCGGCTATATTCACAATTCTATTTACCGTGTACGAACACGAATTATCTCCGTAATTTTCCAATATTAACTACAATACAATTGATGAAAATGTTGACATTTTCTACATTATCAAAGTGGATGTGAGTTAAATAGTTTAGGAAGCGGGAGAACTTTGACTTTATTTATCAGAACAATTTCATTTTTGTTTAAAATATTAACTTGTTTGTTTAATTTTAAATTTCAGTTTTTCTCTATCCATGTACTTAATTGAGTTATGTTTTAGGTTTGTATATTGTTTACGTGTTTTCTTTTATAATATGTATATGTGTAGCTGTATGAATACTTATAAAAATAATAATTTTCTATTAACAAGATCTTATTTAGAATCAATTATCGGTTTGCATTTGCATTAACTTGAAGTAGATTTATTTATTAACATTATATTAAGATATAGTTGGAATTTTCTTGTTCTTCTCAAGACGGGCGCGGTTCCGAATGTAAATTAGGGCTTAAGTGACTTCATAAGTGGTCTATTGAGACTTATTGAACGACATTATGTATGAATAATATCTACGTAAACATATAGTAACTGAATAATCAGATTACTAACAACACGTTGTTGGTTACAGGATTTATTAGCTGTTTTCAAGAGGCGCTTGCGAGTCCTTGTAACGGGATTTAATGATCATCAACAATATATTCATACTATTTTGTACCTAGTATACATAATGAAACATATAGAAATGAAGTCCATATCTTTAGGAATATAATAATGCACAAATTCAATTGCATTGGTAATTTCTTAAGCCAGATGAGGGCAAAACACGAAAAGCAAAGGTTTTTGAGTTATTTAAACGATTCGTCTTATTATTTGACTAATCACAATTAAAAAAAGGTTTTTGAGTTATAATTATCTAAACGATTCATTTTTGTACTAGACTAATCACTATTAAAACAAATGCAATCAACTATACTAATATGATGAAGAGGAAAGTTTGTGGGGTTGTATTTTCTGGATCTACTGAATGGTTTTTTTTACATTCTTTTACCATTCTAAGACAAATTATTTGCTAAGGCTATATTTACACAAAAAATTAAATTGTTTTTTGTAGAAGTCGGACAAAATACCGGTCTAACAAAAACCTTTCTTACGAACGCTGACTTAACGATGAGAGGTTGATAATTGGGTTCTAGTGAAAAGAGTTTGATAATGCCTATAAATATTCGGTGCCGCGGTTTTCACCAATATATAATATTTAGGATTATAATTTTTCACGGTACATGGTTTTCTCTTAAACATGTCTATTACTTTTAAGAAAGAACAGATAATTTAAAGAAAATATTTTTATTTAAAAAAGGATCAATAATTAATAAGATAGTAAAATAATAAGTATTATTTTTTACTTTAATTGTTAATTTGAGTAATTGTGCTTCGCTTACTCTTTTTCAGGACAAAAACTATAATATTAATTTATATCGCCCAACTCTACCTGCGCTATAAATATGTCATCGTAAAACTGCAAATACTGGTACACAGCAATCTATATTGCGATATTGGAAACTGTCGAAAATGTGTGATGATTTTAAGTTTACAATTCAAAGCATTGCTTTTATGCTATCGAAAATAAACGCTAAAACTATGATTTTATGCTACCTTACAGCGATTAGTTTTTTTTTAAACGGGCATATGAGTATTTCAGCCTTACAATGCGCACAGGCGATGAGAAATTGGAGAAAATGATAAAGATCACGTGGCTATTCACAAACCAGATGGACCAATCAAGTGAAAGATTCAACGTCTTCAACTGTAGGTACACTGCAATAAGAGAGGCGCTGGACAGAAACCAGTGGAAACAGATAGTCCGAGGTTTCCTTGCTGACCACGACGCTCATAGAGGACAAATCTTTGTTTTTAATTTATTTTATTATTATTAATTACTTAAGATGTCATGTGGAACATGGTGTTATAGTTGTAGCTCCTTACAAACGTTGCGTGGAACAAAAAACTTGGCGATTAAAAGAGTGGCGGAGAGTTTATTGCCAGTTCTTCTCTTCCGTTCTACGCCCTTGAGAACTGTCAGTAAATTTTAAATTAGTAGCATTTAATGTATGTATATTCCTTTTTAGACGTTCATAAGTGTACATTGTGTTACCTATATGAATAATATGACTTTTGACTTTTTGCTCAGACATGAGCTACCGACTGAAGAGAGGGATTTAAATACTTATTTACGAATACTACGACTTACCTCGTACGCAACATGTGAAGTCAATGATGGGTGGTGTAGCAAAGTAATGATAAACAGCGGACCCCAGAAAAGCACATATGCTGCTGTGATGACCAGGAACATTCTTACTCTCCTTACTCCCTCTCTTTCTACTCTTGCGAGATAGCCCCTCAACCGTCTACCCCCTCCCAGAGGCAAGTTGGCACTACCAGTTGGCCGGCAACGGCCGTCTGCAAGGGTGCCGTCAACAGTCTAGAAGCGTAATAACATTTTTATTAACTGTTCTTACATATCTAGAATATTAAGAAGAGAAAAATATAGACACTAAAATTAGTTGAAAACAGTTTTAAAGATTATACATATAGCGCTAATGATATAATCTTACTGTATTTTCTTCAACATCTAAGTTTGTCGGTCACTAGAAAAATGCAAAATATATAATTAGATTTAAAGACTAGACTGCTGATAATAGAAAGATTATTAAAATAAACATCTAAGAAGAATTTAGAAGAAGATTTATTAAGAATATTATAAATGCCTTGAGTATGCAAGAGTATTTAAAAAGAGTGGCGGAGAGTTTATTGTCAGTTCTTCTCTCCCGTTCTACGCCCTTGATTTGAGAACTGGCAGTAAATGTAAAATTAGAAGCATTAATATGTATTTCTTTACTGACGAGTCATAGTAAATTATGTTACCTATATGATTAAATGATTTTTTTACTTTTACTTTTACAAGATAAACTGTATTGTTAGGATATGTCTATTTGTACGAACCAACGCTGTACATTTTGCTCCCTCAGGGTTTCTTAGTTTTATAAGCGTGGCGATTACCCAAATACGTTGGAGTTACGCCCCGAGAGTATGCCACACAGGGACTCTCTTTAATGAATGAGCATTAATAGCATTTAATTAATTAGAATTGTTCTTTTGTTATACGTTATTGATGAAAATAGACGCTTTCGTCATAAGAATAGTTTTACGAGCTATTATTTATTCAGTTTTACGTTACACAATACATTACTTATACAGTTTAATTGTGTTTTTTTTATTTTATTTTTTATTACACATTAGAAGGAAACAGTAGGGCGATTCACATATGACATGTTATAACGAAATTTTGGAGATTTGCAGAAAATTCAACATGTTGCTATATCAAACGATAATAGCAACTGGATTTGCATTATTAGAATCGCCCCACTGCCTTGCGATTCTGTAACTCACTTTTCGAACTCACACAGCGGTTTTCGCAGCGGTGGTCGCGCACAAATCAGTCGTGAAGAAGTCATTTTATGATTTGGCACTCTGATTAGGAGCTTGTAGTTTATTGTTTATCAGAATGCCAAGTCGTAAAATGACTGCTTTACGACTGATTTGAACGCGACCGCCGCGCCGCTGCAAAAAACCGCTGTGTGAGTTTGAAAAGTGAGTTACAGAATCGCACAGCTGAAGTGAAAAGAATTAAAATCACGTTTAATTTATGTTTTTATGTTACCAGCTTTTGGGCTTTACCAATTTTACAAAGCTTTTTAATGTACAACTTTTCATGCACTGCGTACAAATTCTACGAAGCTCACAGCCATATCGTATCTAGCTATGTTTACCGATGTGTTAATCTCCTAATTTAAAGCCCAATTTTTGAGCTTGATGGTGTGTATTGCACTAATAAACGTGTAATTCTATTGAAACACATACATGTATAGTCTTTTAAATAAATCCATTTTAAAAAGAATTTAAATTGTAAGTTATAATTAAAACATTAAACTCAAATTTTTTCGCTACTTTATTCGTTATTAAAAAGTTATTTTGAATTTAGAAAATTAAAAACCAATAAAGTACACTTTCATAATAAATAATAATAGTTGTTCAAGATTTCAAAATGCGGACAATTAATATATCGGTAAACTGTTATCTAAGGTACATGCAATATTTACCCTGGGTCCTACGCTGTTTGGTAGCGAATCCATCCGGCGATTGTCCCCTGCCATACTGACCAGTGTGGTCACTAATCCTGCTACACGCACTGCCTCTACGTTAGCCTGCATGCGTTAAGATTTAAATTATTACCTCCAGCTTTTTAAACTATAGCACTAATGACACAAAAAAGACTGGAGGATAAATTTAAACCTTATAAAATTGATTATATTTTGTATTGGATCGCGTGTCTAGTCTTTTGATAACTCAAACTATGCATTCTTCAGCCTTAAAAGCAATGGGTGACGTGGACTTTTTAGTTCAATCAACTGTTATTTTAAAAATATTATTTTCCACCTCACCAAAGAGGGTGTGAAGAAATATTTTAAGATGCGGGAAGACTGACTTTATTTAGCAACAGAACAATTTAGTTTTTTCTTGAAAATATTAAGATGTCGTTTGTTTAATATTTAATTTCAGTTTTATTTTTATTTATCTATTAACTAGTGGACCCGACAGATGTTGTCCTGCCTTGGGATTCTGTAACTCACTTTTCGAACTCTCACAGCGATTTTCGCAGCGGCGGTCGCGCTCTTTTGAAGATTTGATGTCTTGATTTGTGGTATTGTTAATGATAATACATATCAGCACGATAAGCTAATAGAAACTCGAAATAAACACATAAACTGATCAACTTTGAAACTCATAATTGTCATGGCATGTGTTCAGATTTCATCATCTGAACATGAACGAACTGCTGACATGGATCCGGTGTGGGCTAAATATTAACAGCTGAAGAGCAATTTTAATTATATTTTATTTAAATATTGATCAGCTGCTGACACTGATCATATGTGTTCCAAATAATAATAGCTGAGGTTGTGCGATACACCAACAGCTCACTAGAAAAATACCATGTATGTGTGAATAGGTGTAATTAGTATTTAAGGTATTGTTTTATAACAATAAATGAGATTTGAATATTGCTTTGTCTTGTTCATTTCTCGCTTCCTCTCAAAGTGGCGAAGACTACTTCAAGCCCTTAATTATCGTGGTGAGCCTGCCCGGTAGCTTTGAGATAATCCCACTACCTCGAACCTTTGATCCTACCCGTAGGGCTCCGTCTGTTACCTTAGGTCTCTTGGTGCAGACATCCCGTACTTATTTATATATTTATATATTCACTATTTATGTGTTAGGGTACGTCTGTAGGGCTTAGGGATCCGTAGGGTTGTTAGGTTCTTACGTCTCACCCTCTCATATATTTAGTCATTTAGTGCAGCTTGCTTATACATACATTACATTTACTATTCAGATACTCCTGACATTAAATACATATAAATCTTAAACACACTTTCCACAGTCCACTAACTAGCAAGCTGTTCATGGTCCTTCGAAAAAAAAAAAAAAATTGAACTACGCGGTTCCTCCCTTCCCCCGTAGGGACTAACGCTTGAGTGACCCACAGGCTGGTGAACCCCAATTGCATTAGTTTGTGGTGATCTTGAGTACGTAGTTGTACTAAGTGTATTCTGTTGGAAAGCACTCTTGCGGTAGCGGATCGGTCACTGGCCTTCCACCAGCGGATCTCACCAGTGTTTTGAGAAGTCGCATATACCGTACTGAGGGCGCAGATACGCGCAGTACTTAGTTAGTTGGCTAGGGTTAGGATAGGGAAGAAGATATTTTGGAGAAAAGAAGACTTACATAAAAGACGAAATGGATATACAAGAAATTAATACATTAATACAAAGTCAGGAGAGTGACAGCCTAGAAATAAAACGACTATTCAATAACCTAAGAAAGGATTCTAGTTCGAGGAAGACTGGGAGTTACTTACAAGAAAGACGACTGTTATTTAAAAACATTTTTTCACGAGCAAAAAATAATAATGATATTTTGAAAACAAAACAGGACATTCTCTCATCACATGATTACATTAAAACTAACTACTTCGAAAAAAATATTAAACAAATATACGATGCTGCAATAGAACAACTAGAGAAAGACGAGAAAAAACTACAGGAAGTGCACGATATTTTTCACCCTTCAACATCTAATTTAAGACATACGACAGTAGCAAGTATAAAATTCAACAGTTCAGGATGAATCAATTAAAAAATAAAATTAACCAAGTACAAACTGCAATTGAGGAGAACAAACCTAATTGGTTCTTACAATCCAACCTACAGAGCTTACAAAATCAGTGGCAACAAATTGAGTCAATGCATGAAGAGCTTTTAATTAGCGAAAGTTCACTCGATCATGAATATTTTGCAAATAACGTCTATGAGACTATACAAGGCCAGTATGAGACTAGTGTAGAATTAATTCAAGGGAAAATTCACTCCACCCTCACTTCGACATCATCAAGGTCTGGGAAACTACCTCAGATAAAGATACCAATATTTTCCGGAAAATACGACTCATGGGGAATATTCAAAGATTTATTTACAAAAATTATTCATGAAGATAACACAATATCCAGTTGCGAAAAAATGCAGTATTTAAAAACTCACGTGCAAGGAGACGCGGCAAAAATAATACAATATTTACCAATTAGCGAAGTTAATTATGTCACCGCGTGGAATTTACTGACAGAGCGGTATGACGACAAACGCAGAATAAGCATGGAGTTACTTGACAAATTATTAGATTTACCCAAAATTAAAAGGTCGAACACAAAAAAATTACAAGAATTATATGACTCTATAAATGAATGTTTAGAATTGTTAAAACAACATGGTAATGAAGTAATATTATGGAATCTGATATTATGTCGTTTACTAAGTCGTAAATGGGATGACGAAACCAACACTAAGTACGAAGAACAGCTCGATAATAGTAACGAAATACAAGACTTCAAACAAATGATGTTATTTCTACAAAAACGCTTCAAAAGTCTTGAAAAATCGGACTTTTCATTTGCATCGTTTATAAATGAAACCTCAACATCATTTGATAATAATAAACAAGTAACGAATAGAAATTTAAATGTCGATTCGACCCAGTACAATGAACCAAAACGTAAATATTGTTGGTATTGTGACATCGATGGACATACAATTAATCATTGCTCCCGATTTTTAACAATGAACGCAATTCAGCGGAATAATGTTGTTCACAATAGAAATATGTGCCGACGCTGTCTAAACCATATCGCGTCAAAACAATGCGTGACAGAGAAATTTAAGAACTGCGAAACATGTCAACGACCTGACCATAATACGTTACTTCATGTAGACAAACCGACGAAACAACTTTTTAAACCAAAAGAAAAAATATCATGCACGAACATGCATACAGAAAATTTAACAACTAATGTGATGAGTAATATAACATCGAATGTTTCTGGCACATTAAAACATACAAATAATATCGTACTATTAGCCACAGCTTTGGTACAGACTACTTCATACGACGGCATGCCACATTTATTGCGAGTTTTATGTGATCAAGGGTCGGAGTCGTCCTTTTGCACAGAAGAAGTGGCGCAATTATTGGCATACCCAAAGAAAAAAATCTGTGCTGATATCAAGGGAATCGGGGATGAAAAACCGAAACAATCGAGCTACAGTATAGATATAACATTACGACCAAGACTTTCTAGTGAGTACAAATTACCTGTATCACTGATTGTATTACCAAAACTTACATCTTCACTACCAAGTAATGACGTACAACAAATACAATCACTTTGGTTGAAAAATAAAGTGATTGCAGACCCGACATATTATAAAAAAGGGCCGATAGACATAATATTAGGTGCTCAGGAATACAGCAAAATCCTGTTACAAGGGTTTGAAAAACTAGAAGACGGTATACTTGCTCAAGACACGGAATTTGGGTGGATACTATCAGGATTTTGTTCCAGCAACAAAAACAATGGAATAAAGGTACTAAGTTTTACAACCCGCACAGAAGAAGTAAAACATTTAACTAAATTTTTGGAACCGGAAGAGATTCCACAAAAAATTAATTTAAACAATGACGATACAAACAATAAACAAACAGTGATTTCAAATAATTTGGCAAGAATTTGTTATCACAAGTGTAATAGGAAACTAAAGACATTTAATATCATGTTTACACTTTTATTAATATTTCAATTTTTTTGTACTACGATAGCGGTAGAAACTTATAGTATTGAGAAGATTGATCCAGGGTTTTACATCGAATACATTGGTAACAAATTACTTAATGTATCGCTATTGTACCCATTGCTAAAAGCTTACGACTTCAATACTAAATTAAGACGTAAAATGAAGATAGGAGATAGACGACTTCACGACAAAACTTAGGAGGATTATGAAAAATATTTACTTAAACAATAAAAAATAAAAAAAAAACTACAACTACAAAACTACATTACAAAACAATACAAATACGTATACTTTTGGGCGACAGCCGCCTGACAAATACATTTATACATTACAAAACTATACATCTACATTACAAATAAATACAAATACATTTAAAAGGCAAAGACGACGACTTGGGCGACAGCCGCCATACAACAATTTACAACACGACATATCCAAATGGATAAACCAAAAATAAAAGACAATTACATACAGACAAAAAGACAGTTTTGGGATGGGGCAAAGAATATTGTCACCGGTCTTAAACACATGGACGATTAGTGCAATGCTTGATAGCTGCAGGACGATTTATAGAAAAGATAATGATATTTATAAAAAGAAGAAGGAGAAGAAGAAATTCAAGTTCATAACATTCTAAACTTATACTTCAAGACTTATTAATAACAAAAACATATTTAAAAAATATATAACTGTATATACAAATTACATAATATATTAATTAGTATTTAATGTTACCTATTTACACTTTATAATATGCAGAAAATACAAGTATGTTTACGCAACACATATAGATACTTATTACCTATTCAATTAATAATTATAAACAAACGCCTTCTATGTGTAACGGAGTAAAGCTGTTAATTTAACGAATAACATTAAAACGATTAGCTAAAAGAAAATTGTTTTGTGTCGCGGGGGGAAAAACATGCAGTTAATTAATAAATAACTGCATTGTTCAGCACATTTTGAAATACATGAAATATTTTAAAAAAGTTTCTCATGTAAAGTTTAATTTTTCAAGATTATTTCAACGTTGGTACAATTAATTATTTTTATTATCACGAATAACAGACAGCGACATGAAGACGGTTGAAGATGCGGTGCCAACACAACAGACGGGTCTACGGTCATCGAACGTGAGTGAAGATCCCAACTAAGGCAACAACCTACTTCCACAACGCACCACAACGCGCGTGCCCGAGACTCTGCAGCTGTACCAGCCTCTTGCAGACTCTGTGGGGCGCCAGAATGTTCAGATTTCATCATCTGAACATGAACGAACTGCTGACATGGATCCGGTGTGGGCTAAATATTAACAGCTGAAGAGCAATTTTAATTATATTTTATTTAAATATTGATCAGCTGCTGACACTGATCATATGTGTTCCAAATAATAATAGCTGAGGTTGTGCGATACACCAACAGCTCACTAGAAAAATACCATGTATGTGTGAATAGGTGTAATTAGTATTTAAGGTATTGTTTTATAACAATAAATGAGATTTGAATATTGCTTTGTCTTGTTCATTTCTCGCTTCCTCTCAAAGTGGCGAAGACTACTTCAAGCCCTTAATTATCGTGGTGAGCCTGCCCGGTAGCTTTGAGATAATCCCACTACCTCGAACCTTTGATCCTACCCGTAGGGCTCCGTCTGTTACCTTAGGTCTCTTGGTGCAGACATCCCGTACTTATTTATATATTTATATATTCACTATTTATGTGTTAGGGTACGTCTGTAGGGCTTAGGGATCCGTAGGGTTGTTAGGTTCTTACGTCTCACCCTCTCATATATTTAGTCATTTAGTGCAGCTTGCTTATACATACATTACATTTACTATTCAGATACTCCTGACATTAAATACATATAAATCTTAAACACACTTTCCACAGTCCACTAACTAGCAAGCTGTTTTATAAAAGCGGAATTAAAAAGTGAATAGTAGTAATACTGCCTAGTCGTAAAATGCGATTTCTTTTTAATCCTAGTCATTTTTATTTCGCGGGATTTTAAAATACGAATGTATTTTCGCAATGCCGTTTGACTATATAACAAAGTGACATTAATCGAAAACTATTGGCGGATCCACTCTACGAGCCAAAAATTAAATCACGTTGTTCTCGTAAATATTTCTCGCTTCGTTCAATAAATCCGCTATTTACACAACTGTGAACAAAGGCAAATTCTGGCCAGTTGATTGAACTATTCACTAATAAAACTTAGCTTTTATACATGTATTTTAATTGAATTAAAATACTTGTATTATCTCCAGGTTAGGTATCGGTTTATCTCTTTGAGACTCGTCACAGGAGATATTATGGTGCACGGATGTGCGCAGAAACACGTGTGCATCTATTCCATAACTCTCATACAACTAATGTTCATCACGACCGCAGTGTCACAAGACCAGAACCCACACCATTACGTCATCAGAGGATCTTCAACTTCCAAACTTGAAATTTCCTTAGAAAATCAAAATGTATTTTTTGACCCGGGAATCGAACCGTATACATGATCTGCAGTCAAACATGCTAGCCACTAAACCAATGAGGCAATTATATAATTAATACACTCAATCATAATGAGACAGCCTTACCTTTGTCAGATCTCGGTGTAATTTCTTTAAATGGAAAAGTGTTAGTCCAACGCAGACAGCGTTGACTCCAATCCATAAAGCATTAAGTACGTAGTGCCTGAAGGGTCCTCTTACTAAGGGGCACGATGGGGACGGCCCATAAGATCCATAGGACCCAGCACTGGCAGCTAAAGCCCCGGATAAAAATGTTGGGCCGAGGTTTATGGTAATTGAAGCGAACCATATCATAAACGTACCGAAGAGAACGCACTGAAAATGATACTTCTTTAATAATTTTAATGTTGTAATAATTCCTCTGTCATAAACATTTCTTGTAGATTTACTTACTGGATATTAAAAATACTATGATAGAATATCTACAAAATCACAGCTGAACGGAAAATGCTAAATTCAAATATTCAAAAGACAAATTTTGAAGAATCGTGCGACGCTCATGAATTCTAGGAATCGATAGTTCTTTAAAGGTTCTTTAAATTTATAAATACATAGATAGCAAAGCAGAAGTTTTGAAGATTATTATTGTTTAAATAGTTCAAATAAATGACAAAAAATATTAGATCCATTTAGTTTTCTGAACTACTTATATTTATTCGAAAACTGCGAATAATTTCATTAAGAAATTCTTCGTTGGACTTATGAATGTAAAATTATAACATAAAAAGGATAACGTATGTGAATAAACAATCATACTTTATAGGTAATATGTGAAAATGTTGAGAATCAAAGCAGCTAATTCCAGTTCAAAATTGGACCACACAGTGGTCTAAAATCCCAAAAAGTTCGCCAAAATATGAAGATGTCATTGGAATTCTATGAATTTTGGTAAACCCACGTTTTCGGGGTAGCTGGTCACGAATTTGGAAAGAATTTTAATTTTTTGAAGTCAAAATTTAGAAAACCAAAATGGCGGCGAAAAGTTTATTCAAAAACGTGTTTAATTCGGGTGAACGTCTAAACTCGGGATCGCTGAAAGTGCACACATCATAGCCATATGTATACCACTACAACTATTGCAACCATTAAAAGTCCATAGAAAAAATAAATTTTTTCCTACTTTTGGCCAGCTGTTTTGGATTTCAGACCACTGCACTGGTCCAATTTTGAACTGGAATTAGCTGCTTTGATTGATTTGATATTGCTTCTGTTATACTTCTATAAATATCTTTCTAACCTGCGGACTATCCATGAGCAATGGGGCGGACAGATCTGCTTGCTCCTCTTCGTTTTCAGGAAATATAGGACTGTCGTTAAGTACAGTTGTGAGCATATTCACCGTTGACACCGTCACCTATTCAAAACAGAAAAATATATAATTTTACGATTATTTACTCAGATATCGAAACCATAAACATAAAAAAACCGTAATAAATCTTGAAGCCGACTCCAACGGGCGGTCTAGGAAGCCTCCGCTAACAGACTGTTAAGAGAGCATAGAGCATTGTAAAAACCAAACAAAATTAAATGTATAAAGATAGACATAAAACAAGTTCTTCAATAAATACATAATATCATCTTATTTATAGTTCTAATTGGATTAATTAAGCATATCAAAACCAGTGATATTAAAAATGTAGCATCACAGTGGTAATGAACGGGGCTCGGTGACTGTTACACAAACAACAGAAACACAGGTGACTTAAAAATAATGTTGTATATAAAATAATTAATTATTACTACTTTGACACATTTTAAAAATCGTCGTCCGCGATCGTAGGGCTCGACAAATTCCATTCGACGACTCAATGTCCAGTTTCCGGTTCGAATTGAGGCCAACGTAACTCATATTTTATTTTTATCGTTTAATTTGTGTAGTTTGTGGATTTTATCTATTAATTGTAAATATAAGTTTTTGTTGTTATGCCTTTTTAAAGATGCAATTAATAAAGTCAATTTAAGCTAGTTTAACATATGTGAATGCTGATCGTAATTGGGAGCTCGCTTTTACGTAAATCTTCTACTTGTACAAGTTTTTGAGAACCTCCAATTCAGCTCGTGTAGGCCTTCTTGTCTAAGTAAATAAATAAAAAGAATAAACAAATACAGTAGAACCTCGATAAGATAAAGTCCAAGGGAAACACAAAATATTTTATGTTATAGAGGTTTTAAGTTATCAAGGTTCTATGTCAGGTAAAGGCTAATATAGAGGTATGTACATGTTTCTATGTACCCTTCCTCCCATTTTTACTTGAATGCATCAGAAGGATGGAAAATTAAATATGTAATCATATTTATTCACATTACTTACATTACATAAAAATAAAACAACAACTAAAGGTTTAGTCTACTTAAAAAAAATCTGTGATTTTCTTTTATTTTAAAAAATTCACTGTTTCTAAATAGATTTGTTTTTTAATGACAAGTAGAGAGGAGAATACATTAACACATTAACTTATGATGCAAGTAAATCGTTGTCACAAAGCTAACCGCCGCAAAGCTTTGAAGAATTTAGATAAAGCAAACAATAGGTAATGTATTGTTTACGTTAACAATACATTAGTAAACACGTGCAAGCAATAAATACCGAAACCATTTGTTTTGACACTCTTATAAAATGACTCATTCACAAACAATTTTATGTTATAGAGGTTGTGGAAACATTTCTTTTAGTAACTGAGGGCCTATACAGAGATTATTTATTTACGTTATAGAGGTTGCGTATTTTAAGTTATAGAGGTTTTGGGCTCTGATGGGAAGGGAACATAGTATTTTTTGAAGTAACAGAGGTTTTTATGTTACCGAGGTTTACGTTATCGAGGTTCTACTGTATTTAATAATTTTCTATTGACGTCTTCGTTAAAACTGATCATTCAACTGTCCTGTTGTTGTGTGTATATCCTGAACTGAAAGAAAATCAACTAAAAGTTTACAAGGCGTAACCCACTCCTGGTACAACTAAAACCTCATGTGAATAACATTCAAAACTATAAGTGCAGAGAGTTGAAATAAATCTAATATATATAATTAATTTATGTTAACTCCATTGCAGAGCCCTTTTAGCTTAGAGATAAAGCCGCCTAATGCCCTCAGATGATTTTTATTTTATTTTAATAAAAGTTAATAATTAAAATAATAATAAAGATTGTCAACACTAGTCTCAATTTAGCTCACTCACACACACACACACACACACACTCACAAATGCTATTGTTTGCATGAATGATTCAATTTTTTTTATTTTTATTAATTTTTTGTATATATATATATATATTTTTTATATATTTTATAAATTATTTGTGTTCGTTCGTTTTAAAAAAAAAAAAACTTGTATTAGCAATATTTTTTGCCTCTATATTCAAGAGGGACTGGTGACTTGTAATAACAGGTTTTCCCAACCTTTTTCAAGCACCAGTCTCTCAGTATAATACATAGCTTTAAGCTTATTGTCAAGTTTATAATTATAACTAATAAAATAAATTATTATTAATTAAATAAATTATTATTATTAATTATCAATTTACGGGTAATGTAAACAATTACTATAAATCAATTAGACAAATAAAATTTACAGTACTCTTAAAATACTAAGGAAAATCAGTACAAAGTATATGTGTCGGCTTTGCCCTATAGTACTTACTACACATAGAGATGTAAGCGATATAACATGTTCAACGATCTGTAGCGTGTTCTACATCATGAAGAACCTATGTAGCATTCATAAGCTACGTGCAGACCTAAAATGATATACTAGTATAAGATCCCGCTATACAACAACCTTCACCGAGATGCTTATTTAATGAAACTTATTTTATATTTAATTTAATATGTCAATAAATATAATCCATATGGGTTGCCTAGCAAATTTCAGTCCAGAGTATGTTTAATTAATATTTAAAAAAAATTTTTTTTTTATAATTTGCATGTAGTAAATTTTTTGAACTTTTTTCAATCAATATTTTTAATCAGGGTAGTATTATATATGTATCACTATAACCTTCTTTTATACTAAAGATGTATATATACTTTAGTGTCACATAAAAAATATACAGATAAATAATTTATTTATTCAAAACAACCTAACGTTTGCATATTCTATGGGCTTCATACTTTCGATTGGTATAGAATTTATCTAATAATCATACCGGTGAAATGTTTAAAAAAATATTTTTTTTTAAATTAATTAAACATACTCTGGACTGAAATTTGCTAGGCAACCCATATGGATTATATTTATTGACATATTAAATTATATATAAAATAAGTTTCATTAAATAAGCATCTCGGTGAAGGTCGTTGTATAGCGGGATCTTAGACCATACATTGTTGAGCTGTCCTGTACTAGAGCAATTGAGCATAGCATAAGACTGATAGTAAATATTATTAAAAATAAATAAGTGTAATAATATCTCCGTTTATCCAGACTCGTTCTTCGACTTCCTAACATCAACAACAACTATGCAAAAACTCAGTTTTGTATCGCGCAGCCCGGATATACAACGACCAATATTTAAGCCTTGACTTGTTTAAGCTATCGTGGTATATGCTTAGAAGGAGTATTAAGAATATCCATAGCGCTAAATCACCTGCATCATCGGCACACCCCATATATACTTTCTTACATACCCTCACTTTCACACCATCACACAACACAACCGAATTCTTAGTTCGATGTATTTAATATTTTTTTCCTTTCGTAAATTTTTAAACATTTTTACATATGTTATGTATTCCATCTTTGGCTATATGTTTAGTATAATTGTTTTTGTTGTTATAAATTAAGTAAAGTAGTGTTCCTTGTCGTTTCATCACCACTTCAAATTATGCAATTAAACTGATAGGGTCTTTATGAATATATTATTTTAAAAGGGATAATATAATAACGAAATATTTTTAAATCTGTTTAAGTGTCTATACGAAAAAAGTTAATAATAATTAGTAAATTTTAAAAATAAAAAACTCCGCTCCGCCAATTGCCACAATAATTAGATCTATAATTAAAGTTTCTCTTAAGCATTTCCACTTCAAGTCCAAATTAAACCGAGTTTAAGATTCGCTGAATCTTAAGAGAACGGTGTAAAACTTTTTAATAAATTTAGCGGAAATTTTCGACATAAATAATTCAGAGTAAAACCGAGATAAAATTGAGATTTAAGCATTTATTGGCAGTAAACAGCCCCCAATATTTCATGCCCCTCTCAAACGTCCAAATCTGCCTGACGAAGTCGATGAAGACGAAAAAGCCGAGTGCTTAGCCGTCAATCTAGTGGAGCAGTGCACGCCCTATCTCAGAGCGACTTGGCCCACTTTGTACACGTGAACGACGAAGTCAAGCGCAATGTCACACTGCCTCTCCCTTCCGAGCTGTTCCCTCCTACGTCATTCGGCGAGGTCAAAGCTCTAATCAAGACTTCACTGCCTCGCCTGCAAATCACATGGTCTCGGCGCCATCTGACAAGGCCCTCCGATGCCTTCCACCCAATCTAATATGCTTACTAGCGAGCATATTCAAGTGCCTCGTTTCTGGTGCAGTGGAAAGAGACCAGTGTAATTGGTATCCACAAGCCGGGCAAGTTACCGTTCATAGACATGGACATAGACATAACATTTATTACAAAACGAAAACACACACACAGACACACAAAATAACAATACTTAAAAAGAAAAGAAAAAAAAAAAAAAAAAACTATCAACCTTCTTAATATGCTGAGCAAGCTGTAAGAGAAGGTAGTCCAAGAGGGCCTTTTAGACTTCGCACTCGTGCGTTCATCAAGTCCATAGGATCACGGAGCACATCCTTTCCGGGATGAATAGCTCCCTGAAGCCGAGAGCCACGGGTGCGCTTTTCTTCGACATAGCGAAGGCGTTCGACAAGGTCTAGCACAACGGTGGTTGGTTTACAAGCTTTATCACCTTCAAGTGCCACTCAGAATCGTGCGCATCGTACACTACTTCTTCTCCAACCGCCCGATGCACTTTGGTATAGAGGGAACGTTATCGTCCCCTCGACCAATCAGGGCTGGACGCATTATTCTTCTTTTCTGAAGGTCATTTTAGTGGCGTCGCAAAATTTCCTCCACACTCTCCTGTTATCGGCAAGCCTCTGCGTCTGGGTGATGTTAATACCTGAAGAAGCTTTACTTAATCGGTCCAGCAAGTCGGGGATCGGCCTCGTGGTCTGGTGCCCACCACTCTGCCAGACAAATTTTCTAAACTTTGAATCTCTGCGTGTTACATGATCAAAAATACTCAGGATGCGTTGGTATCAATGTGTTGAAAGACGATTTTTGCCTATAACTATCTTAGTAAGGACACGTGTCGTTAGCTGTCCAGGGAATCCTAAGCATCCGCCTCCAATACCACATTTCCAGAGCAACAATACTTCTCCTTTCAGATGTTGGTATTCTCCAATCCATTCTAGACAACTTTAATAAATCCGTGATGGTTTTAGTGTATAAAATTCCGAAGAGGTCTCTCATACTGAAGATGAAGTTACCAGATATAGAAATATTCTAGATGATACAGAAATATCTCTTGTTAAGATGTCGATCACGTATCAGTGTAGAAACGATAATGGCATCTTGCCAATTCACCCGCATTGCGATTCAGTCTTAGCTACAGCATCTTAGTTACGGTAAGGCAAAATTCACACAATAGATAAGACAATTCATAAAATATGGAGGTAAAATATATATTTCATGCTATATTACGACTGTAGTCGACTTAGTCTTAAGGGTAATATTGAGAATCGAGACCTAACGTTATGTATACGCCCGGAATAGAAAAACGATGAACACCATTATTGTCACGGCATATGCCTATAACCCCATTTTTTATAGTAGCTCGAACAAGCAAACGAGCTTACGGGACGCTCAAAAAGGGCAGTAAGGACCCATTTTAGCGGGTTCGTTGCCCTTGCCTTTGAGGCCTTTGAGGGAGGAGTATACTCTTTCTTTAATCAAATGAAGGTCGTATCTACCAGGAGTCGACTTAACAGTTCTCTAATTCGCAAACGAAAGTATATTTTGAAGAGGACCGTGGAAGACTCCAGCAGTTAAGGTGATGCTGACGATTTATTTATGTGTGGCATAAAAGCTCATCTACTTATCTATAAAATAAAAATGATGAAACAGTTTAGTTTTGGGGAAACAATCATAGATGTTACCACAAAAAATACTAAAAAAATACACAATAAAATTTAAAACTTAATTCGTATCTCCATTATATATACCACAAATTTAATCCAAGTTCTCGGTGCTATTGGAAAATGATAACAGTTATCTTATGCTTCATAAACTTCTGTGTGAGTATTAACTATTAACAAGTATCGGTAGAACTCAGGGTAAGTTTTAGTTCAAGTTGGAAGCTCATATGAGTTAATTTACGTAAACTTACAACAAATTTTAATAGATTTTCCACATCTAAGATAGCTATAGTAATAAAGATTTATATTATTAAATAAGGTCAAATATACAATGGTTTCCTGCACCTACGTTGTAGACAATACCTGAGCTGGATTTTCTCAGAAATAATAATGATAAATGTGTTTATTCATTTTAAGTACATATGCATTACATATATACTTAAAATGAATATATATATTATAGCGTATCAATACCAGCTTCCATGGGTATTCTACAACATAGTTTTTTTTTTAATTTGGTAAATATTTCACAAATAATTTAAAAAAAAGGTAAAATTACCGATAAGGTATATTGAAACTAAATAATGCACTATACAATACATTTAAACTTAAAATATTCTTATAGATTTTTTTTTTATTTTTTTTTTCGTGTTGTTCCTTCTGTTATATTACTAAATGTATTCTTGTATATTCAGACTAATATAAGATATAGCAATTTAAAAATAAACTTATGTTCTTTCGTATACAGTGCCTGTGTAGATTTACCAAACACTTAGTATTTAAGACAATATACATAGTTTCAAGATTTTTTTAAAAGTTTCTATCTAATATGAGTTTATGTAATAGTATTAAACAGTAAAAAGCTGTAGTAAATATCAGGATGAAAATACTGCAAGATAGATGAAATTGTATTACTAATAGAAGAAACGAGGGGTGAACTCCAAAGGAAGTAAGACAATAGAAGAAGATAGTAAAGAAGATCCCTGCCATGAAAATATTAAATAGATCTTAAGATGCCTTCTTTCGGAAGGGTTCTTGCAAAATAATTGGGAATTAGATATAAAAATAGGAAAAAAATGTATTAAGTTTACTTTGTTCTTTTCCAGAATTAAAAAGGCTTTTTTTTATTTATTTTATTAAGATACCTTATTAGCGACATATTTTTCATACTTGTTTTTCGTACTTTCTAACTTCTTTTTTAAGTTTAGCAAAATATTTTTAACTTAACTTAGCGCATGAATAATGTCTGGTTAATAGCCCAAAGTTGAATGCACTAAGCAGTTCTTGAACATAATTCAAGATCTTACCTTGGCGTACTTCCAAACATCACAGACATAATACCGTCCTATTATTTCTTAATATAAACTGTATGAATATGCAACACAGATGAAAAACCTCGCTTATGGAAAATATGATAGAGTTATTATAAACATAGGTTATTTTGTGTCACAAAATTTGATCAAATTATATTCGATCACACCAACGCGACGTCACTTAAATAGAGGTAAAAGTGAAACTATAGATTTTATTGAAAAGTGCCGAAAATCTAATTAAAACTCACCAATAAAAGAAAAGCGGTCTCCACCAATGAGCATTTGTATACAGGCTGACATTTAAACACGGCGATGCCAAGTGGTAGTAAAATAGCAGCGCGTGCGCAATCCACAACCGCTTGATGGAAGAGTAGACCATGAGACCATCTGAAAAAGAATTAATAATATACGCAAAGTAGACATTTTGTCTTTGGTAGGCCTATATAGTACCTAGTACATTTTGTTCTAGTAGTTGCTCACTGACCACAAAACTAAGTTAATTTCATTTGTTATTAACTTCATCAGAGTGATCTGTTGTTAAGTGAATCACGGTGCAGACTCACCATATCAGGCAATCTCAAACTCAATATAAATTTATTCATATAGGTAAACAAGTACACTTATGAACGTCAACAGACGAGATGTTAAATTGATCCTAAATTTACATTTGCTACCAGTTCGCAAGTCAAGGGCGTAGAGCGGGCAAGAAGAACTGGCAAGAAACTCTCCGCCACTCATTTTAATCGCTAAGTTTTTAGTCATACAAAATGTCTGAACTGGAGCAAATCAATCCCAAGGATTATTATCTTTTAAATCATTAGGGACTGGCCGTTTAAGGAAGAGAATGATCTTCTTTAATAACTTAATTATTCACAATTTGGAAATAGCTAAGGACAGGCTTCATTATGCTTAAAGCGATAACATATGCATTTCCTCAAATAAATAATGTTATGCAAGGCGAACCTGAGCTTGGTGGTTACACCGTAATTGACAAAGCTTACTTAAATATTGCTTTGGGTAGGTTTCCTTGTCTCCAAGGAACTTCATTAATAATTTTTAAGTTTGCGCTTGCGGTAACAGAGTACCACGTGATGCGAGAAGGTAACAGGTAGAGTACTAGTGTATGTGTGTCAATTTGATTGATTAATATCGTCTTAAGTTTACGCGGGTAATTAAAATAATTATATTATTAATGTATCAAATACTATATATTGTTACGAGCTAGGGGATCGGATAGAAACGCCGTAAATCTCTTCAAGGGTTTATTTTCAATTAAATCTACGAGGAATTTGTTACACAAAAAAAAACTGGAAATTACGCACTAAAATTCACTGAATACACACACAAAATACTGTCACTAATTACGTTAATTACTCGCACTTCACACAGTACTTGTATTCACTTGTATTCACTTGTCTTCACTATATTCGCACTTTTTCACTCCGGTGTTTATCGCTTGGTATCGCATTCAAAACTGAACTAACTGATCGCGTTTCGGCTCGCTTATATATCCCTGGGAATAGTCTTGCAAGTTCGAGAACTCTCTAGGCGGGAGCGCTATTGAGTAGCGATCGCACAATTCTAGAACGTGCGTGCTATCTCTCTCGCACATTGCTCCGTCCTTGTCTTACGGTGTTCTAGAGTGCTCGGTCTAGCTTCGAGAAGGTTCCGATCTTCCGTCTCTCTCTCGCATCATTCCGTCCTTGTCCCACACCTAGAAAATTCGTTCTAGACTATTCCTCCATCATAGGGGTATAACCAGGCCTGAAAACGCCTGAAAACGGGTTTCCTGAAAAGTGTATCACTCGACTGCACTTGTTCTGAAACGGCCTGAAAAAATGTTTCAGGCTCCTGAAAACTACGGTAACATTATGAGAATTACGAATTTCTAATATGTGATTGACCCTCTCCTGAAACGGTCAGAAATCACTTTTCAGCCTGCTGAAAACTTCTCTAACTAGTGGAAAAATCTAAAAACATTGCAGTCGACCCGTCTTCGTAACACTACCCCCTCCTTAGACATGCTCGTCCCGAGCATCATTACTTCCTTTATAGGGAGCCAATCGATTTATGTGAACGACTTTCGGTTTGCTCCTTAAACCACTCATTTTCTTTATCCGGTAAGTAACGTCATTAATCTTCGTGACTATCGTGTATGGACCGTCCCAGTCAGCTTGAAGCTTTGGTGATTTGCCTTTGCGTTTTGTTGGGTTATGGAGCCATACTTGCGAGCCTTCTTTAAATTCTATGTGATTCGTCTTCCTGTTATACCTCATCTTCGTAGTCTCACTTATTTTGCTTTGTGATGCTCGTACGTGTTCATGGATTTCATGCAGTTTATTACGCAAATCCGCAGCATATTCTGTAACACTCTCCGGGGTGTCAGGTGGTCGTCCCGTTACAATGTCTGCTGGTAATCTAAGTTGTCTCCCAAACATGGCTAAAGCAGGTGTAACATTCGTGGTTTCATGAACCGCAGACCGGTATGACATTAAGAATAATGGAATATACTTGTCCCAGTCTTTTTGATGGCTGTCCACCAGTTTTGCCAAGTGCCTTTCCAAGGTTTGATTAAAGCGTTCCACCATTCCATCTGACTGTGGGTGATATGGAGTAGTCCGCGTCTTATGAATTCCCATTAGTCGGCATACTTCTTGAAACAGTAGAGACTCAAAATTTCTTCCCTGATCACTGTGCATCTCCAAGGGTACTCCAAATCTAGAGAATACGTCATTTACAAGTATCTCGGCTATTGTAGCCGCCTCTTGATTGGGAATAGCGAACACCTCAGGCCATTTTGTAAAATAATCCATAACAACCATGATGTACTTATTTCCTTTTTCTGTTAACGGAAATGGTCCGGCTATGTCAACGGCTATCCTCTCCCATGGAGCTCCGACATTGTATTGCTTCATACCAGCTCTAGTTCTCGTCTGTGGGCCTTTGACTGCTGCACAAGCCTTACATTTCCGAATCCAGTCTTCCACATCTTCACGGCAATGTATCCAATAAAACCTCTCTTTAATTTTCAGAAGAGTCCTTTTTACTCCTAAGTGTCCGCCCGATGAGCCATCATGAAACATTTCCAAGATGTTGCGAACCTTGGATCTTGGCACAACTAACTGTAGATGAGATGCATCCCCTCGAGTGTTTTCCCATTTGCGACATAACACTCCATTATGAAGAATTAAGCTATCCCATTGAGCCCAGTAACTCTTGGTCGTGGTGCTAGTAGATGCAACATCATTCCACCGCGGCTTGATAGCCGAAGATTTCATCCAGTCCAGAATTGGTTTAATGTCAGAATCTTGTTGTTGCTCTTCCTGAATTAATTTCCCACACCAATCTGGACTAATGGTGTCTGTCCTTAGTATCCTCACATGGGCTACCTCTCTACCTTCGTGTCTTGTACAATGTTTGCAATCCTCCTCACATGGCCTTCGAGACAATGCATCGGCGTTCCCGTGGGCTCTGCCCTTGCGATGTTCAGTAGCAAAGTCATACTCTTGCAGTTGTTCGATCCATCGAGCCACTTGTCCTTCCGGATTCTTGAACTGAAGTAGCCATTTTAATGCAGCATGATCTGTCCTAAGACGGAACTTGCGACCTAGCAAGTATTTACTGAAGTGCTGCAGCGTCTTCACAACAGCCAGTAGTTCCCTCCGAGTGACACAGTAGTTCCGTTCTGGTTTCGACAATGACTTGCTGAAGTAGGCTATTACTTGCTCGTGCTCACCTTTTACTTGTGATAGTACTCCTCCAATGCCAATTCCACTGGCATCTGTATCTACCACATATTCACCATCTTGATCCGGGTAGCCTAGTATTGGAGTCTCACACAGTCGGTTCTTGAGCTCATTAAACGCATCTTCACACTCTCCATCCCATGTGAATTTCCTCTTCTGTTCGGTGAGTCTGTGAAGTGGTTTTGCAATTTCCGCGAAATTTCTCACAAATCTTCGGTAGTAAGAACATAAGCCTAAGAAAGCGCGGACTTCAGTTTTATCTTTAGGTACTGGCCATTCCTTCACCGCAACTATTTTCTCAGGGTCTGTTCGAACTCCATCCTCTGATATAATGTGCCCCAAGTAGCTCACTGCTCTCTTGAAAAATAAACATTTCTTTGCACTTAGTTTCAGGTTGGCTTTATGCAGTCTGGAGAGCACCCGTTGCAGATTTCGTATGTGATCATCAAAATCCTTCCCAATGATGACTACATCATCCAAGTACACTAAGCAGGCTTCTCCTATCAGTCCTGACAGTACTTTTTCCATTAGTCTTTCAAAGGTGGCAGGTGCATTGCAAAGCCCAAACGGCATAACTTTAAACTGCCATAGTCCTTTACCAGTTGAGAACGCTGTCTTTTCTTTATGACTTGAGTCTATTTCCACTTGCCAGTACCCACTTTTCAAGTCTAAAGTTGTAAACCATTTTGCCCCACTCAAGGTATCCAAGGTGTCATCTATTCTAGGTAACGGATAACTGTCCTTCTTCGTGATATCGTTAAGACGACGGTAGTCGACGCAGAACCTTAAACTGTTATCCTTTTTCTTGACTAAAACTACTGGAGAGCACCAAGGGCTGGAAGATGCTTCAATAACATTATGGTTTGACATTTCTGCAATCATCTTGTCTATATTCTTTTCATATGCGACAGGTACTCGTCGCGGTCTTAAACGTATAGGTGCTTCGGTTCCAGTCTCAATTCGATGTTTAACTACACCTGTCCTTCCTAGATCTCCATCGTGTGTAGCAAACATATCAGAAAATGTTTTTAATAGTCCCTTTGCTTTCGACATTTCTTCCCTCGTCAAGGTTTCCTTACAGTCCTCCAGTATTGCTTGAACTATATCTCGTTGTTTACTAACTGTACCATCTTCAATGATAGCTCTATACATGTCGTACCCGTTCTTCATTGTATTACCTTTTAGGGAAACTACTTCATCTCTACACTTGAATGTGCCGTTCTTCAGGTCAATCTTACAGTTGTAATGCTTCATGAAGTCTAAACCGATAATACAGTCATCCACGATGTCAGCAATAACCACCTTATGTCTGTATGTTCTTCCACCAATCTTGAAGGTAGCGATACCTTCTCCTCGAACAGTTATGTGCTGACCAGTAGCTGTAAGGAGCTGTACATTTCCACCAGAAAGGCTCTTGTAAAATGACTTCAGAAGTTGGTATCTGATTACTGTCCGGGAAGCTCCAGTATCAAGGGTTAACTCACACCTAGTGCCGTTAACTTCTCCGTCGATGACAATGGTATTCCCATCCTGAGTTTGAGAGATCATAACTTTTGGGGCCTTCCTTACAGAACCGGCCAGCACCCACCCCACGTCTTGTCTTCATTTCGCCTCGGGGATCTCTCTTAGGGCACGAAAATCTCATATGCCCTACTTCCCCGCAGAGGTAACAGGTGGGTCCACGTTGGGAACTACGTTTTTCCGAGACAGCCCTAATGCGGTTAGGTCGAGAATCCTTGCAAAATGCTTCCACTTTCCAACGCATGAGCAAGAGCATTCTTGAGGTCCTTATGGTGACCTAGGTTCACAGCCATTCGAATTTCACGGTCTCGAATACTGTCGACGAAGGCTTGAACCAACATCTTGTCTGCAACGTCTGGTGAGGATGCGTAGGCTTTCCTAACCAGCTTCTCAATTTCAAATCCCCATTTTTGCAAACTTTCATTTGTCTGCTGAATTCTATCCTTTAATTGAGCCCTATAGACGTGCTCATAATGTGCGTCTCCGTACCGTGATTCCAGGGCATCCAGCAGTTGCTTCAACGTCACTTTACCTGTCTTGGTTTCTAATATGGTGAGGGCTTCATCTCGCAGTCCCATAATAAGGGCGGTGACAGCCTGATCGTCATTCCACCCGTTTGACTCTGCCATAGTCTCAAACTGTATTTTGTACGCGCCCCAGGAAGATGTACCGTCAAAGGGAGGTACTTTAAGATTTCCAGATGGTGCTACAGTCGTTACGACACCTTTGGTCTTCAGGCACTGCATCTCTTGTTCTAATCCGAGAATACGTTTGTCCTGTTTCGAAAATTTGCAGTCCATATCAGATTCCAAGTTTTCTATTTTTTTATCTACTTGTATTTTCAGGTCACCAAGTTTCTCTCCAATACGGCGGGCCTGTTCCTCCATCATCTGATGAGCCTGCTCCTCTTGACGCCGTGCCTGTTCCTCCATCATACGACGTGTCTGAGCCTGTTCTTCCATCATTAGGCGTGCCTGTTCTTCTTGTCGGCGAGCCTGTTCCTCCTGACGGCGAGCCTGTTCCTCCATCAATCGCTGAACCTGTTCTTCCTGATGACGGGCCTGTTCCTCCTGACGGCGTGCCTGCTCCTCCATCAATCGGCGTGCCTGTGCCTGTTCTTCCATCATTTGGCGCAGAGCAAAAAGCATGTTGGCGTCGTTGCTTTCACCCATCCCGCGGTTTGCATCGAAACTTTGTCGTCGGGCAGCGTCGCGTGCTGATTGCGCCCTTGTCTGGACTCCCTCCGCAGCTGGAGACTCTGCTACAAACTCCTCTTGATTCTCCCTTGGAGTAATTGGCATTTTTCTATCCCACTTCTGACACCAAAATGTTACGAGCTAGGGGATCGGATAGAAACGCCGTAAATCTCTTCAAGGGTTTATTTTCAATTAAATCTACGAGGAATTTGTTACACAAAAAAAAACTGGAAATTACGCACTAAAATTCACTGAATACACACACAAAATACTGTCACTAATTACGTTAATTACTCGCACTTCACACAGTACTTGTATTCACTTGTATCCACTTGTCTTCACTATATTCGCACTTTTTCACTCCGGTGTTTATCGCTTGGTATCGCATTCAAAACTGAACTAACTGATCGCGTTTCGGCTCGCTTATATATCCCTGGGAATAGTCTTGCAAGTTCGAGAACTCTCTAGGCGGGAGCGCTATTGAGTAGCGATCGCACAATTCTAGAACTTGCGTGCTATCTCTCTCGCACATTGCTCCGTCCTTGTCTTACGGTGTTCTAGAGTGCTCGGTCTAGCTTCGAGAAGGTTCCGATCTTCCGTCTCTCTCTCGCATCATTCCGTCCTTGTCCCACACCTAGAAAATTCGTTCTAGACTATTCCTCCATCATAGGGGTATAACCAGGCCTGAAAACGCCTGAAAACGGGTTTCCTGAAAAGTGTATCACTCGACTGCACTTGTTCTGAAACGGCCTGAAAAAATGTTTCAGGCTCCTGAAAACTACGGTTACATTATGAGAATTACGAATTTCTAATATGTGATTGACCCTCTCCTGAAACGGTCAGAAATCACTTTTCAGCCTGCTGAAAACTTCTCTAACTAGTGGAAAAATCTAAAAACATTGCAGTCGACCCGTCTTCGTAACAATATGTATTAAATGGAATAGAAAAATTATCGCGGAATGCTCATATGGAAACTTAATTTTTTTTTTAGTTTCGTATAAAGTGAAAAAGTTGCAAGCTCCGTAGCCAGAAGCAAGTACAATTATTCTTGTTTCCTTCATATGATAATATCATTAAGAAGATTTCTACAAAATGTTTTTCTTTTATGTAATAGGAGGCAAACGGGCAGGCTCACCTGATGTTTTGTGATACCCATGGACACTCACATTACCAGAAGACTCGCAAGTGCGTTGCCGGCCTTTTCAGAATTGGAACGCGCTTTTCTTGAAGGACCCTTAGTCAAATTGGTTGTAGTACAGGTTTGTTATTTGTTTTATCGTTATTTAAATGCGGATTACCAAAACTCTTAAACGAGATTTTCGGTTAGTAAGTCGGTCGAGAGGTTCGGTTGGTAAGAAGTTAATATTTGCCAAACAACGGTGAGAATAAAACAAAATATTAAATAGTCAAGTCACTGGTTCAAACTCGTAACAAAACATTTCAAATAAATTTATACAAAATTTATAATTCCAACTTAATTTCCTTTTTAATATTACTTTTAAACATTAAGCCGAACACAAAAAGAAAGAAGAAAAACTCCACATTATGCATATGGAAATTTTTGCAGCAGATAACATTCTTTTGAATCTTTTTAAAGCTAGAGGAAACTAACACGAAATTTAAAATACGAAATGTAACAAAAATATTTTGTATAAACTGTATAAAGATAAACTTTACACATCACTTATTACATTTGTTGCATTAAACTGATCTTTCTTTATATTTAAAAACTTATCTATACTAATATTATAAAGAGGAAAGGTTTGATTTTTTTTTTGTTTGAAATGAATAGGCTCCGAAACTACTGGACCGATTTAAAAATTTCTTTCACCGTTGGCAAGCGACACTATTCAAGAGGCTACGTTTCATTTTCAATAAAATTAGGGATGCTTACCAAAACTTAAATAATCTAACCCAAGGTGTAAAAAAATAAACAAAAACTTCCTTCAATCGCGTGCGCTGCGAAAACTATTAATGATAGAACAAAATGATGTACTACAATTTTTCAGGTCACTATCTATCTCTACTATCTATAAAAAATGTCGCGACAGCATGTCTCTATGTTTTATAGTTACGTCACAATAAGCGTCCTTTTATTAATTTTTTTTATTAAAATACCACCGCTAGAAAAGGTTCTTTATTCGTACCTAGGTATTGGTCCTTATCAAAATAATTACCAACGTTTCACATACAATTTAATGGCATAACCACCAAAAAAGCAATGTGGATTGGTGTTCTCCTGCCGTTTCTCTTGAATAGTTTACTACTATGTAATATAACAAAAATTTTAGCCACAGCAACGCTTGGCCGAGTCTACTAGTTATTTATATAAAAACAAGAAACATATTCATTAGTTATGTAACAATTAATATTTCGTAGCGTTGAAAAGTTTTTTCCAGAATTACCTACCTATCCTAAGAAAAACAAAAGTACTATACTACACAATATATAGATATTTGGGAGTTATTATGGAAGTAGCTTCTTAAGAAGCAAAGCTATCGAGAGTCTGTCTTATAAGTGGAATCTTATTCATTTCACAGTCATCTTATAGCGATTTTCAATTATAACAACGATGCGGCTGCATTCCTTTGACGCTCCGTCGGATACGCTTGTTCATCGAAGATATTAACTTTTCTGATATTACTGCCGCTTAATCTCGTTAATCCTACGCGATCTCGTCATGGCTTCGGTGTTGATCTTGGATAATGGACGAATAGCACGGGATAGCAATTCCCTACTTATGAGTGTATTGTCTTAGCGCGTTTAATTTATGTTTATTATGTTCATAGTTATTTCAAATAAGTCATTAACTTTTCGACGTCCCGGTGGAGAGAAAAACTATGTCTACTACTAACTAAATATTGTTAAAATAAAGTATAGTATGAAGGAACGAACAATACTACATGTAATAGTTACCAATTTAGATTTTTAATTGAAACATGGATCTGAAAAAAAGAGTAAATCGAGGATTTACATTGTTTTTTGAGTAGTTAATGTATATCTATGCATATAATATATTATATATACAACTGTACACTATGTTACCTATATCAATTAGAGTTATTTATTAAAATATAAAGAAAACTGCCTGTTTTTAAGACTAAATTAGGAAATATTCCAAATAATACACTAACAATCTGTACAATTGAAGAAATCAATTAACATAAGCGTGCTAATACCACGTTCTAAATTCAATTTCCAATATCCTATCTCGACGCTAATTAATTCACTAATTAGTCATCTATATAGATCTTCAAATGCCTTCGAATCCATTATCATTTATATATGCTATGCTATGCTTAATTACTTTTATGAAATAAATGAAGAATTACTTGTGTCAGAAAGATTTGAAAGTATGTTCTTAAATTATGTTTATTGAATTATATGTCGGTTTCCACGATGCTTTAAACTTTTAATAAAGGTTTCACTACGAAATGAATGTATATGCTATTGATGAAACTGTATTTGGTACGAAAATAAACTAAAAGACTAATTTAAATCATGCTTATTCTAACTTAGGGAACAGTAAAAGTATCATCAAAAACTATATCTGAACATGAATGTGGATATCTATATATTATATACATAATTTTTTTTGCAGATTACTTAAATAATCCTAATCCTTGGAATTCATTTGCTCCAGTTCAAATATGTATGGCTGCTATGCTTTACAAAAAAATTGTAAGACTCAAATGAGTCGCGGATGGTTTCTTGCCAGCTCTTCTTCGCCGATCTACGTCCTTGAGGAACTGCTAGTAAATGTAAATTTAGAATCAATTTAACATATTTTCTGTTGACGTTCATAAGTGTAGTTGGTTTATATAAACAAAGTTATTTTGAGTTTGAATTTGAAATAATCTAGACATGTATTTGAAGTTGGTCTGGTAAAAGAAAAAAAAAATGGAACACTTGTTTCAATATACGAATTCTCTTTCTGTGTTAATACTGCCCCATACATTATCAAGTCTGTAGATGTTTCCTAAAAAAAACCATGAAATGGATATATGACTGGAACACGAACAGAAAACTAATAACTTGTCAACGAGGAATGGAACGTGGTGTACTAAATTATTAACTAATAGACAAAATCAAAAGTAGGAATAAGAAACAAACAAAAGTTATTTATGCACTATCGCATTGCAAAAACTTAAGTGGAAATGGGCGGGCCATAGCACTCACATAAACAATGACAGATGGACAAAGAGGGTAACAAAGTGGAAAGGGCCACCAAGAAAAAGAAAAAGAGGTCGCCCTCTCAAACTGTGGGCTGCGAGCACAAGGAAGTTGGTGGAGAAGATTGGGAGAAAAATGCTCAAGACAAAGAGATTCAAGAAGCCAATTGGAGGAGGTCTATACATAATAAGCGGTCCTTGTAAAAAATATATTTCAATTATTTATTTTAAGTGTATGTTTATTTTGTAAATGTTTCAAGGAATAAATGAGACTTAATTTGTTATTACTTTAATATGTGTTTTCAAATTAAAAAATCATTTATTCTTATATGTAACAAAATGCACACTTATGAACGTCAAAAAATAAATATATATGAAATGCTTCTAATTTTACTTTTACTGCCAGTTCTCAAATCAAGGGCGTAGAACGGAAGAGAAGTACTGGCAATAAACACTCCGTCGCTCTTTTTAATCGCCAATGTTTTGCTTTACACAATGTTTGTAAGGAGCTGCAACCATTACACAATGTTCCACATGACATCTTAAGTAATTAATAATAATAAAATAAATTAAAAACAAAGATGTTAAGAAATGTTAAGCTGAAGGTACGCAATACACCAACAGCTCACTAGAATAATATCATGTATGTGTGAATAGCTGTAATTAGTATTGAGGATAATGTCTGAATAATAAATTAGATTTGAGTATTGTTCTGTCTTATTAATTTCTCACTTCCTCTCAATGTGGCGAAGACTACTTCAAGCCCTTAATTATCGTGGTGAGTCTGCCCGGTAGCTTTGAGATAATCCCACCACCTCAATGCTTTGCTCCTACGCGTAGGGCTCCGTCTGTTACCTTAGGACTCTTCATCCCGTACTAATTTATATATTTACTATTGATGTGTTAAGGTACGATTGTAGGGCTTAGGGATCCGTAGGGTTGTTAGGTTCTTACGTCTCACCCTCTCATATATTCAGTTAAGTGCAGCTTGCTCATACATACATTATATAGGGTTAGTGTTGTCGTATAAGCACTATTTAAATAATAAACTTGTGTGATCTCAACAATGTATATATTTTCGTAAATATATATCGCGGCGTCGGCAGCGAGTTGTACACGGTGTGTCTCTTATGATATCGTGATCGGTACTAACTGAAGGAGCGCGCTGTGGAATGCGTGTACGCCTCGCCCCCGCCTGCCGCGGAGAACCTGCCGTTGGTAAGTACATTTTTGCAATTTAATATTTAATTTATTTTGGTAATTTTATTTGATGTTTTATTTGTTCTGTTTCAGCTACCGATGACGACGAGGACGCCACAATTACATATACTATATATATACTCCTGACATTCGATACATATAAATTTTAAACACACATTTCACGGTCCACTGACTAGCAAGCTGTACTACTCACTTAACAGAAGAAACTGGGCCAGAAGGACCTCAAAATTATAATTTTAATAGAAAAACTCATTAGAAAAATAATTTTCACAACGACAAATTTTTCAAAGAGCAAAAGAAAAATTGTTGCGCATATAAAAAGTAATTTTAACATTTCCAGCTTTTTCACAGTAATTCGTACCCCAACGTTATTACCGTAATTGTTGTCCCTCGGTAAATTTCGTATTTTAAAATGTCTTTATTATGAACTGTTTTCACATTATTTCCGTACATTTTCTCAAGGCGAAATTTCAAACATAATTATTACCTCAGAAATGTAGTAAAATGATTTGATCACGAAATGAAAACAAGTATCGTTGTCATCTTTAGTTTCTTCGTACTTATTGTAAAATTATAATTACCTTTTCAGAATTTTAAAATTTATAAATTACGCGTCACCTTGTTTGTTCGCTATGGACTTCCTAAACTACTTAACCGATTTCAATCAAATTTGACACCGTGTGCAGTTTGATCTTACTTAAAATATAGGATAGCATACATCTTAATTTATACCCGCAATATTATTTTATTGCAAATTATTTGTTTACTATTTGAGAGTCACAATTCTAACAGATGGCGCTGTGTTGAAAGTACCAACGTTTCACATAAGCTACAATTTAATGGCATAACCACCAAAAAAGCATGGTGGTCCCCATGACTGGTGTTCTCCTACCGTTTCTCTTGAATAGTTAAATAGTTAACTACTATGTAATATAACAAAAACCTTAGCTACAGCAACGCTTGGCCGAGTCTGCTAGTAGTAGATAAAAAAGGGGGTTGTTAAAAGCTGGACGAGGCCAGAAAATAATTAAGGAGTGCAAAATGTTATGAAGAGATCTCGGACCACTGATTGGACGGCGTCAAGACTTAAAGTGTTAACTGTATATTAAAAACTTATAATAATAAAATAATATACATTGAAATTAAACTTAACATAAACTAAAATATATCATTAAAAGGAGTCCCTTTAGGCAAGGTTCCGAAGATACTGGCAGCGTTCCCCCTTTGAATTGCTAGACTAATTCTTTGCCTGAGGTAGCTGACAGATCTTCGGTCTCCTGTGATGTCGACTAACCTTTTTGAAATTTCTTTCAAAAGCCTTAAAGCGGTAGGACCCCACGGACCAAGGGTCTCGACTCCGAATGGGACAAAATCATAGACCCCAAAAATACTACCCCTACTGTATATTTAAATAAATGTAATCGGTTTCAAACCTATTAAACAATTCGATTAATCAGCTAGATTAAATATTGATATCATAAATAAAAAGTTATCTAAAACATATTCCACGGAGTGGCAAACGCTTGATTGGCAACTAAGGTTCTTATTAATCGTTGAGTGATTCTCGAACATATTATGGAATATCATACAATTTCCAGACCCTAAAAAGTGTGACGTCACACTTAACAATCATGAAATCTGCAAGTCATAAAGTATTTGGTAACTTTTTATAAACTGCCAAGAAGTCAAATGAAGCGAGAAATGTATTTCACAAATTAACTGAACTTTTATAACTTCATATTTGAGAGGAAAAATAAAATTGGATTTGCTGTGACACGTTTTTTGTAACTTAATTTATAGAACATGGGGCAAACGGGCACGAGATTCACCTAATGTTAAGTGATACCGCCGCCCATGGACACTCGCAATGCGTTGCCTTTTAAGAATTGGTTGGCTCTTTTCTTGAAGGACCCTAAGTCGAAAAATAACATGTTTACATGCTACTCTCGGGCGGACATTTATGTGTCTGATTTATTGATTAAAGGGCCTAACTACCAATCAGGAAAAAATATTATTTTGATAACCTAATAACACGACTAAGAATCGTTATTTTACAGTTTTTATTTGAATAAGACATTCAGGAAAATAACACAAATTTGTCATAACCCGGTAATCGAACAAAAGACGGTAAGCCAACTAAGCTAAGAAGAAAAACCCGTAAATCGTAGTGCTATTAAATCAAAATTCACGTATGTAATCCTCGTAATATAAAATTAATTGGAAAACGAAAAAATATATCCTGATAAAGGCTTTATATTTGCATATGACGTTTCAATGGCAATGTTAATTGGTTTGCGGTCGGACCTGGGTCATATGAATAAAAATTTAAATTTTATATGTGTAAATTCGTAACATAAGCTTGTTGAGTGTGATTTCAAGCGACTTCAATATGTGATGAATACAATTACAGGTATGACCATAGAACCGTTGATGATGAAGAAGTTGATGAGTCACACGATTTGCACCTGTTCCAAAATAGGTTTGTTATAATCAAATGTCAAATATTGTATATATTACTAGCTGCCCCCTCGAACTTCGTTTCCCTTTAACGTAATTTTACTCTATATGAACCTCAGAGTTTAAGTCATAATTTTTAATAAAAAAAAATAGGCGTTGACCGTAGAGGAGTGAAAAATAAGAGTTGTATGTATTTTTGTATGTTGTATCTTAAAATAAAAACAAAAAATTGTATCTAACAAAATAAAATTAAAACCCTTAACATTTATGGGTTTGAAAGATAGGTAGTAGACGATTCTCAGACTTACTAAATATGCATTAAAAATTCATAAGAATCGGTCGAGCCGTTTCGGAGGAGTATGGGTAACGTACATTGTGACACGAGAATTTTATATACTAGATTATTATTTTTTATATTTTTGATTGTTAATGGACATAATACCAATAATAGGACTTTTTATACAAATTTAGAATCAACAATTTGTTCAATACTCATTTAAGTTTGGCTCGCGAGTGCGTTGCCGGCCCTTTAATAATTGGTACGCTCTTTTCTTGACGGACCCTAATTCGAATTGGTTCGGAAATACTTTAGTTAAATAAATAAATAAATGCGAGCGACAGCTTAGCATAATGGTTAAATGTATTACTAAACCGTGTTTTGTTTGAACCCCTGGAGAACGTTTCATCTGAAAAATTAATACTTGTTTGAACGCTAAAAGATTGACTTAATATAAAGTCGATATCTCAGTCAGACGCTGTAAAAGAGAAATGATCAAAAAACAAACGTGTCGGATAATAAAGATATAACTGAAACCAAGAATAACCTTAATCATTAGATGTGCCTTAATCATTAGATGTATGGCTTATAAAATAAATAAGATTTAAAAAAAAAAGAATAACCTTTTAATAAAAGGTTATATTAAGGACATATGGGAAATGTCGAGTGACACTTATATCGACATAAGGTTACGAAGGGAGTTGAGATATATCGATGTAGGAAAGTTCAAAGTTCATGTCAAAAAAGGTCTCTGTCCTCTAGAGATATTAAAAAATAATAATAATCCAGCGGCGCTGCAAACTGAGATTGCATTCCTTTCTTCTATCATTTTTATTTCATAGACAATAGAATCCTTCTTTGATCCTTGTCATCTTCGGATGGATGCTAATTTCGCAGAAAAAAAACCCATTGGTGCAGTCGTGATTCGAACGCACGACCTCAGAGATGCGGGTCGCACGCTTAAGCCACTAGGCCAATATTTCTAGAGAGACTAGACACTAAAGACGAACTCAAAAGTACTAGGTTTTTTATTAATTAAGATGAAATGAAGTGTTTAGCTTAATTATGTTTTTTTTTTAATTCTGTAATATTAAATATTGTAGCTGCAGTATTTCTACTTCACGTTTTAAAGTGTAAACAATATATATAATATTGTATTGTCTTTGATTACCATAACTTTTACACACAAAGTTATGTATTATTATACATTTACAATTATTTGACATAATTTTAAATTTATCCGACGTTTCGGTAAAAGCGTTTTTCTTTAAATGTATAATATTGATTTAATTTTTATTGTCTTACACTATATTAAATCATTGATAAACCTAATGCTTCAAAAATGTTTTCATCAATCTCAGCTGAACGTATTATCAAGATTTAGTCAACTGACCCAGTTATAAGTACACTTGGTTAAACACACGTTTAGTAATTATTGCATTTCAAATCGCTAAGGCATATTATAATGTAAAGGACTGCTTCAATGATCAATGGAAATGAGGCCCGTCAGTTCTCGTTAGAATTTATATTATTATTTTTTTTGCAACTAACATTCTTAAACTGGTTCTATTTTATTTTTTTATGCAAATAAAAAAATAAAACCCATGCTAATTTCACACCATATTCTCTATTCCCTTTAGATATTTTTTCTTTAATTGTGTTTACGCGATATTAAATGAATGTAAAAATAATTCGAATGGCTGTTTTTTTTACAAAGTGTTTGTAAGCAACTGTAATCTATTACATGGCGAAGGATAGAGAAAAATGGAATAGTCCGTCGGAGATTTTTACTGATGAGCTTCCCACAAATAAGGATTGAGGAGAATTACGTTTTTTATTTGATATAATAAAACATAATAGTCGGTAAGTCGTGATGCTTTTTATCATTGAAGTCAAAATTAGTCCCAATATTTCAAATTAACTATCGGTCACGTACATGGAATTCAATTTCGGAACGACTCGTCGTATCTCTAAGGAGATGCTTGATTCAATTTCCAATATTAAATTATTGTAATGTACCGAACCTTCAAAAGCTTACTTAGAGAAAATCCAATTACTAAAATAAAAATATATCATTCATGAAATGAATTGTAAACTGTCTTATTATAACTACATAATTTGGAAAGAATAGATTAGAGGTTGGCTCTATGTAAGCCGATAGATTCTTAATGTATCTGTGTGTTTCTTTTATATAACATGGACAGGATGTTCTGTGTCCCTTTAAGAATTGGTACGCTCTTTTTTGAAAGACCCTAAGTCAAATTGGTTTGTTCGGTGGGATGGTACCACATAGTGGTGGTGCGCGGCAAACACTGTGTTAAGAAACGCTCAGTTGTGGAATGACGGATGTCGATGTGTGTCGAATGGTATTTAGTATTCTGCCTTGACGTCCTATGATGAAACTCATCTGCGGGTAAATTTACTATAAATCTTGTTTTGTAACGGCATAAGGCTGTATCGTTACTTGGATTCTGAATAGAAGTATGATATTCGATAATAAAATCAAGTATAATATATTAAAGATAAAGTGATCTATTGGCTATTTATTGCATCGTAGATGCATTTTATTATGATAACTGACTTCACATAACTTATTAGTTTTAACTGTGTGTGTGATACTGTTTTGCATAATTTTTCAGTATCTATAGTGTGTATATTTGTCCATAACGAAGAACAGAGCGAACTAATTGTTAAAAGGCCAGCAACGCACTTGCAGTTGGCTACAGTGTTACTAAACGTCGGGCTCATCTCCTGGCCGTTTAAAAAAAATTACAGATGGTGATGGTATCGTCTTGAGAATTCCCGAATATGTTCAAAATATAAATGACAATACAGCTCTTGAAACAAGGCTACTACATACTTGAAATCAATTTATGAACGAAATATGAACCTAAGTATTATAATATAAGCTTTAACTAAAAACCAAATTGTACGTCAGAATCAGAATGTGTGAAATGTAATTTCTCCCTTATCTCTTATAATGTATGAAAATCTGAAGCAATCAGAAATTCAATTAAAAGACATTGGCACATTATACGAAAGCCAACAGAATTCGCTGACTCAGCGTGATTCGCCACGTCTGAATTTCCATTTTCCATATGTTACGTGTCTATAGAAATACAGTGATGCGAAATGAAAACGAATTTTCATCTTATAACACCATGTGGCAAAGTGCTTTTGGAAGCACTAAATGTTCAAGAATCACAACCTATTTCAAACTCTCACTTAAAAATCTCATGTTCTTCATATCATTTTCATGGGAGCTTTAGAATATCAGTAGGAGGCACCTCCACTAGAGGACAAGTTTTACTAGACATCCTGAAGGAAAGTTGTCAATAAGTTTGGCATACACACAATTAAACGTGGAGAATGTTGTTAGGGTTTACGCATCTTCAATGTCAGTGACTCAGGTTCGTAAACTGTGGAAACAGTTACGATATATTGGTTTGTTTGTGCCATATTTGCCCTCACGTAATTAGTGTGAGGCTAATTAACCTTTGTCTTTACCCAGACACATTGACTAATAATTCACGTGGCATTTATGGCTTGAAAATATAATATTATATGTTGAATAATGTATGAAACAATTTAATATTGTACTTCGTACTTGAATGCACATATCACATAAATGGTATTCTATGTAGACAATAAATATTGCTTCTGATTGCAAATATAGACAGATTAAATATATCGCAATAGTTAAATATAGATGTAATATATTATTAAGGATGTTATTTTAATAAAGCATTTGAACGACATCCCTAAAATGTTGTCTGAAATAGTTGACGAATTTCATTACTTCAATTTTTATTCAATTTTATCTTTTAGTTTCTCCAGTTTCTCTTGAGTTGCAAGTATCACTTAAATAAGATAGCGAAGATCGTGCACTGTTGTTTGCTTAGAAATTTTGTCTTCGCTTTACTTATCCTGGGGATATATATACAAGATATGCTAACAGTTTTCGTGCTCGATATAGTATATTTTATAGTATCACATTACATATTATAGTATGGTTTTGCAAAGGTAAACTAATAATGTGTATTACATAAAAGCCATGTTTTTAGTTTGGTCCTTCAAGAAAAGAGCGTACCAATTCTTAAAAGGCCGGCAACGCACTCGCGAGCCCTCTGGCATTGAGAGTGTCCATGGGCGGCGGTATCACTTAACATCAGGTGAGCCTCCTGCCCGTTTGCCCCCCGTTCTAGAAAAAAAAAAAATTATAAATGAATTTATTTAGATAATTATTGCAGCATCATATCCCAAATACATACATTTTACCTCAATCTAATATCTTCTTCTAATATATAAAATTCTCGTGACACAATGTGTTGACGTGTACGTTCCCATACATCTCCGAAGCGGCTCGACCGATTCTTATGAAATTTTTTATGCATATTCAGTCAGTCTGATAGTTGGCTGCTATGTATCTTTCAAATCCCTAAGTGATAAGGGGTAACCACCCCAAAAGTATTATTTTTATTTTTTAGATATTTTTTTTTGTTTTCATTTTTTTATGATAAAAAATTACAACCCCTAATATTCACCCCTCTACGATCAACCCCTATTTTTATTATTGTAGATAGTTATTTCTTTCAACTAAAAAAATGTTTCCTAGAAATAATATAGGTACATGGCAAAACAACGTTTGCCGGGTCAGCTAGTTATTGTATAAAATAATCCTACCTTCTCAACTGTTTCTTGCTCAGAATAACGGCCATGAGCGCTATATTCGCAGACATGCCCAAGCTCGACAATGCCAGAAGTGCCGCAGCACTTGCAGCTCCGCCTGGTGGGCACAATTTGGTGTTGTTGACTATGGACGCGTTGGTGGCACCTGCTGACCCAAACCGGAGGTTGGCTCCTATCATTGCCACCGCTGACCCTGCTGAAAAGATACTTATATTACGTATATATTATAGGCCGTGTTGATTTCTCCCGCCCCACTTTAGTTGCAGCGTGTAGCAATTACGGCTCATTGGTCTAGTGGTTAGTACCCCTGACTGCGAATCCATGTGTCCCGGGTTCGATCCCCGGCTGAGACAAATATCTATGTGATGAGCATTTGGTGTTGTGCTTAGGTCTTGGGTGTTTCAACATGTATTTGTATGTGTTAGGTCTATATCCGTTGCCCATAACACAAGCATCACCAGCTTAGCATGGGACTAGGTCAATTGGTGTGAATTGTCCAATTATAAAAAAAAAGAAATTAACCATGCGGTTTAAAACACAATTAAGAACGCAATCATTCCACATTGAAAATAATCTCGAGATATTTTGGAAATTATTTGTCTAGAAAAATAATTATTACTAAAATAACCCGTGTCTATTTATACATTTATTCTCGAAAACGTGCGGTCTGCCTCATTAAAATGCTTACATATTTACGATGTATTGTTACTATTTTTACGATGAATTGTAAAAACAACAAATTTGACATTTTAAACCTTTAAATTACATGAAATGTTACGGCCTTTCCAAAATCTTTCAAATTGTACCTTATGTAACAAACAGATAGCAATTTGGAGCCAATATATTGTTAAAAAACAACTTTTGACGACTCATTGGTCTAGTGGTTAGAACCCCTGACTACGAATCCATGGGTCCCGGGTTCGATCCCCAGCTGAGACGAACATCGATGTGATGAGCATTTGTTGTTGTGCTTAGGTCTTGGGTGTTTAAATATGTATTTATATGTCTATCTATCTATAATATGTATGTATATCCGTTGCCTAGTACCCATAACACAAGCTTCACCAGCTTAGTATGGGACTAGGTCAATTGGTGTGAATTGTCTTTAAAAAAAAACTTTCTATTTTTTAATAATATCGTTTTACCATTCACATTTAAAATACCTGCTATACGAAACTTGTGATTTGGCTGACTGCAAGGGCATTATGCAATACAATTTGTAGAGTAATGAAACGAAATCTGTTGTCTCATTTAAATTCTGTTTGAAGAGCATTTATATTGAATCGCTTTACTATGTACATAATGTACTTGCCATTTAATACTCTGAAGTGGTGTAAAAGTTACTTTACACATACATTAAACATAGATGTCACGACAAATGTATAGACTAAAGACAAAACGGATCACATGGGGAAGAAACATAGAATAACGTTATAAACCGTTTATGACGGTAAAAGACAAAACAATTTAGAAAATGGTAGTATCAAATTAAGGAAATAGGCGAGATACGAATGACACTGAATATAGAAAACTTACGGGACTTGGAGACGGCTTTTGGAAAAAACCGGTATATATAAAAATTAAACACAAACTCTAATAAATTGGCATAGGTCATCATCTACTATACATATTATTGTGGGCCCCTTATAGACTGAGAGATAGCGCTATGACCATCATTTTTCTTTTTTTCATTGCGTAATAAGACCATACCGGTACAAATGACCCAATATTTTGTGTGACGATCTCCCGGTTTATTAGAACACTGTCAGTCATATCAACGTTGTATTTACATATTAGTCTTCACGACTTTTACACGGCAAGTACTGAATATTTTAATTTAAATTTCAAGCTAGGGCCAAATTGTGTTCTGTAAAGTCTTTTACATGCTACCCAATCTTTTTCATATTCCCTACTGTCCCTTCTTTTCTTATTACGCTGACATAATTTTTTTCTCAACTCTTCTCTGTCTTCTTGTTTTTTTTATAAATTGTGTAATTCTATACCTTCTGGTCTATTCTATCTAAATTGTTCATTCCACTTCTACAAGTGTTTTAAACTCATAGCTTTATATTCTGTTTGTACAGGTGGACTTCTTCTTCATATAATACAGAATGAAACTTATACTTATTTGGATCTTATGGCATAAGAATAGCTGCTAAAAAATATGCAATGTATTTGTATGCAACTGTATTTCTAAATGGTTTTAACTCTGAAGTTTATAAAAACCATCCTCATAAGTATTTGATGGTATCACTAAATTACATATGAATATTATCATCCCATCCTACACAATTACTTCTCTAAAGAAGCATTTACAAAACGAGGAAAGTAGTTCAGGCAAACTGATAAACTCTTGCTGGTGCTCTAGCGAATTCATATTGTCTATTCTATAACAAATGAAGTATATTGCCCGCTCTATGCTCTTAAATTGGGAGCTGGTTGTATGTGTAAATTTAGAATCAATTTCTTTGCTGTTGTTGTTCATAAGTGTACTTGTTTACCTATATGAACAAAGTTATTTTGAATTTGAGTATATTTGGTCCACCACTCCTTAATTTTTAAGCGGCTTTGTGCAGGAATCTTTCACAACGAGATTCATCTAATGAGGCCTCCTTCCAATAAATAGGACAGCGTTTATTCACAAAATCTTACCTCACCATTGATAGACCTTTATTTCTTTATCTGGAACATAAGTTTGGTTCATCTGTATCTTCAAAACAATTGATATCGCCAACTTCGCATTTACCAAATATTAAAGTATTTTATAAAAATAGTTGAACTGATGATAAACAATAGAGCATAACTCTCAAGGACTATATAAAGTATAGTATATTAAACAAATAACCATCTTATTTAAACCTCATTCTTTTTTACCTAGTCCCGGTTTAAATTTTAATCACTCCCTGAATCGATTTAATAATTCACTTTAACAAAATAGGTGTGACATGAGTTTTCGACAGGCGTGACGCCAAACGAATATAAACGAATGTTTTTGTCATATAAATTCGTTTAGTATTAACCCACGCCTGTAGAAAAATGATTTTATCATAAGCCCCACGTCGAACCGTTGTTTCGCAACGCAATCCTTTTTAAATTCCTCTTGTTGTCACACGACGAATCAATCAATCACGACAAACACATCGTTCAATTATTCGATTTCGCGCGATTTTCAAAAGTGCCACATGTTATTATTGTTTACTCAAACCAATATTTTGAATGACGTCCAAATTGCGACACGAAGAACTTGTTTTTTTAGCTTTAATGATTTTTATTCACAAATTATATTTTTTTATATCAGTAAAACAAAAAGACAAGACAAAATTGTATTGTTTAGTTTAATATAAATTATTCCGTCGATTGTACCTAGCCAAGCCATAGATTCTATTTCAAATTAAAATGCATTTTTTAAATGAAGTTAAAATAATATTACATTTAATATTATTAAAATTTATACTTACATATTTATTAAAGGTTCAGCAAAAAATAAAAATCAATTCTATTCGAAATAGCCTTTGGTTTTATACAGGCCTTTAATCAGTTTGGCCATGAATGTATGAATTTACGCACTTAGAAACCTAAGGGAACTTTTGCCACTCCTTGCTCCAAAGGTTTTTAAGAGACTCGATGTCTCCGTGTCGTTTCGTGCAGGCCATGTCCTCTAAAACTGACCATAATTTGATTTCGAAAGGGTTGATGTCTGCGCTGGATGAGGGCTAGACTTCAGCTCTTATAAAGTCCGGAACGTTGGTTTCAAGCCAGACTTGGGTAGTTCGTGCCTTGTGAGCAGGTGCTGAATCCTGCTGGAGAGTCCACGGTATATTTTCATCACCCATTACTTTACCTTTCTTCGTTTTATATCTCCATTATCTCAGGCATTACTTACATCTTTACACAATTAAGTTTCATTATGTGGATGTATCATGTAATTCCCTTTTCTTATCTCTTCTTTGAAATCTCATCCCCGTTGGCATTTTTCTTTCCATCCCGAAAGAGTCCATAAATTTATGAAATGTATGAATTGAATATGTATGAAAAATTAAAGCAATCCATCATGTGAAATCATTATTCTTGAGAACACACAATTAATGTCATTTGACAATCACATATTTTATTGGAAATTATTCCTCCACCTATTTAAATGTAAATTGTTAATATTAAAGAAAGAAAATAAAATAGTAGATATCTGATCTAGGTCTATTTCAGGTCTATTTAAAATTACTTAACTCTAAGTTATCAAAGTACTGCACCAGAATCAATTAACTTAGAATAAGAAAATGAGGTTTAATTTATATATAAATATATATAATACAGTGTAAACTCTTTATAACGAAAACCGCTCTATAACGAATAAAAATAGTCAGTCAGTCCCTTAAAATTCGTGATAAAGAGTACTGTATATATAATTCTATTCATTAAAGTATTAATATATGAAACAAATTTACCATACCTGCCGACATCTTATCCATGATTGCGGTTTTAAAAGCTCGTATCACACAAACAAACACCACTTATGCCCTCCACCTTTCCACTGCATTTTCAGGTGTTTTTCATTAGTCACTTGCATCACACTTTACACTTAAGTGTTAAACATCATTTCACTTCACATATATCTCGTTAACCTGACCTAGATTGGAAATAAATATGTTTTTTTCAGGATTCTTGGACACTAGAAATAACGAAATGGACTGGACCTACTGGGAAGAGGTGTATAGGACCACAAAGGAAAAGATGGACAGATGACATTGTAGAACTAGCCGGGGAAAACTGGATGAATGTCGCTCAAGACAAAGAGAAATGGAAAAATATGGAGGAGGCTCTAAGGCCATACAAAAACTACACCACTAAAAAATTAAAACTTAAATTTTGTTTAAAACTCATACTAACTTAACTAATACTAATATTAAGGCATGTAAACTAACCAATTGTTGTATGGGTTAAATAAAGCTTTAATAAATAAATAAATAAGGATGCTTATGTTGGAATATTTTTTAATAGCTTCGGTTTTTGACTATATTCGTTATATAAACGAATACTTGTAAAATTTCTCCTCTACTATTATATAATATAGTAAAGATATATAATACATTGTATTGAGTGTCTGTGTAGTTTCGAAATCATAAAAAGAAGGTATTGTTACACCTACGGGTAGCCTTACAGATGCGTTATTTAGTTCATATGAATTATGCTCATGGAAATATATAACATACAAAAGGGACAAATATACATATTGTTACTTATTTGCCCCATACAAGATTATATGTTAATGAGGTTTTGGAGTTTTACTATGTAATAGGAGGCAAACGGGTGGCTGTATCACTTAACATCAGGTGCATAAACACAAACAAACATTACCAGATGGCTCGTAAGTGCGATGCCGGTCTTTTAAGAATTGGTACGCTATTTTCCTAAGTCGAATATAAAGTAATAAAAGTCGTAAATACCTCAGTGGGCAGCTGGTTCCACATAGTAGTAGTGCACTACAAAAACTGTTTTGATAAACGCTCAGTTGTGGAACGATAGACGTCGAGGTGATACGAATTGTATAAAAATCATGTCCATTCCGTTTACACACGTTATCAAACTTGTAACCCTTTCTACGCCTATAAATAAAAATAAATCAACGGAGCTTTTTAGGTCTGGGCCTCAGATTTCTGTATCTGTTTCATTATAATTTGTTAATCTAATAGCCACCAAGTAGGTGATCAGCCTTCTGTGCCTGACGCACGCCGTCGACTTTTTTGGTCTAAGGCAAACCGGTTTCCTCACGATGTTTTCCCTTACCGTTTGAGTGAAGGTTAAATGCGCACAAAGAAAGAAAGTCCATTGGTGCACAGCCGGAGATCGAACCTACGACCTCAGGGATGAGAGTCGCAAGCTGAAGGCACTTTTTTTTTTTTTTTATACGAGGTGAAAATGCGCTAACGCAGGCCCGCATCAACGATGTCGAGCTTGACGCGGGGACTGTGGGGCTGGGTCTACACTCAAAACCCTCTGCTATTCAGAGGGGTAGCGAGACCCCACCCACTAAAAACACCTCAGCCCTTCACACGCCCTTCATATGGGCCCTCGGGGTTCGCTAGGCATTCTACCCAAGGGACCCGGGCTTATATCCGACATAGAGGGCTCATTCAAGACCTGCGGTTCCGGGCCACTCGAGGTCGAGCCCCCAGCCTTGAACTACCGGTCAGTCTACGGTCATCCCCAGACCTCTCCCTCAATCGCTCAGCTGCCTCCTTCTGCAGCATTACATGCTCACAGAAGGTAACCATTGCACTCCAGGCCTCCTCACTTCCTAACATAGCTAAAATAATACCCGGTAAAGAGAGGTCCGACCCTATGACTGATACCAGGTCATGACGCTCCCTTGTCCAGGTGACACACTCAGCCACAGTATGCTCCGCCGTGTCATTTGGAGCGCCACAATGGTGGCACAACGGATGCACCTCCCTTCTAGGCACCTTATGCAGATACCGCCCAAAGCATCCATGGCCAGACAGTACCTGCGAAAGCCGAAACGTCACAGCACCCCAACGCCTATTCGCCCAATCTTTTAAGACTGGGCGAATTGCCTCTATTGTCAATGCACCAGCGCGGGGCGTTGCTAGATCGTCAAACCACCTTTCGAAAAGAATTTCTCTGGCATGACGCCTCATATGCCCCACTATTTCCCCCCACGTGACGTTCCCGTTAACTATTACCTCGGCCTTCGCACGATATAAGGCAGCGATAAGTTCCACCTCCCGCTCCCAAGGAGGAGTACCAGCTAACACACAGGCCGCCCCGAACGATACGGTACGGTAGCAGCGAGCTGCCCGAACCGCAATCACTCGTTGCGGCCTCCGTATAAGCATACGGTTCGTCCGCCTGATCAGCGCGTCGTCCCAAATGGGGGCCCCGTACAGGGCCATACTGCGAATGATTCCGCAGTACAGCCGGCGCACGCTCTGGCATGGGCCTCCAAGATTAGGCAAGAGCTTGCCAAGTGCTCCTGCCGCCCTCACAAGTCTCCCCTCGAGAGATTTAAAATGGGGCTCGAAATTCCAGCGACCATCTAGAACAAGACCTAGATACTTCATGGAGGAGGCCACTGAAATCCTAACGCCTTCAACCACCAATGCCGCCCCCGAAGGAGGACCCATCCTCGGGCCATGAAATAGCAGGGCTTTCGTTTTGTCAAGGGACACCCTGAGACCCAGGGCTTGGATCCGCCCAACAACCAGCCTAGTACCGGCCATCGCAAGCTGAGCCACCTCCCCAAATGACCCTCCACTCGCCACGACTAGAGTGTCATCTGCATAGCAGAAGAGGCGCATCCCAGGAAGCAGTGCACCTCGCAGCACCCAATCATAGCTAATATTCCACAGAAACGGTCCCAGAACTGATCCCTGTGGAACCCCGCACAACACCGGATGGCGAACGATTTCACCCTGTCCGTTCACAATTGCCACCTGTCGTCCTTCCAAATAGCTCCCTACTATTCGGCGCAAGTACAGGGGAACCCCGAAAAATTCAAGGGCCTCCCTGATCACGCCAAATGGAAGGCTATTAAAGGCATTAGCAATGTCAAGAGACACTGCCAACGCCCTCCCACCCCGCTCGACTACTCTCTTGGTGTACTGTTTTAGGTCCATGAGAGCATCGATCGTAGAGCGTCCAGCCCGGAAGCCATATTGGGCCTCGTCCAGGTCCGGCCCCACGATCGAGAGGTGACGGCCCAAACGAGAGGCAATAATCCATTCCAACGCCTTACCGGCTTCGTCTAAGAGAATTATGGGCCGGTAAGCTCCAGGGCTGTTCGGCGCACGACCTTCTTTTCGGATGAGACACAATTGGCCTTCCTTCCATGCCGTCGGGAACCGTCCACTACGTAAACATAAGTCAAACAGACCCCGAATGCTTTCCCCCATGTAAGGAAAAGTTACCGCCAGGACCCTAGCATGCAAGCCATCTGGGCCTGGTGCCTTCTTTCTGCTCTTCAGGCGACAAAGTATGGACTCTATTTCGGAGTCAGTCACCTCAGGAGCTTGCTCTCTATCGACGTCCCCATCCACCACCGAGGTCACCATTCTCGGAGGGACGATGTTCGGAGGCAGAGGGAAAAGCCCCGAAATCACCCTATCAAGCAAGGCGGGCTCAAGAGTCTCCGTTAGGGGAGCCCCTGCGCCCTTTAGCCTTTTCCGAGCTGCTTGGTAAGGGCGCCCCCATGGATCACTGTCTAACTCCTTTAAGAACTTTTTATGTGCCTCATTCTTGGCGTTTAAGATGGCCACTTGAAGAACCTTCTTGTGTCTACAGTAAACCAACCGCAACCCCTCTCTAACCTGCGGATCATCACTTCTTCGTCGGCAGCTCCTAAGATAGGCCCGCCTAGCACCACTACATACCCTGCGAAAGTCTTCGATTTCCCGCGTCCACCAGTAGGTTGCCTTTCGCTGAGGTGGCGGTCTCCACTTAGGCATGGAGGCGTTGCACACCTCAGTCATGTTCCGTTGGAGTCTGCGAACGCCCTCCTCCACGCATTCAACCGGGGTCGAATCCGCACACCACGCTTTAACAATGGCAACCTCTTCCGCTCGCTCCCGGTTAAGTCGACCAACGGTCCAGCGCGGAAAAGTCCGACGACTGGTCCGTGGCCTCAGAGGTGGCCCTACAGAAGCATTAACGACAAACCTAATGTAGCGGTGATCTGAAAATGTCTCCAAATCCCTGATTACCTCCCATCTAGACAACCTCCATGCGAAGTTTGAGGAGGCAAGCGTGACATCTACCCGTGACACTCCCTGTGGTCGTACACATGTAGGCTCCGTCCCCCTATTAATAAAAAGAAGCCCTAACTCTGCCGCCCACTCCTCCAGAAGCGGCCCCCTGGGATTAACATAAGTGTCACCCCAGGCGGTCGACCTAGCATTTAAGTCCCCCATCAGTATAACTGGCCTGGGCATAGCCCGCTGGATCGCAAGACCTAAGTCTCCAATAAAGCTTTCGAAATCCCGAAGCGGCTTGTTAGGGGAGAAATAGGTGCCCACCACCGTACAAGGCCCCCAATCAACCATGACATACCCAGGCCCCCTTTCTCTAAGGGTAATAGCCATACCCGTCGGACTGACAATAACAGCCACCAGCCCCAAAGTGTCTCCCTTCCAGTGGCTCCGCTGGGCCACGTAGTATGGTTCCGAAACAACCGCAACTTTCACTCCCAACTCCACCATGGACTGCAAGAACAAGTCTTGCGCAGCAGCGCAATGGTTGAGGTTCCCTTGTAGGAAGCTGGTGCAACTTTGATCCATATTAATCAGACATTGTACCAGACTCCCCAGGGAGGAACACCTCTGGCGACGGATGCGCTGCAGCCCCAGTAAAACCCCCTTTGCTAACCGGTGGAGGCTTGCAGGCCCGTCCACCCATCTTATGCCCCGCAGGTATTCCAGCCGAAGCACAGACCACGCAGTGTGACTGCAAACCACACTCACCGGCCTTATGCCCAACCTTCCCGCACCTATAACAGGCCATTCCTAGGTCCACGTCTGATGTACACAATTCTCTTGTATGTCCCAGTCGCATACATTTAAAACATCTTAGAGGTCGGTCTTCCTGTATTTCTACTCTGGCCGAGCTCCATCCAATAAGAAGCCTCCCTTCGGCTACCTTTTTGGCAGCAGAGATCGGACATAAGATAAAAATGTCCCCCATACCATTGCCACGCCTAAGAATTTGCCCAGGCTTAATTTGGTGAGCAGAGCAACCACCCTTAGCTGCCACGGCTGTCACCACCTCCTCAACTGTTACGCTATCGTCAAGGTCTCGGATGTAAAGATCCGCACATTTGACTGGTCTCTCCACCCGAGCCACGTCCGCCAGCACCTCCCGAAGGCACTCCGCAAGGCGGTCGGCCTTTTCCCCCCTCTGGGAACCAGGAATCTCTAACATCCGCGCCCCTGTAGCAGTTGTACGCACGCTCACCCTTTCAATGCCCAAACCTGATAAGCTGATGTCCTGCTTGGCTCTGGACAAAAGGGCGGCGTACGTGTGTCCCCTCTCTGCCGCCTCCTTCCGCAACGTTAAAACAACTGCGGCAGTGGTAGGCTCCACGAGCACCCGCGCAGTACTGCGTTCAACCTGCCCATACTTTGCATCCCCAAGACCCTGTTGCCTCAGTCCAGGTTGTGCTTGGGATTGTCCTCCAACTGGCAGCTGCAAAGGATCAGGGGGCACGGCCACCACCAGGGGCGTTGCAGAGGACGCCACACCAGATGTCCCACAAGAGGGCTTAGATGCGGACCCCGCCTTTGATTTTTTTCCCTTTCCCTTTTTCCCCGTCACCGTCGACCAATTCTCAGTCACCCCTTCCATAGCAACATTGCCCACCTCATTTGTCTCCCTCCGCGCAGCAGACCCCTCGACTCCGCCAATGTGACCTACATCCGCCACCCGCGAAGCCGCCAGTGGAGGACGAATGGTCGGCTTCGGGAGGAGACGATCTCCAATTCCATCGAGCTTAGCATCCATCATGCCTCCCACTGCCCGCATGATTTCGGCCAACAAATCCCCTTTTATTTCTGATACGAACCCCGCCATAATTTCGCGGATTCCATTCACCGATAAACCCGCTAATTCATCCGACTGCTTGCTTATACCTCCCGACACCTCCATTCTCAGAGCCATCATTTCCCTTTCTTGTTCTACAGCGCGGGCTGTACGCTCGGTAAAGTCCCGTCTGAGGGCAACAATTTCTGACTCAAGGTCAGACACTCGTGCCCTCAACCGGATATTATCTCTTTCGAGACGCCGTCCCTCATCACCCTCCAAGCACCGCTCAGCAAGACTTTCCACTATCTCACCTAGCTCTTTTGCTGCGACCTTGAGGTCTCGGACAAAGTCACCTTTTAAATTATTCGACTTCGCCGCAATTTCGACAATACGGCGAACCCGAGCTACCATCCGTTCCCTTAATTCAGGCACCTCTTTAAATACTACATCATTTATGTTATTAGCCCTCTCAGCCTCTAAGGCAGCACCCGAGGCGGCCTCAGAGACATCCACCTCTTCCTTACGCCTAACCTCCCGACGTGCACTCCTCAATTGGCGTTCCAAGGTGGAACGAGCCACTTGCTCCACCATCTCCCGCTCAGCCTCCTCAAGGCCAACAGCGTGTTTCGCAGCCTTCTTCTTAATCGCCTTCACCACAACAGTGGAGGGCGACGGGTCACGCAAAAATTCCCGCCTTCGGGATCTAGAGCGAGACCTACACTTTTTGTCACACTCAGCCATTTTGCCGACAAAAAATTGGTCCAGGCCCCTTATGGAGACCTGGCCTTGCCCGTCCAGTAATGTGTCTTACAGTGTTACACTAATTAATGTAAGACCCATTACCAAAAGAAATTAAAAAAAAAAAGAAAAGAGAAAGCTTACTATCTAAACAATATAAATTCTATAAACTATCTTAATCTATACACACTTAGAATTCATACACTTAAGCTAAAATCACCGCCGCTAGTCGAGATGACGCAATCACACACACAAATAGTGTACCACCAATTACACCCAGCCGCAACTGACACACACACACAATGGGTCTCTATCCCTTGTACCAATGTGTATACCCAACACAGCTTATTCCTCCACGCCCTTGGATGACGCAATACGCGCCGATGGCGTAGTGTATCCCCGGTTCCACCAGGTCGCCAATTAATCACACAATGCGTAAGACCACACTGCTTTTTACTCCTCGCACTTCAAAACACTACCATCACACGTAGACACATAGGTATAACATGTGTCCGGTTCCACCCAGACACCAAAGTCTTAATCAATCCAGACAAGACAAGAATTAAATCTGGACCAAACAGAACTGACACTCTAGTATGGTCACCATCTCCTGCACATAATATGTAGATAACTCATAAGATATCACATCACACGCTTACGCATTCCATAGCTAAGCGCAAGCAGTACGCGTGCCACACGTGCACTCTGTAGGCGCGTTGGACGCGAACTAGCAAGCTGAAGGCACTAGATTAACACTGCTCTATTCACTTTGTACGCCTATATTGATATATATACTGCAACCTATATATAACAACGCCCATCTATATAAATAAAAGAAAGTCGTGTTTGTTACAACACTTATAACTCGAGAACGGCTGGACCGATTGCCATGGTTTTTGATTTGTTGGATTTGTTTCCGTCCCGAATAGCAGAATACATCATAAAACCAATGAAAACTCGATATGTGTAATGAATACTTAATCATTTCAATAGATACTGATTTGTTTATTACATGTCAAACATTTGTTCTCCAATCCTGTCAAATAGTGTAACAACTATATTTTTTTTGGAGCTTATGGCCTGGTTGCTGAGACTATGATTATTCTATGATTGTTTATAATTTTTCTTTATTATTTTTTATTTATTCTCATTCTGTATGTATGTTTTCATCATCATTCATCATAATAAAAATAAACTTTTTTGTTTCTTACTATGTAAATATATTATTTTGTATTATTGTGTTACGTTCATCAAAGCCTTAATTAGTTCAGCTAAAAAGTAACACGACATTCATTGACTGTTAGGCGCTACGAAGTTCGCTGGGTCAGCTAGTAAATATATAAGTGTTTGCAAAAATAAATGTAAATGTTACATTTAACGAGCTACAGAAAATAGCGTTTATTAAAATCTACAACTATCATCAGGAAAATAACAAGCTAAGTTCATGTACATTGTTAAGTATTTCCATCTCACTGCCTTCCCTCGGGAGATATCCATTGTGAAACACAATTTATTATATCGCTTACACACAAAGATACGTTTTTCCGCGATGTTTCCGTATATCTCATTCGTAATGTATCTGTTAAACTTAATTAAACTTTATTTACGTTGGATTAAGTTTTTTTGAAGTTATACTTCTTTAGGTGCGTTATGAAAAATTTATGAGAGTGAAATTTACGATGCGCGCGCACCGTGACACAAAATTAACAGAATGAAGTTGCCCATAAATTAAAAACAACGTTCGAATAATAATAAAATTTATGTTACACTCATTGATATACAAAAAACCCAAGATGCACAGTCTCGAATAAAATTAACGCTCGAAAGTGTCCCGAAACACTATTTCTGTCCCTTTCTATAACAGTATGTCTATAACAGTATATGTTACAAGCATATATTATTGCAAAATCAACCTTACGCGAATTGCTTAAAGTTGTTATTACAACGCAGTTTATACGTACATAAAGCAACAAAATTTTACGACCGACCGTGGTCGGTAGGACAAGGTATTGAGTGGAGTCGAACATGACTTTTTTTTTTACAACTATTTACATTAATTTTAAATTTATCCGACTTTTCGGGTGCTTTACAGCGTGCGTGGTCACGGTGACTGAATACAAAAGGTGTTGGATGTTAAATAGTTATAAATTTATAATAATACATAAATTTAATCCGGTTAAAAAGTTTTTTCTTTAAATTAAAAAAAATGTTAAATTGGCTACCTCCTGCTCTACACTTTATATAGCGTAAATATATTTGTCAAAAACTACACATAAAAAAGTTCAAAAGTACATAAATTTATTTAAAAAAAAAAACACAAATAAATAACATCGAGACGCGAGACTATTTGAAATGAGCGCACAATTTAGAATGTTGCGCTCATTTTTTGACGACGTTTTTTAGACGTTGATTGTGCATCTTGGGTTTTTGTATATCAATGGTTACACTTAACCCTAGAAAGATAATCATATTTTGTAATACGGAAAAGATAATCATGCGTAAAATTTACGCAAGAATTTGAATTAGTTGTAGGTCTAGGTTTAATAGTTTATTTTAATGAATTTGTATGTTATTATATATACACATATATTAGAATAATTAATACTGCAGATAATTTTTTAAACTCCTTTATTTTTACTTAAAAAAAAAGAAAACTTTAAACCGCTACTTCACTGTCGGTGTACTCACACGGAAGCTCGTCATCACTTTGCATAAGAGCGGCCAGGATTTCGTGTTCGTTTAAATTGATACTCCCCATTGTGATATATATTTGCCTCAATATCTTTAAAAATGAAATTATAATATTAGTTATGATATAAAGTATTAAAACAGTACTAAAACTGTCATATAAGCCAAAATCATAAAAGTCACGATAAAGATAATCATGCGTAATTTTGACTCACGCGGTCGTTATATTTCAAAATCGGTGGCACTTACCTTATTGACACTTACGTCACGCGGCAGCTCCCAACGACGAATGAAATGTCCTAAACGCACAGCTATGGATTCGCGCTAATTAGAAAGATAGACCAATTATTCGAAAACGCATGCGTAAATTTTACGCAGACTATCTTTCCAGGGTTAATGTAAGAGAATAATAATAAATATTTATTATTTAATTATTCAAATGTAAACTGAACTTTATTGACTATAAGGACTCCTTTTCCAGTCTATGATTATTTAATTGTAATTAATTATTTGCATGCAATCAAAAACTATTTTTAATAATGCCAAAGAAGAATAACTTCTTACGCGCGTACATAAGTACACGCACCCTTTTTTATCTATACAACTATAACAATTAATTATAAGCCAGGTTGTGTGTTCGAACGCTCAATCAACAATTTTGTACTAAATTTTATACTATATAGCATCATTCTCAAGTGGGGGTTGCGACCCTTGGGTAGGAGTTTATTTTAATAGGGGGTCGCAATCTGTTGAAAATAATAAATATTAACTACATATAGGTATAAAACATTCGAAAAATAGCGCGCTATGTACATATTATTATAATTTTACAGTAACGGGATCCCAAGACTGTTTTACCAAATTCTTGTTTTTTTCGTGGGTTGTGACATAAAAATAGTTGAGAAACGATTGTATACAGTAATGCCCCTAAAACACGTAGATTTATCAACTCCATAATTCGTTTTGCGTATCTTTGCACCTGATTCAATTGTATTGTTATAAAATACTACAACGTGATTTCTTATAACGCGGTCCGGGTCTACCGCATTATAGGGGCATTACTGTACATGGTCTTTTGTACATCTGTGTGAGAGTCGAAGGCAGCTCGACACTTATACTCGTATTTGCTATGTAAGTAAATTTACGGCAAAACAACCAACGAACCTACAAAAGAATTTATGTGCTAAATAAAAATGTGTACTGATTTAGTACTTTAAAGGAATTAAAATTAAGAAAAGCACATTGATATATACAGATAGATAACATATTTAAGACTATAACTGCATTTGGGCTTGATTAAGCAACATTAGTAAACAAAATAAAAAAAATTGTAATTTAATTGCTAAATGCTAGCTGATCCACGATATGTGTCAGACAGAGAGACCTGCGCGCGTACTCTGTAACTATCAATTGCGATCATGACTTTAGCTGCAATATCAACTTTACGGACATTGAAAGAACTACAACAAAATTTCATAGAAACACGTAGGGATTGGTATCACAATCGCTGTTGGGATTTACAGAGTGCCGGCACTGATAAACAGGGAAAATTGATCAACGACATATATTCAGAAATTTGAGACTTAGTGTAGTATAGTGTTAACTCACTTTCCGTTCTTAGACGAACATTTGGTCCGATCTGCGTTACGTCCTGGCTAATAAAGGTAAGACAGACTGCTATAAAGGTTTGTTGCGGAACTGGATTATTTTTAATATTTATAATTATGGGATTCACATTAATTATATCCGTTAAAAATTGTTCTAAAAGTATTTCAAAAGTTTCACCTAAACTTCGATAATATTGTACAAAATTTTCCAAGTTTTCAAATTACTTCCTCACCTTGGAGACTCAAACTGGGAAAAGCTTGGAATTTAAAATGCATTTTATTTTTCAACTGTCAGTGCCGACCCAGTAACCTTATAACTAATATATTAATTTTTATTTGAGAGGTCAATTTTACCAAAAACTGATTTGAGAGGTCAATTTTACCAGAAAACAGTTTTTGATTCTGTGAAGAGTAACAATGGTTATGGTAACAATTACCAAATTTATTATTATCATAATTGCTATCTTCTGTCCACATTTTTTAAAATAGCCAACTGGGTCTTAGCAAAAAAGGTCTTGGTTCTGTGCCCTTACGACCTAAAAACATTTTATATGTGTCACACTATCATTCAGTTCCAAGATACGCAGTCCATTGAGATCTTGTCAAAAGAGGTATATTTGAAACGAGATGAAAACCGCGTTATTCATATGTAACTTGTTAACATGTTTTTGCGCTTTCTGTTATAATAAATTGATAAAGTTCTCGCAAACAACTGACCAAGGCTATATTGATGATTCATGGCGCACTTGTAAAAATTTTCACTTACAAATGCGGAAATTTATTCATTATAAGTACTGTAAATGTGTTCGCCTGTTAGCCTTGTGATTGTGACGTGTGTTACTCTGAATAAACAAAGTTTCTTAAGGCGGAAACATACTACTAACACGCGACGCTACACCACGCCATCCGACGCATGTCAGTACTTATCAATCCCATATATTTAATATGGTCAGGTGCACATATACAACACGCCATGTGATCACACGCGGTAACATCCAATCGATTTGGATCAGCGTGTTGTCGTGTTGTTGACGCCAAGCGTCAAACGTTCGAGTTTTTGGCACAAATGTCAATTTATATACTTACATATTTTTCGATTTATTTATTTGGCGAAATGAACGACCAACAATTAACTGAGTTGGTGAAACAATATTCTGTTCTATATGACATAAGATTAGCCCAATACAGCGACCATACTGTGAGAAATAATGCATGGGAAGAAATAGCCGAACAAATGAATACAAGCGGAAAGTTTTATTAAAATATAATATTAAAAGACTTTTGTATGAGTTGCAAGTTTTTAATTTTGTCTACCTTTCCTCACTATATCAAGCTGACACGGAACGGCGCCTTCACCACCAAAATATTCCTTAAATTGTTTCTTACTGAAAATGCATACTGTGTGGAATTTCTACGAAATGGATTTAAGTCGTGGTGTCGCGTGTTGGTAATGTGCACAATGGACATCGGGTGTCGACACGTTGCGTCGCGTGGCGTTTTAGTAGTATGTTTGCACCTTAAATCACGTCTTCACGTGAATGACATTTCATTAGGTCGATAAATTGACAACGTGTGTCAGAAGTAAAATGAAATGAAATATCAGATTTAGAAATCCTAAAGAAACTTAATAAGAGAGAAACTCTATAAGAAAAATAATATTATTTTATAAAATAACAATATGTTTAAGACACCGAGCGAATTTAATGTCAATAAGTAATCAAAGGCAACATTATTAATAAGTTTATATTTATTAACAATTCGTTGCATTAACATAATTAAATGAAAAGGTGGGCAACTGGCGGCCTTATCGCTTTCGAGTGATTTCTTCTAGACAAACACTGTGGAAAAAATGCATTAAATGAGATAAGGTAAGCAAGAAGTGCAAAAATTCACAAAACATAGCTATTAAAACAAAACTAAACAGGTACAAAAATAACTAAACTAAAAAAAGGATACATGAAAACTAAAAAGTAAAATTGCACATGAATCGCGATAATACTGGAGGTGTGAAACTGTGTAAATATTTTCTATCGTTTTTATTTTCTTGTTTTAATTATCTACGTACGTTAACTTCATGTTTTTTCTATGTATGTATTATACCTAAATAAGCGTAGTAGAGTTACAGCATTGCTACGATGCACGTAGCATGTCTACGAAAAAGGATGAAGCACGTCTACGAGATTGTACGTAGCGTTAAAAATTCTTGCCGCTTTCACAAAGAATACGAGGAAGTGTAAAGATAATACGTGTACATTATGATTTCAAGTAGGCTTCATTTCGTATGAGTGTTCTTACATGAAACGTGACAAGCTTTTATATTCTTCGCTTACCACAGAATTATTTCGTTGCAGTCAATCGTGAAATTAATTTACCAAAGTTTACTTTAATTTTTATTTAAAAGCAAGATTTTATGAGAATTAATATTATATACCAAAATAATACACGATTTTACGTGAATTTTTATTATTATTTGATTAATAATATTAACAATACTAACATCATTACGTATAAGTTTAACATATTAATATTTTTCGGCTTGATTCGATTTCATTTTGCCATTCGATTAGAATTTTAGTTTCAACAAAATGAACACACGTGCCTATAAGTCTAAATAGATCACATTTATTAAACCATTCTTATCAACGCCAGTTAAAACAAGAACGTCGATAATACCAAAATAGATTTAGTCGCTTACATCAGTAATGAAAAGTTCGATTCGCAAAAATCGTTTGAAGCGAGCCAATCGACACTCGAATATTTTTAGGTTGTAATTTAGGTCTATAGGTTGCTTATAGGAGGTATAGCGTGCCCTAAAATGCGAAATGAGTCTCTTGATGTCAAGGCCCATTTCAATATCCATACAACGTGGTATGGTTCGTTTCGAAAGCATAAAGTAAGCGTAAAATTGTATGTAATACAAAATGTTAGCCAAGTTCAAATTGTTTACCAACACTGCTAAAACCAATTATATTTAAAATCTATCTATATTGTTAAATTGAAACTTAATGTATTTTTTTATAATTATTATAATTAATGCTTTGTACCTAACGAAGTAATTATTTGACATCTAATACGTATGTAAAATTCTCGTGTTAATAATTTCAAGTAAGATCATTCACATACTCCTCCGAAACGGCTTGACTGATTCTTATAAAATTTTTATGCATATTCAGTATGTCTAAGAATCCGCTACAATATATCTCTTACACCCCTAAGTGATAAGGCGTGTCCAGTTCAATTTTTTTTTTTTCTTTTGTTAGATAATTTTTGTTTGTTTTCTTTTTGAAGTTATACTTCATTAGGCGCGTTATGAAAAGTTGATGAGAGTGAAATTTTAAGATGCGCGCGCACCGTGAAACAAAATTATCAGTATGAAATTGCCCACTAACGAATTCTTTTTAAACCAGCCGGGCGCTGAGCATGCGCGATCGAGATGGGAATAAGACAATCCAAAAGTAAAAAAAAATGGAATATGCGTGACGTTAGCAGCTATTCCAAGAATTTTGGAAGACCATAATGACCTTTGTAGTACCTTTTAAACAAATAAAGGAGTTTTAATTATTTTTTCAAAGAAGTTTAGCAATGCTTTTTCACAAAGACCTATTGTTACTTAGTTAAAAGGTTATGAAACATACCTAGTTATTAAATTGAATGAATAATAATTATTAATATTAATTAATAATTGAATAATATACTAAATATTAAATAATATTAAATTATTAACGTTAAATATTTATTATTAATTATTTAATATTTTAAAAAAATAAAGAAAGCCTAGGAAGTAGGTATAACTTCTTACGCGCGTACATAAGTACACGCACCCTTTTTTATGAAACAGCATACGAAAATAACCAACAAAAATATATATACAATACAAGCCCTAACTTTCACCCCTCTAAGAAATGATATACATGGCAAAACAAAGTTTGCCATATAAACCAGCTAGTTATCTATATTAATTAATGATCTTTTTTATGCTATGATCAAGTTTAATTTAAAAATCAGCTCCGTTAAAGCAACAGTGAACTTTATATGCGAATGGTATAAACGCGATAACATCTCTCTGACTTCTCGATATAAGCACTTAGCGATATTACGATCGGTTTATCGCAGCTTATATCAATAAAAATGCTCTAAAATTCTGAAAACATTTTGATTTAAAGATTATCTGTATTTCTTTTTATATATAAGAGATCGCTAACGGGCAAGATCTATAATATACCGCCGCCCATGGACACTTAAGAATTAGTACCCTCTTTCGGTAGTGTATGGCAAAAACTGCCCAAAGAACTAAGCGTAGTTACGAAACAACGGAAACTGATGCGATGCAATTGCATAATGCACAGTCTGCCTTGATGTCCGATGATGAAACCGTTATATACTGCTTTAATATTTAGCACCAGCTGTTCTTCCGGTATCATCCTGTGAGACCCGTGTATATCACAAATGCGCACGGTACTTGTGTATGATTGAGGAGATATTTTAATAGTGAATAGTGGAATTATTGCTAAAGGCAATTTAGTGGATAAATGTATACTTAACAATTTTTTTTTTTTGATTTGCCAATTTTTATATAATAGGTGGCTCACTTAATGTTAATTGATACAGCCGCCTATTGAAACTAACATTGCCAAAGGTCTCGCAAGTGCGTTGCTGGCCTTATATTATAAATCTTCTACCACCAACCCCATTTTTAACAACGACACTATAGCTAACTACTAGGCAAAACAACGTTTGCTTATACAACACTACACTTCTGCTAACATTAAAACAAGCAGTAATAAAAGCTTACATAAATAATAAATAAATGATAAATGATTTATTTTGTGTAAGTAGGTTTGTACAAACACTTTTACACGTCAAGCATATTTTTTTTAAACTAGATGAGTTCGTCGTTTCCTATCTGACTACTCTGAGAAGAAACGCCGAAACAAACTCAGAGGTAACAGTCTCTTTTAAAGTCCAGACATAACAAGATTATGTGAAGACCATGTAGATTGCAGTCTGAAATGGTCTTTTGAGGAAAGAACTACACAGATTGAGTGGACCTGTCGAGTCAGTGCACGCATTTGTCAGTAATCGTGCAGCTCAACTCAAAACTTAAGGAGCTTAACAATTCGACTAACAATACCAAAGAAAAGACATTTGGGTAGGCCGCATAAATTCCTCAAACTGTCAGACTATGACTAAAACTGAGAAAAAGGATAAAAAAAAAAAAAAAAAATATTGGTTGTTTGTAAAGTAGGTTTACGATCGAGATGTTTACGTGATAACGTCTTATTGGTGATATAAGTTTTTGGGAAGTAAGGAATTAATGAAGATAAATTTTTTTTCAAATTTTAAATTACATCTATCGTTTTATTCACACTTTTGATGATAAATTTCGGGTGTAAAATGACAAGTTTACTTATTCGACTATGATATACATTTTTCTTACAAAACTTAACCGCACGAGAAAATCTCCATTCGTTTGTATGCCGCTAGAGTGAGATGAGACGGGAGATCGGTCCGTCTCTCTCTCGTTATACCTGCGATCGCGCTCGTGAGGTTTTGGTGTGACACAAGTTTCTGAACATGTCACCCGACTAAAACGATTTTAAAGACGTTATCACGTCAAAAACAATGATCCACGTAGTCTTCACATTCACAACAATTAAAAATAGTATAAGTAATACGTTACAAAGTGTTACATGTTTTGTAACAAACAAAGTTATTCAACCAGGGCTTGTCACAAACCTCAAATCATTTTAACTTTCCCGCCGCGGGATTGGGGACTTGTTAAAAATTACGCGCAAAGTTCGTTAAATAGGTTACAGCAAAGTTTACACAAAGTTCTAATTTGGTTTTATGTAAATCTTATATAAAGTGAAACCCGTACATTGAATATATTTATAAGATATTATATATGTAAGGTTCCTTCTTGGCGTCTGGTGTTCAGCTGCCATTCCAGGTATTTCAAAACAGCTACTAACGTTTTGGGGAGGGCGGAGGTAAGCTCTGTAATATGAGCTCCTTCAACTAATCATACAAGGCAGGTAGAAGGAGTCCTGGCCGCAGAGGCACGTCTTGGTTGAAAAACTTGAGACAATGGTTTGATCAAAGCACCAAGTCATTGTTTAGAAGCGCGGCATCCAAAATTAAGATAGCCATGTATCTTCTATCTTCGCATTAGTATAAGATCCCGAAATACAACGACCTTCACCGAGAGTAATTTTTTTAATTTTTTTCTCAATCAATATTTTAAATCAGGGTAGTATTATATATGTATCACTATAACTTTCTTTTTTACTTAAGATGTATATATACTTTAGTGTCACATAAAAAATATACCACATAAATAATTAATTGATTAAAAACAACCTAACGTTTGCATATTCTATGGGCTTCATACTTTCGATTGGTATAGAATTTAGTAATTAGTTTACAGACTAATGGGAAAACAAAAGAGAGCTTCTTATAAATATTAATATTAGAGAAAAGACGGTTTCGGTAAATCATGGATTAATAATCATTTGTGGTTTGAAAATATTGTATAACTTTCATTGAATTTTAGTTTGCTTTGCAACATTGTTGTAATTGTTTGAAATACAAATACCATTGTCAACTGGAATCATTATCAGAGAAGTCAGGATGCTAGCATATCTATATATCCCTTCAGTAAAAGCGAATACAGGCAATATATGTAAGCATTTACTCTTGGCTAAAAGGCATTCATATAAAAACGTATTGCGTAAAAGTGGATCGTAAAAAGATTTACGAGTTAGGAAATATTTAACTTAAGATGTGTGTGAATTGAAGATGCTTCGAATATTTTAAATCCTATTTTATTTAGCTATAATAATGTTTTCAGTATAAAGTCAATGCACTATTTTATTGCACTTACACTAAGCATTTTAACACACTTTAAATTTGACATTATTTTTGACTCCTTGTCACAATTTTTTCTTAAACAGTTTAAATATCAAAACTTCAAGAATATTGGTTTGATAGATATTGAGACAAGATATGATAATTTTTATTCTCAAACTCAAAATATCTGTAAACGTTTTTGAAATTCATAAGCCCTAAGACGCATCTAAATTGAAAAAACGAATTTTGATTTGATTTGATTCAAGTATTCGTCAAATTTATAAAAAGCTTTATTGATTAATTTACGTTTAGCGAGGGCTTTGAATTTATTCAGTGATAATTCTCTAATTTCGCTTGGGAGTTTGTTGTAAAAGCAAATACAATAATGAGGCATTTATATTAACAAAACAAAAATAAACATTCTTGTAATGACTAAATGTCATATAACCCCTAGATGGGGCAGGGGCGTCCACAGTGAGTCTCCATCGCGTTCTGTCTTGAGCCTCGTATTTTACCTCGCTCCAAGTATTTCTGACTCTCTTTGCCTCATCTGCTGTACGGCGCCAGGTTTGCTTGGGACGGCCACGAAACGGCCACGGCCAAAGATATCAAGAACCCGCAAGGAAGTTCTTGATTGGAATCAAGCGTCTTCTAGGGGATATTTGGAATCTCTTCGGAGTGTATGGCCTAACGATTTGTATTTAAGGCTACTACTAAATAAAAAACATAGCTGGCAGTTTTGACTGTGCTTTAGCAATCATATCAGTCATTGACATGATACGTATAAAGCACTTAGTACAAAAATAAACGCGCGAGTTAAAAGCTAAATAAAATTGCGAAAAAATAATATTGCTCTATTGAATTTATTCATTTAAGTTTATTACTTTTTTGTAGCAGACTCTTCTGAGATAAGTGTCAGCGAACGCTTAATGGGAATCCAACACGAAATGCTTAATAAATATTTATTTCTACACGCAAAAATTAAAATTAAAGCATTTGTATATATTATTGTTATATTGATTATATATTTCTGCAGCAGATTTTAGAGAATTGTTGGCCTAGGACACCGGGTTGCTTTAGACCCAAAAAGTCGTAAAGTACTTGCGTATTAGATTGACAAATGATCATGAAACAATCAGAAATCTGAGGACTTGACCTAAAAAAGTTTTAGCGCCACTGATTTATTTATATAAATAGAAAAAATTCAGCAAATATTATACAACGGTTTTGTCGGTTTTGTACTTGTATTTTCGGGTTTGCGCAAACAACATTCGCTGATCAATTTCCTAGATTCGTTTTGCAAATAAAAAAATATATACTGGCATAGTTTTTGACTTAACCAAACACTTTTAAATATAGTCTTTTTTGTCATATTTGTATTATTACTTAAAAAGAGTATTTAAATTTAACCTAATCTATATACCTATAGTTTCTTTATCATACAGCTAATTAATTAAATTTCACTAATATACTTGAAAGGACTATTTAAGATAAAGGCTTGTAATAATGTCTGTTTAGAATGACATTTATTTTCTTATTGCCGTACACTGAACACTTTAAAGTAAATTTATAATAAACTTTATGATAAATGATTTATTTCTGTAAGTTGGTTTTTACAAACACTTTTACACGTCAAACATATTTTTTTTTAAACTAGATAAGATCGACGTTTCCTATCTAACTACTCTGAGAAGAAACGCCGAAACAAACTCAGAGGTCAGATTCTCTTTTAAAATCCAGACATAACAAGATTATGTGATTATTTAACGCAGCAAATTAATGATATTTGAATAATTTGACAAGCAATAACAATGAAGTAAATTTAACATTTAAATGTTGAAAACGTTCCCTTAAAGGGTATTAAATGCTGTCATTAGAAAGAGGTCATTAAGATCTATCTTCGGCACAAGACATCTATTTTAGAATGCCAACCATTTATCACCAAAATGGTTAATGCATTTGTGGGAAATGATTTAGGGCTTAGAAATCAGGTTCATGAGACCACAACGTAATTCACATTTGTTCAAGGTAATTTATAGATGTGTTTATATACATTACAACCGAACGAATAGTTGTTAATTAAATAAAAAACGTGTGTGTACTTACTTATGTACACGCATTAGAAGTTATACTTCTTTGGCGTAACAAGATAAAAATCTTGAAAAATTTGATTTTACGTTTGTAGAAAAAACGACCCTAACAAAAAAAACTAAAATGTTGACTATAGCTAACTTCAGGATGTCGGTTTTTTGTGACGGTGTGCGCGCGCATCGTAAAAATTCACTCTCATCATTTTTCTCTTTTATCATTGTACCCACCTATGTGCTATTGTGCTAATGCATCTATTGTGCTTTTTAAAAATTGTGTTCTCTGTAAATATCTGCATGTGTTACGTTAATATCCCTGTTAAAAAATCGAATGATTTTTCTATTTTTTTATATATTTTGTTTGTCTAATTCCCCCTAAAATTGTCGGAGGTATTAAGTAACGTATGTGTATATATTATTATTAGCTGAGTAGCATATTATAGATATCACTAATAAAACGTAAACTAATGAAAAGCGTTATATATTATATCAAACAAAAATGTAATAATTTTCCTATGCTGATAGTAAAGCATTACAGGAAAATTCTTTTGCCAGTTCTCTTAAAATGTCCATTGTTCTATGTAGTTCATTCTTATGCATTGTGTCATATATACCTGCTTTTATCACCTACAAGATTTACAAAAAATCTGTACATTCATCACAACCGCAAATTTTCCAAACACGCTTTAACTTACTCTAACTAAACACGCTAGAGCCTAGGGGTCCCCTAATATCAGTATTGCGGTCTCCTCATGAAACCCTTAACAACAACTGAGTAGCTTCCTTTTTGGTACATCTAAATAATTGGAGAGTCAAGTAAGTCATTGTGTTCTGACAGGCAAAAATTTCTTTGTTCCTTCTTTTAGAAATTCGTACTATTAGTAATTTCTTTTACTTGTTATTAAATATAGCTCAAGTCACACTTTCATAATTTTTTGTACAATTTTCTCTAAGAATATTACAAGCTAAGCGCAACTTAGTATTCAAAATGGCGGAAGATGTGAAATATTCATAGAAAATCTTGCGGGAAATGACGTAGTGGATATCACTTTTTTGTCGTAATAATTTGTGGAACTTTTTCTTGCGAATATGTCTAAAAACTTCGCTTAAAGTGTCGAAAACAATATCGACGATGCGACTTTGAATTACTCAGCAAACATCGAAATTTATTTATAAATGAACGTCAACATTAAAATAATAATAACAGGCTCATAATACTACTAAGAATATGTCGCAAATATAAAAATTAGTTTATTTGTGAATTTAGGAACACTGATAAATAAATAATTACGGCAAAATATATTATAGATAGCTGACACTGCGACGTTCCCGCGCCGTGCAAGTCGATGGTCGGGGAAAATAAAGTATAATGCAGCGAAAGCCAGTTAAGTTAATCGTGCGTTCATACCCCGTGCTTGTTCCGGGAACTCTTATTAAAGGTCTGTTACTACTTAACACTTTATTCTTGAAAACAAATTTAAACTTCTAAAAGAGTTAATTGATTGAATAATGCTAGTCGTCTTACCCTCCTCCGATAAGCACAAATCTGGCACGGCCGCAGTGCATGCGGAAAATGATAAACGGCTCAAATATAAGAGTCTTCCCTTCAACTTCGATTTTGTTCCCTTTGTACTCTTGGGCCGTGGGATTGTGCACAGGCGCTAATTAAATATTTAAGTTGGCGCCTGGTAGATAGTACTGGTGACCCCAAAGCTGGTGCTTTCCTTGCTCAACGAATGAGTATCGCAATACAGCGAGGAAATGCTGGCAGTAACGTATACTGCCACAGGGACCAAACTTCTTAAATTTGGTTTAATTTAAAATTTATTAATTTTTAATAACTATTAAAATATTATTGTAAACTATCTGGCCTGGAGAACATCGTACCGCCTAACAGTCGATTCTTTATTTTTTTTAAATACTTATTCTGCTATTCGAGACACCGGTCTAGCTAGTAAGATAAAAAAAAGAAAGGTAAAAATAAAAATTTACATTCCCGGAACCTCTCCACTAACACATGAACTTTATGATATGGTATTAAAATTCAAATTGCCTTTAAATATTATTACTAATTTTTTGTATGGGAATATAGAAAAGTGTTGTTTTTAGACTTTTTCACTCAATTTTTTAATTTTTCTCCCCGTAAGAACCATCCTCGTACTTCAAGAAATATTACAAAAGAAGAATCAGACAAATCGGTCAAGCCGTTTTCATGTTATGTCGTGACAACGGAAAACGGGTTTCATTTTTTTATATATAGATATAAATAATATTTGTGTGATGGAAATAAATTTTCTTACTCTTGATTGAATTGATTTTGATAGCAAACAAACATGCTTTTTACACATTACATATATCTCCGAATAAATGGAAAAGGCGATCTCAGTAAAAATACAGGAGCAATCATGACATTCGTATTCCCTTGGGTCAAATGGCGCAGATTTTCAGGAAAGCAATAAATTTTATGTTGATTACACTCAAACCGCTAAAGATTTCGTATTGTTCGAAGGTAGTTTTTATATCCGTGATTTGTCTTACTTAATGAGGGTATTTCTTGTGGAAAAATATCACCATATATATTTATTTGTTAAAGTTCACCGTATCATACATAATGTTAATCTATAGTATATTATGTAACAAGCTATCTTTTCTAAAATACATGACCATTATGGAAAAAATAAATGTTACTAAAAATAATTATCATTATTTTGGATCATGTATCTAATAGGCACTTGAGCAGTGTTGGCCTAGTGACTAGACTAGACTAGACTTTCATCCCTGAGGTCGTAGGTTCGATCCCTGGCTATGCACCAATGGACTTTCTTTCTATGTGCGCATTTAAAATTCGCTCGAACGGTGAAGGAAAACATCGTGAGGAAACCGACATGTCTTAGAACTTAAAAGTCAACGGCGTGCGTTAGACACAGAAGGCTGATCGCGTACTTGCCTATTACATTACCAGATGATCATGAAACAGATACAGAAATCTGAGGCCCAGACCTAAAAAGGTAGGATTAATTTATCTAATAGGCACTGAACATTGCTTTTCTTTATTAGCCCACTACCAAATAATGTCACAATCTATCAATAAATCGTATCGTTGTATATAGATAACGTTGCGGCTTGTTCAGTTACCACTGTTAGACAATAGATTACATTTCTATAGTGAAGAATTTTTATCTCAATTCAGTAATTATTACGTATAATTTTATTCCCTACATTACTCATTCGCTTCGGTTGGTTGTGACTGGAGACAGGCTATTCACGATACAGCGCAATCCAACTTTTCCTTTTTAATATCTATATTCCAAATCCCAATTTCTTTTAAGAATGTTTGAAGTGTTGGACTGGGTCACACGACTCAACTTTCGACTTCAAAATTTCAAATTGGCTATCTTTCTCACTTTACAACTTTTTGACATAAGTTGTAATGTTTCCATAATACAAAACATAAAATAATATACATACTATACATACGTTACACGTCGAAGCAACGGCGCTAATGGATATATAGTGATTCTATAGCCACTATTATTATTAAAAGTTATTTATGAGCCCTGTGTCATAATTATGACAGTGACAGCTGATAGTAACGACTTTGCTCCGACATATTATATATTAATATTATGGAGAAGAAAGATATGTTTTTGTTTATAAATGCCATATTTTTGAAAACTTCTTTAGCGACGTTGTACAGTTTTTTTTGAATGGGTAAAAAATGTTAAACTCGCGTCAGGACACGTGACCTGATCGAAAATTAGTAAGACGGGTGGAAAATAGACAGCGCAATAAAAAAATATGATATGATAGTACTTGTATACTGATAATTAAAGCAATTCGTGCAAAATTATTGCCTAACCATTCCAAAATATCAAAAATGCACAAAATTAATTTTCAAGTTTTCACCTCTGCCGGCACTCCCGGAGTGCAACCCGTCGTTTTTTATTGTTATAATAGCCTCGCATAAAATAGTTTTATATTGCATGTTTACCTTCCAAGCAAATATTTGCAGCACACACAAAAAACATAATTATTTTTTATTCACTTTCTATTCTCGGGAAATTAAGCGTATAAGTGCTAGTAAGTTATTTTCTATATTTTTGGGCCGATGCCATAGAAACAGTTACAAAGAGGGTTCAAATTCACGACCTCCTATTTGAGATACCACAAACTAACTATGAGCTGTAAAAATATTTGCATTTTTAACGTTTAAAGAAATACGTGTTAATTTTAAATTAAATGCTTTTTACAAGATCTCCCGAATGTAGGTTAGGTTAAAATAGAACCTCGCCAAAGGGCAGCCGTTGCTAAAGATAAAAGATTAAGATGTCTTACATGAAACTGGGAATTAGAAACATGAGATTACATAAGCTTACTTCAGGAAAAGTATATAATTTTTTTAAAAATAAATCACATTAACTGCCAGTTTCCAAATCAAGGGCGTAGATCGGACGAGATATTGGCAATAAACTCTTTTGAATCTTAAAGGTTTGTGTTCCTCATCACATGTTAAACCAGTTAATAATAGTAATTTTATAAAAAATAACTATCAAATAAATAAGAAACTGGACGTTCCCCTCTACACTACACTGGAATTACTGTGGAGAAAGTTCATTTGAGAGTGAATATATAGTATAATTAAAAGGATTAAAAATAATAGAATATAAATGATAATATTTGGTTAGACAGATATTATTTTCCTTCGCATCGATGCTCTGATAGTGCTCGTTCAGCGTATCTCGTTACTCTGTTATTCGAAAGTCACTTCAGACGAGTCTTGGTTAAATTAATAATATTTTCATTTTATAAATAATATATTATAAATTGGTTTTTGAAGCAAAGCGTTTAAGATTTGAGATTTTTATTAACGATGTGGTAAGATTCTAAACGTTAATTATGAATAACATCTCACTTTATTAGTATGCTGACCCCATAACATGTATACACAATACACATGTATAAACATACAACCAAAGAGTTACAAAACAAACTGTTCTGTCACTGATGACACATATATCGCGAAAGTGTCTAGTCTAGTGACAGTTAAGCCCGACTTCTAGATCAAATGCTACAAACTCTTCTTATCATCTATTGAGATTCAAAAAGTCAAAAGAAAAATTATTTATTCATATAGGTAACACTTATGAACGTCAAAAAAGAAATATATATTAAATGCTTCTAATTTTACATTTACTGCCAGTCCTCAAGTCAAGGGCGTAGAACGGAAGAGAGTGGGAAAATTGTAATAAAACATAAATATTTATTTATTTTAGATTTATGCGATTCGAATTATCAGCGACATTGTTTCACTGTTCTACAATTTTGACCCTTACCATACCTGTTCCGTGACTTACTATTCAACATCAAATTTCTCATAATATTTTGGTTAGTTGGTTTATTTAGTCTTACTTTATATAGTAGGGGGGCAAACGAGCTTGCAGGATAAAACACTTAAGAACACGGACGAATATATTATACGTAGTTAGAAATATAAAAACAGTTTATAGTTTATCTTTATATAGAAAATAGATTTGCAGAGATAAAAGACATAGACACCTAACAGTCGAACTTAAATAGCCAGAGAATTAATGATGGCTGTCAAAATTCCGTCCCGTCTGAAAACTCCATCAAGCAAACACCGAGGCCATTCGGAGCATCTGCTTCCTTCTCGCGGTATTGAATTTCCCTCCCTATAAGTGTTGCCATAAGAATCTGTATTTATTTCAAACAAAGGAGTTCGTATCAATGTTACAAGATATATCGATTGAAAGTTCTCCCATTATGGGAATCTGCGTCTAATGTTCAAGAAGAAGAAAGCATGATTAGATCTATTGTGTTCAATGAAAGTAAATATCATATTATTAAACCAAATAAACCTAAGAAGTTAGTTAAAGATAGTCCATTAAAGCTTACTTTTAGCTAAATGTAAGCTAAAATTGATCTTATTTCATCAAAAAAAATTAATAATTGCTCATCTAAATCAAAAATCTATACTTAGTATTGTCTTTTATTGACATAACTTTCACACATTTATAATAAAACAATTTTTTACCGATTGAAGACACCGTGAGCCATTTCTGCCAAACCCTCCATCTTTTAGTCGATACCAACTCCGGGGAAATAAATACAGATAATACTACTTTCTCTACAGCTGTGATACTTTTTGACATCCAACACTTTTTGTCTTCAGTCACCGTGACCACGCACGCTGTAAAGCACGCGAAACGTCGGTTAAATTTAAAATTATGAAAAATAATTGTAAAAATTGTTTTATTATAAAAATCTATACTTACAGACATTACCTGTATCATAGTTACAATATAATCTGTGAAATCCAAAATCTATTGTAATGTTGAAATTTGAATTGGTTTAATCAGGGATAAAGCTCAAACATGCAATATTGTATTTGTTATTCCTGATATTGATTAAGTACTTTTTTGGTCAATCGCAATGAAATGAAACGCGCCATTTTCGCCTTTATTTGAGCGTACTAAAATTAAGAGTACAAATTTGAATTCCAACTCTAGCTAGGCTATTTTCAATTCCTTAGTTTTATTGTAAAATAAAGGGTTATTTTTCAGCGTCTAATTATATATTTATTTAGATTTTCATCATTTGTTATGTGAGAAAAATTCTAAAACGTGTTTTACCTTGTATTTAGTCGTGACTTCTCAGACTTAAACACTTGACTTTTAAAGTGTTCTGACTCAAAGCGCGCAACACAGCTGTAATTATAAGGAACAATTATTTTCTCGTATATTGTTCTGTAGGGAGATAGAAGTCTACGGTGCAATCATTTTGACATTTGAGAATAATTAAATTCTAACTTTATCTTTAAAAAACTATTGGCGCTACAACCTTTCAATATGGACCGCAGATTTCTGTAACCGTTTCGTTTTATTAATATACAAATAGGTGATCAACCGTCTATGCCTAAGCACGCCATCGACATTTTTGGCAAGGCATGGGCCATAGACAGAAAATCCATTGAAAAGCCGGGACTTGAACTAACGACCTCAGGGATGAGAGTCGTATACTGAAAACACTAGGGCAACACTACTTATATATAATTATACGCCATATTCTAACGTTTTATTGTTTAAATTGAATATTTACGTAAACTGACTCAAATATTAACTGGAAGGTTTAAGAAACCGTTAAGTTATGGCATACTGTAAGAGTTTGTTTATATGGTTCATGATCATTTATTAATCTAATAAGCAAATAGGTCATCAGCCTCCTGTGCCTGACGCACACCGTCGACTTTTCGGGTCTTATGTTTAATTCGCACATAGAAATAAAGTCCATTGGTGCACAGCTGGGGATCGAACCTACGACTGGAGGATCAGGGATTAGAGTCGCACGCTAAACCTAGGCCGACACTGCTCATTTTTTTAGTATTTATAAAAATTCGACTTAAGTTTTTTCAAGAAAAGAGCGTACCAATTCTTAAAGACCAAAAATCTAAACTAAAACTAAAGATGCGCATTCCATTGTCATTCGTCAACAGTATTTCAACACGCGTTATTTTAAATAATCTTAAAAACTTCTATGTTTTTATAAACCGGTATGTATATAAAATATTAAAAAAATATAGCTCACCCGGCAAATATCGTTTAACGTTTATTTCTAGAAAACATTTTTTTAGTTCAATAAAAATAACTATCTACTACAATAAAAATAGGGGTTAATCGTAGAGGGGAGACCATTAAGGGTTGTATGATATATCATAAAAAAATAAAAACAAAAGGTTTTGTCTAAGAAATAAAAATTTAGGGGTGGGACCACCCTTAATGGTGGATGAAATCACAGAATCTCAGAATTACTGAATATGCATAAAAACATTCATAAGTATCGGTCAAGCCGTTTCGGAGGAGTATGGGAACGAACATTGTGACACGAGAATTTTATATATTAGAAATGCTTTAGCTAATTGCCCGAATTGTCGTCGGAGACATTAAGTAGCTTATGTTCATATTATATAGCTTAAGTAACTAGAACGATTAAGGACTATTTATATCTTTAAAACAAATTGTATAAAGAATCTCTCTTAATATTTTGTTCAACATTATTACTTTGTAGTTCGTCTGTTACGTTCATTCCCTAAAACTTTATACATAGTAAATTCTATTTTGAAGGTTGCGTACCAATTCCTTGAATTCGTCAAAACTAGGAAAATAGCCTATTGTAGCTGAGTTCCGTTGTTCTTAGTATAATTATAATTATTAATTAAATAAATAATATTAATGGTTTAATCTGAGTGCAGTTAGTTTTTCTTTGCTTAAATGCATTTACCAGATTAAAAATTGATATACTGTACAAAAAATTGATTTTTTAGTTTTTATTAGTTAATAATAGTTATTATTCTTATGTTTGATTAGATTAATTTAGAAATCAACGTAAGCTTTCATTCATGTGGAATTTTATGGGGTAAGCGTAACTCTATCTCCGCAGTAATCTTACATCACTGTAAATTTTTTTTTTTAAAGTAATAAGATTGAAGATACTACTAAAATTATTTTTGGATACGAATTATATATATATTGTCTACAATAAATAAATATCAAAATATAAAACCATTAAACTACTATCAAACCTTACTCCAAGTAATTATATTCGTCCTTATCAAATATTGAATAAAACCTCTAATTATTTTTATACATAACACTTATTACTGGCCGAAATGAAAAATTTGAAAAACGAATCCGTCAAATCGACTGCGCTGTCAGCTTTCGCGCGCGGCGCGAGTGGTCTTGTCGGCACTTTAGCGGGCACTGCCTTTGCGGCAGGAGCCTGCGTCACAGATAGACCCTGGCGCCTTTTGCGGGATCCTAATTAATGGCCAAGCGTGACGCGGACACAGATGATGTCAAATCTCACGGAGTGACGATTTATTTCTTGGATTAATGAAACTTTTTGCAGAATTTGTTTAACCTTTCGTTATTAATGATGGCAATTTTCTAAAAAACACGTTTAATCTTATTGAATTCTTATTTTACTTTGTTGTACTTATATAGGTTGTGAAGACTCGTGATTAAAGGATGTAAAAAAATATATGGTTTTTCGTTTTATGTGCTCTAAAGGGAATGGTAAGTTAGAACAGCCAACATTGGACGTGAATCCAAAACTTGTTACATTTGCAAAGCTTTATGGCTGTAACTGTTCACTGTGAGGAAAAATGCGACGTGAAATTTAGCCTTCTCGCATTCAAAATACGAAAAATTGCTTAAAAACTTCAACGTTTTCCATTCAAAAGTTTAAATAATTAAAAATTCCTATTTTAAATAAATAATCGGAAAATTTTGTTAATTGTGTTAAGGTTTTAGGTGTGTTTTGATTCGTCTAACATAGCAATAAATATAACCAACATAAAATATGTTATTAAAAGTTGGTTTTGCATAGAATTTTCCGAGTTTTTCCTCGCTACGCATCACTGCCCGCATTGTTATTCTTTGATACAGCCCGCAACGGAAAACTATTACTATCTTTTGTACCTACCAAATGTAATCAAAAAAGTAAATGAATAAATGTTCACATAAAATCAGAAGGTTCTTTTCTTTGTAATGTAATATGTTTTTTACTTCTCCGTTGTTTGCTAAGAGCTACAATACTTCTAGTTCTGATTGGTTGAACAAAGATGTTCTTGGTCTATGGCAGTGTTTTCCAATTCTTGGTACCTACGTGGTGTACGTGAAGTTGAATCAAGGGTTACGCGCGGCTATTAGTAAAAACAATTGCCACATCAATACAAGCTTTCGTGTTTATAATATCAGTAGGAATGCTCTTATAAGGGGTACGCAGGTTTGAGGTGAAAAACTAATTAGGAACAACTGGTCTATGTAAAAATTGTCATACAATAAAATAATCTAAATAAGATAATTGCTGTTGACTACTTAGGTACCTGCCAGGAAAGTACGTCATAGTCGCTGGGCGTTCTTAATATCATATAATGAAACCCCTTACTTTCTGTGAATAAGACGTAACTATTACACCACACAATTGTAATATGTGTATACGGGGCTTCCCAAATTTATGAGACATGAAGGGAAAGCACCATGTATGTTTTTAATTTGATTAAAATTATTAATTTTACGTTGTTCCTTTCTTTTAAAATACTATGTTACTTAAAAAGTGTTATTCGTTTTTGGCCATTTTGTCGATAGCCAACATAAAGTAGGGGTGTATTTTTTTACATTAAAGTCGGTTCGATTCCCAGATGAAGCAAGTAATTTTATAAAATCGTTGAATGCAGAATTACTAACTTTTAAAAATAACAAACTCTTCTCAAAGTACTTTCCCTTCATGTCCCATAACTTTGGGACGCCCTGTATAGATACTTAGATCACTAGTAACTGTCACTTAAGCCAGGTAATAGCACAGTCTGTTAAATAATTTAAGATAAAGATTTTCAAATAAAGTCAAACTTGTTTTCACTCTCCTGAAACATTTCTGCTATATATACTAAAGGCTTTAGGATGCGTCTCCCATCTGGCATTGAGAATGTACATAGTAGTCCAAATCACTTATCGTCAGATGAGTCTCCGGCCCGATTGCCCCCGGCTTAAAACAAAAAAAAAAGTGTAACTAATATATTTCTTGACCTTTACGAACCACTTACCTACTTACTTCTGAAATTAACAATCACTGCCAGTTCTCAAGTTAAAGATGTAGTAACGGACACGAGTACATAATTTTTATTCATAACTATTTTCATATATTTATTTACTTACACTTTTTTGCTTTATAATATAAATTTTTTACAAAATTACATGTAAAGGAAAGGCACTGACGGCCTTATCGCTTTCGAGCGATCTCTTCCAGGCAACCCCTGTGAGATAAAAAAAATAAATGTATTAAAATACAAGAAGTGCAAACATGTATTACAAATAGTTGTTCAGAAAAAGAAACTAAACAGGAACAAAAAACCAACTAAACTAATAAAGGATACATGAAGAAAAAAAAAGAATAATAATAAAAAGTGCACATGAATCATTATAATTTAATTCAAGATCAGTCTCACATTAGTTAGTAGGTATTATTAAAGTATATCAAGTAATTACTACAAAAAAAAAAAACATCTAAAACCTTAAACCCTTTAGCGGAGTCTCAGCAGCATTTTCTCGCTTTTCTTCTTATAGCTTGTTGTAAGAAAAGCGAGTGAGTATCTACCATGACTCAAACCTTACAGTTAGTACAGTGAGCTCGTTTTAAAATATTCTTAACAGAAATTAAGTTCCTCTACGCGACCAAAAAAAAAATATATTTGGAAATAGATTGAATCGTTTCGGAAAAATTCTCAATTTTCCATTATACCGGTTACTTGGTGAAATTGTTTGAAAATTCGGTTATGTGGTGGCTCACGTGGAAAATTGAGGTTGCCAAAAGCTGTTCTATTATGTATCGGATGAAAATTAACTGTTACAATATATTGTAAAGATAAATTAAATCATAAGGCATTGTATATACTATTAGGTATAATTTATGATTTTTCAAATTGTATAATTTGTTAAGAAATCGCGTAGATTATGCTTGTGTTAGTAAATTATTAGCTTTTAGGGTTTATATTTAGTGTTTTGCTCCGAAATCCAAGTTGATCCTAGGTCAACGATATTTGAATGAAATGAATGGTACCAAACATGTACCAAACGAACCTTTTTAAAATAATTAAAGACCAAAACTACCTTTTGGATCTGGGACTCAGATTTCTACATCTGTTTCGCGATCATTTGTTTTTTCAAATAGCCAAGTTGGTGATCTGTCTTCGTGCCTGAGGAACGTGTCTAAGGCAAACCAGTTTCCTCATAATATGAATCACCGTACAAGCGAGGGTTATAGTATAAATAAATCAGTGGCGCTACAACCTCTTTAGGTCTGGGCCTCAGATTTCTGTATCTGGTTCAAGATCATTTTTTCAATCTAATAGGCAAGTAGGTGATCAGTGTCCTGTGCCTGACACCCGCCGTTGACTTTTTGGGTCTAAGACATGTCGGTTTCATCACGGTGTTTTCCTTGACTGTTCGAGCGAATGTTAAATGCGCACATAGAAAGAAATTAGTGCACAGCCGGGGATCGAACCTACGACCTCAGGGATGAGAGTCGCACGCTGAAGTCACTAGGCCAACACTGTTCACATTCAACATTTTCCTCGCTAAAATTTAGTATAAAATGAATAGAACCACGTGTAATAAACATTAATACTGATACGGCTTTTCACAACAACTAATGAGAAAATATACACCCGTTTATAATGAAACGAGGTGTAGTTTATTGTTAACTAGAAAATCGTATTACATTCCTTCACTTAAGATCGCAGTAGACCGCATTTTCAGCATCGATCTGTCTGTTTTACGGCGTAAACACAGTCCGACAAGGGCGTAGAACAGACAAGCAAAACTGGAAAGAAACAATGGTAATATTTAAAATTCTCGTGTCGCGGTGTTTGTGGTTAAACTCCTCCGAAACGGCTGGACCGATTCACATGAAATTTTGTGTGCATATTGGGTATGTCTGAAAATCGGACAACATCTATTTTTCATCCTCCTAAATGTTAAGGGTAGTCCACCCCTAAATCTTTTTTTTTTCTATTTTTAGATCTTTTTTTATGATACAGCATTAAAAAATACATACAACCCCTAACTTTCACCCCTCTACGATCAACCCCTATTTTTTTATTATAAAATATGATATACATGGCAAAACGACGTTTGCCCGTTCAGCTAGTCTTTATAATTTATATACGATTTACACACTTGAATTATGCGACATTATGCGACAACTATAAACTAATTATGTAAAATTATCATGCAAAAAGAAATACGATGAACCCAAAAAGTTTTTATGCCAAATAATTAAACCTCTACTTGCCTACAATTAATTGTGACAATTATTTTTCCTGATTAAGCGACGGCTGTAACGACAAAAAGCCTAACGCCCACGTAGGCTGAGATGGCAAAAAGCTTACATTGCGAAAACTGAGTAATTGACTTGTCACGCTGATAAGTGCTGTTTTTGCCAAAGAGATCTCTAGCAAATTACAAGTAATGTAAGTATTTTATGAATATACTGGTACTGGCTCTTGATATTGCAAACAAACTTTGTCTTCGCCGTGACATATGGTCTCCATGTCCAAAGAAACCGAGTTCTTCAAGAATATTTGAGTTGCTCACCGTGCAAGACTCTAAGTAAATAGTAAATGTTAATATATAATTACTGTTTCTAACTTATTGTATCCTGTGCTGACTTTGTGCGTTAAGCGTGTGACTCATAGCTTGTAGCCGAGCGTTAGAAGTCACGGATGTGCTCAGTTCTGCGCTATGGAATCCTTTTATGTGAAAATTCGGTAGATGTGAATAAAGTTTTTATTGCTCAGAAAATGTATTAAAGCTATTATCGGCGTTGGACCTCTTATAAACTGTAGAACAAATTTTTACGAACTCGGTATGACAGTACCAAGTTTGTATATCTTTGATGCCGTCATGACTGTAAAGTAGCATCCAAAATTTTTCAAAATATATTATAAAGAAACTTGCCTGTATACAGGGTGGCCAAAAAGTCGTGGATCTAACGCAAATAGGGGATAGATGACTTCATCAGCGGCAAAAAATTGTTCTACGGGAGGTCTCTAAGGTCAACCCCTGCAGAGTTATGCTTTATTTTGGTTTTTATATGAAAATTGACTTTGTTTACTAATTCTTATTAAAATTCGAAAATACCTACATTCTGTATCTTTCTCATAATAGAAACAGGGTTTGATTCTCATTATCGAATCATATCTAATAAAAACTTATCCATCATTACCTATTATCTTACCCATACGGGATACCGCAGTAAAGTTCCACATCAAAGTTATCCCAAGCTAAGCAACTGCCGACTCCCAAACGGGTAAGTTACGAAGTTAGTAAGTGCCAAATATATACGATACGTTGAGAGCTTAAATTATTCATGTGTTCTCAGATGTGCACAAACAGATCAATAAAATATGTATTATGACTCACTTCTTAGTGTCTAATACTCTTGTAACATGTTAAAATAATAACGTAAATTCCAATGATGTATGGTGAAGACAATTTCTGTTGCGGTTTCATTAAGAACTTTGCGTCACATGATTTCTCTCCGGGAATTTATAATAATTTAGGCATAATGGCTTTGTTATTCTTCTTTTATATTAAATATAATATTATTTGGTAATAATTCATAACTGTGTTTTATGTTTATGTTTGAATTTGTATTCCGTTTTTGGCTTTTGTGTTTATTGTAATTGTTTAGATATTGTATAATAAGTAGCTGTAGGAATATTGATATGCAAATAAATAAATATGCACTACACTAATCGATAATTGAATAAACCTCTCTGAACAATAATATAACTTTATAGAAAAGGGGGTATACGGACAGGAAGCTCACCTGATGTTAAGTGATACCGCCGCCCATGGACACTCTGAATGCCAGAAGGCTCGCGAGTGCGTTGCCGGCCTTTTAAGAATTGGCACGTCTTTTCTTGAAAGACCCTAAGTCTGAAAACTGTCTTGAAAAACGCTCAGTTGTGGAACGGCGGACGTCGAGGTGAATTTCGTATTCTGCCTCGACGTCATAACTATTAATGCTGTGAGCCAAAGCTTAGTTAAGCTTATTACTGTCCATATTAATGCCTAAAATCAAAGAACTAAGTGTATTATTAAGTGTTTAGTGTAATAAACTAGTCAATCAACTAACTAACTAACTAGCCCTGGCTTCTGGCTTAACTAGCACTACCAAATATTCGTAAATCTTAACAAAGTATATACCTATACCTTATTAATCTCTCTATGTATTGGTGAACACTACATAAAAATGTAGTTGTTTTCGGTTTTATCGCGAACTCGCGGTAATCGTTGTTTTATAATATGTAGTGTATTAATAAACAAACTAAGTTAACATAAAAGCGAAATAACTATTAAAGTCTCAAACCAGTAAACTGCCATATACCGTTCTAAATAACATTTCCCAAAGGGATTTAAACCACAAATCTTAATATAGGATAGACCCGTATTATTTCGATCGGCAGCCGTTAAAGGAAATATATTTCAATCATTTTCAGATAGCTTACGAACCTCACTACAGATACGCGATTTAATTTATCTTCAGAAAGGTGGATCTTAAAAAACCTGTTTTCAAATCCTCAGTCTGCCTTTGACGTTCGCATTAAGGGCGGGATAAAGGTAGGAATGAATGACGTCATTCTTTATGATTCCTAGGCTTGAATTTCTCTTTTTGTGGAGTAAAATAAGAATATTATGAATTACGTAACTTCCGGAAAGCTTTGAAATAAATGAACTTTGTTTTTCCATTACACTGATGAATAATGTGTATGGGCTAGTTGATCTAGTTCTTAGGGTAGGAAATGAAACACTCCAATGATGACTTGATCCACTATAATTCACTTCACTGATAGGTAAACCTTATAACTTCAAACTTGAACATAGGAATTGCCCGTGCGCATGTAATACAACCTCTTTTATAATCTATTCTCTACTCCGACCCGACCATCCCACTTCGGGCAGTTGTTCGAGTGAATTCTTAACTATTCGTAAACAACCGAACGAGTCAAATGAGTAACTATTAGACATGCGCACTTGTAGCATGATTCTTAAGAATATGTTTCATAAAAAATGTTTAGAATTTAATTAAATAAATATCAAAAGCTAACAAATGTAAAATTATCGTTTTTGTTTACTGTATTATTTATGTACTGATAACATTATTGAAATGACTCATTTGTCTTAATTTTATCAAAGACAATAACTTAATTATCCTTGGAGATATTATGTTCTTACAATGAGATAATTTGTATTAAGTTATAACTGTTAGGATTAAGATGCGACTTTCTCTGAGATCGCGCGTTCGCATCTCGGCAATGTTCCAATGGAATTTTCTTTTTACTTCCTCGAACGGTAACGGGATCATATCATGAAATCAACGGCTTATCAGACACAAAACACTAATAGCAGCTAACAAAAATGAACACATTTATATTTAATTAATTAATATATTTACACTTTAATAGGGCTGATGTTGACATAAACAAGGAGATTTTAATCTTTGTAAAAAACGGAATGTAGAATTAGGAGAGTTCTTCCTAATGGCATCAGCGTTCGACTCTCATCCCTGAGGTCGTACGTTCGATCCCCGGCTGTGCACCAATAGACTTTCTTTCTATGTGCACATTTCACATTCACTCGAACGCTGCAGGAAAACATCGTGAGGAAACCTTGCCTTACTTGCCTATTAGATTGACTAGTGATCTTAAAACAGACAGAAATCTTAGTCCCGAATCTAAAAAGGTTTCACTGATTTATTTTTAACTATTTATCTGTGAAAACGACAAATTAATTGTCACTAGATAATTAAAAAATTAAGAAGTATTTACTATAATATTTTTTTTAAGATCGTTAATATATAATTAACGATCTTAAAAAAAATATACATTCTATCAGTGACAACATCATGATATTTTTAATATGACTGTTACAAAATATCAATAAAACAAACGAGCACGTTACGCTATCCTAGTATAAGAACACGATTGATGTAACGTCAAACTGAAATCACCTCGGGACAGTCCCTAGATAAAACAACCAATATATCTTTCTTCAAAGATTTCTGTAGCACTATCGTTAGAAATATATGAAACGAATCCCAAAGCCCCTTTCAATTCTGTTAAGGGTGTAAGCTGATAGCTCTTTGTTTAGGTAACACTTAGGCGTCGTCCTAATTGGGAGCGATCGTACGATGGCGCGATGCGTTCTCGTCGTGCGATGAGTTCAAACATACAGATTACATCAGTGTCCTATTTGCCTCACCAGTAATCGTGCGATGAAAAACGCATCGCGCCATCGTACGATCGCTCCCAATTAGGACGACGCCTTAGAGAACCGTTCAATTTACTTTGTCGTTTTTGAAATCTAAATACTTTTTTTTTCTTCCATCCCTTTCTCTCAGATTCTGGCATTTCATTATTACACCTTCACTTTCTTTTTACCGCACCATTCGCACAGGAATCCACTCGCCTCGTTCACTTCCCCGCTAAAACGTTTAAACATTAAATATTCAAATGTTTGTGGATAACTTTTAGCTTCATGTCCGATTCTTTCTTACCGACTTTACAACTGGCCGGTCGTACCGGTTATCGTACAGATGCGGCAAACTTCTTGAGTATTAAACAAGGGAGTGGGAGAAAATTTGCGCATCGCGAGACACAAACGATCGACACGTCACTCTCGCCGCCGCGCAACACCGACCGTTCCTGAACGGAACCTGGCCCGTCTTTAGAATAAAATGCACTTTTAGAACAAAATTTATTAAGGTTTTATTAAGAAACTTACTGGTTTTTCCAAGGTTTTTACTTCTTTTTGCGGCACTTCACATTTTTTTTTATATAGAACAGGGGGCAAACGGGCTGGAGGCTCACCTGATATGTTAAGTGATAGTAAGAGTGTCCATGGGCAGCATACAATAAATTAATAAATTCTGTGACGATTCAGAGCCACCGAAATCATAAATGGTACGATAGTTGTTATATATGTAGTTTTGATAGTCTTGCTTGAATTATATATTCCGTCTACCCTCCTTACCCACATCTTTCGTATTTGTTAAGGCTACCCAACTTTGTGTACTCTGTCAAGTATCAACTCATACATAATATAATAGATTTAACTACTATTCATACGAAACGTCGGATAAATTTAAAATTATGTCAAATAATTGTAAATTTATAATAATACATAACTTTAATCCGGTAAAAGCTTTTTTTTTTTCTTTAAATGTGTAAAGGTTATGTTAATCAAAGACAATATAAATCCTTTTTAGCATATTATTATATTATCTAGTATCGACACTCACATTGGTAGTAAATAATTTTAAGTTTCTTTATACTTATATTTCTTCCCTGAGAAATACAACCTTCCAACTATTCAAAGTTGGAGTATACCCCTCCCTTAAAGGCCGGCAACCCACTTAAAATGGGTGCCCATGGGCTGCGATGACTGCCCTTTTGGGGGTCCCGTAGGCTCGTTCACCCCCTATTATATAAAAAAATTATAACGTTTGCGTGAGTATTTTAAATAAGTATTTGTTTTGCATTTGCTACTGTAATTCAACTTTGCAAACGCCTCTATTCATCAACTGGGCGAGATATTTGGAGCACGTTGCGTTGCGTAGAGATGTGGGCTCTCTCTGCATCATCTACGGCATTTACCACGAAGTGTGTTCTTCAGAGGATTTGTTCGGATAAATACCTGCAGCTGAGTTTCATGATCGGCAGGCTCGTATGTGTATCGACAACAGTCGTTTCACAACTGAGCGTTTTAAGGCAGTTATTGCCGTGCACTACCATGATGTGGCACCAGCTCCCCACTGTAGTATTTCCGAACCAATTCGACTTCCTCCCTAAGGATCCTTATCCTTCAAGAAAAAAGCGAACTAATTCTTAAAAAAAAAACGCCAACTAATCGAGCTAAAATTTTCTTTACATTTCTTAAGATATAGAAGAAATGTACTCACCTGTTTCGGAATATTTGTGCACTAAGCATTGTTTTATATATTATCTGTGGCGCTAAAAAACCAGTGAGCATTGACCTTTACTCTCAATGTTAACATTTTCCTTTCCAATACCTCTGAGGAAAAGTAAGCGATACATAGAATGTTTTTTGTTCAACCGAACCCAACTAGGATCATATATTAATGTTTGATGTTGCGTGATTTGTATTTCGATGGGTATTTAATGTATATGTAGTTATTACCATGCGATTTTCAATCTTATGTCTGAAATCCTAGATTCTTTATTTCCATGCCATTAACACAAGCTCGTCTGATACAGGAAGACGTAGACAAAAGCTAATAAATTATATTTAACAAAAAGCAATTATACTACAGATATAGCCAAAAAGGGAATACATAATAGTTAGTTAGTTATAATTATTAAATAATTTTAACTAAATAGGTAAAACCTTTGTTAATTCGGCTTAAGAGAACGTGAGGATATGTACGCTAGGTCTGTGAGGTGTCTATGAGGGGCTTGCTCATTATGCAGATGATTTAGCGCTATGCATATTCTTAATACCCCTATCCGCGATAGCTTAAACAAGTCAAGGCTTATATTGGCCGTTGTATGTCTGGACTTCGCGATACATAAGCATAAGTTTTGCATAGTTGGTGTTGATGACACACGTGAAACAAAGCACGATTACGAGTTGGTGTGACCATGGAAGAGTAAGTAAGCAAGTATCATGAGGTGTGAAACTAAAGATTTTTGTCTCCTGTCAAAATTCGTTAACGCTGTGATGAAAAGTAACAGGTGAGTACTTTAGCTTAAAAGGGGTAATTAGAATGAGCTATTTGTTATGAATGGAGTATTATCAACTCACTTAACCTCATTTTGTATGCATATCATAGTAATAACTTGTCGTCATTTGTTTACCCCAAATTAAGTATACACAATGAGAAAATATTTTTATTTTATTTTTAACAAAAGCTTACGGCTATTCGCACAGAATGAGACATCGTAGTAAAAGCTTTGATTTATTGAGGATTTGGCACGTCACGGTCTACTTGTTTTGTTTCTCTTATTTTTATTATTTGTCGAATTGTTTTTTTATTCAGCGTCGGTCTAGTGGCTTTGTGCGTGCGACTCTCAACTTTGTAGGTTTAAATCTCGACTCCACGACTTTTCATTCATCGGTGAAGGAAAACATCGTGAGGAAACCAGCATGCTTTGGACCCAAACAGTCGACGCCGTTGCACAGAAGACCAAGGATTGAAGCTCTGGTTTTTTATTCACTGTTGTCTTTATCAATATAAGACAATTAGACATAGACATAGACACATCCTATTTTGATAATAAAATTGAATATTGCACTTACAAGCAGATCTCAGGGCTACTATGTAGAGCCTATTCGAGTGATTACTATTCCCAAAAATATTTGAAGAATTTGATGAATTTTTTTCGATGACATAATCCAATTTAGATTTAGTTTATATCCTTAGTGATAACGTAACAAACATATGCTACACGTGTTGAGTGAGGCTTAACAGGTTTAGTGAGTAAGCCTGCTGAAAATTTAATTCTTCTTTAAAATAATTTATTTATTAAATGATTATTTTTTTATTTACTTATTAATTAACTCTCATGCGCTTAAAGAAATTTTACTTCAAACATATCAGAAAAAGGATATTCATGTGTGAAAATATCACGAGAACATAAGAAAATAACCGAGTAGCCCGCAATATCGCATCACATAACTCCCAAGGGGACGTTTTCTACCTAAGAAGTCGCATGGGTCAGCCATTGTCACGGATACTTGAAATTTGGGTTAGTGGTCTGAACTATACGAAGGACCAATAGCAAGACAGACGGTAGAAATTCAAGTTCATGGTAGGATGAGATTATCATCTTATCATTGCCGTTCGATGTCCAATTACTCTTTAGTGAATTGAGGGATTCATATGTTTTAGTATTTTTTATCTTCATCTAAAAACAGTCTACTTGATACACATATATAGATGTCTATTGGTTGTTTAACTTTTTAGCAGCGTTGTCCTAGTGGCTTCAGCGTGTGATTCTCATCCCTCAGGTCGTAGGTTCGATGCCCGGCTGTACAACGGTGTGTGTCAGTCACACGAGGCTATTAGATAGATTGACAAATGATCATGAAACACATATAGAAATCTGAGGCCCAGGAGTAAAAAAGCGTTGTAGCGCCACTGATTTCTTTTTATTTACCTTTATCAAATTTCGTCAGTTATTCTACTAAATTATGACAAACTATTGTACGATTAGCATATAGCGAATTTTAGTCAAGACGTGCTAAATAGTGTGAGTCCCTTCTAAACAGTGGTTTATAATATGTATATTATTAATGATTTTTAATGGGATCTCGCTGTTGGCCTTAAGGGCCTTTACAGCTCAGCCCGGGCGTAGCTCGGCTAGAATGTGATTCGGCCGGAATTGGACTCGGCTGGAATGGGTATATTTTGTAGTCACTCTTAGTATTTATAATTCTCGACCCACACGTGGTTTTAAAATTACTATGCGGCCAATAGAAAACGTTGGACACAATCCAAGAGCATTTTATATTATGCTGACGCAAGCAAATCCCCATTTGTGTACGGAGTGCTTGTGACTCGCTTGGAATTTATCTATTTTAACATAAGGAAATTTACATAGACAATTGCTAATTTTCTAAAAAGGTTTTTCTATGGGAAGTAGCTGAACAAAAGGGATAGAGTTTTTATATTAAAACTTGGTTGTTCATAAGGATAAGCCAGTACTTTATTTATTTTATAAGAAGTTGAAACAGACACATTAACAAAACAAAAAATTAAATAAATATTGTATGCATCCTAAACCAAGGTCCATCCAGATCAAGGTGGATTCTTGCTGTATCGTTATAGGTTCTCGGTTAGACAAAGTGCCTCCTGTCCTTGTAGCAATACAGCTGAAGAGACGGTGTTACATGTCCTGACCGACTGTCCAATGTATGGATACGACAGGTGTAACACTGAACAAGCTATGGGAATAAAAGTAACACAGACGAAAAGGAAATAATGATCAACATTGAGAGGTATCTTTTTGGAATTTGCTGTAAATGTTATACAAAAAGTTAAGAGAAATAGGTAGTAGTGTTTTCCGGGATAAGTTGTACATATATGTAAGTTATTGAATACCTCTGACGACAACATAGTCGGGGAATTAGCTAGAAAATAAGATTTAAAAAAAAAGTGCAACAACGAAAAAACAGAAACCAAACAAATTCAACAACTCAATCTATAACGTACACAGAAATTAAGAGTTTCACACTTAGATACTCATTTTTAATACTTCAGGTGTATATTATCATATAATTGAAGGCTAGTTTCATTCAACCGCCGTGATTGATGCGAGGAGTCGTAAATAAATATTTTTTTGTTTAATTTACATATAAGTATTGATAACGTACTTGTGATTTTTGAAGTGAAACTTCTTTCGGCGCATGAGAATATGAAACGCAATAATAATATTAGCGTCACCAAGATGTGCAGCGTTTTTGTCGAAGAAAAGGGAGAGAGCGATGGAGACAGAGTGATAAGGGTGAATTACCTTAAAGAAGTTATATTTTTACAATTAAAATTTTATATTTTATGCAAAATAATTTATTGTAATCTCAAATAACGAATTGTAAATTAAAATGCCACGTGTTTTTATTATCGAAGAAATAAATTTAAAAAATTAAATTTATAATTTGTTTTAATTTTTGACATTTAATATTTCAATGACAATTCATTAAATTCCTAACATATCTTCCTTTTTCCCTCAGTCTATCTCTCTCTCGCAAATCTAAAGTTTTAGATTTGTAAAAATATGAACAAGACTTAAAAATTAGTTTGTCAAAGAAGTTTCACTTGTTTCACATGTGTACTTTGTACGCATGCACTTTTTTTAATTAGAAGACTTGTAATGATCATAATGACTGAAAAAGATCTGCATTTTGACACTCTCAACAATATTGACAAACTTAAAGATTAAGAATAATTTGATTGAGTTATTAAAAAAATGATTAAAACAACATGTATTTATTATGATTTTTTTATTTCTTCTTCGCTGTCTTCAGACACAAGCTTCTTTTCTGAAAAAGCGAATTAACTATTAATAAAAAATTAAAGTTATTATTGTGGCAAAAACTTGGCGATTAAAAAGAGTTATTGCCGGTTGTTCTCTTCCGTTCTACACTCTTGATTTGTGAACTGTAAATCTAAAATTAGAAGCATTTCATATATATTTATTTTTTAACGTTCATAAGTGTACATTTTGTTGCCTATATGAATAAATTATTTTGAATTTTGGCACTCTGATTCTAATTTTAGTATTGTGGTCAAACATTTCTCTCATTCCTAAGGCATTGGAATCCCAGCTCTGCATATAGATTCCCTTTTACAAATACAGAAACATCGATATATCCTTAAACACATGTTTAATTAAACATACAATGTCGTACACAATTTGTTTTTCGCACTCGATATTTACACAAGTGATAACTAATATATATAATTCTTAATTATATTCTCTGCTCTCACTGTTTTACTCGTGTATAGGTAATATTAAAACTATAGGTAAAGCTTGTTTGGCGAAACTTGAATTTTTTCGGCAACGTCGTGAGAAACATGGTATTAGACCTAATAATCTAAGTTAGGCTCGATAACTGACCACTATGTGGAACCAGCTGCCCACTGAAGCATTTCCGGACCAATTCGACTTAGGGTCTTTCAAGAAAAATGCATACCAATTCTTGAAAGGCCGGCAACGCACTTGCGAGTGTCCATGGGCGGCGGTATCACTTAACATCAGGTGAGCCTCCTGCCCATTTGCCTCCTATTACATAAAAAGAAACCTCTTGGTAGTGTGGCAAAATCCTTACATCGTATAAACTAAAGGCACCCGCTGTTCGTTTAGATCTTGTATACGCGTATACGGGTTGCGGCCATTTGCTTGTACTCTATATTATGTCATAAATTAATTAAGCACGACTTAAGTGAAACAGGAAAGCTAGACGACGTGAGTCACCTGACAAAGTTACTTAAGTTAGCTCTCTAACCTATACCATTATCTTAACAAGTTTTAGTAATAGTTTGTGATCTCCATAAATCAATAGAGCACGTGGAGAATAGAGCATGTGTTCAAAAACCCTCTTTTCTGTATGCAATTATTTTTGTTTTATCAAATTCGGCCACGCGGCTTTTACTGATTTATTGTAGAATACTCGTACCTTCGAACGTAGTATTTTCTTTAGTTTCATTGGAATACATCGTGCCGGTTTTATTCTCCCCATTAGTGAGTGTCGAAGCAATCGTTACATTTTTCCTCTTATGTGGCGACAGTTTCTCCAACGCCTTTTCGTCATTTGTCGTGAACCAAAACGAGGAATTCGTATCATTGTCTTCAACTAGGGATATATGCGGGATATCTGAAAGAAAGATAAAAAGTACTTATTTAAAATAGTGTGACTATGATATAACATTACCATCTCAAACCGCGGTACACAACTAGAAGTAATTAAAGTTTACGCAATACATTTAATACAAAAATTAAATTAGAAATTGCGCAGTTTCAAAACTAGTACCTTTCCAAAACTTATTGAATGGTTGCTACTGAAAATATCTCAAAATGTACTTACAAATAGGGTTTATTAAGGCTTGGCCTGATTCACTGGTGTTAGCACCGTTTAGGGAGTTTCCTGGTTCCGAACTATTTTTTTCAGGTTTATCAGTAGCATCAGTCTCATTTATAATTAAAAATGGTTTGATAAACTCTAGTCTATCTTCAATAGAGCTAACAAAGTCCTCTACTATTTCTGGATTTGTATTAAAAACTCCGTAAGTATCGTCGGTATCTGTTATGTTAACATCATCGTCCTCCAAACTTAGATTCTTGCTTGGTGTCGTCTCCTGGTTTATAGTTGAGTTGTTGTTAACTGTAATAAGTTGATTGACATGTACATTGTACATTTGTAAAAATTATTTAATTGTTGTAGAAAAACTAAAGCATACATACGTTCTCCGTCCTCGCTCGAATCTATCGTTTCAAAGTTATCAGATAGATTTTCTTTGTTAATGTCGGCTGTCGCTGTTTCATCTGCGATTTGAATGACATCTATTTCTTTCCAAAAGTCAATCGCACTTATCTTCTCAAGCATATCGTTTACATTATCTTGATGTAGACTATCAGATTCGATATTTGTATCTTGGTTCTTTTTAGGAGGTTTAATTAAGTCTGAAGGGCTTATAATTGTTTTATCTATTTCAGGTAAATGATTTGAATCATTGCTTTTTATTGATTTAAGTGTTTCTAAAATGCTTGTATGAAGCTTTTGGGAACCTGGTTTGCTTATATCATGTTGGGAGGTTAAGTTTCTTGATGAAACAGGGCTTAATCTTGAAATTTCCTTATAAGCATTATAATGAGTTGCATTAATGATAGCTGATTCATCTATTTTGGTGGTATTAATCTGGGATTGGGTTATTGGAACTAATGTATTAGGTACCAGTGTCTCTTTGTTGTTCATATTTATTAAAGGCTGCTCTGGTGGAAGATTGTAAATTGGTACAATAGTAGGATTTACTATAGGACTTCCTGCATGTACTTCCATTTCGGCAATATTTTCTTTTTTTGTAGTTTTTTGATTTAAATCGTGCACTTTGTAGTACGGATAATTATTTTTAATATATTCAAAATCATCCGTTTCTTCAATAGTTCCATTTGGATGAACAATTGTATATTTTTTTGATTGTAGAGGAGCATTTTCTGTAAGTGAAAGAAATAGTCAACATAAATGAGGAAATATATTTTTATTAATTATTTCGTAATCCTACAGGTAACTAGCAATTACACTACAAATATAGCCAGAGATTGAATATAAAATATTTACAAAAAGGTTCAGACATTTACAAAAGGGAAAAAAATAAATAAAAAAAAATGAATACATTTAACTAAGAAATACCTAATTTGGTTGTATTGTATGATGGTATAAACGTGAGGGTATGTCCGTGAAGGTGTGTATGTGGGGTGTGCTCATGGTGCAGGTGATTTTGCGCTATGAATATTATTAATGCTCTTTTAACCATATTCTGCAATAGCTTAAACAAGTCAAGGCTCAAATATTGGTCGTTTTATGTCTCAAAATTTAGTTCTTTGTATAGTTAGTGTTGATGTGAGGAGCATGAAACAAAGCACTTTTCAAAGGTATGTTAGTATATGTATAATTCTGGGTTCAATTCACTTTTGAGTACGCTTCACCTAGCACAACAATTGGTCTATTATGTGTCTTCGACTAATGACAGAGCGAGGAGATGTGAGTCAGAAACCAAATCCGTTCGATGTCACTTTTAGGATCCGCCTACAGTTTTCATAAAGTAACGTATCATACACATTTGTTCAATTAATAAAAAGACTAAATAATTTGACTAGTAATTTCAATGAGTAATTCAATAACAGATCAAGAACACAAATTTAGGTTTAAGAATAGCTTTATTTCTCATAAGAATTAAAATTCACTTACTGAGAAACACATATTTAACTAAAACTAAGATTAAAAATTAGAGCGCACAGATGTAGGTACATATATAAAATAAGAAAACAGAGAAGCACTAAAAAATGTGGGTAGACACAAAAAACTTGGCCAGTTAACCAAGCGAAACACGGATGTTGGATTTTGATTTTTCAAATTAACCTCTGTGAAGATTTAAAAATTAAAGTTTACCTGATTTCACTTTACTGGGTAATCCAACTGGCAGGTTCAACATTTGGCTGTTCATATTATTACCGATGTTTACTCCTGTTGCCTGTATTGTCCTTTGAACAGGCCTGATTTGTGAAAACGGTTTTAGTGGAGCGGACTGTGGCGGAATAAATCCTTTGTTTATATCCGGAGCGATATACCCACGTAGGTTAATTTTGAAATTTTGGGGTATGCCATATTGTTTGGCTAAATTTTCAGCTTGAAATTGTGAAACCATTGTATGATAATTCATATTATTTAAAATACTTTCGTAGTTTTGGGGTACATTAATTTTGTGATTTATTTCCGGTCTGAACTGGTTTTGTTGTTTCAATCTCCCATTATTTGTCATTCTATTTTGATTTATGATCTCTAATTTTCTTGCCGCAGATGCAATTGCTGCATTGATTTGAGCAGCATTGAAGTTTGAATGTGATGCTATAGTTGGTAATGGCTGGTAATTGTATGAGCCTACATTTTGCTCTTCCAAAATTTCATGTTGCATAAACCTCTCATTATTTGTAGTTTTGAGGTAGTCAGCATTATTTCTATAAGCATTTGCCAATGGCGGCAACGTATCTGTAAATTTTGTATACTAACTAAAGCTTAAACGGAGATCGAATCGCTAAACACACAAAAACAACAATGAAAATGTAAGTATTATAAAAAGCTTTATATTAATATAAATATAAAAACACAATCCCCGATTCTCATGAAAACATTCTACCTAAAGATAGTGTTCAATGATTTATTATTAAAAGATATAAAACGCTTTAATCAAATTACTAGAAACTTCCCCAAATAACATTTTTTTTAAATTTATAAAATCAAAAATATTTTGTGTAAAAACTTTAACTTACATGAAACTCGAATATAGGTTAAATAAAAGAGCACAACAGTCAGCAACATTTTCGTCGACCACACAAAGTGTTTGGCTAAAGACTAAATTATTCAAAGACTTTATTGTTAAATCCGCGTAGTACTTGGTAAAAGCTGAGCAAACATCTATTGTTGTACGTTTACATTGTACGTACGAAATTTTATAATAAACTAGTTGAAGTCCGGGACCGCCTGCGTAAAGCCTTCCAACATATAACCTATTCATGATATAATTGTATAATTTTGATTTAACTGGTTATTGATTTAATTTACAGAATGTCGGACTTTTGGTGGCCTCAAATTTAAGTCCCAAGTGTGCCTTAACATGACATAGCATTCCTAAAGATAGTTGTGTGATATACAAAAAAAGCTTTTACGAACCCACTTTTTTAGTTTAAAAATAAATCAGTGGCGCTACAACCTTTTTAGGTCTGGGCCTCAGATTTCTGTATCTGTTTCATGATCATTTGTCTAATAGGTACGTATGTGATCAGCCTGTGCCTGACACACGCCATCTTGAGTCCAAGGCAAGCCGATTTCCTCACGATGTTTTCCTTCACCGTTCGAGCGATTGTTAAATGTGCACATATACAGAAAGTCCATTGGTTCACAGCCGGGGATCGAACCTACAACCTTAGGGATGAGAGTCGCACGCTGAAGCCACTAGGCCAACACTGCTCTCGATTGATTTTAAGATCATCTTTATAATTACTTTACGGACTGACGTACAATTTTATTATATTACTAGCTGGCCTGGCGAACATCGTACCGCCTAACAGTCGATTCTTTATTTTTTTTAAATACTTATTCTGTTATTCGGGACACCGGTCTAGCTAGTAAGATAAAAAAAAAGAAAGTTGATAAGACAACAAATACATTATGTCAAAAATTAAAAATTTACCTTCCCGGAACCCCTCCACTAACACTTGAACTTTATGATATGGTATTAAAGTTCAAATTGACTTTTAAGTATTATTACGAATATTTTGTATGGGAATATAGAAAAGTGTTGTTTTTAGACTGTTTCACTCATTTTTTTTAATTTTTCTATCTAATTCTCTAATCTCTCTAATCTTTTTAATAACTATCCTCGTACTTCAAGGAATATTATAAAAAAAGAATCAGACAAATCGGCCAAGCCGTTTTGATGTTATGTCGTGACAACGGAAAACGGGTTTCATTTTTATATATATAGATTAACTCTTTGTCTAAGACTGAGAGGCCCTTTGCGAATTCTCATATCAGCCATATTTTATTTTTTTACTAACACATTTTATATTGTATTTGAAATACGTCAAAGTCAAATCATACAGAATTTTAAAGCATACTTTATCAAACTCAAAGAAATATTGTTTTCGATCTAACGACCTAATTACTTTTTTTTATTCACGTCGTATTAGTGCAGTGCAAGTCTGTGCGACAAGCCAATTACTCTCTCATAGGGAGCATTGCGAGAGCAGGCGAAAGGCAGAGAAGAGACTTCCGGATCTTCCCTGGGAGATACGACCTTCAATTGTTAAATGAAAGAGTACACTCCCTCAAAGGCTGGCAACGCACCCACTAAAATAGGTGTCCATGTCTGCCCTTTTTTGGCGTCCTATAAAAAAAATGACATGTACATACATATCATGTTTCGTCTTCGTTGAAAATTTTCCTTGTAACATTAAATAGAGGTCTTCAAAAACAAGTCAGACAGTGATGCATCTCATTGTAGAATGTCCTGTATTTCCTCCTGATGTCCTGTCGTCCAGGTGCGATCTGGAGCAACAAATCGATATAAAGGTAACTGCCGAGCATTTACCCGAAATATTGAGAATCTTCAGATCGCAACTGGAAGATTCCTGCAGTAAGATAGTGAAATGCGTCACTTTCTGCAACAAGAGCGCAACGGAGGCGAGACGACAGGCCCCCACTTGCCTATGGATATACAACAGGAATAGTAATATATATCTATATATTAGGAATGTTCTTAATTATATTTGTCAAAATCTAAATATATAAAACAAAGTCGTGTTAGTTACATCACTTATAACTCAAGATCGGCTGGTCCGATGTTAGTTATCTCTTTGTTGATGGATTCTCCGCTCCGAATAGCAGAATAAGTAATAAAATATCGGATAAGTTATCGAATATTAAATGCTTCTAATTTTACATTTACTGCCAGTTCTCAAATCAAGGGCGTAGAACGGAATAGAAGCGGAACGAAGTTAGCCGGGTCAGCTAGTATGTGTATAAAATAAGGTCCCGCGCCACAAGAGTCGGGGTGTTGGGAAATTTATATTCATAAAAAAAATCTTCAAACCCGATGCTCCACGATCTGCAGTAAAAACCAACCAATTAATTAATAAGGCAGCATAATATTCAGGTCAAATCAATAAATTCTGTCTGTTTTCAAAACTGACCCTGTACTAAAAAAGGTTCACCCCATTCTATTTACAAAGCCTGTGTTATTGTATTGTTAATTTCGGCGAAACAATTATTGTGTGTTTACTTTGTTCACGGCTAATTTTATCACAAGCTCTATGTATTGTTTGTAGAAGAGAAGAAGAAATGCAGCCGTAAATAGAGAGAGATTGCTAAGTAAGTTCCAAAAGCAGTTTCAGTTCTAATATACGTGTTAAAGTTTTCCTCTTATGAAAATCTGGTATAATTGTGCACCAGGAAAAGATTTCTTTCTTTATTACAGAAGGTCTCGACACACATAATAATAAAGTTACACAAGCATGGATCAACCAAGATTCAGAGTTTGGTTTATGTATGTAGTTGGAAAGTAGAAACATGAAAACTGGTGGATCGTGCACATCATAATGACCTTGGGGCCGTTTAAGTATTACGTAAGCACTATAGGGGAAGGGGGGGGTCTTTGATTTTCTTATTTGGTGATTACGTCAACAGTAATTATTTACTTTTTTACTCATAATATTACCCACACATTGTCTACGCTTGACAACGAAATGCGTTTATGTACTATTATTTTTGAGAACTATGCTTACTTTTGCTGACAAGAGGAGGGGGGGGGGATAAATTGCAGTAAATCTGCTTACGTAATACTTGCTAATAATATAATAATCAAAATCAGATTAGGGTAAAAAACCGCCTTCACCGGGGATGGCGAGGCCCTTTACTGCGTACTTCGCTCACTCCAGTGAGCTTCCGTCCTGCCCTTCAGGCGACTGACCACCCCGCGACGGCCCAAGCCGAGGCCTGCGTCTCTCAGGAGACGCCCTTGAGCTAGCCGCGGGATAAACTCCCATTCAGGCCGAGCTACGCTCGCCACAACAGCCCGAGCTTAGCTGTAAAGGCCCTTAAGGCCAACAGAGAGAATCCAATAAGAAAAAGAAAAATGATAATTACTTTGGTAAGTTGTAGTACGTAGGCTTCAGAAGGGTTCTGACACCTACTGTCAACCATTGAACTTGACCTGCCCCAGCTCTACAAATCACGACGAATAAGTCGATATGAGTATAGTCCGTGCCAAAGTCCATTCCACATGAGGCCGTTGAGGACCGTGTCCTGCCTCGGTCGATTGCTGGTGGTGCCGTGGGGGTTTAGAGGAAATACACAGTAGCAAGTACAACTTATTTACCCATGTTTTAAAAAATATTCGTACGTAATATACAACAGGAACATTAAACGCAACACTGAGATCAACTTGTATAAGCCATTTAAATGAATAAAAAAATATCGCTGAGTTTCGAAAAACTCTAACTCTTCAATCTGATACAAACTTCGTAAAGTAATTAATTAGTGAGATAACGTCCATCATTGACAGCTCTAAAGGATCAATTGATTAATGGATACAATTTGTCCCGATAGTACAGTGCGGTATTATTGTATGAGATTACAAATAAGTTTTAAGTTTTTCTCGTGATCTTGTGGTGACATCTATTGAGCGTAAATGCAACTAAGTTGGTTTTAAATTCACAAAACTACTCCGTTACATGTAATTATACTAATGATTGGTAGATGGCGCTGTCAAGCATTCCTTTAATGAGTATAGGTTTTTACCACAGTTTACCCACATTAAATTTTAATATAGAATTTGTAACAATATGATACAAAATATTATGGTGGTACAATCTAAACTTCACATATTCCGCCACACACAATGGCGTGTAACTTTGGTTTACATAATCTAAAGGTGGCATTTTACATAGAACTAACATATTATTACATTACATTATCATATAATAATCATATTATCACAAAGTCAAAGTATAATATTTTGGTGATATGTGACGCGTTTCGCTGTCTATTATTGCCATATTAAAACTAATACTAATTATAATAATTTTATTAAAAAACATTTATAAATATCGCAATTAAAATTAGGTAGAAGTACTTAAAAGCATAGTACAATATTTACAGGTATATAATTGTATATACCTGTAAATATTGTACTATGCTATTATATGCTATGCTATTAGTTAATTAAAATACATACCTAGATATAATGCACCAGAATTTTATATCATATACCTACTATGTATATATGATACAATATTTTATTTCGGACATCTATTGTGTATAAATGTAACTAAGTTTGCTTTTGGTTAACTAAATTCTATCGTTTCATGTAGTACAAGTACTACTCGACAGATGGCGCTGACAACAAATTTAATAACTAAGGAATTATGAGCATAAATTAACACTTAAGAGGTAATTTTTTATAGTTTTATAACCACAGCAAATAAATCGGAAAAACGTGACGAACGTACTGAAACGTAATCAGTTAACATTCTCATTTATTAGCGAGATGACGTATTTACGAATATTTTTTGTTTTATCTGTGCTTCATGCAGTATTCGGTAAGTCTATTAGTTAATTTGCTTCGTAATTAAATAATTTCGTTAATTAGATTCTCCACGTTTTTGTAAGGTATTTTAAATGTTATGTTCTTTTAATAATAATGACTACATTTATAATTTTAGTTGGAGTAGTTAAAAATATTTGACTGTAGTTGATTGGAAAAATAATAAAAAGATTTAAAAAGCGTTATTCGCTTGTGTACGCGGTAATACCGGATAACCACTAAACAACCGTTTTTCGCAAATACAAATGGATTATTCATTCTTCGGAGAACATTACTACATTGTTCATTTAAACAGAGGCGTAACTATACCTGAACCTGGGGCCCGTGGCATATTTTTTGATCAGTAAAAATCGTCCCTACTCAGTTTAATTTTAATAAACTTCGAGGTTTTCAGCGTACTCAATTACTCGTTGTATATGTCCCACTAATGGACATAGGCCTGCTCTCTTAGGCGAGAAGGAATGATCTGTAGTCCCCACGCTAGCCCAATGCGTATTGGAGACTTTACATTCATCCATAGAACATCTCTTGGGCAGGGGCCTTCTTGGGTCGGGGGCCCGTGGCATTTTGCCAGCCCTTCCACCCTATTGTTACGCCACTGCATTTAAATGTTATGTTAGAGAGCCGTTATTAAAATATAATTCGCCTGTTAAATGTTGCATAGCAAATTGTCACGAACGCTCAAACTGAAATCAGCGGTACATATAATTTACTTGTGCCTTAAATATTTCAATCTGCCTCGCAATATCGCAGGTGTCATACACATGTCAATCATAGCACTAACAAGGTAAATCAATCAAATAAACAGCGTCTTAATAATTTATGTTGACGGGCAAAACCTGAAGTTGTACGTGTGTTGTTATTTGGGATTACCTCGACTTTTCCTTAACTTCGAGAGTCATAGCAATAGATTTGTTTTTTTATCTATCGACTCCAAGAAAAAAAGTAGGTATGTAAATAGTATGAATCATGAGCATTTTTTTTTTCGTTTTAGAGAGATTTCGTTATAGGGATGGAAGAGAAAAAGAAACACATTTAACCAATTACCTACAATAATTTCTCATTTTATTACTATCTATCTTATCTATTATAGGTTATCTATTCTAAACATATAAAACATAACGCTTTTCTTTTACTGGCCATCTTGACAGTTTCAAAGTTTGTTTACGACTACACACGATAGGTGACGGTTGGGCCTTTAGTACCTAACTGAGACCAAAATTTCCTACAGGAAATATAATCTAAGAATAATAGCACACGTGTTAATGCAATAAACAATAACAAAGCCGAGACGGCTGTTTATGACTTCAGGTGTCTTTTTTAGAAATTTCGGCACCTCAAAATACCATTTCGTAAGCTGATAATAAAAACAAGTACACTTAAGTATATGACTATACTTCATCGTTATATAGAGTGTTTAGTTTTAACAAATGGCGTTATAAAGAGTTTGTACTGTAGTTATTAAGACATTTGTACTTGGAATTCAACATCGGTGAAACAAATATTAACCAGTCCGCGTAGCAGTGTCCGCAGCAACGCTATAGATTTAAATTATACGTCTGCTGCTGTATCTACTGTCCCGAAGAAAAGGGATTGTTTTGTTTTTTTTAAATAAAAAGCCGCAAACTCAAAGAAGCAACGACCTTCAGAAGGAACTCGAATAATCTTTAAATCTGGAATTTCAGGTGCACCGAATTGCAGCATCGACGAAGTACTGGATAGTTGTCCATCCGACTGCGCAAATGACTACTGCCCGAAGGACGGAAAGCACGATAGCACACCATGTGTGAAACCCACACAGTGTACACCTGATTGCAAGTGCGCGTTCAATTATCGTCGTTATAATGGCACCTGTATACCTACTACTCAATGTCGTGAGTTGATAATTACTTCTAGCCCTTTAGGATAAGTAATTCGAGGTTTAGCGCTAAGCAGTGGCGTAACTATACCATATAGGGCCCGTGGCAAATTCTTTTGATGGGGCCCTATCAGTAAAAATCCTCGTTCACTTTAATTTTAAAAAACTTCGAGATCTTCAGTGTGCTCAATTACACGTTGTGTATGTTTTTTTACACTAATGGCCTGGATTATTTTTAGTTGTAAAAAAAATTGACTAAAAAATAACAATAAAAATTAATGGGTGGACCAAATCGGACAACATTTATTTTTCATCCCCCTAAATGTTAAGGGTTAGGTTCGTTCGGCCATTTAGAAAGGGTGAATGAGAAGCGGTTTACGAGTAGGATATCTAGGGCAGGGTAAGGTTAGGTAGGTATTTTTGTACTTAGCTGGACCCAACCGTACTAGACAAGGGACAGGTCAACCACAACCGATGTGCATGTAAGGTGAATGACTAATAAGAGAGATCAAAAGATTACGACGCGTTAGAAGTTATACTTCTTTGGCGTAACAAGATATAAATCTTTTTAAAAAGTTTTCTACGTTTGTAGAAAAAACGACACTAAAAATAAAAAAAACTGAAATGTGGACAATAGCTTCAGGGTGTCGGTTTTTTGTGACGGTGGGCGCGCGCATCGTAAAAATTTACTCTCATAATTTTTCTCTAACGCGCCAAAATAAGCATAAATACAAAAAAAAAAATTATCACTTACAATCACAGTAAAATATTATATTAGTAGTATTATTTTAGAAAATATTTATATTTATAAATATATTATATTTATGTACATTTGTATATATTATATTCGGACTGTTACAAAACACGTGTGGTAGGTTCAGACACACTTGAATAAATAAATATCGTGAATAAAGTTTTCAGTTCTCACGCAAACAAACGTAGATGTCCTTTACTTTTACTTTGTAGGTAACTTTAAAAAAAACTAAAATGTCGACTATAGCTAACTTCAGGGTGTCGGTTTTTTGTGACGATGTGCGCGCGCGTAGAATTTTACTCTCATAATTTTTCCCTAACGCGCCAAAAGAAGTAGAAGTATCAAGAAATCTTGATTGCGCTTACAAATAAATTGTTCCTATCACGGCACCACGGTCCATTATCAGGCCGCATGAGCAATTTATTCCGCACTGTTGAAACAATTTGTAATAATTTCCAGCACCGTTCGCCTGCACAGGAAATAATGAGTATTTTGAACCATGCCCGCTCTATTGCCCTGGTGAAGATTGCAGCTCAGCCACGCCAACTGGAGAATGTCCATTCCTACTACTCATTGCCGTTAACTGTTCTCCTAGTTGCCGCTGTCTACCTGGTCACTGGAGGAAGGATGGCATCTGTGTTCCGTATGAAGAATGCCATGATGTAGATGGTTAATATCGAATATGTTTATGTAGTCCTTTATTTATTTTTATTCAAGCATGTGTTAGTAATACAATATATACAATGTTAATGAATCTTTTAACTATTAAAAAAAAGTGCGTGCGTACAAAGTACACGTGTCAGAAGTGAAACTTCTTTGGTAAAATAATTTTTAACTCTTGTTCGTATTTATACAAATCTAAAACTTCAAATTTTCGAGACTTTAAGCGAGGGAAAAAGGAAGATGTGTTAGGAATTTAATGAATTTAATTGGCATTAAAATATTAAAAGTGTCGAAAATTAATACAAATAATATATTTTTTTAAATTTATTACTTCAATAATAAAAACACGTGGCATTTTAATTCACAATTCGTCATTTGATAGGTATTTCAATAAATTATTTTGCATAAAATATAAAATACGAAATTTTAATTTTAAAATATAATTTCTATAAGGTAATTCACCCTTCTCCCTGTCTCTCAATCGGTCTCAATCCCCCTCTTCCTTTTCTTCGACAAAAATGCTGCACATCTTGGTGACGTTTCCGTAAAAAATTACCCTCATAGCTAAGGAAGCTTCACTTCAAAAACACGAGCATGTCATTATCCTACGGATTACCTAATTATAGTTTAATGAATTAGATCGCAACAACAATAAAGATAGTACCTACCTATCTTATAACTGTTATAGTTTAGATTGTAATTCTACCAAATAATCATACAACTTAATACGACGATAAAAACAAATAAAGAGTGGTAATAATATATCCCTGTTTCAGCACGTAATAAAATTTCCGCGAAAAGAATGGTAATACATGATTACGTTCTAGAGATTCGTCAAAATGTATCGCCGTAATGTGCGGTTGCTGTTATCCGTAATTATATTGTTTAAACGGTCGTAAAACGTTTTTGCTCTTCAGTCTCATTAGATAAATTACTGTAATGTACATTTAGTTATTGTTTAATTATTTACAATAGATACATAATAAATAGGAAAAAATAGCGTTTGTATGATATATATTTATTTGTATATAATGTATAGTAATAATAGCATAACCTTCTTTTATTTTTCCTGAAAAAATAGATTTTGCTTTTATGACTTTGTTCCCGGGGCAACCGTGTATTTTTTAGATGCCAAGGAAAGACTGACTAGTGTGAAATGTATATATATTTATTTATTCTAAATTTAAAAAGTACAATTAAATGTTTCCGTTCATTGCGTTTGCATTTTCAATTATTAAATATGGATTTCTATAGTAATAAAACTAAGTTGACTTCCGGTAATCTTTCTTAGTTTAATTTGTGCTCAGGGTGAGATTCAGAAACAAGAATAGGCTCCAGTATTTAAAAACCCAATATGTTTTGAGACACGGGAGACACGCTTGACGCTAAGTCATAACTATGATTTCTATTTTCTCGTGTTCAAATACCTATTTTAGAATAGAGTTCAGTTCAGGTATATCGCCACCCATGAACGCTCTCAAGGCCAGAGGGCTCGCGAGCGCGCTCTCGCGCTCTCTTCGCTCGCTTCTTGAAGGGACTTTAAGTCGCATTGGTTCGGAAATACTTTAGTGGACAGTTGGTTCCACATAGCGGTGGTGCACGATAAAAACTGCCTTAAAAACGCTCAGTTGTAGAACGATGGAAGTCGAGGTGATACGGGTGGAATTTTGTATTCAGCCTCGCTATCCGATGATGAAACTCAGCTGCAGGTATTTATCTGAACAACTTAGTAGACCCACACGAATGTTAGCGTTATTGAACTTTGCCAACTATGTATTAACTTGAATTAGATTTAATTATTAAGTGTTAAAGTAAGGGCAGAGATCTTAACCATTAAAGTTTTGGTTTTGAGCCACTATCGTAATATTTTATAATATTTTTATATTGTAAATATATATATTCTCGTTGTGATTTAGATTTGCGCCACCTATGAAGTAGATTGCAAACCATTTGGATGTGGGCTTACCGTGAGCGTATTAAAAATCATATTCTTATACGATTCCTTATAATTATATTGATGTCGCTGGTATCAAAAATTTAACAGTTATTGCATAAGAATAATAATTTTGATATTGAAGAAAATAAGTTGAGGTCCCTTAAATTATACTGCATGCGCGGGACAAAAGATGGTCACTAGAAATAACAAAATGGACTGGACCTACTAGAAAGAGAATGTATGACAAAAGAAAAGATGGACAGATGACATTATTGAACTAGCGGGGGAAAACTGGATGAATGTTGCTAAAGACAAAGAGAAATGGAAAAATATGGAGGAGGCTTTTATCCTAAAAGGGACCATACGAAACTAGACCACTAAAAAAGAAATGTAAAATAAATTTTTTAAAACTTATACTAACACAACTAATACTAATATTAAGGAATATAAACTAACCAATTGTTGTATGGATTAATAAAACTTTAATAATAATAATAAAATACTGTATGACTTAGCATATTATCACTGCGTACGTGTCACTAAAGACTCAAAGTATATAAGATTTTTCTGTTTGTTCTAGGAACAAATTAAAATAAGGATTTATAATTTAGAAATCTTGTTTCCTCTATATTCCAACGAGTACACGATTTCCTAATAGAGACACGCTGGAGTAATAACTTCAGTAATAGTACCTAAGAAATTTAACAATTAGAATTTCACAGCAAGTCTTAAGAGTATTGTAATTTGTTATTTTGGATCATATGTAGTTTCATTTTCACTTATACTTTAGAAAAAAGATAATGTTAGATTATTTTAAGCGGTTTAAACTGAAAAAAATATGTCATTTATACATACTCACATTGATACCCTTATTTACCAACTAGTTTGCTATCTATAATGTACCTTTTGCTTTAAACTGTAGGTATTTCTAAATTTTATTCCTTTTAATTTTATGTTTTAAATTATCAGCCAATGTATTTTTATTTATTATCTTTCTTACTCACTGTAACGCTGTATGGGTTAATAATAATAGACAAAAGACATTTAAGACACGTACAGACCCGAGCGGTATCGTAAGTTCACTCGTACATGGATAGCAAACAACGTATATGGCGAGAGAACGTTGAGGTATTTGCTACTGTGGCTAATAAATGGACTACCCAGTCAGTTATTAGATAGCCTAGCGTTAACCAACATAAATAGTAAGTTGAAAAACTATTATATGCGTTTTGTCGCACTGCTTAACATGACTGATATGGTATCAGGTATCATAAATTTATTATATTATTCTGTAAAATAAATACTTTTAAAACATATAAGGCAGACATGCCATGCGATATTTTCCAATATAACATCTCTCTCTTAAATCAAGGATCAGCAAGGAAGCATCTGGAACTGACTATCTGTTTCCACCAGTTTCTGTCCAGCGCCTCTCTTATGATAGTGTCCAAAATAATATAATAGAAGAATTAATGCAAAGCTGATTCTTAACGGCATAAATGATTTCAATAAGAGTAAAGGAAGTCTAGATTTAGCGCTAAATATTACTTCCAAACGTCATATCCGATATGCTTTTGACATGTGAGAGTCACACCAAACCTCGACAGACAGTGGTAACGTTTCTCTGTAATGTTCTTGCGATTGATACGAGGGGAGGTCCAAAAGTTCGTGGAATGGAGGGGATGGACTGGGGATAGGGGCGCTCGCTTAGTGTCATACTAATTGGGGACTCATAATAGTATATAAATGGAGTTTCAGCCGTATTGCGTCATTCGTTTACGAACACTCGCCTAAATTCCTTACCAAGCAAGGAAAGAACGCTCAGACCATTTTGAATGAAATGGAAACTGTTTACGGGGAACAGTGCCCTAGTAAATCAATGATTTACAAATAGCATGGTCTTTTTAAACATGGTCGAGAGTCGATTGAAGACGACCCCCGCTCAGGAAGGCCAGTTTAGGCCACCACATCAGACATCGTCGAAAAAGTCATAGCTGTTTGAACTAGTTTGAGGACAAAATTTGGTTTATTCATTTTTCCAAAAGATTAATAGCACAAGATCGACCGCCGACCTCAACTCTCATTTGTAACGTGTCACCATTTATATCGCCACTCCATAATTCACTGAGCAATTTGTGGATATCCATGTCGATATCTGAAGAACCAAATCTTTTTTTTAACAGTTTTGGGTATTCTTCGAAAATTAGATTTAAATACTGCGAGAGATTTCCGTGTCATAATATCAGGTCGGGGCAACATTTAGAACTACAATACTCAGAGTCATTAATTAAGACTTAATGGTTAATTAAACTAAATTCTTGTATCTTTCTTCTTTGTTATAGCTAGTATATTTGTCGTTCTCCGGATTTAGAAATTTTGTGCTGTCATGTTTTGTTTTGCTTTATTTATCATATTTTTTATTAGTGAAACTTTTTGTGGATCCAATGTGTTTATTTTATGTTTAATTTTTTAACTACTAGAGTTTAGTATCTGTTTTGTTTCGCAAATAAATAATTAAAGATTCAATAAAGTTCAAGTGGAAACTGGATCACTGTTAGTAAGAATAAGATGTTTTGTTAATTAAAAGATGGTATTATATGGAGTTGCTGCATCTGACACAGGACAACACACGCTTCAAGACGTGACGGCCAACCTCCAGTAATGGAAGCACTAAATGAAGAAGATTATATAGTGACATCAAGTCACTAAGTAGGTCCAAAAGCAACCAACTGTGTCAAGTGCAAAAATCGATGGCTATTGAAAAATCCATCAACTCTAAGAAATATGTCGATATTTTCACAGCCAAATCAGCCTGGAAAACATTATTTTTGTAGTAAATTCTAATACATTTTTGTTACAAAATTCTAACTAATTTTATTTTTAACGCATGAAGGTAAAATTTTTACGGAACGTCACGAAGATGTGCAGCGTTTTTTTCGAAGAAAACGAAGAGAGCCATTAAGACCGAATGAGAGAGAGAGAGTGAGAAAGGGTGAACGTAGCATGAAGCAATACGCTATTGGTTGATGTAATCTTTTAGTAGTTACATTATAAGAGTCCATATTAGAACTTTAGATGGCAATTCTGTCGCATAACTTATGCAGTAAACGCAGACTTTTTATTTATTCTTAATTAGTGATTACCAATACTATTATTATATTTTACTCAATCCAAACTGGTTACGAAGCTAGTTATGAAGTTTCAGAAATTTAACTAAGTTAAATTATGTCCTGGCCTAATTTACTGCGTCGTGAACTGTTACAACTTGCTCTACGTAACTCCGAGAATTCTGATCTAATTGTGACCTGGCTTCCGACGGGTTATGTCGGACACTGGCAAAACATTGAATATTTGTCAAAGACAAAATATACCAATATAGAGTCTGGCAAATGAAAGTTGATACTGAAAAAGCGCGGAAAATTTAAAAAATATCAGCTTGGCAGCCCTAAAGTAAAAAGGAAAGTTGGAACAACTCACTTTGATACTTTGACATTCATTTTTATTTTACTAGTAGATGCTTGCAATTTTGTCTGCGTTAGGAGAACTCTTTATTAACTCCATACCAAACATCACACGGATACGTCACTCCATTGTGGCGTATTAAAGGAACAAACAGGCTATCAAACACAATCATGAGTATCAATATTATCATGAGTTTAAATATTTGTAAATTAATATGTGAGTATGTATCAAAGAAAACAACACCATATATATACTGCTTTTAATCACTATAATCAAAATCTGAATCTAAAAATTCAACATGGAGTGAATTGTCAGAATCACTGGAATCGCTGCTGTCTCTTAAATGGATGACGAAGCTTGCTAAATTATTTTCAGTTATGTGGTCTCTTCTTTTGTACTTGTCTTCCACATGAATGACTTGGTCTCTCATTCATGATCTGTTACCTTTTCAATTGCTTGTTTTACTTCAGCAGTTCGTGCATTATCCTTAAGACTATCTGTAAAAGAACAATAACATTATCAAGACATTTTGACCGTACTAACTTTAGTGTTGTCATATAAAAAGTTTGCAAAAAAATCCAGTATCTACTTTCGTTAGCGAGACTCTAGAAGTGGAACATTTCTGTTTCGTTTGGAACAAATGCCTACATATACTAAAAAATAAATCAGTCGCGCTACAACCAAAGGTCTTGGCCTCAGATTTCTGAATCTGTTTCATGATCATTTTTAAATCTAATAGGCAAGAAGGTGAACAGCCTCCAGTGCCTGACACATACCGTCGACTTTTTGGGTCTAAGACATGTCGGTTTTCTCACGATGTTTTCCTTCACCGTTCGAGCAAACGTTAAATGCGCACATAGAAAGAAAATCCATCAGTGCACAGCCGAGGTTCGAACCTACGACCTCAGGTATGAGAGTCGCACGCTGATGCCACTAGGCCAACACTGCCTACATATTATACATTATTGATAATTGTGTATTATCAATCATAACTCCGCTGTCCATGGAGACATAATTTTAATTATATATCATGTGTCATGAAACATCTGAACCTCATTTTTGATTTTCTAGTTTTAAAAAGGGAATTTAAATCATTGATATAACTCCACTTTAAATTCCTTGTTGATGAAATAGGAGGAGGTCAACCGTTCCCACGGGACGGCCATAAAACGTGAATACCGTAGCCTATGGATACTCTTTTTATAAGTATATGCGTTGCTGGCCTTTTCTTTTTTTATGAAAGGGTCGAGGGGATTTAACAGATCCCGCGGGTTGGCCAATGAAGATAAATGCCGCAGCCTATGGATACTTTTTTTATTAGTAGATGCGTTGCAGGCCTTTGCTTTTTTATGAAATAGTGGGGGTGGTTCAACTGAGCGTGACGCCATAAAAGGTAAATATCGCAGCCTATGGATGCTCATTTTATTAGAGGATGCGTTTCAGGCCTTTATCAGCAATTATTATGAGCGAGATTACTTATGTAATTCAAATACAATAAAATAGCAGTAAATTTAAGACAGAAGTAATTCGTCAAGTTTCTAAAATATGTTCCGCAGAAAATATTCATATCAAAGTGATGTCTATAGCAATGGGTGAGAAGAAAAGAACAGACGAATGTTCAACTTCGATGAAAGTTTAACGTTCAAAACTTCAGCTAAAACTTAGCCTGCATTTAGTCCTTTCTGCTTTGTGTGGCCACAAAGCAACTATGATGACAACAAGAGAGCGGTAAAAATAGAAGTTTCCATCCTATATACCTGTAAGTTAAGATGTACCGAGGTTATCTGTTAAAGCCACTTGTAACTTGGCGATTAAAAAGAGTGGAGGAATGTTTCTTGCGAATTCTTCTGACCCGCTCTACGCCCTTGACGAACTGGTAGTAAATGTAAATTTACAATTAATTTAACTTATTTCTGACAATTCATAAGTGTACTTGTTTCCCTACATGAATAAAGATATTTTGAGTTTGAGTTCGAAAGAGATTATAAAATAGAGATATTGTCTTTTATTAACATAACTTTTTATACATTTAAAGAAAACATTTTTTTTACGGATTGAAGCTATGTTAATATAATATAACTCCGGGGAAATAAAAACAGATAATATAACTTTTTCTACAGCTGTGATACTTTTTGACATTCAACACCTATTGTCTTCAGTCACCGTGACCACGCACGCTGTAAAATTATGGAAAATTAATTAATTATAGTATATAACTTTATAATAATACATAGCTTCAATCCTTTAAAAAAATGTTTTCATTAAATAGAGAGATAAAAAAGGTAGCGGGTCAAATATAGTTAGACTCTGTGGTCATATTAAATTTGACCATAGCTTTTATAATTTTAGGAAAGGATATCTATGTTTAAATAGACTACTGCCTACTGATATGCTACTTGGCGGAAATATCACTTAACATTAACTTAATATAAAAATGTAATAGGAACATTCAATTGTATTTAATTATTCTAATTAAACTTATACATATAGAAAAAAATCAGGTTACATAAGTTATTAGGCAACGGGTGGCCTTATCGCTAACAAGCGATTTCTTCCAGACAACCCTAGTATGGAAAAATAAAAAAATAAACACCTTCAGAGGGTAAAGTACAAGAAGTGCATAAATAATTAACACAAACTCAAAATAACATATAACACTACCTATAACTAAAATACAGTAAAATCTAAACAAAAAATAAATAAATAATTAATTGTTTCTTTGGCGTCCACAACTCTACCTAAATTGTCCAGTATTTTCGCTTTTTCGAGTAAATTTAATTTGTGATCAGAACGCTACTTTTGTGGCGTCCTGTAAAATATGTGGACGAAATTGAGGCAAAAAGACAGGGTCTCAGGAGAGCTGTCGACAAGCTTAACTTAATATTACATATTTGAGAAGGGAACATACATATTATGTGTATGCTACATTATTGTAACTTAAATGGAATTCAGTGTTGGTGTTATGATTCTTCTTCGGGTAAATTGAAACTGATTAAAACATATGATCGCCTACATACAGTTGAAGATCAATAACATTTTGGCCAATTACTATTTTGGCGAGAATCAGACCTTGGTCTTTCTACCAATTAAAAGTGACAGCTAGAAAGCTCATCGAACAACTTTTCCTAGCCTATATAATATTAATAATAACAACAAATATTATATTATAGTGTAAAGACAACAATCGTCAACCAAGATTAATTTTGTATGTTTTCGGCAAGAAGCAATTTGAGTATTGTTTTCTATAAACCACTACTGTGAAACCACGTGAAACCAGCCGCCCTGAAGTATTTCCGAACCAATTTGACTAAGTCCTTACTAATTCTTACCACCATTGCGTACTAATTCTTAAAAGGCCGCGCACTTGCGAGCCTTCTGGCAATGTAAGTGTCCATGGGCGACGGTATTACTTAACCATCAGATGACCTCCTGCCCGTTTGCCCCATGTTATATAAAAACCCTTAGAAAAAATGAATTATTTGAATACCAAATTGATTACCACAGAAAAGTTATTAAAGAAAACACATAAATCGTGTATTCTTTTAAGAGGAAAAGTTTCACGATTTTGCTACATTTTGGTCTACTTTTCCAATTGTTCTTGAGTGCGTTATAATAAACAAAGTATTCATACAATTAGTGGTGATAAATAAACCCAGTGACAATGTAGAAATATAGGAAAACATAAGTCCAGATATTTATTAGCCATATCCCGCACATTTGTATGCATTGGCTCATCGCAGCCGTTTGTACTGGGCGCTCATAACTTATGTTGACACACGATTCGTCAAACAATTCCAATTGCATTACTCGGTATTAATTCTTGACTCGTACGTACTTTTAGAACTAAAAAATCAATAAAGCAGATTAAAAAAAATACAAAACCACATCACTTTAACCAAATAATATTTATTTTTTAATTATTTATAAAAACACAGTAAGTGAATAAAATTTACAGACGAAACAAAAAAAAAGCAAACATACGAAATTAACTAGGATAAACAAAACTACATAAGAAATACAAGAAATTAACTAACTACTATAGGCACTACAAATAATAGAACTTTTGACAGGTCACTCAACGGACAATGAAAAAGGTCCGTTAACCTATGTAATTCGTTAAATACAGCGAATGATATGTGCCCTTTTCAGAAGGTTAGTCCTAGCTGTGGGCAGACGAAGTAATGGCGGACGATGTCGCTTTCTGACGCAAACAGCTACATTGAAGCTAAGGTACTGAAGTACTGTCGCGTTACTGTCCTTGCCATGTAACAATTGTATGAAGTACATCACAAGCGCGAATTCTTGGCGTACTCTTAGCTCGTTGTTGCCCACAGAACCAAGAATAAATAAGGTTGGACACATGAGTGGGTAAAAAGGTTACACACCGTACATCCTAAAATAGATGTGCCTCAGAAATTTGTTTTGTACCCGCTCCAACATCACCATATACTTAAGTTGCTGTCAACAGCAATACTGTTTTTATAGTGGACTCCTTATATATTGGAGTGACAGTAGCTATTATAAAATACACACTAAGTAAAAATATAAACAATTAAAAATAAAATAAGAAATCCTTTTACAAAAACTTTTTTTTCCTTTTTTGGAATTTGTGTAATACCAAAAAAAATGTGAAACATTGCGTCTGTTATTTTCTTCCCACCCATTCCTATAGACGTCACTTTGATATGAATATATTTGCGGATTTTTTTTCGACGAATTACTTCGGAAATTTAGTAATATTTTATTATATACGCATTCACTAATAAAATGCTGAGGCTGCGATATTAATCTTTATGGCTGTCCCGCGTACTCGCTTGACCTGCCCTGCGATTCTGTAACTCACTTTTCGAACTCACACAGTGGTTTTCGCATCGGCGGTCGCTCTCAAATCAGTCGTGAAGCAGTTATTTTATGATTTGGCGTTCTGAAAAGGTGGGAGCTTGTAGTTTATTGTTTATCAGTGAGCCGTCAGAAAAGTGAGTTACAGAATCGCAGGGCTGTTTCATAAACAAGGAATGGAAAGTGAAGCTGTATATCAATGATTTAAATTCGCTTGGTAAAACTATACAATTAAAAACGAGATTCAGATGTTTCATGACACATGAAGAAGATGATCCATTCGTGTACAGCCGGGGATCGAACCTACGACCTCACTTGAGAATCACACGTTCAAGCCAGTTAGTCGGCGCTACTCATATTATATTCTCTTTAAAAAAATATATACCTACATACATACAAATTGAGCCCATGACTAAGAACGTAACGACAAAACTGGTAAATGTTATATTTAGAATCTTATTAAACAAAATTTTCCATACAGACCTTTAAATTAGACGATAAAATGAATGCTTAATTAAATTCTGGCGCGTCTAATTAATTCCAAGACATCAAATACAAAGCAATTCAAGAATTAATGAAAATTAACCATCAAAACGAGGCAGGTATTCAAGTGTATTTTGTAAGTGTTTTATTGGGTTGTTTAATTAATTTACGTATGGGCTGTAGCATCTTCTATATTATAATCGGACTATATTAAAACACAATATACAAAATAAGTATAGTTATATGGAATTGTATAATGTGTTGTGAACAATAATTTGTATATAAAAGGTCAAAAGGCTTTTTACTGTTTAGATGTTTGTTCGTTCGGATGTTTGTTATCAAAATGAAATATAAGAAAAATTAATTTAAAAAAAAACTGTGGCGCTACAATAGTCTACAATCGTCATCATTTGTTTTGAGAGGCAAGTGGGTGATTAGCCTTCTGACGTCATCGACTATTTAGGTCTAAGGCAAGCCGGCTTCCTCACGATTTTTAAAGGACCTTAGACCGAAAGTCCATTAGTCTTAATGAAAGACTAAAATATAAATATACGTTCAGCGTTCGTAAAGGAGTCTCATGTTCGTTTTTAACTTTCGGTAACAAATGATGGAACTAAGGAATTTTAGGTTGGAAGGATTTTTTTTAATAGTAGGGGGGGGGGGGGGAAATGATCTTAAACAGGTCGCCCAAAAAGGGCTGTAATTGCAGCCCATAGACACCCATTTAAGTGGCCTTTGAGGGAGTGAGCTCATTTCTTAAACAGTTGGAAGTCGTATCTGCTATGAAACACCGGGAGTCGATTCAACAGTTCGTTCCACCGCGGAAACTAGCTGCTGTGATCTCTGGCAGAATGACCAGCGCTGTGGAGCATTCTGCTCCTCATCATAATGCTGAGCCAGGGCCAATTACAACCACAGCACACACGCATTATACACTTGAAACGAACCGAATGGGAAGAGGGAATTTTTTTTTTAAATGATATCTCTCATTATATTTTTTTCTTTGATTATTGTTATGTTGTGTTTCTTTGTTAGTAATAAATGTTTGGTCTATGTCTATGAATATTTCTAGCCATCAAGGTGATCAAGGATTATGTAAGTGCCTACTTTTGTGTAATTGACATATAATATAATTAAAAATTAAATAAGAATTAATAAGAACTTTTACTTTCTCATCAAGAAAATAATAAAATAGGGTGAGTATGTATATCTCAACGATAAGGATTTTACTTCTCACAGATTGGCCGACTTGGGTTTGCAGACTACTACAGAGGCTGAGTTTTAAACAAAGAGCAACTAAGTCATTGGAAGTAAATGTTACTCCGGTTCCTTCTGAGATTAATTCGACATTGAATCATTAGTCATGTCATTGTGTGCCACAAACTATTAATAAAAGACAAAGTTACCGTCTGTTTGCAATATATTTCAATAGAATTCATTAGCGGTTGTTATAAAAAGTAAAACTACATTGTATATAAGCTTTTACCCGCGGTTTTAACTGCCAAGTCGTTGTGAAAATCATAAACGCGAGCTAGGGTTTTTTCTTTTACAGTGTAACCGTTATTCGTTATAACCAAATACTCTATATAACGTAAAAATGACTTTAATGTGTTTTGTTTAACACACAACCCATACTTTAATTCACTCTTTATAACGCAACATACATTCCCTATTACGAATAAATATTTTTATATTTAGACATCAACAACATACTTAAGTATAATTTTTTTTATAATCAGCTTACAAAACTAACCCATTGAAGTTAGTTTTGAAGGGTTTGTGAGGTTGCATTAACACGTGTTCCATTATACTTAGATTACATTGCCTGTATGAAATTTTGGTCTCAGTTACTATATAACGAAAAAAATGCTCGGTCCCTTATATTCTTACGGAGATACTTTTTTTCCTAATAATGTCTCGTAAGATATTTATTGTAATGTCATTCAAATTATTCATTGTGAAAATGACTTTATGGTTATATAAAGTCTATTTTATTTATTTATTTACAACTTCGTTACATTTATAGACAAACAAATAACATAATACAAGAAAATGACTTATGAACGTCAACAGAAAAGATGTCCCTACGGTCTCCTAATGATTATATTGATACTTAGTATTGTCTTTGATTAACATAACCTTTACACATTTAAAGAAAAAACTTTTGAACCGGATTAAAGTTATGTATTATTGTAAATTTACAATTATTTAACATAATTGTAAATTTATAACATAGCTGTAAAGCACGCGAAAAGTCGGATAAATTTTAAATTATGTTAAATAATTGTAAATTTATGATAATACATAACTTTAATCCGGTTAAAAAGTTTTTTCTTTAAATATTGATACTTGTTCTTGTTTAAACAAACTAGAGGTGCTACCACCCTTGGTCTCAAATTTCTGTATTTATTTCGTGATCATTTGTTTTTTCTTAAAGGCAAATGACAGAAAAGTCCCTTGTGAACAGGCCAACACTGGTCCTATATCCGTAGAACATGATTCTGACTGTTATCTACGATACTGTCATCATTTGGTCGGTTAAAATATAACGTCTGATGGCACCTTTTCATAGGTTGATTAGAGGCTTTTGATTGATGTTGCACACCCGATAATCACAGTTGGGCCGTGATAGATTACTTTCTTAATGATGCTTTAGAAAACGACGTCATTCTCCAATATTTTCATTTTAATAAAGTGGTTTGTCTCTTTCTGTTAAACGGTGTTTACGCTGTGTTGTAAAGGGACATATGAGTACTTAACACGGTACTACTAGATCGAATTATTTGTTATGATTTTTTTTTTTTTTTAAAAGCTATTTCTATAATATTCTACATTTATTTGTTACTATGTATATATTACGCAAAAGAGGAAGACAATTTAATATGTGGATAGACCAGATAGCAACAGTTGGTACATGGCAGAGAGGAATGGCGGGATTTGAAGCTGTCCTTTGCCAGAAGGGCACACAGATATACTCGTAAAAAGGAATGAGGCAATAGAAATATGTATATATGTGTTTAAGTATCTGAAATAAATGGTTTTTATTATTATTATGTATATATTATTATGTGTATATTATAACGCAAATATTTGGTTCCTGACGTGTTTTTTTTCTGTGATTAGAATATTTCAAAACTTTTGTTTGGTTATTTTGTCGGCTCGAGTTTGATACGTAGCGTTAATATTATGTATAGCCTTCCGCGAAAAATGGAAATTAAAAACTCAACAATTTCAATTAAATTTATATAGTTTACGAAACGAATTTACAAATTATTATTTAAGAATTGTCACTTATTAACTGACCGCGGTAGACCGTAAAACAACACGTATCGTGTCCCCAATTCATTGTGTTTTTAAAATCTTACATGTATTCATATCGTTTGAAAACTACAAAAAGTGGTGTAATATTACGACATAAAATAGTGTAAATGTTATTTCGCCCAGAAATATTATAAAATCATTAGTAATTCCCAAAATCACAATGCTTTCTTTGTTCGAGTGACGTTTCAAGTTAAATAATGGAATAAAGGAACACCTTAAAGTGCAGTAAATTGTGCAGTGCATGTTATAAACTAACAACAAAAACTAAAGTGAAATAGTGAAGTGAACTTATTTGTGCAAGAAAGTAACGGTACACGTGTCAAGACTGGATACAACTCTGACTCATTCAGTGTTTGTGACGCGTGTAACAAGTACAATATTTTCGACTTAGTAAAGAAAAGACATTTGGTCAAATCGATTTAAGTGCCGGCGACTCACTCATAGGGTTCGAGTTCAATCCTCAGTAGTGGACAATTTATTTGTTGTTTTTTTTTTTTTTCTCAATTTATAATAACTAAATTAATATTTGATATTTCATTTTAAATAAGAATATCGTATATGGGGACACATACATGAAATAACAACATTTGTCAATAGAGGGCAGTGTCCGCAAGGTTGTTTAAGTAAACGCGTAAGAAAAAAGAGGATACCAGAGCACAAAATTAATTTAAATAAAAATATAATAATAAAAAAATAAAATAAAAATAAAAAAAATTAGAATTTAAAAAAAAAAATGTGCTTTATCTGGGAGTCATACCACAAAGATAGGGGTGCTTACATTATATGATCAATTATTTAACACAACAGTGATCTTATAATAAAATGAGTGGCCCAAGGAAAAAGTTAACCCAGCAAGACATTCACCGCAGCTTGTTCGTCACCAGGCCCAGAAGCAATTCCTTAGGAAGTAACCCTCCAGAAAGCTCACAAACCGTGACAGAACTACCGACAGACACGGCCATGCAAAATGCACCAAGCCAGCAAGGCACTCCATGCCCCCCCGTCTTGGCAAAGAGTACCAAGCACGAGAAATCCAAAACGAAAAAAAGTCAGTGACTCTCCAGAGAATATAACCACCAGCAATATGTTCAGTCAACTTACAATTGACCTAATGGAAGAACCCTCTACAACCAAAAAACCATTGGAAAAAAAACCCATCAAGCCTCCACCCATAATATTATATGGCATAGAAGATGTCAATAAATTAACGGAACTCGTGGAAACAGTTACAGATAAAAGCTCATTTACATTTCGGATAATGAACAGAAACCAACTAAGAATCAACACCCTAGATACACAGGCCTACAAAAAAATCATCACTAAATTCCGTGTAAGTGGCTTAATTGGTCACACATTTAACAAAAAGGAAGAACGACCCTGTCGTATTGTCATTCGGAATCTTCACCACACAACACCTATAAGCGAGATAAAGGAAGAAATTGAAAAAACTGGAAATACTGTGGTCGGGGAAATTATTAATTCCAGATATGGCCCAGAAAAAAAAACCTACCTCAACACACTTTGTTAATCTCCTACCTAGCCACAACAATAAGGCAGCTAAAGAAATTAAATACATCTACCACCAATCTGTAACCATAGAGGATCCCAAAAAGAAAAACTCAATAGTGCAGTGCCAACGGTGTCAGCAATATGGACACACAAAGAACTACTGCATGAGACTTTTCCGCTGCGTGAAGTGTGCGCAAGCACATAAAACCTCAGACTGTCCAAAGCGGGATAGAAATACACCCGCCCAATGTGCACTATGTAATGGCTCACACCCGGCAAACTATAAGGGTTGTGAAGTATACAGAGAAATTCTTGCTAGAAAAACTAACAAATATGGCCATCGAAGGACTGACAGACGCATTACCGCAAAAGAAAACACGATTCAAGACGTAAACGCTCCAAGAAACACTGCCCAACAATCTTCCTTCATTGGTAAGGAAAACGAACCACTCTCTTACGTAGGAGCTGCTAGAAAAGTTCCAGACAAAGAAAATGCTTCACCTGATGCTAACCAAAACCCTACATTATTAGAAACTCTCCTCACCAAACAAAATGAGAAATTCGACTTAATATTACAACAAATGAGTACTCTAATGAGTCTCATGACTACGCTCATAACCAAACTACAAGGCTAACCGGCCTTGGGTTAAGACTGGCGACCTGGAACATAAATGGTCTCTCACCCAATAAAAATGAACTCGAGATACTAATAACTGAGCATAAGCTAGACATAGTCCTAATATCGGAAGCACACTGCACAGACAAAACCAATGTCAAAATTAAAGGGTTCCAGATATACACCACGAACCACCCAGATGGTACAGGTCATGCAGGATCAGCTATAGTTGTTAGAAACAAAATAAAGCACCATCTACTGCCTGAATATAGAACCGAGCAAATACAGGCCACTACGGTCGCAATACAAGACAGAGGTGGATACTTTAATGTCTCAGCTGTTTACTGTCCACCAAAACATCGAATAGACGCCGACCTGTTCTCTCATTTCTTCTCGACTCTAGGCAATCGCTTTATAACAGGAGGCGACTGGAACTCCAAACATGTGCATTGGGGGTCAAGATTAACAACAACTAGGGGAAGACAATTGATGTTGAGCATCGATACAAATCACCTAAACATAATTGCTCCATCAGAACCTACCAACTGGCCAGCTGATCACAATCGAATCCCGGACATACTCGACTTCTTCCTAATAAAAGGACTCTCTAAACAATACATGAAGATCGAATCATGTGCTGATGGTTCATCTGATCACACTCCAGTCTTATTAACTGTCAGCTCCACTATAATTGAAGTCGAGAGACCGATAAGATTATATAACCAGCATACTGATTGGCCTTCCTTCAGGGAACACATAGATGAAAACCTTAACCTAAATGTCAGACTTAAAGAAGCAGAGGAAATTGAAACAGCACTAGCGCAGTTTACTAATCTCATACAAGCTGCTGCGTGGAGAAGCACGCCTACTACTGAACACAGAAACCAGCACACAAACATACCATTGGAAATAAAGATGATGATTCAGGAGAAACGCAGATTGCGCAGAGCCAAACTCTGCTCTGAAGCTGAGTCGTCATCCACAAGACAAGACAGCCCTTAATAAAGCCATTGTAGAATTGAAGGAAGCTATAAAGAATGTTAATGACTTAACAATGCAAGCAAAGTTGGAGTCTCTAACCGCTACTAAGGCCAGCAACTATTCGCTCTGGAAAATCACCCGTTCTTGTAGCCAACCTAACAAATCAAAAGCCCCAATTAAAAAGGAAAACGGCTGGGCCAGAACGAGTCAAGACAAAGCGGACTTGTTTGCGAACTATCTAACAAGCTCCTTTAAACCTAATGTAACACTGGACAACTCATCAGAAGAATATGTTGACCAAGTTCTAAATCAAGACCTTCAAATGGATCATCCCCCTAGACCTGTGTCGCCTGCAGAAGTCATAAAAACCATCAAATGCCTGACAGTAAAAAGGCACCAGGTTACGACCTGATAACTAAAGAAGTATTGATGGAACTACCGAGAAAGGCTATGATCTTCATCACTATACTCTTCAATGCTATGTTACGAGTAGGCTACTTCCCAGTTGCGTGGGAAATCTCAGAAATCATCATGATTTATAAGGCTGGCAAACTGATGACCGAAAAAACATCCTACCGACCAATCAGTCTGTTGCCTACTCTTTCCAAGGTATTGGAAAAGACAATACTTCGTAGAATTGTGCCAAGCCTTGTGGAGCGCAAAGTAATACCAGATCATCAATTCGGCTTCAGACAATACAGTGGAACAAGCTCACAGAGTATGTGACGCCATAAGAAAGTCCTTAGAACAAAGGGAATACTGCTCATCAGCATTTCTGGATATCCAGCAAGCATTTGACAAGGTCTGGCACAAAGGCCTACTATGTAAGATCAAGCAGAATATTTCCCACTCTTACTTTCCAATATTCAAGTCTTACCTAGAGGATCGCTTATTTTATGTAAAATAAGGTGACGCCACTTCGGAATTTCAAAACATTGATGCCGGGGTACCACAAGGATCTGTTCTTGGCCCCATGCTCTACACGTTGTACACTGCTGACCTACCTACCGCTATTGCCAGGAATAACCACAGCAACATTTGCAGACGACACCGCTATATTAGCAAGCAATAAAGACCCAGGACTTGCATCTGAGGACTTGCAGAAGGGCCTTGACAAAGTTAACGAATGGCTGCAAAAATGGAAAATAAAAGCTAGTGTCGCGAAGTCAGTACACGTGACCTTCACCCTTAGAAGAGGAGACTGCCCACCTGTAAAGTTGGACCAATGTATTTTGCCCCACAGCGACCATGTAAGATATCTTGGCTTACACATTGATCGTGGATAAACGTGGAGGCACCACATCAAATGTAAAAAGCAGCAGCTACAGCTAAAGTACAACAGTCTTTACTGGATGCTAGGAAGAAACTCAAGACTTTCTCTAGATAACAAACTTCTTATATATAAAGTCATCCTTAAGCCCATTTGGACATATGGCCTCCAACTATGGGGCAGTGCAAGTGATACCAACATAAACATACTCCAGCGACAACAGAACAAGATCCTAAGAGCAGTTGCAGAAGTACCCTGGTACATTACAAACAATGAAGTTCACGAGCACCTTAACATGAGAACAATCAAAGAGGAAATCCAGAGACTGGCAGCTAAATACAAAGAGCGGTTAAGCTGTCACCCGAATAAACTTGCTCGCCAACTCACCATTAGACAGTATGTGAGTCGACTAAAACGTCACCATGTTCTAGAGCTAGAAGACCGGCAGTAGCTCTAGACAGAAGATGAGTAGATGCTTCCAATGGGAAGTCACTCCACATGACAGCACCACAGAAAAAATTTGCTCATAGCCTTGGGGCTGATTGCAAATAAACGCAGAGAAAAAAAAAAAAAAAAATTATTTAAGAATTAAGTTTAAAATAAATAAAAAGCGCAAAAATTAATTCAAATTTAATCAGGGTAAAGGAATTTCAAGAATGTAAATCAACTAACCCATTGAGTATTTAACTCGTTAACGAGACATTGTCATAGTAATATTGTATTATAAAGTAGTTTTATGTTAAACTCTAGTTGGTCGCCTTTGTCCACGTGAAATTAGACAAAGAAATACATTTATTAATAACACGCACACAGAAACACACAAAATAATAATAATCGAAAAAGAAAAATAACAAAAATATGTAAAGAAAAAAGGAATAAGGTACATTTTATGTGTGTAATGTGTGTGTGTTGTTATTGTAACTAGCCCTGGCTCAGCATTATGCTGTGTGGACGTGTTCCACGGTACTGGTCATTCTGCCAGAGACCACAACAGTTAGTTTGCGCCTCAGACGCAAAATAAGAAAAATAATGTAATAATAATAGTAGAAATTAATAGTGTAAGTAAAGAAGTCACGGAAGAAAAGGAAAGGAAATATAAAAAATATTAATGTAATAATGACATTTTGCTATTAAATTTTTAAAAGGAGGTTTATATTTATCTAAATGCCTAATCGTTTTCTTTCATCTCGCATCAGATTTTAATGAAACAACACCTGTTTCGAGCTACCATTAATAGATTTGTTGTCGTGAAGGACTCCTTTTAGTTATCTATATATATTCCTTATATGTAAATGTATGTAAATGCTTTAGGGTTATTTATTGAGCGACTCTTCCGCGATGTATTTACTTTTAGCAGTTTTTTTTAGTATACGTATAATGTATATATTATTTTTACATTGACCAACTTTATTTCAACCTTTTACTACAAAATCTGTGTCCTTTGCCAAGGACAACGCTGTACCAAAATTAATTAAATTCGTCTCAGTGGATTAACATACATAACCTTTGAACTTATAATATTCTTTCAAAACTAATAGAGAGTGTACCAAAATGTTTCTATTCAGTATCGAGTTTAAGGATTATAGTAAAATATAGATAAATATGCAGTCAATATTCCCTCTAATATAAAGTTCGAAATGGAATAATTAATTCCAGAAACGAAGAATAGGAATCCTTTAATCTGCAGAGTATTTCCGACGTTTTATCGAATTAGCTTTAAGTACAGATATTGAGGAATTACTAAGACTGGATAGTTCTAAAGAGTAGTCTCGGGAAACGAGATACCAAATGCGATTATTATTATTATTATTATGTGTATGTTATGTGTATGTTAGTGTTGGCCTAGTGGCTTCAGCGTGCGACTGTCATCCCTGAGGTCGTTTTCTGGGAACTTCGCAGGCTTCTCGCGCCTTACCGCTCCGAAGATTTCTGTTCGTTGGGAAACCATAGCCACGCATTTGGACTACGTGGGTGACTGATTCCTCTGCGCTGAAACAACCTTTGCACATGGGACTGTGTCGCGCCAAAGAGATGTTTATTCAGGAGGTCATATATGTAATAATAGTGGTATAATTTAAACCACTCCTTAAATGGAAATTGTATTCGTTTTTACAACAAACTCCCAAGCGAAATTAGAGAATTATCACTAAATAAATTCAAAGCCCACGTTAAACGTAAATTAATCAATAGAGCTTCTTATAAATTTGACGGATATACATACATATTATAGATAGATAGACATATAAATACATATTTAAACACCCAAGACCTAAGCACAACACCAAATGCTCATCACATCGATGTTTGTCTCAGCCGGGGATCGAACCCGGGACCCATGGATTCGCAGTCAGGGGTACTAACCACTAGACCAATGAGTCGTCTCCGTCTCGAATTGCTCCAGTTCAAACAATTTCAAACAACTTAGCGATTAAAAAGAGTGGTGGAAAGTTTCTTGCCAGTTCTTCTTGCCCGCTTTTCGCCCTTGACTTGGTAGTAAATGTAAATTTACAATTAATTTAACTTCTTTTGTGACGTTCATAAGTGTACTTGTTTACCTCTACGAACAAAGTTATTTTGAGTTTGAGTTTGAGTAAGTTAATTAATGCTCATCTATGTCTTTATGTTCTTGTATAATATTTTATCAGGCGTTCTGTCGATACCGGGTAGAGAAGTGGCCACTCGTTCAAAACTAATTTTAACTCGATTCAGTGAGACTTGTAAATACTATGAAAAGAGAAATTAATAAGATTCGCTTCCTATTGCAAACAGATATTGACTGTTCGTGATTTGTTCTGTTCAGATATATTTATGAAGTTTTATTAAGCTTATATGACTAGTAAATTCATTTTAAGGAATTACAGAACTTGTAACAAGAATATTATTATATATTAATTTGGTTAATTGTAAGTACTTTAACTATTATAATTAAATTATATTTTATTATTATATTTTGATTATTACAACTATTATACTTCACAGTTCACACACTACTGCAATTTAATAAATTGGGAATAAACCTTATAAGTACAATATAACATACAACACAAAAAAGCGCCACAGAAAAATTAAATAGTTTTCTTAGATAAGCGGGTTTTAAAATTATGCGACTTTGTTTTATAGCACAAGGGGCAGGCTCGGTAGTACATTGTCAGCCTTTTAAGAATTGGTACGCTCTTTTCTTGAACCTCAGTCGAATTGGTACGGAAATACTTCAGTGGGCAACTGGTTTCCTATAAAAACGTAGTAATGAGAACTCCTTGGTGATATAAACTTGACCTTAGACCTTTATCATAATTAATATTTTAAGATTTTTTCCTTAGAGATCACACTTTTTGATTGAATATTCTCGGCCTAATTTCAAACTTTTGGTTTTTTCAAGTTCACCACATCGTACATAATACTATATCCTCGGTATATGTTACAAGCTCTTTTATCTAAAACATATTATGACAATAATTTGGGTAAACATAAATGTTACAAAAAAAAATAGAAATATACAAAACAATATAAAGATACCAGCAATTTTATAAGATAATACAATACTTTAAGAATTAGATAAATCAATATTTTTGCTTTGCTTGTTCCAAGATACCGTGGTTACCGTTTTTATATGCAAAATGCATCACTATATATACGTTATTATTGACGTTCATAATTCAAATATTGAAGAGTATGGTAGACAATTACAATTAATTATTTTTAATTAATAATTAATTTAATTATTTAATATTTTATGTTTCATTTAAGCAAATTAAGCTACTCGCCTCACATAAGCTAGATCGTAAAGTTTAATAACTTTCAATGAATATTTCATAGTTTTTAATAGATCCACATAGTTTTTCGCCATTGGCCGAAATTATAAGAGACCCTGACTGTTCATCACAGCGTTAATAGTTTTGGCAAGTGCACTGGGACTTAGTTTAAATGCCTACATCCCGCAATTTAACAGACATGTTTAGGGATGTTAAGATTTGGCATCAATGTAGAGATAATACGCCAAGACTGAATATTAATTGTACCTTTTACGTAACCTGCCTTTGATAATACTTTAGTGAAGAAATTTCATTGCTCATTGTTGACATTTAATATAAAATCAGACATGTCAAGTTCAAAAGACTTTGCTTTAAACAGTTTTAATGAAATAAAATGATAATTCTGCTACAATCTCAAAATATGTTTCGAAATATTAAAATATTGCATCCGTTTCTAATTACAACGTCTTATAATTTCATGGAGCCGGCTGCATGCACGAAAAAACATGACCTCGCCCTGAGGCGTTCCATTTAAGGCTTGAAGTGCAAGCGAGAGCGCGGAACGAGCGACAAAGAGGCACAATCGGCCTCCGCGTTCGGCAGCGTTCGACATCTTTATTGTACATAAAGTATCGTATTATATCGATTATATTGTAATCGATCACTTCAATTGTGATTTCCATTTACCTCCTTCTCTTTATCCATAAAAAAATGTCTATCAAACAAATAAAATTATCCATATTTGGTTTTCAAAGATGCGGGTTCGCCAATCCCAATATTAAAATGCTATTTCCATGAATTCAACTAAAGATTGAAGTCGGGACGTTAAACGCTGTTGCTACTGAAAGATACACTGATGCAGAAATGAGAACAATGTTAATTATTGAATGATGTAATTTGATATTATTGTAACATTAAACACATTATCTGGTAATGAGTCTCATTAAATTTATCTTTAAATACTATTAACTATTATTAATTATCATGACCACTAACTATTATGAAGTAATATATCTATAATTAATTAAGCTCAACCAACAACCATTCAGTTAAAAATATAATACCGTTAAAAATGCGTAATATGTTTTCGGTCTAGGAAATGTAATTATTAATGCTCAAGAAGGAAGGTGCTGCTCTTCCTCTTGCCTAAAGGGAGAATCCTCGACCAGTTAAACCACTGACTGGCTGGTCCGAAGAAGGCCCAGTGGCTAAGATCGATAAGTTTTATACTAAGCGGTCAAGAAGGATCAGCTCTCTGTGTCTGACTATGTGACTAGTATATTTTTAAGCCTAAGGCAAGCCACATTGAAGTTAAAATCATGTACTTGAGAAATAATACTCATTGTGAAAACGTATTCGATTAGCGGTCAGTGAAAATTATATTCACAGAATGGCATTAACATGATGGTTCGTTACAAGATCGACATGTCGTGTTAATTCCTTAAAATGAAATTAGTCCTTGCCATTTTTAAATATTTTCATAATATTTTTATCATAAACCTATAATTAATCATAAATAACCCTTGTAACAGTTTGACTGATGTATTTATAGGAGCCTCTATATATAAGTGTATAAATGTATTTACATGAACACAGTTTACTACATATTTTTGATATAAGTAAATTTAGTCAGTTTTTGATGAAAGCTACAAAGCAATCACAACGTTTACACTGTTAGTTAACTTGTATAAAGTAATTTTAAATATTTTCTCTAATATTGGTCTTATTAACAATTTCTCTTCCATTAAAGTAGAAAATTATAGAGCTCATTGAAGTTATACTTCTTTAGGCGCGTTATGAAAAATTGATAAGAGTGAAATTTTACGATGCGCGCGCACCGTGACACAAAATTAACAGAATGTTGAAAGTTGCCCACGGAAGATGCTACGGCATTGGACATAATTTAATAACAACATTCGAATAAACTGAACTTTATTGACTATAATGACTCCTTTTCCAGTCATTGATTATTTAATTGTAATTAATTATTTGCATGCAATCAAAAACTATTTTGAATAATGCCAAAGAAGAATAACTTCTTACGCGCGTACATAAGTACACGCACCCTTATTTTTATTATAAAAATAATGTTAAAGCTTAAATCATAAATACATTTCAAATAAAAAATGCTTCAACAATATCAAATCGGCAAAAATTGTTTCGATTCGCACAGTTTATTACGCCTTAATTGGAGAGCCCTTGAGATTAGTTTTATACTTTCTAAAAAAATGGAATTTGTTTGACGTAAAATGGCCGAAATATTTCGTAGAATTAAAAAACAGCTGCGTCAATTTTGGAAATTATAGAAAAAAATCTTTACACTATGCTATTATTTTATTTTTAGTTACTTCAAAGGAACATACAAGTCAGTCATATATTAAAGTTTGTAGCAAAGCTTTGACACATTTGAATTGTCAAAGCGGGACAAACTTTATTCTCTTTTTTGATGTTAGACTGAAGAGGGACAAATTGACGGTTAGTGTAGTACAACTTTTATTATCAAATACTTTCCTGAGATCCTGATACCGCGTATGATACTAGCTAGTATTTATTATAATTTTTACAATCAATATCGTAAGTTTGATCGTAATACAATGTTATATTAATTATCTTCTATTATTTCATATTACTTTTAAGCTTTGGTTCTCTTTGGAAAGTACAAACACAAGTACTTGTACAAGTAAAAAACTGTGATTTACATACCTGTGATTTATAGCAGTGAAATATATGTACATGTGATTTGTGAATGAAAGGATGTGCTTGGCCCGTACCTTTGTCGTAATAGTAAAAACTCTTTGTTGAAAAAGTTGAGTTACTTTTGACGTTGTTATCCAATTCCGTTGGATTGCCAGAGTTTTGTTTTTGGCCAGACGAGGTCGTGTTTTGTTTATGCCACCAGAAAGTATAAAATGTATGAAATAAGTCACAATAAGATATTTAATCATATGTATAATCATAAATATATAAACAAAAAGTGTTTATAAGGTAAATATCCATCCATCCGCCATTTTTGTTTTTCTCATTTCGATTGTGTTATTGAAGTTGTTCTAAAAGTAAAAACAAAGAAAGCTTGTCATTGAACAGATTTTTTTAAACGGGCAGGAGGCTCATCTGATGTTAAGTGATATGATGTCCGCCGCCCATGGACACTGCCATATAAAAGTAAAAAATCTAAAATCATTTATTCATATAGGTAACTCAATGTGCACTTATGAACGTCAAAAAAGAAATATGTACATAAAATGCTTCTAATTTTACATTTACTGCCAGTTCTCAAATCAAGGGCGTAGAACGGAAGAGAAAAACTGGCAATAAACTTTCCGCCACTCTTTTTAATCGCCAAGTTTTTTGTTTTACACAACGTTTGTAAGGAGCTGCAACCATTACTCCATGTTTCACATGAAACCTTTATGTAATACTTAGTAAAAATAAAGTAAATTAAAAACAAAGATTTGATCGGCATGGTGAAATAGGAACACGCACTTACATTCTCGTGGGGCTCGCGAGTGCGTTGCCGGCCTTTTAAGAATAAGTACGGTCATTTTTTGAAGGACCCTAAGTCGAATTGGTTCGTAAATACTTCAGTGGGAAGCTGATTCCATGTGGTGCGCGGCAAAAAATGCCTTATAAATGCTTAGTTGTGGTAGTGTAGAAACGACGGATGTCGAGGTAATACGGGTGGAATTCGGAGAACTCCTCCGAATTTCGCCTTAAGTTAAACTTTAGACGTTCAATACTTAAGAAAAGAAGAGTATGTTGACGAAGTATGCTGCACACGTTTAGTTTTCTACTGGATTAATATCAACATTCTCAGTAGCTTATACTAAAGTGTACTACCACGATCTTAAACGCCTAGTAATTTGGCACCATTGTACCTACTTTCTATATGCTACACATAACATACATCTCAGAAAATAGTTTGCATTGAAGTAAATAGGTAGGTGTATTAGAAAACAAAAAACTCAGAGTATGTATGAGTGTGTATACTGTATATATGTACGAATATTGTGTAACTGTTTTCTATGTATTATTGAATTAGAATAGATAAGCTTCTCCGAAACTATCGACATATTTATATGTTCGCAGAGTGAATTCACAGTAGCGATATTGTGTATATTGTGTTTAATATTATATCCTTTATTAAATTTTATTTTATTTTTCTCGACATTATAGTATTGGCATAATCTGTAAAGATAATGTATGTGTTTTTTGTAATAAATAAATAAAATAAAAGGTTGCTACATTTATCACACTAGTACATTACATTGGTACAAGAAAAGTAAAATGCAATATGTAATGTGACAAGCACTTATAGGTAAACATAAAAAAAGTTATAAAAACTACATCAAATATAAAAAATAAAAATTATATAAAAGTGTGAGAGGAGATTGTTATCCAGACCTACCTCGTTGCAACGTGCAACAATTTATTGCTATTAAATTATTTAGAACCCACTTCCCTACACGACGAACCAATTCGCTATTAATTTTTGCTTCAATTCTCAAAGTTATGACAGTAAAGCGAAGTCTAGTAAAAGGTCACAATTCAAATTTCCCAATAGATAAAAGTTTTAAGATATCGGCACAATTTGACGTGTTCGAGTACGTTAGATATAGGGCACGCTTGGGAAGTTCTTCAATTTCCAAACTTCATACAGACCATTCATTGTGTAATGCGACTTAATACTTTTAATGGATTCTTCGAATTCACTGTTTAAAATATATGAGCTTTTTGCTCGGTTCATTTTCCTTAAATGGCCTCTAAAGGGTATTTTGATTTCCATTTTTAATCGTAACTTTCCAAAATATTGTCTATGATCTTGCATACTCGTAAACTTCAAAATGCACTTACTCCACGTTTCATTATGAAACTTTTAAGTTATAGTAGACCAGGGTAGAAGCCTTTAAAAATAATAAAAAGATCTAAAACTTTTGTCTTAACACTTTTTTGACATAACCTCAAAATTTATGTAAAAAATAAAAAACCAAAAACTTGTTTTTTTTATTTTTTTTCTATAGGACTTTTAGTTTTGCCGGAAATCGAGATAAACCGTTTTTACCCTTAAAAACTCACCCCTTCCCCTTCCCGACCTCAGATCGCCCGTAAATTATTTTTCCTTTCATTTTTAAAATATTCTCCTCCCTTTCCATTGGTTTTCATCCTACTATTTTTTTTTTGGTTTCATAAATTATCGACCCTGGTCTATAGACGTTAACGAACGAATCAATTTTACAATACGATGCTTTAATCCACAGTGAGCAAAGCCACAGACCAGATCTAGTATTATGCAAAGTACTGCCAACATAACATGTAAACATACGAGCTTCATAAAACCTATTTTACTTGTATAGGACGCTTGCCAAAAACATTCAGCAATTATCATTTAAATTTAACTGCCGCGATACGAGTTAATGGTCGCACTTAATTTCTTTTAAATTTGAAGAATACTTGTATTCATATAATTTGTTTTGAGTTATACTGTTTCCTTTTGTAAAATAAATATTTTATTAGTTTTTTCTAGTGTCTTTGATATTGCTGGAGTTAGAATAAAAAATATTCCCAAAATACGAGAAGAAGAAAATGGCGGGCCATTTTGCAAGGATAAAAGATGGACCGCCAGACCACACATTGGAAGGGACCTTCAGGAAAAACCAACGTGGAAAAACCACAAAAGCGATCAGCAGAAACTCTAACACAGCCCGGGTTTCTGGGGAGAAATGGATCGAGGAAGCTAAGAACAGATTCAAATAGAAACATCAAAGCAAAAAGGTAGAACATAAAGTAACGGAAATAACGTATAATAACAAAACTAATATCCATTTAATATGTAATTTTTAGTAGCATGGAATTAAAGTGGCTTTATTATAATTATTATCACATGTGTACTTCTAATTACGCGAGATTACACATTTACGAAATTTCGTAGATTTATGTTGTTGTATGTTGTTTTCCACAAAATTCTAGACTTAATTCATTCAACTGTTTCAACTGAGAGAACACTCCAAGATTCCTCAATATTAGTTTAGTATAGTTTAAAATGGGTTTGTATCAAGGGTTTTTAATAATTATTCTATTAAGTTGTTAAAATTTCGCGGCAATAATAGTTATGTTTTCTTAATTGAGTTTAGCATCAGTTAATAAACGCATATTTTCATAATTATAGAAACACAAATATCCAATTTGTGTCTTAATATTATACTTTTGTTATATTGTTGTGTCAGTATGGCCCTAGTATTACCGTCTGCTTATTCCCAAACATGTGCCCAAAAATGTGCAACAATTATAATAATTTCAAAATAGCACTGAATTGTTATTATTGAAGCAAAATAAAACAACACGCACTCTCTTATAATTTAGCAAATTAAAAATTTCACAAAAAAGGTCATATTAAACACCTGGACGAGAATAAAGCAACGACTAAGTTAAGTATTAACTGAAACTCAGTTAATTATGAAGCTTTGTTCTTTGAACAACTTATCCAAGTATTAACTTCTTTGCGGTTCGGGCGACCAGTTGTTGAGAAAATTTTTGAATAATATTGTGTGACGCCAGTCGCGCCGAACTACGAGTGTTTTAATAATGAAAACTATTTTCAATTATGATACTTTGAATGTATGTATTTTGTATTTATAAAAGCGGCAAAACAACGGAGGGCAATAGACACTTATTGTTTTTTACTTATTACCTCTGTTCCTATTAAAATACAGTCCAAAAAATCTAGTCTATTTATTCCTACAAGATAATTATTTATCAATTAATTTCTTTAATTGATTTTTCCTTCGTCTGGTGACGAGGAGTTTATTGATTCGGAGAGGAGACATTGCCATAAAACTGATAATAGGAAGTATAAATCACTTATTTCTTATCAAAATTTGAAGTAATGTGGGGTTTGCTGGAACAAATTAAACTTGTTGATTGTAAATATATATTTATATATTGACATATAATAACTGATACTAATCCATTATTTTTTATAGAACAGTGGGCAAACAGGCAGGAGGTTCACCTAATGTTAAGTGATACCACCACCCATTGTCACTATCAATGCCAGAAGGTTTGCGAGCCTTTTAAAAATTGCTACGCTCTTTTCTTGAAGGACCCTAAGTTGAATTGGTTCGAACATACTTCAGTAGGCAGTTCCACTGCTGGTGGTGCGCGGCAAAAACTGCCTTAAAAACGCTCAATTATTTCATGTACACTTTATTCATCGTACGTTTTATAAATAGTACATGAATATACAAACTATTAATACGAAAAAATTATATTTTATTAAACATATTTAATTTTTTTAAGCTATTGTATAGATTTTATCGCGGCTTTGAGCGCGGCGACCGAATCAAGAAATTCCGTAACGAAATAAACCTAACACACGATGACGTAATATAGGTGCGGCCAATACGCGTTACAGTGGGACAGAACGCATACTGCGTCTTACATCGGTTTAGCGTGATCGGATAGGCGTGTTAGTCTGAGTCTGGTAGAGTGGTGGATTGAATTAATCAAAGAAAAAAAATACTGCAAAAATTAATCAATAATTATATTGCATAAGTTTATAAAAAATGCTATGCAATAGCTATACCGCGGCAGTCCCCGAGTGCCACACGTATTTTTTTGTATTTTCATTTAGTTTCTAAGTATAGGAATTTGTACTATATGACCCCTCAAGCCATAACGTCCCTTAGCGGTTATTGTACTCTTAGTTTATTTATAAAGTTTAAGCAATCATAAAAAAAGGAAAATGCCAGATAAAGGAAAAAGTTTTTCCACAAAGATCATGAAGAAGCACTAGTTTACGAAAGGTGACCCCGAAGATCAGTAAAAAAGACGAACTCAAAAATTGTATTATTCACAATTTGCTGAATTAAGTAAATGTCATAGCCCAAGTTCTGTTGGCTTTACTTTTTCTTCGCGCTAAATATTTACTCGGCAGGCCATTTCCTATTCAAGCGATGTCTCGGCAAATATAATTAAGGGCTGCCATATTTTATACTTTCATTTCCGTACAACGAGATTGAGCTAGATAATTTGAATTCACTGCTTCTACGCTTGCATTACATTTGTAATCATATTACAAACTGTAATGCAAAGACTATATTAATTAAATCAAGCGTAATATAAAAACATTTATAAACCAAATATGAATTGTTACTGTATTTCTCATTATTTTGTATTGAATTAATGAATCTGTGAGAATAGGTTTTTAGTTTATTAAAATAAAGAAAATGGTATTGTTTTAGATTAAGGTTGCTGATTCTATAATCTCTATATATATAAAAATCTCGTGTCACACTGTTCGTTCCCATACTCCTCCGTAACGGCTCGACCGATTGTTATGAATTTTTTTATGCATATTCAGTAAGACTGAGAATCGGTTACTATCTATCTTTCAAACTCCTAAATGTTAAGGGTGGTCCCTAAATTTTTATTTTTTAATGATTGAGCTTACAAAATACATACAACTCTTAACGTTCACCTCTCTACAATCAACCTCTATTTTTTATTATAGTAGATAGTTAATTTTGTTGAACTAAAAAGTTGTTTCCTAGAAATAATATACATGACAAAGCGGCGTTTGCCGGGTCAGCTAGTTTCTTTATAAGATTTGGTTATGCACTTCTTGCACTTTACCCACCATTTCTATTGCTAGGGTTGCCTGGGAGAGATCGCTTGTTAGGCCCGAGTAGAATTATAAAGGATGGCCCGTTAGGCCATCCTTTATAATTTTTATGTATTATGTTATTTGTTTTTCTATAAATGTAATGAAGTGTACGAAAGGAAAAAAACAAAAAAAGCGTGAAAGGGTCAGGGTATACTACCGTGAAGGTGCGTGGGGTGTGCTCATGATGCAGGTTATTCAGCTCTATGGATATTCTAAAGTAGTGTTTGTTTCAATAAATTGTGATTAATTTTCTTGTGTTACGGCTGTTTTCTATACACGATCTATAATCTAAAATTATAATTCCAATCCAGATTTTGCAAATTTAGATTGATGAATGTCAAAATTCGATCTGTTGAATTCAAAGATATTTTATATAAACGATCCATCGATCGGTTATTGAAAAGTATTTTATGAGAAATGGATTGCAATATCAATCTCTAATAGTAATAGACATAGCTTAACAACATAACTTGGTATTCAATGTTCTATTACACACTTTTTAGGCATAATATATGTTCGAGTAATGGGGCTGGTATCAGATGCCCTTTTCATTATAATTTAATAACATCAAAGTCAAATTGGTTAAAACCGTTATATGGTTTATTTGATTTTCCAATATTAATAAATCTACAGATTAACAGACTCTTTGATAGTCTATAGTAATATTTTGCTAGATCTATAAATTAACGACTAACTAATTTGTCTTTGATGTTATTTAATAAATGAAAATGGCAGCTGATACCAGCGCCGTTACTCCGACATATACAATTTGTTTACATATTAAACGCTTCGAGATGCATTATCAATATCAACCTAACAATATTTCACAATACACACACGAAAGGAATAAATCAACACGATATTGCATTCGACACAATCGCTGACGGCAAAGGATCACAATATCGACTTATCGTTTGATCGCCTCTTAAAACCGAATGCTCTTTCTCGTCTCGAAAGTGAGAATGCCTCGGTAAAGATCTTTAGAATTCCTTTATTTTGAGCGCCTTCAAATCTGAAGCAAGAATGCTTTCTAATGTTAAAATGTATCTTCTGAGTGCGGTTCTTTGTAAGCTTTTGAACATATTTTACACAAAGAAAATCACCGGATGTTGTTGTATGGCTTTAAAGTATTATACGAGTTCGTTCTACCTAGATATTATATTATTTTTAGTACTTTTTTGTATTTTAAGCGAGGAAATGCTGCCAGGGACCAAACTTTTTAAATTTGTTTTGGTTTTCCTTTTATTAATTTTTAATTGTTTTTACTGTGTAGGTTAAGAAAATTGATAAAAAGATATTTGATTGTTATGTTTAGGTCTAAATAGACGAAATACTATTATTTTGGGTACTTTTGTATCAGTAGAGCAGTGTTTGCCTACTGGATTCAGCGTGCAACTCTCATCCCTGAGGTCGTAGGTTCGATCCCCGGCTGTGCACCAATGGACTTCCTATGTCCTTATTTAACATTCGATCGAACGGTGAAGGAAAACACCGTGGGGAAACCAGCTTGCCTTCCATCCAAATAGTCAAGATGTGTCAGGCACAGGAGGCTAATCGCCTACTTGCAAAAAAAACCTACACATTTAAACTAAGTAGTTAATTTAACTAGCTACATATATTCTACTTCAGTTGATGTAGTAATACTAAGCTAATTAAATTATTCTAACTATAATGCAAAGATTCCGATAGGCTTGATCGCTTAGCGTTGCGTAGCGATGTTGGGTCTCTCTGCATCTTCTACGGCATTGACCATGAACAGTGTCCATAGGAGTTCCATTAATCAAGCAGAGTTTTATCATCGAACGTCGAGGCAGAATACGAAATTCCACCCGTATCACCTCGACGTCTGTCTTTCCACAACTGAGCGTTTTTAAGGTTTTTTTGTTGCTGACCGTCGAGATATTTCTCAACCAATTTGATGTAGGGTCCTTCAAGAAGAGAGTTTATCTATTCTTAAAAGGCCGGCAACGGACTTGCGAGCCTACAGGCAATGTGAGTGTCCATGGGCGGCGGTATCACTTAACATCGGATGAGCCTCCTGCCAGTTTGCCTCCTATTACATAAAAAAAAAATTCGTTAACTTATTAAACGGGATCTTAATTAAGACCAATTTTATTTCCTCTGTTTGATGGAATAGAGTTTGTAATATAATTCAACATTCTAATTAAAATTGTCGTAAATCGAAGAACATTTGTCCATTGAGGACTTTAACTGATCTTTGTACCCCATCTTGTCTAAGACGCTAAGAATCCATTCTTTATAAAAACTTAGTCTTGTGAAGATGTCTGGAGCACCTAATGCACACGGTATACCCCAAGATGTGATGCCGACCTGTTGGTAATTCTCTGCACATACCAGAGGACTACCGGAATCTCCCTGAAATAATAATTATAATATACAATGGCCTTATTTCTTTAATGACGAATCACAAGTGTACATTGTGTTACCTACGTGAATAAATGATTTTTGAATTTGAATTTGAATTTTAAAGCTGTTTATAGATGTATTATCATTAATATGTATAAAAAAAGATCCCCCCCTTTCCCTTCCCGAACTCAGATCGCCAGTAAATTATTTTTCCTTTAATTCTTATAATATTATCCTCCCTTTCCAATAGGTTTCATCCTACTACTATTTTTTTAGGTTTCAAAAATTATCGGCACTGGTCTATTACGCCAACGAAGTATAACTTTTAATACGTGTACTTAGATAAATACACATACGTTTTTTTTTACAAAAGTAGTACCAACATTAAGTAGATTTTTAAAAACTCTAGAAGGAAGATCTTTTAATGTTATTGTTTTATAGACCTTGATTGCCATCCAAAAGGTATTTTAAAAATTCAAAAATCATTTAATCATATGGGTAACACATTGCACACTTATGACTTATCAGTAAATAAATACATAATATTAATGCTTCTAATTTTACATTTAGTGCCAGTTCTCAAATCAAGGGAGTAGAACGGAAGAGAAGAACTGGCAATAAAGTCTCCGCCACTCTTTTTAGTCGCCATATTTTTTTTACACAACGTTTGTAAGGAGCTGCAACCATTAAACCATGTTCCACATGACATCTTAAGTAATTAATAATAGTAACATAAAAACAAAGAGTTGTCCTCTATCAGCAGGAGGCATGGTGAAATAGGAGCACGCACTTACATTCTCGTGGGAACAACACGCAAACACGTAGTCGAAATAATTAACATCACCGCATACACGAATTCAAGTACGACCAGTCACCACAAGTGATTTCCTATACAAAATACATATTTCTTATTAATGAATGTGAATAAAGTATTTTAGTTAGGTGGCTTTAAATATGATTTTATCAAGAATTTAATGCTTAGTCTTGTTCTACAAATTATAGTCAAAGGGTAAACCTTTAAAGCAAATGCCATACCTTACAAGTGCCTTTCCCAAACCCTTTAAAGGCACATATCTCAGCTTCTGGATACACGTGTGGAGGACTAAAGCCTAACTTCTCTTTAGCCACACGTTGGGTTTCTTCAAAGCAGTACGACGAATTCACTGTGAACATCCCAAGTTCTTCTAATTCTGTGCTTAGAGGATTCTTCACCTGTGCCATAAGAAATAATGTGGTTTTGATTTATTCCAAAAACATGTTTTAATATTTTTTTCAAATGGTATGGAGAGGACTGTGACTTGCTTTAATACAAATTTTTGCCAGGCTATCTATAATTTATTTTATTTAAAAAGCTGCCTTTTTACTATTTAAAAAAATAATTTTACTTTTTAAAGAAATAATGGTTATAATAAATAACATTTACAAAATAAATGTTTATATAACAAATATATAATTGGACGACTTCACTAACGTTTCATAATTTGTAGAGGTTTTAAAACGAGCAGTGTTGGTCTAGTAGCTTCAGCGTGCGACTTTCATACCTGAGGTCGTAGGTTAGATCCCGGCTGTGCACCAATTGACTTTCTATGTGCGCATTTAACATTTGCTCGAACGGTGAAGGAAAACATCGTGAGAAAACCGACATGTCTTAGACCCAAAAAGTCGACGGTATGTGTCAGGCGCTGGAGGCTGTTCACCTTCTTGCCTATTAGATTTAAAAATGATCATGAAACAGATTTAGAAATCTAAACCTAGTTGTAGTGCCACTGATTTTTTTCTTTAAAGAAATGTTACACCATCAGCGTTAGATGGCTTTAATTATCTTTTCGTTTTTTGTTTTTTTTAACATGCAAGTGAGCCACCTGAGGTGTTTAGTGATATGAGCATATATATATATATATATATATATATTGACAAGAATGCGATAACACTTGAAATGTATAATGTTTAAAAACTTTAAACTAACACCACTCACGGTGTTAAAGAATTGTATTTGATATTGACCAAAATCTGCCCATAAGTGATTTTAATTTGTAAAAATGTTTTATAAACCTTGTACATACCCTAAATATATAAATATAGGAATAAACTAAAAATAAAATAGTGTTATGAAAAATAATAAAATAATCAATATAAACTTGTTATATCAGACTATGCCATCAATGCCACATCTAGTTAAAATCAAATTCCAACATCCGTGTTTCGCTTGGTTTTTTATGTCTACCCGCATTTTTGGTGCTTCTCTGTTTTTTTATTTTATATATGTACCTACATCTGTGCGCTCTAATTTTTAATCTTAGTTTTAGTTAAATATGTGTTTCTCAGTAAGTGAATTTTAATTCTTATGAGAAATAAAGTTATTCTTAAACCTAAGCCCATGCACTGTCAGAAGACTCGCATGTGCGTTGTAAATAAATATTAGCTGGCGTGAAACAGCCTGAAGTGTTCCAAACAATATTTCACAAATATTCTGTCTTTGATACATTTAGTTCTGGGAATTAGGCACTAACAGTCCTTTGACGTCGACTGTGTAAAGTAAATTATTGGAACGTAGCAAAATCAAGACAGGGCACGTAGCGACATATTTTTTACTTAAAATAAAGAATGTGACATATTTACCACTCAAGAGTTAATTTTATTACTATACTTACTTAAATATATCTATTCAGTTTTAACTAATCACAGTATTTACAATTTTCTTAACCTCCATTGTAGCAGTAAAAATCAAAACAAATTTAAAAAGTTTGATCCATGTGACAGCATTTCTTCGCTGTATTGCGATACTTATTCGTTGAGAGAGGAAAATACCAGCTTTGGGGTCACCTATACTATCTAACATATCTACTTTTTACCACATATTTATAAATATTTTTCTTATAATTACATGCTGAGTAGATGATTCGACGTTTCGAATGATTTTCAGCAATCCTGGTCAGTACATTCTGAAGTAATAAATGCGCTTGCATTTGAAGTTTTATTTAAATATACGTATATGTATTATTAAGTTAGGGGTGGAAGAGCTGACGCTTTTTTAACGTACGCTTTCTTCACACAGCTTCTGTACAGCTTAGCTATCTTTTGAAAATAAGATATATTTGTGCTTATTATTTGTTTTTTTCTTACCGATATGAAATTACCACATATATACGCAAAGCGTTTTAACAGAATACCCTTGCTGTTTTCAGAAATAAATTCTGCACGGATTATTATATATAATTTGATGTTTCATTAATAATTTTGTAACAGACTCCGGCACGTTTCACAACTCAATTTTCCTAATTAGAAAGTTTATGAAATTCAACTCAAAAGATTATTGAAGTTAACATCTTTGAAATGGTTTAAATAACTTCGTACCACTTTGTAGTCAAAGTTCTTTAGACGTTTCAGATATATTTCTGATCAATTTGCTATTGATTTGGTTTCTTTTGAGACTTTAAATACCTTTAAGTTATAAAATTTAATTAATAAAATATATAAATTATATTAACAGTCACAAGTTTTACAGAGTATGTGACGCATTTTGCACCTGTTATAAGCAGTTTTAATTACGTATGTTTGTCCCGTAGTAATCTGCTTAGTAATAAGCAGTACTTCAAATATATTATTATTAGGATTGCAGATAGGATACTTAAATGGCAAGTCCCATATTGACATTAGGTAAAAGATTAAATATATGAGAAATGTGACATACATGAAAATACATGATGTGCTCTAAATACATGAGAAAATCGGTATTATTATTATATTATTACTTATATTATACTATTATTCATATTATATTATTATTTATATTATATTATTATTCATATTATATTATTACTTTTACTATAATATTATTATCTGTAATATCAAATCGTACTCGGCGTTTTTATGTGCAATGTCGGTGCAAAAACAAAATCTAGATCGAAATTGGGTCTTAAGTACTTACCCCACTACTGCCGTACCCATATATCACAACATACACCCCTTCGCCAACTGTATTAAAGTTTAAAGTGACTTGATCCACCAAAAGTGAAAATTTAATGCTGGTATTGGTGATGAGGATCCCCAAGTCGTTCTTTGCTAGGTTCATAGCGTAATCCGGGTGGGTATAGTTCCCTATAATGCTATAGTTCTGTCCAGTGCCGTCTCGTATATTTGTACCGACTGTTGCCATGTATGATCTGCAAATAAATCATAATAAATCGTTGGAAAATTGAGATTGTTTATCTCTGAAAGAATCTGGGATAACGATTTGAATTATTAAGAACTCCAAAATGATTGTATGTTGACGAACGGATCTCTAAGGCGGCTGTTACACGTAAAGTATTTACTGTGTTTTGCCAATAAACACTCATCTATTATGGTATTTATTGAACGTGTAACTAGCGTACTGATGAATGGCAATATTTAATAATGGATTTCTAGATTTCATGATACCGTATTGCCGATACTTCAGAATGTGATAAAAATTGAACATTATTATATCAACGTTTCGCAAGTATCCATGATGCAGGCAGGACATTATTGATGCGAGTTATAGCCGAAAACCTTACGTTATTAAAGTCCCTTCCTCTTGATAAGTAATGCATAGTTATTGCTAATAATAATAATGGGGTAATAGCTTTTTTCATCACTGTATCCTGTTTTGTTAAAAATGGTGTTACCATTGTGAGAAATTCTTTAAATCAGATATCGTGCATTCGAAAATAATTTTCGTAATCTTCCATTTCGGGTATTAAATTTAAATGGGTGAACCTTTCTCTTTGTAGGTACCAGTTTTTTGACCATCGGTATGAATCTTCTTTTAACTGTTTTTTTTCAACCAATTGCTAAAATAATAGCCACACAAGCTTTAACTTTTAGATCTGTGCCCATTTAACGGGTATTCCAGCAAGAAACCGGACTATAATAAATATGGAACGTGTGTCTGGTGGATTAATCCATCATTAAAAGCAGACATTTATCAACAAATACAGAACTGACGCATCACAGTAAATATTTTACGTCTAACAGGGGCCCTACATATGTACCCTAACACATAAATAGTGAATATATAAATATAAAAATAAGTACGGGATGAACAAGAGACCTAAGGTAACAGACGGAGGAAGGGTAGGATCAAGGTTCAAGGTGATTGGATTATATCCAAGTCATCGGGCAGGCTCACCACGATAATTAAGGGCTTGAAGTAGTTTTGGCTACTTTTAGAGAAAGCGAGAAATGAATAAGACAGAGCAATATTCAAATTTGATTTATTGTTATAAAACAATATCTTAAATACTTCATTCACACATACATAGTATTATTATTGTGAGCTGTTGGTGTTTTGCGCACCATCATCAGCAAAGTTTGGAACAACCACGTCAGTCTTGTTGGTTGTGGTGGTGGGAGTTGGCCAATGTTCAAATCTGCATTCATTTATTACTTACCTCGTTAAACTCCCATTGACATATGCAGCACTGATGCAATGAGCTGCCGTTAAAAGATGTCTTTCAGTCAAAATGGAGGCACCGCATTGGAACCTCGAATTCACATCTCCGTAAGATAACATCGCTATCCAAGGTGTATAATCAGCTGTACTTCCACCAGCCATACGAGATGATAGATCCATGTTTGATATTAATGCTTTTAAAAAACAAACATTTTAACATTTGTAAAACAAATTTTTATTTTAAATTTATTTAAACTAAACGTTTCGCGAGTCTATATACGTAAGTTATGTAGAGTAGAATGTCTAAAAACTCTAATAATAATAATAATACTATATTTGCAAGAGTATGGTACAAAAATGTTATGGTGCTATAAACTAAAGTTCGAATATTCTGCTACACATATTGCGTGCAAATTTGTCTTAAAAGGAATTTTATACAGAAGTTACATGTATTATGAGGCATATACATATTATTGGAGTGATAAGACATCACATTAAAATATTATTACGTTATCAAATGAAACTGTTTTGGTACATTGTTATAAACCTTGATTGCCAAAATCCATTTTGTATGCAGATTAATTTTTGACACAGCTAATTTTTCCCCATGTCTATTTCGACAGAGGTGTATTCCCGTGGACTTATAAAAATATGATTTTGTGAACAACAGAATTACGATTTCACTTAAAGAATACAACTTTTAATTGTAATCAATTGAATCAACTATAGAAACTTATTAACACTAGCTGTTTCGCCTGCGCAATTTATGTTATATTTCCCTTAAGCACCTTTACTTGTAGTTTACAGAGAACTTAACTAAGCTACGAAGGTAAAATACCGCTTATCATAGAACAGATTCTTTTGACGTGACAACGTTTTATATTTCGATGGAGCAGGCTGCACGGATGAAAAAACATGAAGCATGCGGCGTTACCTCGCTCTGAGGCATTCCATTTAAGGCTTGAAGTGCAAGCGAGAGCGCAGACCGAGAGACAAAGAGGCAAAATCGGCCTCCGCGTTCGGCAGCGTTCGTTCGTTAAAAAATTTACATAATTGTATTTATGCGTACAAATAAATGTAACGTGATCAATTCAAATGTGATTTCCATTTACCTCCCTCTCTATATCTATACATATACATAAATATTTATCAAACAAATAAAATTAAAATTTTCTTATGAAAAATGCAACCATTCCATCAACATTTTCTTATGACGTTGTCACGTTCAACTATCGTAAGTAAGTAAACCGAAAAGAGTAAACCGACTTTAGAGACAACCAATTTTTAAAAATCTTACCTGTCGCAGAAAGCACACCCAATAGTGGGAACATCATCACCGAATCAAACAAAAACTCCATAGCACTAAATACGAAAAACGAAACAGAAATATATTAAGTGTTATCTTCAATGAGAACAATTTGCATTTTATACACCCGATAATGCTTTAAAACGTTGACATTAAGGCAAATTAACTACTTTCCCAGTTTATTATAGTTTAATCCTTGAATTTTCTATCAAAGGTTCTGCTATTAAGGCTTTAACGTTAGACATTAGTAAAGGAAATTAGGCTTTTAGCGACTAGAATGTGCTAAAAATATTGTAAATTATTTATAAGGTTTATTTGCGCGATTTGATCAGGTTTGTTTAATGCCACACATCTCTGACTTTAGTATTAATAATTGACTTAAGTATTTATTATTTGAATTTAGTATTAATTTTAGTATGAAAAAGCTGGAACCACAGGTATATTTTTACTTATTCTTACACATTAAAATGTAGATAACAACGACTGAACAATTATATTTCTATATTCTGATATTGGTTTGAGAATTCAACATTCAACAAAACAATTAATCTTAACTTAATAGTTGGCAAAAAAGTGCACATTTCAGGGTAAAAGACTCCTCCAATAAAATAGATTTCTAGAATTAGTTTGCTATGGAGACTCCGAGAGCTTATTTCGTTTCTTAGTGATTACTGCCCTGTCAACCCTTGTCTCACCTCTGCCGTAAGCGATCACCTGCCTTGAAATTGGAGAAATGTGGCTTTTAAATCACCAAGTGCTATAAGGTATTTGGTGAAAAGAATCGAAATTGAATGTCTATTTGGTGTTAGGCAGTTTCATAATATGAATTTAATCACAAGCTAAGCAAAACCATGCTAATAAATTATTTTAAATCATCTTGAATAGTAAAAGCGCTGGCTTATTCTTATGTAGCCACTACGTCAAAGATTTTCAATTTCAAATTCAAAAATCATTTATTATTTAACATAATGTACACTGATGAACGTCAATAAAGAGATACATATAAAATGCTTCTAATTTTACTGCCAGTTCTCAAATCAAGGACGTAGAACGGAAGAGAAGAACTGGCAATAAACTCACCGCCACTTTTCTTAATCACCAAGCTTTTGTTTTACAAAATGTTTGTTAGGAGCTGCAACTGCTGCTATCCCACATGACATCGTAAAGTAATTATTATAGTATAACTATCATAATAAAATCTTAATATATATATTTCTTGTGTGCGTGTGTATGTGACTGAACTCCTCCTAAACGACTGGACCAATTTTGATGAAATTTTTTGTGTGTCTTAAAGGGGATCTGGGAATGGTTTAGATTCACAAATCAGCCCGGAAATTTTTGTGTGTCTTCAAGGGGATCTGGGAATGGTTTAGATTCACAAATCAGCCCGACAGATGGCGCTGCAGTCGGTACTTTCATACTTTGTTTAATATCTTAATCGGTTGAAATATCATGCAGGACAACGTCTGTGGGGTCCACTAGTATATATATATATAACTAGCAGACTCGGCCAAGCTTTGCTGTGGCTAAAGTTTTTGTTATAAGTATTACATAGTAGTAAACTATTTATGGGAAATGGTAGAAGAATACCAGACATGGGGACTATGCTTTTTTGGTGGTTATGCCGATTAATACATAAGGAATGCAATAAAGATTTGAGTTTGAGTTTGAGTTAATTGTAGCATATTATGTGAAACGTTGGTACTTTCAACACAGCGCCATCTGTTAGAATTGTGACCATCAAATAATAAACAAATATTTTGCAATAAAATAATGGGGATATAAATTGAGATGTAAGCTATCCTATCTTTTAAGTTGGATCTAACTACAGACGGTGTGCAAATTTGATTGATATCGGTTCGGTAGTTTAGGAGTCCATAGCGGTCAAACAACGTGACACGTAATTAATATATTAAGAAGATAATAAAAAAAACAAAGATTTGTCCTCCGAACTCAAGTCCGCACAGTCACCACAAGTAGCACCCGTTCACGAGTATGACGCATGGCCAGCCATCGCCCCCCTCGTTTTCTGACTCCTGAGCATATAATATATCTCATCTCGTCAACAGTCACTAGGGCCTTTGGACGTGCCGTTAAATGGTTAGACTGGTCAAGAATCCGCCATTTAGGTTGGAATTACAGCGAGTGCACATTCATTCTTAGTTCATTCTTAGTTAACATGCGTATATCATATATGTATCGTAGTAAGTACAAGCAGTTAAATCATTGTAAATTAGGTGCTTGTTAATGTATAATATATTATTATTACATAATTGAATGTAATGTAATTTCCCAAATTTTTATTGGAAAAGTAAGGTATAATCATTTTATGAAACGCCTGTTCGAAATTTCATAGCAAAAACTAAGGCCTATTTGTAAATTTCAAAATTGGATCAATAATTCAGTATTGTTTAGGACTAATAATAGACGAATTCGATGTAATACTCAGATAATGAAATAAGGATGTTAAACCGAAATTAAAGTGGACGAAGTCACGGACAAACTACCCCAGTTATACCAACAGGAAATCATACAGAACATGAACAATAATTAATGATGTTCTTTCGAAGTAAAAGATTGATGGAACTCATAAGTAACAGAAAAAGAAATAACGATGCCTCCGGGTTCCAAAACAAAACACAAATCTGCAAGTTTTCCCTTAATGATACACGTCTAACTAACTGGTAACTATCGATTATTCGTAAAATTAACACGATGTTAAATATGTTTAGGATTCAGTTTCCTCATAAACGACTCACGGTTATCAGACTAAATAAAAAAAAATCATGAAGTAGATGATCAGTATCACTACTAACAACTGTTATAAAAACAGACGTAATACAAGAACGAAAAGGTAGTTGGGCCAATATTAATACCACTTAATTGGTTCAGCGTTATGTATATGTCGCAGCCAACTAGCTTAATTAGCCGTTCAATTAACAGCCTAGCCTCTTTACTAAACAGCGCCGTTTAACTTGCAGCCGGAATGTAATTCAGATCAAACAGCTAGGCAAATGACTTAAATCGATGACGTTACTTGCCCTAATTCAAGTTCTGCATTTGAATGAATGTTCATTTCAATTTAGTTCCATTTTTGCCACCTACTCCAAACTGTCAATAAAGTGTCGGCAAACAACAAATTTAATGATGTTTTCCAAAGTTTCATAAAAAAAATAGTATCGAAGAGTGTAGTTACGTCTTATATATTACATTTTAAATATATTAAATAAAGAAATTCCTGTCAGATATTTAAGTTTTTATTTCTGTCATATGATTGTACGAATGGCCGGTTATTATGGAATGTAAGATACAGGTGTCACTTATTCCACGTCATTAAATTTGAATCGGTAGACATCCCTAGTCATCGGTAAAGAAGACAGAGGGTGTAGGCCGAGAGAAAAAGCCGACGTAAAGTTTTTTTATTTATTAATGTAATAAATGCTACGGCTGAATATAACTCAGGCCGCTAGTTAAACGGTGCTGTTTAGTAAAGAGGCTAGGCTGTTAATTGAACAGTCAATTACGCTAGTTGGCTGCGACATATATTTTCTATATGTTTAAGTTTCCAGCATCAAGAAAATCAGATAAATAAAGTTTGTCTCTAAAAATTTTGCTTACAATTCAAATAATAAAATTTAGATTGAACCAGGAATTTATGATGATATCGTCGAATTAAATTGTCTGTCTGGAACTCTTGAACATTGAAGACGACATTCTTTACATAAAAACGTCTAGAAATGGCTTTTTTAAGTGGACAATTTATATGAGATTATGTTAGGTATTGTAAAAATATTCTGCTATTGTGAAATTTTGTATTTAACGATGAATAACACAATTTAATACATTTTTTGGTTCTAACAACTGATACGTAGGCATTGTAAGTAAGATTCTAAGGTTTTAATTATTTATGGGCCAAGACCCACACATTTCTACCGCAGCGTCAATATTATATAAGGACTTCGAAAAGATGACCTCAGTGTTGAAAATCAAAATCGCATAATAAAGGGTATTTCAACAAGAAGTTTGTTTTTCAATTGTGGCAACACCGAGAACGTGATAGTTTTGACATTTAGTTTTTGGCGGTATTCGTAGCAGGTGCTTTGGCAATTATTACAATGAATTCAATTTCGCTCGAAAATCGCATTAAAATAATTCAAATCCACTATAAAAATGGTGGTTCTGTTAAAGTTACATTTCGTAAAATTCGTGATATTTTCGGCCAGCATAATCGTCCTTCTGAGACCGCTGTTAAGAATTTGGTCGCGAAATTTGAGTCGACAGGCTCGGTACAAAATGTGCCAACACCAACACGTGTTCGACCGGGTCGTTCAACAGAAAACATCGCCGCCGTGAGCCACAGTGTTGAAGAAGATCAAAATTTGTCAATTTCACGACGTTCTCAACAATTGGGATTATCCAAAAGCACAACATGGCGAATTTTGCGAAAGGATTTGGCTTTGAAGCCTTACAAGATTCAACTGGTGCAGGAATTAAAGCTGCTCGACCATTCAAATCGCCGCAGATTCGCTCAGTTCATTCAGGAACAACCTGCTGGTTTTTCTGAAAAAATCATTTTTTCAGACGAAGCCCATTTTCATTTGTCAGGGTACGTCAACAAGCAAAATTGTCGCATTTGGGCTTCTGAAAATCCTAAAGCAATTATTGAGAAGGCTTTGCATACTCAACGTGTTACTGTGTGGTGCACTATGTGGTCTGGAGGCGTGATTGGGCCGTTTTTTTTCGAAGATGAGGCTGGAAATGCGGTAACAGCCAATGGATCACGGTATCGCGAGATGTTAACCACTAAATTTTGGCCTATTATTGATGACATGGATATCACTGAAATGTGGTTTCAACAGGACGGTGCCACATGTCACACAGCCAATGAAACGATCAATTTATTGCAAACCAAATTTCCCGAGCGCATAATTTCGCGAAATTCAGCTGTTAAGTGGCCAGCCAGATCGTGTGATTTAACACCACTGGATTATTTTTTGTGGGGCTATGTTAAAGACAGAGTCTATACGGAGCCAATCGAATCGATTGCAGCCTTAAAACTCAAAATCCGTGATGTCATTAACTAAATAGACCCTCCATTTTGCCAAAAAGTGATTAAAAATTTTGATGAAAGAATCAACATCTGTCAGCGTGGTCGTGGTGGACATTTGCCAGATATCATTTTTCATTCATAATTGCCAAACTTTTCTCTTTGTAATACAATAAAAATTTTATTCATTTTCCTCTAAATTCTTTGTTTTATTTTGTTTTAGAAAACAAAGTTCTTGTTGAAAAACCCTTTACTTTAATGTATCTTTCCGATACAATTTCTTTATATTATATATTTCTATATATGTATCAAGCTATCTACTCTAAAATAAATGACAATTATTACGGTAAGCATAAATTTTACAAAAAATTAAAAATATTTCACTTCCAATTTTAGATTTTTCTAGCAATTCTTTGCTTATTGTTAAACAAAAAATACTAGCAAAATAGCGGATTAGTTAAAGGCACTTAACAATGCTTTTATTTAATTTGACAGTTTACAGTATTATTGTCTTTGATTGACATAACCTTTACACATTTAAAGTAAAAACTTTTTAACCGGATTAAAGTTATGTATTATTAGAAATTTACAATTATTTAACATAATTTTAAATTTATCCGACGTTTCGCGTGCTTTACAGCGTGCGTGGTCACGGTGACTGAAGACAAAAAGTGTTGGATGTCAAAAAATATCACAGCTGTAGAGAAAGTTGCATTATCTGTATTTATTTCCCCGGAGTTGGAATCCACTAAAAGATGGAGGGTTTTGGCAAAAATGGCTCACGGTGTCCTCTATTTTCGCGTATTGTTTTCTTGAGATTTTAATTTGGATATTATTGGATCCTAGGTGTTTGACAATTTTAGGCCGTCTTCTCTATTGAAATTGGGTTGTTTTTTGATTTGAATGGCTTCGCGTACCAATCTTGGGAAGAATCTTTATTCTTTCGCAAGTACTTTCGGTTGATCAAAGCGTATGTTTTGTTGTTAGATAAAGCTGTTGTTAGCTTATTTATATAGCTATAGCTTATATAATATAATAATACATAACTTTAATCCGGTTAAAAAGTTTTTTCTTTAAGTTTACAGTATTATAAAGTGTTGTTTCGAAGGCGCATGATAATAATTGTGAGAGAATTGTACTTAGACAATTGGTGTCGAATTTTGACAATAGATGGCGTTGCTCTCGTAAAGTTCAAATGTAACAAACACGTCTCAATTTACATTTCTTTTGTTATTCTATGAGAGAGGATTACTTGGTGATGTTTTCGTTCGGTTAAACGTCTGATAAATATGTATCAGCGGCAGAGTTTATTTTGCGCATTGTAGGGCTGTGACATAATTGACTTACAACCTAATTATTAACATTGATGAAAATATTGATATATTTTACAACAATCTTCCTACTTAGCGTAAGTTTGTGTGTTCTTTGCAAGTTATGTTTTAATTTAATTGATGTGTATGTGTGTTATATGTTAAGGATACATATTGTTTAAAGACTTATAAATAAATAAATCTACTGCCAAAAAGATTTAATGGTTACTCGTTTAAATATATAAAATGTTGGTTATACGGTTTTAGGATAGCATTGTCATTTATAATATGAGATGTAAAGATAAAGGATTGCAAAAGATATCATCTCCAGTAAGTTTTGATTTCTTCTCTAAGGGTGCGTACAGACTATGTAACATATTATATAACTTGTGTTTTATAACACGTCCACATTATGTAACCTTGTTATTCAACATTATAATATTAAACAATACTGTACACATTAGAATAACAATGCAATATAACCATTTTAAATAACAAAAGAAAAACAATAAAACGTAGATGCTGGGTTGTGACATGTTATTATAACATGTTTTATAACTTTCAGTGTCAACATTATCTGAAACATGTTGTATAGCAATGTAGTATTATATGTTATGTTATATAGTCTGTACGCACCGTAATAAAAAATTAAAAAAAAAATCCTAATGCATTTTAATACTAATTTAATTTTTATTATATATACAAGTTTTTTTTGCGCCACCATTGGACTAACTATGCGACAACCTTCGACCCAGGGTCGTTCGTGGAACTGGCCACGGGCAGACCTACTGTTATCGTCCTTATTAGGTTTAAATATCATTCGGAATTTACATCACATTATTTTTATTTCATTATAGGTACTATTATTTTGTTCAATAAACCTTAAATGTTTAAAAAAAAATAGTATTCATTGTAATATTTTACTTCGACATTATACAATGTAACATTTATATGCGCCTGCATAAAATAGAATAGCAATTGTATTAACTTACGTAAAAGGCATTTTGGCTACCCATAGATTATAGAGTAGGAAGCAGTGTAATGCTCACGACTCTCAACTCTGAGGTTGTGGGTTCACAACTGCCAACAATATATTTGTCAGTTCGCATTTACACACTTCTTAAAGGCCGGCATCGCACTCGCGATACCTCAGGCATTGAGAGTGTCCATGGGCGGCGGTATCACTACACATCAAGTGAGCTTAAGATAAAAGATTCTTCCCAAGATTGGACGCGAAGCCATTGAAATCAAAAAACACCCCGATTTCAATAGAGAAAACGGCCTAAAATTGTCAAATACCTGGGATCCAATAATATCCAAATTAAAATCTCAAGAAAAACAATCCACGAAAATAGAGGACACCGTGAGCCATTTTTGCCAAAACCCTCCATCTTTTAGTCGATACCAACCCCGGGGAAATAAATACAGATAATGCAACTTTCTCTACAGCTGTGATACTTTTTGACATCCAGCACCTTTTGTCTTCAGTCACCGTGACCACGCACGCTGTTAAGGACGCGAAACGTCGGATAAATTTAAAATTATGTTAAATAGTTGTAAATTTATAATAATACATAACTTCAATCCGGTCAAAAAGTTTTTTCTTTAAACCAAGTGAGCTTCCTGTCCGGTTACCCTTGTTCTATAAAAACACGTACTCGATCGTTGTGTGTATGTAATTCGTGTGCATCAGGCACTGCAGGCGAAACTCGTCTTTGAGAAATTTGAGGGAAGGCGCCACATTTTTTAACTTTAACAATTGTTTGACAACCCTATTTATCGTATTGGCCCTGAAACAAAGTACACCAAGTGTTATTGCTTTTGACGACGCGTTCCACCATTATCTCATTTCGAATGTCACAAGACTCGCGAAACTAGGTTTAACTGTTGGTGTATTTGTATACAGGAGAAATAAAGGTTTTCATTGTATCAATGATTAAAAGTAATTATTAATTACGAAAGTCCATTGGTGCACAGCCGGGATCGAACCTATGACTCCGGGATTAGAGCCGCACACTGAAACCTGTGTCTTTTGAATCGTATCATTCGACGTGTTAGGTGCACGAAATTTCCTCAAGCAATTGTGAAATAGTACGACAGTAGATTTCGAATAAAAATACGCTAAAAATGTACATTTATATAAAACAAATTTTAAACAAATCTATGTTTCTTTACGAGGGTTCAACATTATCACTATCCCAGTCCTTAGGGCTGACCCCATAAGGGTTCCGAGATTGTTATCTTTACGAGTCTGTCGATAGGCCTACTATATGACATGAAATAAAACGTGCTGTATATTTTTTTAGTTCAATAATTGTCCAATTTTCGGTTGATATTAATCTTACACATAGATCGTAATTTACATAACAGAGAACAGTTTTATATTAATTGATTAAAAGAAATAAAATATTTTATTATTTAACAAACAGTTTTATGTTACCATTTCATTAATTTAAATGCCTTTTCCCCATTACTCTGGTACCTCTATCCAGGTCCAATGATTATTATTATTTTTTGTACAAATTTTATGTATTTTGTTGATGTATACAAAAACAGAAATGTAATTCACACTAATAATTAATAATATAATTGAAGTATATTTTACATATTTGATTTGTTTTATCTCAATGTAATATCTGTAAAAACATTGAAATTGTGTGTCAGATAATAAAAATATTTATGGCGCGTCTACTATAATATGCGTTTACTATAATTTCTTCTATATAAGCAAATGGGTGATCAGTCTTCTTAGTGTGATATATCTAGTATTATACGTTTTGGTTTCCGTACACTTCTTCACTGTAACGCCTTTAGTACACCTACGCGTTCGTATGCGGCTGCGAATCTTTGCGAAATAATTGCGGTAGTGAAATATCTGCGGAACGTTAGTACACTGCAGGTTTTTCGCAATGATATGTCATTATAGCTTTCGTGGGCTGTAGGTGCAGACGTCGTTTCAGAATGTCATCTGAGTCGTCCCAGTCGTCGCTTTCAGATTCTGAAGAGGATTTTGTAATCAACATGCCCAACTAAATATAATTCGGGATAATTTCGAATCAAATTCATTAATAATTCAATATTTTCGGCTTCCATTGTGCAAAATTCTGTCCTCACTGACAGAACTCGTGGTGACGCCTTGCGATGCGAAACTCTACTAGCGAAACGTCTGCGTCTGTGTAACAGCCATTTCGCAGTTACTTGCGAAACAATACCGACAAGGACGCAACTATTTCATCTATATATTAGAGCGAGACAAAACACATGCGAAACGTTGCCATACAACTTACAGTTTTTTCGTCGTTTCGCTGCCGCATGCGATTGCGTAGGTGTACTAAAGGCCTAAGTGTTAAATGCGAAATTAAAACACTGTTTGATAAAAAGACAAGATTTGAATCAATCAATCAAGCCTGAGGCTCTAGAATCGCATATGTAAGCCATCACTCATCGTGCCTAGAAAAAAATATAATAAAGTCCAGTATTATTTTATACTAACCACTGAACATAAAGAATAAATAGTGAGAATCTAAATTCATGCAAATTCACAACTCTGTATGCGCTGCATAAAAATGTTCCAAATTATCCTTCCGTTAGTTTTTAAATAACTCAAAACACTTTCAGTTGCTTGCGGCGTTTTCATAGAAAATAATATTTTAAATGTAAAATGAACTAATGTTTTTAAATATCAACATTTCTTGGCCGTATTCTAGTACATGGAGTGAACTAGCACATTTCACATGATCTACTAGAAGCTTATTAGATAGATTTCAACTTTTGTATGTGAGAAAAAAAACAAAAACCACTGTACCGATTTTAACAATGTTTTATTTATTTATTACCTTGCTACATTATATAGCGTTCTCTCTCAGGTAGGCTATATTTGTTATTATAAAAAATGTCCAGCCATTCTTACATTACAAAAAAAACATTTAACATTCGCTCGAACGGTGAAGGATAACATAGTGAGGAAACCGGCATCCCTTAGACCCAAAAAGTCGACGGCGTGTGTCAGGCATAGGAGGCTGATCACCTACTTGCCTATTAGATTAACAAATGATCATGAAACAGATACAGATATCTGAAGGCCCAGAACTAAAAAGGTTGTAGCGCCACTGATTTGATATTCTTACATTTACTTAAATTAAACAAGCCTAGCAGTCATGCGAGTAACTCTAAAATAGATGCATTTTAACCTCTGTACAGCCATTTTTCTCTTTATATACTTAGTGTCTGTTTCACAATGTATGGATAAAGTACCAAATAGCTATGCAACACATAAATTATTAGGAAGATAAATTCTGCTATTTGACATTCATCGGACTCATAACTTATGATGGACTTTATGTGACGAATAGCGCTATCTGACAGTCGTGAAACGCAACAATAGTGTTTATCCTACCAATAAGTAATAAATAGCTAATTTGGTACTTATGTAGAGCTTCTCCGTACATTGTGAAACAGACCCTTAGTGAAGGAAATATACATAATAACCATATGTACGATACGATACGAACGATTCCTTTTTATTTAATCAATCAAACTATACACTACATCAAATATCAATGCCTAACGATAATATACTTAACATGTAATCTAGATAAGTACTGAACACTAAATAAGCTCTCAAACTTATTGAAATTCAAACCTTTTAAATAAACGAAGCTGTAGATAAAACTATCGCTTTTGAAATCAACGAAAATCCAGCCACTCTGTTAAAAATCGCTAAGCTCTCTCCATTCGGCGTAATTAAATTTATTCCTGATGCAAAGTTTTGATCTTAAATTTTGATTAAATAAGGATTCCTTTATTTGTTTGGGATCCCTTGTATCATTGGGAGCTCGATGATCCCTTATAACTAAATATAAGGGTGTAAGTTCAAGAAGTTTTATGTTCTTAGAATTATCCAACCGCTCAATTGCGTGTAAATAATTGTTATTTGTGTCTGGACGTAAAAACTGGAAAGTAACCAAACAATATTTGCTTTCAGATGTACCCACAGTAATTAATCATTTCATATTATATGTGAAAGATACATTGTTGTTTCTTGTTACATTAACAAGATAAAACGACGTAATTTATTTAGAAAGTCAACAGGTTTTACCATAGACATCTTAGAGGTTATGAATTGTCAATGTCAATACGTCAACTTGTCAGTAGTGCTTTGGATCGACCGTAGAATATATTGATTTCTGATCGGCCTGCCCTGGGTGAAGAAGTCGGATGACAGTGATAAAATTCTGGGTAATACCAATGAATAAAAGATAGTAAACACGATCTTGCGGCTACGTGTAGGTAACATGGCATGCAGCAATGATTTATCTTATGCTGAAGGGAAACATTATAAACCTAGGATCCCTTTGAAATCGCTTACGTAGCAAAAGTAGGTCCATCATCCTACTAAAAAAATGAATTCCAAGACCCATATGAGGCTGTAACGTCACTATTGTTATTATAATGTTCTCTAATCGATTGAAAATATCGGATGTGATAAGTCCTCGAAATAAAAATAAAATAATTAAGGCCAAATTCTTCTTTTAACGTGTAAAGTAAAATGGAATTTCAATTGGAACTTTCACGGTATTTGTCTTTTGCACTAAAACAAACCTCAAGCGATCCTCTGTCTTAGGCAGGATAGAGATTACTTGGACGAGGGTAGTACGTCAACTAAATTAAGTGTAAACCGGGTCTGATATCAGACGCAACGTAACACAGTTTATGAACATATTGCAGTACGGCTAAGATTCAAAAAATTTAGCTATGTGCAATAGAATTCAGATTGAGGCCTCCCTAGAAGAGAGACCTGTGACAGGGAAGCTTAGCTCTTCTTTATATTAATAAAGTTTCAACAATAACCAACACTATTGGTTTTAAAACGGGGGGTACTGTAAAAATAATAAATACGAGAATAGATAATAATAGATGAATGAAGATAAAAAATTTATAACCTTTTTCTTGATTGTTTCTCCGAGTCAATTCCTCGTTCTTCATAAATGTAATACTATATTTTTCACCCCTTCCCCATCCTCACCCCCCCCAACCCCCAATTCCGATTACTGATTTCTAAATCGTTACCGAGAAAATATTGTTACGTTTCTGATTTTTTTTTTTTGATATATTTTTTTTTATCATGTGATGTCAGAATTATTGATTACCTACTAAGTAATAAATACTAATTTTTGAAGTGCATTCATTTTATTTGACCGATACCCTTGTTTCATTCCTAACTCTATGGACATATAAAGCCTACCAATCAGGGACAACCTTCGAACAGTTGACATAGACAAGATTGTAATTTGACGGTTTTACTTCGATAGATTACAATCTACCAAATAATAATACGTTAAATTGTAAGCAGTTCGTTGAGGTTCACAATCTTTCGACAGTTTACAATCTCGCGAGATAGATTACAATCTAACGGTGTTTACAATTTTACGGTGACATATATAAATTAAAAATAAAGACTTGTCCTCTATCAGCAGGAGGCATGGTGAAATAGGAGCGTGCACTTACATTCTCGTGGGAACAACACGCAAACACGTCATAGTCGAAATAACTAACATCACCGCATACACGGATTCAAGTACGATCCGTCACCACAAGCAGCACCCGTTCACGAGTATGACGCATGGCCAGCCGCCATCGGCCCCCACCATCTACAACGGTAGAAGCGCTTCTTGCTGAGGCAAGACAAAAACTTACTTGTCTCGATAGCAAATTATGGTTGGAGACTCGTAGGCGTCGTCCTAATTGGGAGCGATCGTACAATGGCGCGATGCGTTCTCGTCGTGCGATGAGTTCAAACATACAGATTTCATCAGAGTGTCCTATTTGCCTCGCAAGTAATCGTGCGAGCACATGAAATGCTTTAATAACGATCGTACGATGCGTTTGATCGTGCGATCATGTAATCAAAGCAACAGATTTATGTACTCTGTTGCACAATAAACCGACATAATTACTACCTATATGAAAGAAATATAAAAAAAGTAATAAATAAATACATAAAGGTACAGGACGACGCCTGAATCACTATACGTTCTATGATCTACATACAACCAGCAATTTATTCCCATACTGAATTTACGAGGTATCGGGCCGGACCAGGCGGCTAAAAATATGTAAAGCTGAATTGGGACTGCTATTATTTGTCGTATCTTTTTCATACTACATTCGCCATTGTAGTAGAGGTTATAAAGTTTTATAGGGTCATGTTAGACATAAAATATTATCAGATAAACTTTTTTGGTAACTTATGGTTTCACTCGTTGGAATACTATTTTGAGTTATATATATTTAAAAACAGTATGCTTTCAATTGTCTCGCTAAAACTCGAGAATGGCTGGACCGATTTGGCTATTTATGATCTCGAAATTTTTGTGGATGTTCTGGGTTTAAATGGAAAAGAATAAGTTAAGAAAAATACTAAAAACGACATTTGAATTTTCATATAACACTGTTTCTTTTATTTCTTTTGTCTTTTAAGAAATAAAAAATGATTGTCGTAGATATATTTGCCTTGAGAAATTTGTGTTTCATAGCTGTAGTATGAGATCCGATGTCTTTCTTCAAATTCGTGGTTCAAATGTAAGAGTCTTCCTCCGACTTTGATTTTGTTAGGCCTCATAAAATTCTGACGTCATTCGGAAAATATTACTATTATGTTATACTAAATCAAAATACCTCAATAGTGTCTCTGCTTAAAGACTAAGCGTTCCGCTTCAACAAGGTAACTGAATAGAGCCTTTTTAATGCAAATGCGCTGGCTTTAACAGATTGAGACACCTTGCAACTTTGAGATAAATCTTACAAAGCCGTTTTCTACTTTAACATATATTATGAAACGATGAATTATATCAGAAATTCAATTAAAAATATAATAGGTTTGTGTACTACGTATACATAGACGATACGTAGGTGACACTGAAAATATTTATAACTGGCCAGATAGAAGCATTGGTAATGAAAACTTTTTAGAATTTCAATTTTAGAACTCTTTGGTAACCTAATGTAATATATTGCATTCATTTGTCATTTGTTTTTGTGAATTGGCGGCAAATGTGAAACTATTGTTACACGTGAAACGAATTTCATGTCATTTCGCGACAGTTGTGCTAGAAGATGGAAGGACAGTTACTGCAGACTGGTATGTCAATCGCTGTTTGTCTTGGAAGAAGTTCGACAGCAACGCCCTCGAAGCAGGATCCACCTTCATCACAATGCTTCAGCGCATTCCTCACAACGGACTGTTGAATATTTGACAATGACAAGGTGTCGAGATAATGAGTCATCAGTCATACAGTCCTGACCTGGCGCCCTGCGACTTTCATGTATTCCCAAGAACTACAGATAAAATTCGAGGTATTCGCTTTACGAGCCCTGAAGATTCGGTGAAAGCGTACCAAAATGCTAGAAGAGACCCCTAAGGAAGAATGGGTCCACTGCTTTTCTCAGTAGTTCCATCGAATGCGACGATGTGTAGAGAGGAACGGAGATTACTTCGAAAAATAATAAAAGTATTGGCAACTTTCTACATTAAGCCGTTTTTCATTTCCTAAACATTTTCAGTGTTACCTAGGTATATACATATTTTGTTAGACAGTCTACAGCATACAGTATTTTGTATAATGAAACAATCCACACTGTGTGGAGGATATGTATGTTTATATAATAAATGGACGGCCAACCTCCAGTAATGGAGAGGTACCAAAGTAGAAAGAAGAAGAACGAATAAATTCAAAAACTATTGGAAACACATATAAAAACATATAACTGAAATATATAATCAATCGCTTATAAGCTGGTGGCTTGCACTTGCAATATGTTTATAATAAGGCGACTCTTATTATATACTATTAACAATCAAATTTACGTATAAAATGGGAATAAGGTTTGTAATTACATATTTAGTATTGTTATTATATATACCACTCCCTTGCGAATCTTTGCGAAGCCATGATTGAACGAATCTCTGGTAAGGCGCATGCCAAGGAGCCCTAACAGCCTGCTGGCGGTGATAGCGAGAAGGCTTTGCCCTTACATGAGTCATTGCAATGGAACCTTGTTTACATGTGCTCTTTTAATTTTGTGCTTGAATATACTTTTAACCTACTAATATAATAATTATAACAATATTTTAACGAACACAATACCATACGGACTTTTGATTGTCTGCTTAATGTAAGTTTTCTTCCCTTTAGTCTTTGTGCAGGTAGAAGGAAAAAAGAATACCCGATAAGAGGAAAACATATTTCCATGATGATTGAAGTTTGAATAACAAATTGGAAACTTTGAACACTAGTAAACAAGTCAACTATCGTTATCTCTTTGATCTTGTACAAAATCCAATGGACTCGAAATCCTGTATTCAAAAGATGTACAAGAATCCGTCTTACGTATTGTCTGTTTCGAACTCTGAAACGTCATGAATAAAATATCACTGCGTTGTCCCAAATTGTATGGAATGTGTGAATTATTTCAAGTAGAGTGCAATTTCGATTAAAGTAACACAAATTATTATAGATATTAGGTTTATTAGATTTATGTACCTATAATTAGTAAATTTTCTTAACGCTCTAAAGAGCAGAAGTTCCAGCAGAGCAAGGTCTTACCTAATAGTAGACAAATATATGCAACTCTTTACTGGAAAGCGATTTTTTCTCTTTTTTATATTACAAGCACCTGATGTTAAGTGATAGCACATGGATACTCATAATGCCATATGATGCGTTGCCGGCCTTTTAAGAATTGTAATACTCCTTTCTTGGAGGACCCAGAAGGAAGGAAGGCGATTATGAAGGGAAACAACAGATTTAGAATTATGGATATTAGCAAGAAGTTATTTTTGTTAAACAGTATTTTTTCTACATTAAGTTTGACAGATTTATCTGTTCTATCCTAAATGTGGCTTAGTTTATCTCAGTTAGTAAACAATTAAAATATAAAAAATAATAATGAAAATAAAACAATAAAAACACAAGGACAAAACATTTTAAATTTGTTTTAATTTTCTTTTTATTAGTACTATTTAGGTTAAGAAAATTGTAAATACTGTGTATTTGATGTTTGTTAAATGTTAAGGTTTTAATAAACTATACTTATACGTACATTTAAATAAAATAATAAAGGGCGGTACAGATATCATAGCAAAATACATACGGAATACTGTAATTATCTTTAAATATAAGAAGATAATTTTCTATTATATTTCGCGTGCTCTACAACACAGGTCCGATTAAATTAAATATGGCGCCTGAAAAGCATTCGAAACAACGCGTTATGTAAAAAGTCAAAGTCAAATCATGTATTTCAATTAGGCCTTTTTAAAAGTCAAAATTACTAGATTAAAATATTGAAAATAATGAATTTAGTTGCCCCTTCCAAAAGGTAGTTGCATATGGAGAAGAATGGACAAGGAACTTCATACTTACTCCTTTAAAATAGTTTTACAATATTTTGTTTCCATTGATTTGATAATTATACGTGAAGACCATGTACCTAAAACAAAAACATGTAACAAAAACTACGCAGCAGATAACTAAATTATTATGTAGATATATAGTGCCACATATTCATAAATATTGCAACTATAGATTTTATATTATTCTTTATAAAAAATAAATAATTCACATACAGTCAAAACCGTGTGTGAGGTACGTCAAAGTTGATTTCTTTTTCAAAATGTAAATAAGTGTGTTCGCGTTTGTACCATTTCAATAAGTTTTATTTAGTTACCCATGCCAAAGTATGTATGCGTTATGAAATAGGATCCGTCACAGTGAGGATTATATTACTCACAAATGTATATGAGTTTTGAAGGAAGACTGTACGAGACGTGATATCGTACTATTTCAGATTACAATCACAATATATCCTTAGAATGCCTCCGTTCACGCTTCGGATCTTCTAAGCTGGGATTACGAATGAAGATTGTACTTTCTCGATATACATAATACATGTAGATTTTATGTGAATTACAAGTTCATCTGAAAATATGTACAATATTTTTCGTGAGTACGCCGTATCTTTTTTATTAACGCGTGTCCTCTACTGTCTTGATGTGGCAGTCTCTTTTTGAGCACGATTGCTGAAAAGTGCTTGAATAGTCGAGCTATGATTTTTTAAATTCAGGATTGATATCTATTTAAGAATCTTTATTTAAACACGGTGGAAATGACCAATTGGAAGAAGGAGAAGAGCAAGCAACAAGAGATAACCTGACCAATTTTAACAAAATCAGGACCTCCCGATAAATAATGGAAGTCAGCAATACTGACGTCATAAATTAGTTTGTTGGCATCAGCCATTTTATTTCGACATTAAAGTCTACTTTTTAAAAGCGACCGCTCAATCGAACTGAGATATATAACAAATATATGTATATTCTACATTTGTAAAGATTGGAAATAAACGGGCTTAATTATTATTTATTATTAATGCGAGCTTTTTATTTTTAATATAATATTTAATATTATACTTTTGTTCATTAGTTTTTTCATAAGCAGTAGACCCTTTCGCATCGCCGTATATTGTCTTGAATATAAGATTTTTTTGACAATAATCTATTTGTTTTGGACTTCAAAGACTTGGACTGTAGAAGAGAAATCTTTCACCTAAACTCTAGGCTAACCCTTATTGTTGGTTAACAAAGGTGCCTTTAGTAAAAAAAATCACTTCATATTTAATATCTTTATTAAATAATTCGAGTACGTTCGAGACACTGAACATGCTATAAAAGAGTTCTTACTTACTTTGGTTACATCGTCCGTCGCGAACCAGATAACCTGGACAAGCTGGTTGTCGTCAACAAGGTAGAAGACAAGACCCCCGGTGAAGATAGCCATCCCAAGTGTGACCTTGTCACGATTATCACGGGTCTACCTACAACAGTTGCGCTAAGGAAAGCTATAGACCGAACCAAGTGGAGAGATATCACTAGCAGGGCAGCAGGCACCTTACACGACCTTCAGCAATGAAGAACAATAGAGAAAAATTGAGTAAAACTTCACCTCCAATTTTTTTTTCAGTTCAACAAAGTGCTGTGTAATTCAGAGAATTTTTCTAAAAAGAGACGAATATATCATTATAAGAATGTTAAAAAGGGACAACTGCTAATGATAACGTTAAAAACATGTGACGGTGATGTCGGCACTTTATTTTTATAACTTTCTCAAATTAGATTAGCGTTCCATGTTTTTGAAATGTCGTTAAAGAGGCACGTTTTGTGAGGAAATGATGTTTGTAAATATTAATGTATTCAGCTAGAATATAATTTTTTTTTGCATATTAATTTGAATGGGCAGTGTTGGCCTAGTGGCTTCAGTGTGCGACTCTTCGATCCCCGGCTGTGCACCAATGAACTTTCTATATACACATTGAACATTAGCTCGAACGGTGAAAACGTCGTGAGGAAACCGGCTTGCCTTAGACCCAAAACGTCGATGGCAACATTAGATTGACAAATGAACATGAAATAGATACAGAAATCTGAGGCCGAGACCTAAAAAGATTGTAGCGCAACTGATATATTTTCTATTTCGTTTTAATAATTGGAATATATTTTTTATTCTGTTTTCTTAATGTACCTTGCAATACCCTCATATAGGCTTCACGATTATTAGTCCTACCCACATTTCGTTTTTCACATAAAGCTTTTCTTTATAAGTTCCAGTTTAGGACTTGTACTGTTACCTTTCTTTTGTTTAGTTTCCCTTGATATTTTTGTAGTCGTAATAGTGCCGGATACACACCGTCGATTTGTCGGTCTTTCGCGTTCCGGTTACGTCGCAATCCTTCACCGTATGGCCAATTTAAAATATTACGTATGATTGAAAAAAAAAATAGTTCTCAGGCATTGATAAATCTAGGGGTTCACACACATTTTAAGCCTTATTATGTAATTAGGACAACAAAAGAAATAACCTGATCAAAACACTACTTTAAATTTATTGTTATATGCATTTGGTGGAAAGGGCCACCACGGAAAAGAAGGAAAGGTCGCTCTCTTGTAGGGTGGACTGACGAGCTTAAAGAAGTTGAAAGGGAAGATAGAGAGAAATATGCTCAAGATAGAGAGAGATGGAGCCAGTTGGAAGAGGCCTATACTGTATAAACAATATTTTTGTATAAAACTTTATGAGTCTATCTTTTGTAAAACTTGCTAAGGCTAAACTGTACCATTTCTACAAGCTCATCAGAGAGTAAACCCTAAACCCCCGTTAGCGGATTCGGAAACTTCGAAATTTCTTCATCGCAATTATAACTTTCGTTTTTACAAACTTGTCGGTCGCTTTAAAAGTTAGGGTTTAGCAAAATTGGAGCCAAAAGTGGAGATTGTGCCAATTGTATGATATCCTACTTTATTCTGGATGTCCATAAGAAACTTGGGATATTTTTTTTAATACATTATACATAACTGTAGGTTCTTAGAGTTATAATTAATCAAAAAGAGCCACCATAACAGCACTTGGAAGAAAACAAAAGATGAAACGCCGGTGCGTTCTCTTTCATTTTGATTGGTCAATAGCATGTCTAGTTCAAGAGTGAGATTCAGAAACGAGACTTAATAAATGCACTGTTCACGTTCATATTTGTATTCAGAGAGGCTCGAAGTCAAAATTGGCCTTAGTTTACGTCAAATAATTGAAATTGGCGACTTGAGCGAGACTACGACGATTCTGGCGCCACCAAACGGCCAATCATGTAATTAAAAATACAGATAATAAATTATGTAGTGTTTAACACATGACACAAATAAAACTCTAAAGTACTTCAAAATATATTCATATGTGTATAGTTAATATAATGTTCTCCTGAAATTGATATTTCTTGCCGTTGAAGACGTTACACTTTTGTAAGGCTTTACAGATTACTAAAAAGTTTTATCTATAACCATAAAACAATACAAACCACAGACTGCACGAAGTTTATTCGTCTACTTTGGTTTTCTTTTGCCTAAGATTTATAAGTATCAGGGGCGGCTTTTAATAGAATCAAATAAGCCATAATTGAATCTATTAAAATCCATAACATCAGATATATTAAGGTCCAATTATATATTCAAATACATGAAAGTGCCATTATTTAATACGTATAAGTCACTGTGATCTGAACACATCTTAACATAACAAAATAATATTTTCGTATACTTAATTAGTACTACTTATATGAGTTCCGTCATAAGTGTCATAATATGTAATATTTTTTTTTCAGATAATAGATTACCTAGATAGTAGATACCTCAGAGTAAATTGTAATTTAACAACTATTATTTTGATATAATAAATCTAATTGTGGTATGGAAGCGAAAAGAACATCGCAATTAATTTCAATTCAATCTGGTTTATGAGTTTTCTACTACACTGAATAAATACAGTTTTAATTAATATACAGTGTTGAATGTTGTTATTTAAACGAAAAATTTATTTGCATTTGCGGTTTCATGAGCACTGTATGTTAGACAACTTTATCGATATGTTATCATTAATTATTATAAATGGAATTAATTTCGATTGCAGGTTTGGGTTTCAAACGAAATGTGTGTAATTGGAAGCTCGCAAGTGCGTTTAAATTTATTTCTAAGATAATAAAAACATGTAGCATTTTAATTTACAATTCGTAATTTGAGATTTCAATAAACCATTTTGCATAAAATATAATATACTATACATATGACTAAAATATAATTTATATAAGTTAATTCGCCCGTCTCACACTCTCTCAATCGGTCTCATTAACTCTCTCTCCCTTTTCTTCGACAAAAAAGATGCACATCTTCGTCTCGTCCGTAAAAAATTAACCTCATGCGCCTAAAGAAGTTTCACTTCAAAATTGCTCAGTTGTGGAACGACGGACGTTGAGGTGATACGGGTGGTATTTTGTCTTCTGCCTTGACGTCCTATAATGAAATTCAGCGGCAAGTATTAGACCGAACAACTCCTCTGAAACTCTCCATGGTATATGCGGTAGAAGATTCATCATTTTATTATTATTTTTTAGCTTAAATTGATATTCAACATAATAAATAAAAATAAAATAAATTATGTGGCGCCAAAGTTGATATATGCCACAGAGTATATACTAACTAAAGTAGAGACTTCCGAACAAAACATTGTAATAGAAACTCTTTTGTGATAAACTTTGTATTGACTTTCTTGTATAGTATAAGGTTTCATTTGAGCAACGAAGTTATGATTTTATCGTAAGTTCTATATCCAGAGTTTATCTGACGTTCATTATGCAAACTATTACGATATGTAATTTGAAAATACGAGAGTTTCGACCGACCACAGCAATGGAACCTTGTAATAAAGTCGTTAGTTATGTAATCTACTGGGAGCGTTCAAGTATAACGTCACGCAATTGTTGGAGATTATTGACCCCCCGCCATGTAACGCGCCGTAACGTTTTTCTGTACCCATGTATAGTAAAATGTTTCACGACCACCTAGTGACTCTTTATACCTAAAAGTTACCATTATGTGGTGTAAAGTACTGGAGAGTCGAAAATAATATTAAAAATAATGCATAATTCAATCCCCGCCCCGCATCGTAACGTTTTACAAAAGGACCCCTCCCCCCCAAAATTCGTTACGTAATACTTGAACGCTCCCACTAACATAATTTTTTTAATTTAAACGTTTTTAAACATCAAAATTTTCATGGACATTATTGTGTAGTCTAATTATATCTTTGAATTTTATTGTGTTTTATCGTGTTAAAATGCTAAATTGGGTTTGTATTTGTAACTAATCCATGGCTAAAAAGGTTCAGATTAGAATGTAAAACGAAAGACTAAACGATTGGGTGCTCAGTTCGATTGTAATTAGTCAACAGCTATGCTACGTCCGTTTGACCTTACATTTATATTCTACCCCTAACACGATTTGTAAAGGAAGAAAAAGATCTTCTTAATGTCTACCACTGATAGTCGAGGGAAATATGGTGTTGAGGGAATGATGTTCTGATTAACCAGCTCGAATCTCGGTCGTATTTTGAGACATTCAAGTTCGCTTTCGTACCTACCAGGAAATAAATACTAATACCCACATCATATGCTTAACTTTTGTAATAACTGATCTAAAATTATGGTGCATGACGTGTCCTTTTTTAATGTGTCTTTCACTGTTTACATGTTTTAAATGCTTTGCTTTGGTACATTCTTTCTGTGTAAGTAATTTTATGTCTTATGACTTTCCCTTTTTGCGCTCATCTTATCTTAATTTTTTTAGTGATCGCCTGGAAGACATCGCTCCAAAACAATAAAGTCACCAGTTGCCCTTCTTTTTATTTAATTATTTTCATTGTACTGCATTTCTGTATAACTGCAACGCAGTGTAAATAAATAATATCGGTCTTTTCACGTTAAGTCTGTGTCTCCACGTAATTTTTTAATAAAATTAAAAAAAAATAATAATTTAATCACATAGGTAACATAATGTACGTAGGTGTATGTAGGTAGTAAAGAAATACATAATAATGCTTCTAATTTTACATTTACCTCCAGTTCTCAAATCAAGGCCGTAGAACGGGAGAGAAGAACTGGCAATAAACTCAGAAATGGACTGAGAACACCAGAAAGATCATCCATCCGTTCCGTCGTTAACCCGTGAATACTTGCTGTAGGTCCAACGATTTCAACAATCTTATTAACTTTTTAAACAAAATGCGGACTCTTATATATACGTTCCATTTATCTGTTTAAACGCTAAACGATATATATTAGAAAAACAGTGAGTTCTACAACAAAAAGGAAATGTAATTTAAATGGACTCAAGATACGCTTCAAGTTGTTCATTTAATAAATTACAAACACTTGTAGGAAATGGCTTTAAGAGTGGACGATAAAGAATGAAAACGGCGCAACATAATTCTTACTTTAATACTGAGATTTTACAGTCATAATTATTGGATTAAAAATTGGATTGGATTTGTTATGAATAAGATAACACAATGATATTTACAGAGAATTGCTAAATCTCTATCCACTGCAGTACACGGTTGACCAAAAACAAATAGCATCGTTTAATGATAATAGATTACGTCAGATTTACAATTAAACTGTGATGAAAAATTACTCGGTGGACGTTTTCAGCAACTCCATGGTGACCAATTGCCGAGTCGTTTTAGCAACCTTGCTGTCTTTATTATTTGCTATTATTATTATTTTCTTATGCCTTAATCTATTCCTACATAATTATGTATACACATTGTATATTAGCGGATGCTTAGCGACTTCGTTACAACGAGTCCAGTCTTGAGTTGTGTGCTACGATATTGCGGGCTACCCGACTGTGAAGAACTTGCATCGATCTGGTTATATATATTCTCATATCATTTTTACACGTGTATATCCTTTCTTTAACATATTATCATGAGTATCTGACCTAATAATATCATGTGATCTTTGAAAATAAAATAAAACTTATCAGCAAATACCAAACTTATCAGAGCTACCCGTTCGCCTATTACCATTTATAAGGCATAATAATAAGCTTAGAATTTTGCTCCGGAAATTAACGTTGTCTACTTAGCAATATATTCATAATATTAAATTAAAAGCTCCCGTAACAGTGCAAAGTATGAAACAATGAAGATTTAATGTGACTGCAGAATGCTAATTTTCAGATTCACAAATTCTCATATATTAAAGTAAGTTACAAATAAACTTTTTAGCACACACATTAGTTATTTTATTAATATCTATATTTTGAAGGTAAACAATACAAATATACACACATAACTTGTGAACAAAGCATAAACAATACGTCTTTTATTGTATACTATACTTTTAGGCTTTTAGAAGTCGATAAGTAATAGAAAGATGTGTTTGTCGACTTTCAAACTAAGCAGCTCTGCATTGACGTATTTGGTACGATAGTAGAAGGAGGGGGGTGACTGAAATAAAACACTAAACTAATATAGATTAACATTGTTTAACTTTCGGTCGTGCATGCGACGTTGCCTCTGTATTCATTGATTCTTATTTACGAGTAGAGGAGCAAAGGAGTGAAACCCCTTGCCCCCATTATCTTACCTAGACAGTTTAATCTGGGTTCATTTAAGCGGGAGTTAAATAGGCATCTACTGGACAGGCCCTCCAATAGGCGGCATCTCAAATAACATCAGGTGGGATTGTGGCCTAACGTCTGTCCAGTTCTAGTAGTAAAGTAAAACATCGTAAATATAATAACTACGAAATGACAATTGACGCTGCAAAATTTTTCTTCTTAAGTTATCAAAATTATGTATCTACAAACATCGATTTAGATCTAATATATGCCGGTGTTCTGGCGATGTTTACCTTGGACGAGCAAGTGTATACAGGTGGACTTTGTTGTTTGATTCTGTAATAATCTCAGGTTTGAAACTCTACGCTAAAACACCACAGCAAAAGTTATAGTTAATATTTAAAACTTAACTTAAAACGATTAGATAAACAGAAAAACAAGAGCCCACAATTACACCAGAATATTAAAATACTTTTGGGGAAATAGATAACGCTATCTATTTGACAGCATAACTACTATAAACTAGAGTTTGATGTAGACATCAGTGTTTCCCAACGTGCGGCCTATGCTCCATATGAGGGGCAATTTGATTGTGAAGGGAATTTGAATTTGAATTTCAGTTTTTCATTATATATTTTGAAAATTTACTTTCTGCGTTTCGTTAACAATTTCCTACTGATTTATTCCTAAATCCTATCATTTAAGTTTCTTGAACAAGGCTAAGACATTGCACAGAATGTGGATATCTCTATTAGCTGACCATTTTTTTCTAACAACTACTGTATGGTAGTAAATTCGCATCTATGTGTGCTCAAACAGTTTTATACTAAACTAAAATTCACACGAATAAAAAGGGACTGCTGGCTCCAAGATAATTATATAGACTTACAAGATGGTCCTTAAGCAATATTCAGCAACTTTTGGTGCAGGTTTAATTTAGTTAAGAGGAAGTTTACTTTAGCACAGTCCTCGTAACTTCTCTTTAATCTCTTTATATTTTTAAATTTAAGAAAAAGTTTCAAGAATCAAGTGGCTTCTTTCTTTTCAAGCTAGTCTTTATGCAAGTTGATTTCAATGTTTAGACGATTTTGTTATGTCCCTGGTTATGTTCTACTAATACGGGCTCTAGTGTTTTCTATCTTCTTGTATCGAGAAGAAACGAGGTTTATGTTGGCTCGAGAAAGCCAAAGGATTAATGGCTTTGAGATGTCGTGCTGGAGGCAAATATTAAGATTACAATGGAAGGCGAAGTGCACAAGTACATCGATCCTGACCCAACACCGCATACGGGCTCGCCTTTCTACCAAATGCCGACAGCGAATTATATAATATTTCGGCCATACAATGCGCAGAGGCGACTTTGAAGAAACTGATCGTGGTTGGTAACACAAGGCAAGGCAAAATATTCACGTAGCCGTTCACCAACCAGATGAACCGATCAAGTGAAAGACTCCGCGTCCTCAAAACAATACACTGTAAGACAGGCGCTGGACAGTAACAGATGGATGGATTGTCCGCTACAGATGTTTCCTTGCTGACCACGACGCTCTGATATGACCTACCGACTGCAGAGAGAGTATATTATTTATTTTTTCTCCACATCACTATCTTTACAGCGGCATATTGAGACTTGCCATAATACACGAGAGCTTACTATTAAACAATTGTCACTCAGACAAAGTAAGACTAAACTTAGATTTATTGTCAGTTCACATTTTAAAGGTGGAGAACGGAGAAGAAATTCTCCACTCTTTTCTAACCTACTATTTTATTTTGATGATCACATGACATGGAATGAAACATTAAATCAACAAAAATAAATCGTTCAATTTAATAAGCAAGATGATCAGCCTCCAGTGCCTGACACACGCCGTTGACTTTTTGGGTCTAAGGCAAGTAGGTTTCCTTACGATGTTTTCCTTCACCGCTCGAGCGAATATTAATTACATGGGCACAGAAAGAAATTCCATTGGTGTACAGCCGGGGATAGAACCTACGACCTCATGGATGAAAGTTGCATGCTGAAGCCACAATGCCAAGACTGAAATATTATGATAAATAATATATTTATTTATATGTAGTATCAGATATACGAAATTATATTTTAGTGAGAACAAAACGGAAATACATTTATATAAATTCTTGATGCTGTTACAATAATATTAGTAAGCGACTCACGTTTCTTAGGCAATCTACGCTAAAGCCTAATTTTGAATCCATTTCTCGTAGAAACATAAAATAGTAATTTAAACTTTTACGATTCAGGGACAAAACAATTTAAGCTTCTACATAATGGACTTACCAACGAGATTCTATAATGAAAGTATAATGTATATTGATGGTAAGAAAACACAAGACCCTGGAAAAATGCGATGCGATGTCCGGGGCACGCGAGTTTACCGTGTTTCTGAAAAGCAAATATCTTATCAGTCTCAGAGTTTCAGAATCTGCTTCTTATATTATGCCATTAAATTTTTATGCCTGTTTCGTGGTTTTCCTTCATCGTATGAGCGAGTGTTAAATGTTGGTTCTCAGCCGTGATTACAATGTCTCCGGGTTGAACGTTGCGCGCTCAAGCCACTAGGCCTTACAAAGAAGAAAAAATATTACATCGATTTGAACGTAGTCCTAAATAAAAATATATCTGCAAAATATTTAAGTAAAAATTTCGAGGTTGCTTTGACTTTGGAATTGAATACAACGCTGGCATAGCATATAAGCAAGAGAACATGTAGCTTAGATCCGGATATCCGGTTTCGTAAAATCATCAATTGTTCCTGACAGCTGTTGATATATGTCAAAACAAATATAGACGTATGCTTGCGCCGATTGCGAACCGTCATACCCTGCATAGAATAGAAATACTTTTATGTAAATACTAGTTAATATAAAATGCATAATGTATGCGTACGAGATGAAAATCATCAAAGAACCTACAGCTTATCTAAGCCGGTGGAAATCAATTCCGAAAGCTCGAATCGGTTTTGATCCCCGAACATTGAGTTCGCACCTTTCCTTATTTAATGAAAGCGAGGGTCCCTCACGTAACTCATAAAACGAGAATCGTCGATAATGACAATTTGACCCACTGATTGAATTTTGCTGAATTTTTTGTTTGTTGCATATAGGCATATTTTGCGTCGCTTTAATTTTAACGTATTATAACTATTGCCTGCGGTTTCTTAGTATCCACGGTCAGAGCATGTCTATGACAGGTTTTGCCATCGTGGAACCAACACCCCGTAGGGGGGGCAATTGAAATCAGTTGGATATGATAGGAACACAACGTGGAGACTGAAGCTAACCAAATTGGAACCCAATATAAAAAAAATGTGTGCGTGTACTAGGTGTACACACGTAAGAAGTGAAACTTCTTTATGACCTTATTTTTCGAAAAATTATCTACTATATACAACTTAACGAAATTGGTTAAATAAAGTTTAACAATAGGCTTTTATTATCATAGACATGAATACAAATACAATTATTTCATTTTACTTTTTTACTATTAGTAGTAGGTGATTACAGAATTTCATTAATTGTAATAGAATTATTACTATCATTGTTATCGATATTATATATTTTTTATTATTAATGGTTTCGAATCTCTTCGGATCAACCGTGGTAGGGACAAGAAAAAGATGGCGCGTAACCGAAAAACGTGACGATTTGCTACAAAATTTCTCCCATACGTCGATAAAAAATTCATTCTAACGCCGATAAAGAAGTTTGACTTCAAAAGCAACATGGCGCGTAACCGAAAAACGTGACGATTTGCTACAAAATTTCTCCCATACGTCGATAAAGAACTTTCATTCCAACGCCGATAAAGAAGTTTGACTTCAAAAAGAAACATGGTGCGTAACCGAAAAATGTGACGATTTGCTACAAAATTTCTCCCATACGTCGATAAAGAACTTTCATTCCAACGCCGATAAAGAAGTTTGACTTCAAAAAGCAACATGGCGCGTAACCGAAAAATGTGACGCGTAACGAAAAAATGTTACACTACATTTTTGAAGTGAAACTTCTTTATCGGGGTTGGAAAAAATTTTTGTGTAACATTTTTTCGTTACGCGTCACATGTTTCGGTTACGCGTCACATTTGACCGTTACGCGCGTCTTTTTCTTGTCCCTACCAGGGTTGATTCAAAGAGATTCTAATCCATTAATAACAAAAATGTATAACAACGATACTAAAAATTCTATTACAATTTATGAAATTCTGTAATAATCTTAGTGGTAATAAGGTAAATGAAATAATTGTATTTGTATTCATGACTATGATAATAAAAGCCTTTTGCTAAATTTTATTTAACCAATTTCGTTAAGTTGCATATAGTAGATCATTTTTCGAAAAATAAGGTCATAAAGAAGTTTCACTTCTAACGTGTGTACACTAGTACACGCAATTTTTTTCCAACCCCGATAAAGAAGTTTCATTTCAAAAAAGAAAAATCTTCATTCAGTTTTTCATTATGCTTTGAAAATGTTACTTATTGTTTCGTTAACAATTTCCTAGTCATTTCTTCCTAAAACCTATCATTTAAAAGTTTTCTTACGTGGACCATTTTTTATGCCCCCACTATGTAAGTTATGTATGTTAAGGTTGGCTTAGGTGGGGTATGGCACAAAAAAGGATGGGAAACGTTGCGTGCTGACTACATAACCTGTTTTCTTTCAACTCGAGTGCTTGAACATTGACAGATCTTCTTCTATTCATTTGTTTTCTAATTAAAATATCCTTGTGACCATCGAGAATATACTATTGATAGATATGATCCCACACTATCTTCAGTTTTATTTATTTACTCTCTTTTCATATTGTGACAATAATGATCACAAAAACTGGCACTGTCTTTAGGAAATTATGTGCGTACCGTACATACATTTCGGCGATTTCTACATTTCTTTTTACGTCTCATTTGTTGAAGCCAGTGCCCAACAACTAACAACACTGCTAACCCACGTGATTTAGTCATTTATTTAAATATGTTATATTTTAAAAGAATAGTAGCTAAAGAGGAAACCAGAAACTCACCCACTGGGCGTCCTCCACTGGTTCGATCAGCACCCGGTGGTGGATGCACAGGCTGGCCTTCCTATTCTGGGAGCGGCAATTCTGCTTTCTACGACCATCATAGGTCAAGTATTAAAAAGAGCGTACCATTTCTTTAAAGGCCGGTAACGCACTTGCGAGCTTTCTGGCAATGTGAGTGTCCATGGGCGGTGGTATCACTTAACATCAGGTGAGCCTCTTGCCCATGTGCCTCCTATTATATTAAAAAAAATGTGATATTGTTTGCTTAAATAAATATAAATTTAATTCGAGTATGTAGTTGAATTATTGCAACATCTAATAATACATATATATTACGATAGATTCCGTTGATTATTGCTGTTAATTATATTGATTGATTTCATCGCGTATAATTGCTCAAGGATGAGAATAATGGATTGATATTCAGCGAAGGAAATGATTAATGCAATATGTATATTATTCAAGCTGTTGCTTCACTAATTTCCAACACACAAATATACAGTAATTACAATTTTCTTAACCTACATACAACTTACTAATAAAAATTAATAAATATCAAAAAAGAAACAAATATAAAATGTTTGGTCCCTGTGGCAGTGTACCTTTAACGCTAGCAGCATTTTCTCGCTGTATTGCAATACTTATTCGTTGAGCGAGAAAAGTACCAGCTCTGGGGCACGGGTACTATCTGCCAGGCATCTTAAATCTTTAATTAGCGTCTGTGATAATTGGTTTATTTTAATGAAAATGATTAATATGTGATATACAATAATTATCTCACATAATAATTAAATTAATAAAGGCGGAAAACTTATGTATTGCGCTTGGTATTCTCTGCTTAAACTAAATGTACGTACTTTCTAAGCGCTTATGAGCGTAACTAGAACTTGTGTTTAGGTTTTAGGAGAATATTATGTGATGAAAGGCGATGCATACTTAAGTTAAAACAGTTGAAGTGGTCTGATTTAGTCGATGAGTGAGAGCGTTAGCCTTCATAAAACAAAAATGTGTTTTTACAAACAGAGGTATTTCCATATACAGTGCTATTGGTATTTCGACGTGTTCCCGGGAGGTGATATAGGTGACAATTGTGGTTTTAATATTGATAAATAAGAGTTTAATTGTATAAATTAGGAGAATTAATGGAATTTAAATTGATACTATTTTAAATAAGCTTTTGATTGTTATTGGAGAATCGTAGAAAATTAATTGATATATTTATTTATATATCCGTTTTAGATATTTATGAATCAGGCAGGCATTCTATCATCCCATTTCTCCTTTCAGAAGAATGCGTTTGGGCCAAAACTCAGATCCAGATTGAGCGTTCTAATGCGCTAGATCTGGATATCCATAGTTCCCCTCACACATTGAAATAAATTTTAGATTTATGAATCGATGTATTTTTTTCTATTCGTGTTTTGTAATGTAGCCTATAAGTTATTGCCATATTAAATCTAGTATTTTATTTTTCTTTATGTGCCAGTGTATCAGTGCGCCGAGCGTTGGCAAGCTTTTGTTAATAATGTAAATATGATAAATTTTTGGATTATTTTGAAAAAACTTAAAAAACATGATAACTCAATAATATTCATATTTCATGTTGATTTAAATTATCCTATCAGGAAAACGTCGAATTACCGTTATACTAGAATTATCCAAAAAATCAAGAAACTTTACCGAATTAAAAACCACTTATAATGTTTTACCTTTATATATATGTCTACGAGAGAGTGAAATTTACCAACAAACACGCTTCTCTGTTACAAAAAATAGAAAATGTTCAGAGTAAGTGAAATAACAGAGCGAACTTTTCAAGTCACGCGCTCGATAATAATGGATTACGTGGTCCTCGAGTCTCTGACCCCGGCTTCCTCTATACCTTACGTGAAAGCAATATCATTTAGTGCTCGATGCTATAGCGTAAGCTATAGATAAAAGAAAATTTTATAATGTCGTAAAAATTAAAAAAAAAACATGTATAAGTCTAAAACAATTGAATACCAAATAATTTCGTTTCAAGGACTCTTCAGCTAATTGACTGTCCAGAGGTCATTCACCTTTAGAAATAACCTCGTAATACTGGCGCTTTAGTGGTTAATTATCACAGGCACTTTATAAAACTGAAAAGAATACTAAACTACTTTTAACTACTTTTTTTACTTTGACAATTTTTTCTTCCATTACATAAGTGATCGTTAAATTAATTAATTAATTCTAATGTGTGAAATTATCCAGTCCAATCCAGTCTGCTTATTTCTACTAATATAACTTTAATGACGTTAGAAGGAAATAGCGTACCTACTCTCCACACTTTGCGAAATAATTTAATTAAATGACATTAAATTTAGTTCCTTCCATAGATTAAAAACGTAACAAACCTTGACATCTTAGTACTTTAATGAATATAAACTGTACGTTATCTTAATTGCAGTAGTTTTGTTTTATTTGTAGCGACAATTAAAAGTGGTCACAAATTCGGCGCCATTTATTTGATTACTTGATTGCAGGTTTTCATTAACGAAGTTAAGGCGAACGAAAACACGATAGCGTTTGCATTTTAATTAGCTTGTTATTAGTTATTTAGTTAAAACCACTTTTTTTATATCATAGGGCAAACGAGCCTACTGAACGCCAATAAAGGGCTGTCATCGCAGAACATGGACACCAATTTTTAGCGAGTGTGTTACCGGGCCTTTGAGGGAAGAGTATTCTCTAACTTCAAATAGATGGAGATCGTATCTCTCAGTGAAGACCCCCACCAGGAGTCGTCCACAGTTCGCTAGTTCGCAAAACAAAGTGCCTTGTGAAACGGACTGTGGAAGACTACCAGCCATCAAGATGATGTTGATGAAATGATGATACGGGTCGTACGGTGTTGAAAGGAGGCAAGAGGGATCAACCCAAACAATTCTTCAGAACACTCACTCTGCGTAGAGAGAGCAAATCAAGCCGATCAGTAATACGTTGGATCGACAATTCGACAAGGCCTTTGCTGATTTTAGTCAAAAGGAAGAAGCTGGTATTTGGGAGCACCAGCAAAGAGATGTGAGCAGTATTCCATATGAGTTCGTACGTGAGCCTTGTAGAGCTGCATGCGTTTTAAATAGACTTTTTGTATTCCATATTTAAAATATAATAGGCGTAAGCTGTGACGCTATTTATGTTGAGTATTATGAATTATAATTATTTTTTGAGAAACTGTTATTGAGTTGCATTTTTTTTTTGAGATAGTCCCCTGTATATACTTATAATTTTTTTTTAGAAGAGGGACAAGAGTCTAATTTGATTTTAATATAAACACTGACTAAAGAAAACTAGACACTTCAAATTACAAAGCGTTCATAATAGCGTATCTATTTATGTGAAAAAACTATCCATTTTTTTAAATGGTTTAACATTTCACACGTCATCAAATTCACGTATACAAAAATGCACGTTGGAATCGAATTTAAATCACCTGTAGAATTTTAAGAGCAATTTTAGCCTGGGTGGACGAGCGACTTGCAACTAACGTGGTGTATTCCTACTCTAGCTAAACCAATAACATTTTCTATTTGAGGTCATGAAAATATTGGATGAAAAGGTGTAAGACCCAGATCGGTCTCAGTAGATCGATCATCGCTTAAAAATTTAAATTTAACAAAAAAAAAACTTTAGAGGTGTCAAGGGACACCCGGATGGAACGAAATTCCTTTCGATTAATTTATATGTTAATTGGTATCATAACAGTATGATAGATTTTCTCGACACCAATCTTACGACGAAAAAAAATCCAACATCACGAGGTGTTCTCAGGCGGTCACCCATCTAAGTACTGACCTCGCCCGACGTTGCTTAACTTAGGTGATCGGACGAGAACCGGTGTATTACAATAGCAAATAGCAAAAAAGTGTCGTGAAAACTTTTCCTAAGAATTTTTTCCGTCTAGCCCCCTTTCACAACGCGCGATAAGGAACTTCGTTCCAATATTTCAATTTTGTTTGATTTATTCATCTACATACGTATAATTTGTATTTAAAATTTTCTTAACTTACAAAGTAATAATAAAAATGATTTAAAAAAAAATTAAACTAAATAATAAATTAATTCTTTTAATTATATTAAATTTTAATCATAACTTTTTCCCTTCTAAAGGCTCTGTTAATAAAAGACCGCGGTTCAAATAAAACAAACATAATGTGAAAATAGTTCAGCAATGCAGGAAGTTGAAACACGTCGCCGGTCGGACATAGCATTTGAAATTCAAATTTTGGTCGCATAGTCGTATAATTCGATTAAATTTTTTTGTATAAAATTGTTCAACAATGCTTCATGGCATATGGAGAGCAAGGAAATATTATTTCTTCCGCAAATATAACTTTTAATAAATCCATAGTATTTCAGATATACATTTATAATTTTTGGATATATATTTAGGTGTAATTCATATTCATGAAATGTTACCTCCTCAACTAACACTTTAAATAAATATAAATTTAGATATAAATTAATTGACTGGATAGAATGACAATTATACATAAAATTCTCGTTTCACATTAACAAACTCCTCCGATACAGCTTGACCGATTTTTATGCAATTTGTTTAACGGTAGGTTGAAGACGGGCTCGTAAACTACTTTTTATGTCCCTCTGGGGGGTGGAACCCAAAATATTTTGCTTTATTTTTATCGTTTGGTATTAATACAAATAATTTTTACCCCTCTTCCACAAACCCCATTTTTAATAACCGTATTAGTACTGTTATAATCTTTATATGACCAAAGGACATTCTCCGGGTCAATTTAAGAAGAGCAGGACTTCTAACTTTCTGTTCTATCAGTAACGTAGCGCTTGGAGTACAGCCACGTGGTCCCTCTTAGATTTTTAGGTAATGCCGCAGGATACTCGTGAATGCGAGCTACTTGTGCTTGGACGTGAATTAAAACCAGTGAAATAAAAGAGTAAAAAACTCCAAGTAGCTTTTGAAAAGAGGTTCTTAATATAATATTCATTTGAATGTTTCTTAGAAATTGAATAAATGTATGCCTTCATTGTATACGCCCTTCAACTTCCAGACAATATTGCGAAAGAAAGCAAAACTGAGATATTCTGCAAGTACGCTCGTCCCTAGAGGAATAAAACTCCAATATGGTCAAGATTAGACCACCTCAGCAAGCAACCAAGCTTAGGCACAGATTAATATGAACAGTAGAAACTTAGTCCCATAACCTACAATCTGCCGTTATCACACAGTATGAACACTTGTTAATAAAAAAACAATCAATACAAATAATAATATTAGTTCATTTCGTAAAACAGATTTGATTTTAAACGTATGGAAAGGTTTTTACTAATTGGAAAATTTATAAAATATATAAGGTCAAAGTAAGTTAATGTATACAAAGCCAAAGTGATATAATATACTGTCATATTATGAGCGAATTGTATTTTCTCATAAATCCCAAGTAAAAAATAATACTTAGAACTTGACTTGGATAGGGACTGAACTTAATAGCAATTGACATATTAATATTACATATTAAATATTAAATATAAATTATGTCAAATTAAATGATTTACTTAATAACATATTTTCCTTTGAGCAATGACATTAATTATATTTTTATTTAGATATTATTTTTTCAAATTTTGCTATTATATCATTTCAAGATAAAAGTTTGAAATTCAAATATTCCACTACGAAATTAAATAAAATGTGTTGAGCAGAATTTTTTTACGAAGCTTTTACCTTATTTAAAAAACTGAGTTTAAAGTGTTTCTAATCTGAAAGTTTCTTTTTTTAACAAATAAAAATAGTATATTTTTATAAAAGACAAATATACAGTATTTACAATTTTCTTTACCTACATAGTAATAATAACGAAAAATTAACAAATAGAAAATTAAAAGAAAGTCCTACTCTTTAAATCATTCTGTGTGTAGGCTTAAGCGTTGAGCATAAAATTGCAACACGTAAGCAAAATATTGGTTCCGATATTATTGAAATACATTTTTTCTCTGATCTCAAATCAAGGGAATATTTTCACTAGTGTTAATCCCTAAGGTACCTGAATGTTGTTTATGTTGACAAGATAGGATAAATGCCTTTTTATTCGTAGTTTTCAATTCTGAAGGTCGTAACTGTCTTGAAAAGCCCTAACCAATACTATGACTTGCTGCCTCCATACTTCTCTATTCACTAGTCGCGGAGCATTAGGGATTTAGTGACTCATAAAGTGTCTAGATTTGGTCAAACCAACGGGTAGACTTTAGAGTACCCAAAAATGTATGGCGTGTGTCAGTCACAGAAGGCTAATCACCTACTTCGAAAGAAAAATAAAGATCACAAAACAGATGTTCGTTCCCATTCTCCTCCGAAACGGCTCGACCGATTCTTATGAAATTTTGACAGAAAGTCTTAATCGGCTACTATCTATCTTTCAAACCCCTAAGTGTTTAAAGTAAAATTTATGTTTTATTTTTTAGACAATATTTTTGTTTTAATTTTTTTATGATACACCATAAGAATACATACAACCCCTGATTTTCACCCCTCTACGATCAACGCCTATTTTTTATTGTAGTAGATAGTTCTTTTTATTGAACTAAAAAAATTTTTCCTAGAAATAATATACATGGCAAAACAACGTTTGCCGGGTCAGCTAGTTAAGTTATAATTTTTAAAAGCATATGCTATATTTTATTATGTTATATAACTAGTTCAATATGCTGACCACATAAGTAACATAGCGACACATCAACTTTTGCTCTCATAGTTGATTTTTAACTCGTGGTATTGGAAATGTTCATAACAAAGCTCTCTTACAATTGCGAAAGCTGTTTAATATAATGTTACTCGCATCTAAATTACTTAACAAGCACATAAAGGCGTATGTTGTCCTATTAAATCATAATAAAGTCTTAATTAACTTCACTACTCGCTGCAATCTAGTTCGCTTTGATCGTTAAGATTGCATTGAAATTAATTCTCTTTTTCAAGTTGTCTAATTTATATGCAAAATCAAAGAAATACACGCTATATTTAATTAATTGGAATATTTAATTTCATTAACTTTTTACTAGATAAAATAAATAATAACTAACACCCGCTAAATGCAATATTATGAATGATTATATGAAAAAAACTGTGTATACTTTCAAAGAAATTGTAATTCGTAGTCATTGCCAAACGTATTTAAAATATAGTGTTTGCACGTTGAACTAAAATAAACAAGAGATAGTCCCCTTTCGCTTGTTTATTTAAAACTTAAAAGCACAAAGCTTGTAATTACGCCAAAGCATAACTGTGTCGTGATATTTTATGCTACATTGTAACACCGCCATGTTGGTGTTAATAATTAGTTTCTTTGTAACTTCCCCACAACGGGAATAATGTGGAGTGACTTGTGTGGTAGTTTCATTAAGCTGTTAAAACGAAACCCTTTAAATAGGATGAAATATTAATTAATAATTTTTAATTAATAATCAGAAGTTCCTCAGTTTGATAAGCTATACTTTACCCATGTTTATTTGATATCGTGACGATTTTTCCTTTCTCGATACAAAAGAATATCTTATTTTCTAGATGCTCAAAACGCTGTATGTACCTTCACAACCTATTCTCATACCTACCAAACAAATATAAATGTTAGTAAGTACTTCATAAAATCCTTGTGGCATAGGACAGAGTTGGATTCCGGGTGGAAGCGCATTTACTGAACGTTGTACATTGATAATTATATTATTTTCAAATCTATTATATTTTTGAGAGAGCAGTGATGGCCTAGTGGCTTCAGCGTGCGACTCTCATCCCTGTGGTAGTAGGTTCGAACCCCGGCTGTGCTCCAGTAGAGTTTAACATTCGCTGAAATGGTAAAGGAAAATATCGTGAGAAAACCGGTCTTAGACCCAAAAAAGTCGACGGCGTGTATCAGGCACAGGAGGCTGATCACCTACTTGCCTATTAGATTGAATATACTATGAAACAGATAAGAAATCTGAGGTCCAGACCTAAAAAGGTAGTGTAGCGCCACTGATTTTTTTTATTATATTATTGAGATCTACAAGTTGCACTAAGCGCTAAATCTCTACTCTCAGGGTGTGACTAATAATAGTAGGTTTATCGTAACGCGTTACAGTGTAATTCGATTGTTATTGGTTATTAGCATCTTCCCAAGTAATCACAGACATGCTACTAAATCTATCTGTTAGACTAATTACAACGAAACCAAACCATAGTTTCACCTTTCTATAGAAAATATCTTTACAAAGTTCTATTAATTTTATCTATTATAATATTTAAAAACCAAGAGTTGTAGATATAAAGTTAATTTGAGCCCTCTAAACTATTAGAAGAATTTATAAAGATCGCTTAAATATATCGCTTAGATAAAGTAGTTACTTTATCTTTTATATATTTGAATTACGCTCGTACAGTCGTGATACATCATAGTAACTAAACATCCAAATAAATCACAAACATTCAGAATAAATTACCCAAAAAATTGTTATGCCCTCACCTCGTTAGGCAAACAGCGCGGAAAAACAGGAATCTTCATACCGACCGAATGTAACGACCGTAAATTTCATGTTCCGGCGTGTACATATTAGCTAGGTTCATATTTTAAAAAGGAAATTTTTAATATTTTATCTTACAACTTACAAGCACCATAAAGAGCAATCCCGCGAACCCAATTCAAGCGTTTTCTGAGTCGACCCAACACCATACATCCCACGTCAAATGTGACATAAGGGGCCAAACAGGCAGGTGGCTCTGATGTGATACCGGCCCATGGATACTCTCATCACTGAGGGCGTTTCAGCCTTTTAAGAATTGGCACGCTCTTTTCTTGAAGGACCCTTAGTTGGTTCGGAAAAACTTCAATGGGTTCCACATAATGGTGGTATGTGGCAAAAACTGCATTAAATAAGACTCAGTTGTGGAACGATAGACGTTGCAAGTCCGAACAACTCTGAACACAATCCATGGTAATTGCGGTAGCGACTCTGCATATCTACACAACAAGACAAGAAAGGGATTGGTCATCCACGATTCGAATCGTTTATAGTTGAATACGGTCAAGTGGAAGGAGCTGGTACTGGGGAGCTCCCACCCAGTTGGGAACATGAGTTGCCAGTCCCGGATGGACGCTTATTTAGCCTTTCCTTCCAAATGATCGCGAAACTGAACGTCGTTCGATATGTCAACGCCAAGTATTCTGATGCTGGTTGTGGCTTTAAGAAGAGTGTGTTAATGGAATTTTGTAACTTTTAATGCAAAAACTACCTGTGATAGACAAATGCCCACATTAGCTACTTCCACGGATGGAAGAGGTTTGAATTCTTCATATATCTGAAATCATGTTTTGTTATTATGAAAGCAACTTAATTCATAACATAACCTCATTTCACTTACCTATAAAGCTACTCTATGTATCTATAACATTTTATAGTTATGTAATCGTAGTCAATATACACTAGTCAATAATTTTATCACCGATGTCGAAGAAGCAAGTTCTGGTATTATAAAAGAAAAAAGTCGCATTCATCGTTCAAAATATTTAATGTTAAGTCAAACATAATGTTTAACAAAATAAATAAGTTATAATAAGAGGAAATAGGACCGCGAAAAGTTTAAACGATACGCCATTTCTCTTTCGTGGATTTTTTATTAAAAAAAGTATGAAATACTGGCTCAGTTAGGAAACAGGTAATATATTTTGGCTTACTTTTTTGCTGTATTTTTTCTTGATAATGTGGAATAAGTTTGAAAAAGATTACTTTGATTGAAGATTGTCAGACTTAAAATGAAAACAAAATTTATAAATGATAAATGATTTATTTTCTGTAAGTAGGTTTGTACAAACAGTTTTACACGTCAAGAATATTTTTTTTAAACTAGATGAGTTCGTCGTTTCCTATCTGACTACTCTGAGAAGAAACGCCGAAACAAACTCAGAGGTAACAGTCTCTTTTAAAGTCCAGACATAACAAGATTATGTGAAGACCATGTAGATTACAGTCTGAAATGGTCTTTTGAGGAAAGAACTACACAGATTGAGTGGACCTGTCACGGACATTATTAATGAATGCATATAATATTATAAATTATTCGAATAACGAATGTCGAAATAATTAATGACAAATCATACACAAAATATTAAAAAAAACAAAAATCTTAATGACCTCATTGCTCAAGGGCACTGTAATCTATGGCAAAAATATTTTTATCTGTATCCGCGGTCACAGTACGCGTTTGGTATTATGTTGTACAGTGACGTTTTATTTGTTCAGTTCGATCGGAATTCATTGTATAAATTACATAAAATATATTTGTGTTAAAATATAAATACAATTCGTGTTATTATCCTGTGCAAAGAAAACACTATAATTGACGTTTATTTATTTTCAAGCCTCGAGCGAATAAAGAATTATATACAAAGTATGAATATGGTGCTTGTAGCAACAAAAGGGTAAGTCCATATTAAAGGAGACAAACCCATTTATATTTTCTAAAGGAATATGATCACAAGCACCTAAGGTGGTGCCATCAATCACCGATTATCCGGTGGGGAACTACTTACTTGATTTTATTACTTTTTTTATTATATGCTAACGTCGTGTTTAGCGAAATTTCACACAAAGGCGATGGTTTATGTGATGGTGCTTTGTTGGCTAATTAAAATATGGAGAAAATAATGTAATAACTTTGGGTTTAATTTATTATTAGGTTTGAAAGTCCACATATTTTAAGTAAATGTACGTAGGTCTTAATTTTTTTTTAAGAGGAGGCAAAAGGGCAAGAGGCTCATCTGATGTCACGTGATGCCGCCGGCCATGGACACTCGCAAGTGCAGTGCCGGTCTTTTAAGAATTGGTACGCTCTTTTCTTGAAGGAACCTAATTTGAATTGGTTTGGAAATACTTCAGTGGGCAGCTGGTGGTGGTGCGGCAAAACCTGCCTTAAGAAACGCTCAGTTGTTGGACGTCGAGGTGTTGATGGTGTCTTATTAGATTAATGTTTTTATTTGTTTTATCGTTTGTATATTTCAGTGAAAATGTTTAATTGGTTTATGTAATTTTAATTCAATTCAGCACTACACGATTTGGAATGTCGTTTCTTGTAAAACAGCAAAGGAGTGGAATTCAAGTGGACTTCAATCTTTCCTAAATATTTTAATGGGTTCAAGCGGCGGCAAAAATGGCAGCTCCTGGACAGGCATGCCCTTAACATCGGTGTGATTGTGGCCAAACGTCTGCCAGTTCTGTATTAAAGTTATCTGTAAAAAAAAATGCAAATGTTTTCGCACTTGAACTGTTGCTTGCATCCACAGATCTTTCAAAATTTGACATTCATACGTGATTCAGCCGAAACAATGATTGCTTTTCCAGGAAACAAAAATAGAATCGCGCGTTAATCACGTGCTAGAAGTGGTATTCACAAGGACTAAAGATCTGAGTAATGTCAACTCAAAGATGAAGTACCCTCAAAATTTCCGAATTGGGTCATCTCAATGTTCAGATCTAAAATAGGCGTCTCAATTGGTACGAATTTGGTTCTTCAACAATGTTCAAGAGTCTTCACAGTTCCCCGGTAAGCAGTTCGAGTGTTATTCCCAGTTTGTAAGCACCACGGCTTTGATTACTACAGATAAAAAATATTGAGGGTCCTGTCACGCGGGACGTCCTAAATCTTCGAGTCGGAATTGTAAGATGTAAAAACTCTACTAAAATATGGCAAGATTAAAAAAAATTATTGAGCCTGAATAATATATACAAAGACTACTACTTAGTATCTTCCAATATTGTACCGACGTTTTTGTATGCGATTTCGATGTTCTCTCAATATTATGGCACAGATGTCGCAATCTAAGGATCGAACAAAAACTCAACACTGACGAAGACTCCCTATTAGAAGTTATTAGTGTTTTTTTTATTGGACAATTCACACCAATTGACCTAGTCCCATGTTAAACTAGTGAAGATTGTGTTATGGATACTAGGCAACGGATATACATACATATTATAGATAGATAAACATATAAATACATTTTTAAACACCCAAGACCTAAGCACAACACCAAATGCTCATCACATCGATGTTCGTCTCAGCCGGGGATCGAACCCGGGACCCATGGATTCGCAGACAGAGGTACTAACCACTAGACCAATGAGCCGTCGTGTATGTAGGTATGTTAAACAAAAGACGAAATTAATTCTGTTTAATTGTGATTGGTCAATGCTTCTAGTTCAATACGCTTTGACATGCGGCATTATTTATTTTTCCTTTCAAAACTACATTTTAAAAATAAAATAAAAAAGCCTTTTGTTTCTAACAGCTTATAAAAGAAGAAGTTAGATTAGATTAGGTTAGTTTGCTTACATACAAAGAAGGGATACTGACGCATCCCTGCAAGCATCGTGCCCGACCTCCCCCAGCTTTAGAAACAGGGTGAATTGGCCGATGTGGAAGGCCCTTGCTGTGCCAAGGTCCATTCCACATCATTCGTGGCCATAGAGGACCGTAATATTAACGACTGATCGCGTGGCTGGATGCGGACAAGGCTACGCTGTTACCGTGTCCTGCCCCAGGCAATTGCTGGTGGCGCCGTGGGGTTTTAGTGGGTATGCACTGTTGTGCGAGTCCCACATAACCCTTCCCCACCAAGGCCAACCGTGCCGCGGGAGGGTATGCGTAACGCATTTCCCCACGAAAAAAAAAAAAAAAAAAAAAAAGTTTGCTCACATACAATTGTTCGTTTTGAAAGTAATTAAGTTAGTGTCCTAAATTTATTTGTCTTAGTTTTTCCTTAACCCGATACTATTAAACTATTATTCTTCATTCTGTAAGAACTTCTCTGTAGGTAAAGGCCTTCTCAAAAGATAGCCAGTTCAAAACTACATAAGACATACAATTATTATATATACAAATACAAAACAAAGCATTTCAAACATATTTTGACTGAAAAATTTAATAAAAATGACAATAAAATACACATGAATCTATATTTTCATTTAGATCACTTAGTACGAAATATAGAGATATGGAATACCTAATGGATGTCTGAGACAACTATTATATTAATACTGGATGGCCATTTGTGCCGGCATGATACGATTTTACCGGTCACGCATTTTGCATATAGGTATACTTTTATACTTGGAAACCTGGAAGAGATCACTTGCAATGATGGCATTATTAATTATTTCATAAAATTATTATTAGGTCCGGACTACAGAGTACTGTATTCGGATCATTCGTAAATCTAATAGGCAAGTAGTTGATCAGCCTCCTGTGCCTGACACACGCCATCGACTTTTTGGGTCTAAAGCAAGCCGGTTTCCTCACGATGTTTTCCTTCACCGTTCGAGCTAATCTTAAATGCGCACATTGAAATAAATTCTATTGGAGCACAGCCGGGGATCGATACGTCCTCAAGGATAATCGCACGCTGCAGCTACTAGGCCAACACTGCTTTTTTAATAATAATCGAAGTATCTTTTCTTATATTTTCTTTTGTTTAACGATTTTACCCCAAAAACTAGTAATCGTAAATCTATCTTAAGCGTAACAAGTAGTAGGGTGGAGGTAACGACGCGAACGGACATTATTTGTGTCCCCTATAAGGTTCCTGTCGTGAGGACATTTTGTTTGAAGATTAATTGCTCTCTGGCCACAAGGATTGAATTGGCAAGAAATTTGCACCTTTCTGGAACCGTATTTATATTTGAATGAAACTTATATACGCGAAATTATTACATTATTTACACGGCATGATTTAAAATATTCAACCGGACATTCCTTTGGGAAATTAAATAAATAATAATAATAATCCAGTGGCAAAACAACCGTGAGTCTTGACTTCAGATCAATTCTTTGATTATTTTTATTTAATAGACAAGTTGGTCGGCCTTCTATGCCTGACACACCCCGACTTTTTCGGTCGCTTGTTACCTCTCGATATTTTCTGTTATCGTATTACAGAGTGTTAATGCGCACATAGAAAGAAAGTCCAAAGTCCAGAAGTCGAAGAACCTAAGACACCTATTTGACATCTCAACATTAATATGGGGATACATTTAGTTGTGTTTTTATTTAATTCCTATAATAAGTTCTATTGTAGGGAATTTATTACCAGTGTACTGTGGATAGTATTTAAAAATGTGAAATCATCACCTGCCATTTGTAATTCTATGTGCGCAAGCTTTAATAAATAAATAAAATAGGTGAACAGCCTCCTGTGCCTGACACATGCCGTTCAAACGAATGTTAAATGCGCACATAGACAGAAAGTCCATTGGTGCACAGTCGGGGATCGAACCTACGACTTCAGGGATGTCTAGCACTAACTAGCGCAAGCTTTATTGGCATTAAAAATCTCTATTGGTAAAGAGCCGGTACAACGCACTCGCAAGCCTTTGGGTGTCCATGGGCATATCATCATCAGACGAGCCTTTTGCCCACTGTTCTATAAAAACATCAAGCATATGACGTCATCCTATAATATGTAGCTTTAATCGTAAAGCTCTCATTCATCAATCAGTGAAGTAAACACAATTGTAAACAGCGAACTAAATTTCTATAGGCTTTACATACTGTGTGCTCAACTAATTAATGCAGTTAAAACATCGTTACCGCCAATTATTTGTAGCTTACCATACCATGTGGAACTGTCATTTGAATTTACTGTTTAGATTATGTACCAAAGTTTAATTTTGATGCCAATTCTATACCATGCATTTAATTTACGGAATTATACAATGATGATTGTAGTCGTTATAAGTTTGTGTGTGCTGTGTTAAAATATTTCAGTTCTTTAATTGGTATGTTTAATATAATACAATAGTGTTATATTATACGATATCGATTATTATATAGTACCTAGCAATCGGTTAGGAGAAACGCTAAATTAGCCTTTCCTTCAGGCTAAAGAAGCTTGGCATTCTGAGCAGGAGTTTCTAGTACCAGCTCCTCCCACTTAACCATATTTAACGTAGAGGGATTCGAATCATCGAGGACCAGTCACTTCCCCAGCGGCTTAATCCCTTGCCGTTAGATATAGTATTTAAGGGTCTCTCTGCATCTTCTCCCGCATTTACTATAGAGAGTTTTCGGAGAAGTTATTCGAAATCTGCAGCAGTTTAATCTTCTTTCATCAAGGCAGAATACGAAATTCATCTCGTATCACCTCGACGCCCTTCGTGTGCTTTTTAAAGCTCTTTTTGCCGCACACCACCCCAATGTAAAATCTACTGAACTATTTCCGAACCCATTCGACTTAGGGTCGAATTCTTCAACACAAGAGCGTACCAACTACTACAAAAAAAATCAGATGAGCCTACTGCCCTTTTGACCCCTGTACTATAAAAAAATGAAAGCCCGTAAACGAAGGAAGCATATCTTTCAAATATATTTCAAACATCGTTTTTATTATTATTCGCCTTTCGAGTATAGTTCTTAAAGATGGCCAACCGAATCCGAATCAGAAAATATTATATACATTGGGCCGTCAAAAACTGGTTTTATTAAATCAAATACATGAACTTCAAACAGGCGTTTATTCGTTTTAATTTTAATGTTACTATATAAACGAACAAATGAATGATGTTTCAATGATATTTTATGCTATAAAGTTATATATAATATATAAGAAAGTCAACCTAACTTTGTTGACAGCAGTTGTCAAGAGGTTTTCATGAAAAGGTAATGTCAGGGAAACACTATACCTAAAGTGAGTGTTTAAGAAAGAATAATGAAGCTTTTGACCTACATGTAAAGAAACTGCAATTTGCTGTAACTTTTAAGATTTAAGGTTTTTTAAATGGATTTGTCTTTACAAATATAATAATAAATAACAAAGAGAAAAGTTTTGTGTCTTTATGTTGGTAATGAATAAAATGAGGGACTACTGGACATAAAATTGGAGCATTCGCTATTTAAGAGGATTCGAAACTTGGATGGAATCGTAGACGGACTATGGTATAGACCAAGCACCAGCGTACAACGTGTGAGATAGCGAATGATTGACATAATATGTCGTATTTACAGTTTTTTTTTATTTTTTCATTGAAGATTGCTAATTATTGACCAAAATACACATTCGAATGAATAATTCTTGAACAAAGTTACTGAGTCGTGACAAAATAAGTAAGGTACTTACCGATGAAAGGTTATGTTTGGTTCTTTACGTTCTCTATAGCTTTTACAGCCAATTATGCAACAATTCACCATGACTGACACTTTAAATACACCTCTTATAAAGGATAAAGTCTTAAAATATGGGTTTGACTTGGGCGTAAGAGAAGAGTAAGCGGTGAAAGCTTGTTTAAACCAAACAACCACCAAGGGCTCGGTGGTAAACAAATAAAACCCGATACGCAAATAGAGACAGAAAAACTGATACTTTGTTTCGCTCGCACTTAAGTATTTCACGTTAATGCCTTCTCTCTTTAGTTATTGTTGTCATTTTAGAAGCTCATCTAGTTCTATACTCTATCTGTTACTGTAAGAATAGAAAATAAGGAAATTAATAAAATGTCATTCTCCGTTCCAAGTAAACTAACAGTACCTGTTATCTTTCTTTAGATAATTAATTATAGTTAATTTCTTTTGATATGAAATTTTCAGGTTGTTCCCTTAGGGCTGGATGTGTTTGAACGAATCTAAAACGCCGTTCCTTTAGGCTAAAGAAAATTGACGTTTAAGATATTCGAAAATGACAGACACAATCAAGAGAGAAAATACATAACATCAAAGCCCTTTGATGTGCAAATAAAATTAGGTCTGCGCCTCGGGTAATGAGCGTTAAAAGATATGATCGTCTTATGAGACAAACATGTGTTGGATTTTTATTTTTCCTGCGTTTCAGTTGACATGTAAAGCTTTTTGATTCTTAAACCATTTTAATAAAATATAAATGTAATTAAGAATATTACTGATTTATTATTTTAAAGTTAAGTTTAAATACTGTGAAAGTCAATTTAAACTATACATTATTCGACATAGTATAACATAATATAGCTATCAAAAAAAGCGATTTAAGTTTTTTTTTTTTAATCTGTTCTTTAAGGGTTGTAGTTGCATGTATGCGCGTATGTCGATTACGTCAAAATGTCAAATAAACACAGTTTGTGACTATACAATTTCTGTCAATATAATATGACGGCATGAAAAATGAAGATATATTTACTATATATAAAAATAAGTCGGATTTTCCTTCCTGACGCTATAACTCCAGAACGCACGAACCGATTTCCACGGTTTTGCATTCGTTGGAAACCTCTTCCGTGAGGTTTATAGCAAAGAAAATTCAGGAAAAATTTCAACAGAAAAGCGGGATCACCCAACGAAATGTTACATAAAACGAAGCCATCTAGTTTTAATATAAAGGTTTTAAATTGGACTACATATATGTAATCCAGTAGTGTTTTATTGCAGAAAACCAAAAACATTATTTTACAACTAATCTTTTGAATTCAATTGAATTGTGAACATTTCGTTTTATTTTTTAACTCAACGAGACTAGGCTAGTTTTGTCTCGATATAGTATTTCAAAAATAAGTTATATAAAGTTGTAAATACCACTTTATCTTCTCATAAATCAAGAATTTACCTAATACAATTATAAAACGTCTATACGCGTTATTGGAATTCAAACACTAAACAAATGGCGCGCTGTGAAAACATAATAATACAAACTCTTTGGTGACAAACTTTTTTAATTTGACCTTTGTATTAATAAATAACTTTGTTTTGTTTGAGATGTTATAATTAATTTTAACCAGGTCGTATTGTGCTTTTCATTTAACTGCTTCGCGTATAACTAATTGTATCTGAAAATCCGTCGCAGAGAGAAATGTTATACGTTCTTTGAATGGCTTTTGCCCGTTAATTACCACTTGCTGACCTGTTCGTTAGTTCCATATTCCCAGGGACTGCCAATTAGTAGCTGTTGCATTCTTTTATATAGAGATCTCATTTCTATCATAGTATTTGTGTATTCATTGTAAAATTGTTTATGCGATCAACTCAACCCAACTCTTTGGGCCTCAGCTTTCTGAATCTGTTTTAATGTTCATTTTTAGGTGATCAGACTCCTGTGCCTGACACACGCCGTCGACTTTTTGGGTCTATGACAGGTCGGTTTCCTCACGATGTGTTCCTTCACCGTTCGAGCGAATGTTAAATGCGCACATAGAAAGAAAGTCCATTGGTGCACAGCCGGGGATCGAACCTACGACCTCAGGTATGAGAGTCGCACGCTGAAGCCACTAGGCCAACACTGCTCGTTTTAAAACCTCTACTAAATCTAAATGAGTTATGAAACGTTAATGAAGTCGTCCAATTCTATATTTGTTATTTAAAGAAAGGGATCGAAAGTAAATAACAATAAACAACAGAAGATATCTCATAATTTTCAATTTCAAGTAAGCAACATTGTAAGCGTACCAAACAAACAAGTTAATTGTTGCAAAATAACTGAAAGGTAGGGAAACACTAAGATGGCCGAACTGCGATAAACCGAAAATCTGTTAACCTCATTATAACTTTATTAATATTGTGTTTTAACATTTACCTTTAATACCCGTGAGTTATACACAAAAAAAATGGTGTGTGTACTTATGTACGCGCGTAAGAAGTTATACTTCTTTGGCTTTCTTTTTTTTTTTTTAAAATATTATATAAAAGATATTTAGCGTTAATAATTTAACAATATTTAATATTTAGTATATTATTCAATTATTAATTAATATTAATAACAATTATTATTTATTATTTTATTATATTATTATAATATATATAATATTATTTAATTTTACTAATCTGAGCTTGACGATGAAAGTTTGACATATGTATCAAAATTATAGGTCAAGTGCCAACTGTCTATTCTTAAGATCAATTTGTGATATGTCTTCTTTCCTATGATTTAAAAATTTGCTATAATATCACCAACGTTTGACATAAAAACGTCATGATGGTATTATTATATCTAAATTTTACATAATATTTTTAGTCTTTAATGGAAGGTCTGTTTTTACTTATCTGTGCTCATAACAAAATTTGATAAATGTAACTAAATTATAGGTCAAATGTCAACCGTCAATTGCTAAGATTAATTTATAATTTGTAGTCTTCTTATGATTTACAACTTAGCTATAATATCAACAATGTTTGTCATATAAACGTGATGATGGTATTATTATACCTAAGTTTTACATCATATTTTTAGTCTTTATTGGACGTTTAGTTTTCTACTAATCTGTGTTTGAAGTTGGAAGTTTGACATAATATGTATCTAAATTATAGGTCAAGTGTCAACTGTCTATTCTTAAGATTAATCAAGTTCAGATACCGCGATTGTAGGCAGTCTCCTAAGATTAAAGTTTGACTTACTATTTAACATACGTAAATTAATTAACAGAATGCAGATACCACACAAAGCTTTGCTGTCAACTGTGTGGCTATCTACTATATAGGTATGCTACTTATAATTTCCTCAATGGTGCGTTTTTGAGAGTTAAGCTTTATTGACTCTTGCGATGAAGAGCGTTTTATTTTTAGTGCGCCTTCAGATAATAACGACACTTAAAGACAATATTACATTAGCTCAACATTTTAACGCTAAAAACACTACCCTCGAATAAACATGAAACAAAATCACTCAGTATTGGCACGGTTCCAGACTGGACGAGAATCTTAAATTCAAAGAATTTTGATGAAGTAATATAGGCGCTACGTGATTGTAATAAGGCGGCTAAAGAAGTCACTCTTCAAAATGTTTAGATTGACTTTAAATGGATATAGGAAGGGATTGTCTGCAATATTGTAGGCTTTGGAATTGGCCTGTTTGAATTGTAATATATATGTACAATGTATGTCTTAATTATATAGACCAGCGTTAATTTAATATATATTATAGAAGACATAGTTATTTTTATATATACAAGAATGAAAAATAGCATGAAAATATAATAAATGCGATCTGGCAAAAAAGTTTCTCCATACCATGCGAAAAATACAATTCTTAATACAAAAAAATGAAAAATTAAATGCACTTAAAAATAAAATAAATTCCAAATAATTTTTATTTACTGACTTTGTTGATTAATTCTAAACATTCAGGAATATGTGGTGTAGTAAAATCGTAAAGACAATATATTCTATAATCAGATTAGAATAAAATTAAACCACATAATTGAGAAAAATAGGAATTTCGTTCTCATTCTAACTTTTTTAATTCTATCAGAAATGGAAAACAAGCTCGCAACCTTCAACAACTTTGTCTCATTATGGTTGTTCGATGTTTTGCAGAACTTGATACAATTTCGTATACACAAGCAACTGTTTCCCGTGCGAGTGTTTTACTATACTTTAATGTGACATATTATAGAAAGTTCCAGAGATGCCCTTCTAAGAAACTAACAAAAATAATTTTTTTACTCGGAAAGTTTCACCTCGTATCGTATCACCTCGACGTCCCTTGTTCCACAACTGAGCGTTATTTAAGGCAAGTTTGCCGCGCTGTACCACTATGTGGAAGTACCCACTGAAGTATTTCTAAACCCATTCTTAAAAGGCCAGCTACGCACTCGAGAGCCCTTTGGGCGTGATACCGGCGGTATCACATGCCGGTGAGCCTCCAGCTCTTTTGCCCTCTAAAAGTTTGGTTCAATGACCGAATCGTCAATTTTGCGGGTACCGAAAATCTTTACAACAAATACATGAATTTAATAAAAAAATTAATAACCTCTAATAATAAACTAAAAACCTACATTTTTTTCGCTGTATTTCGATGTTCATATTATTATGAGGGACAAACGTCAACTTTGGGGTCCCTGGCTTAGCAGTGATCCTTAGTATTTTTAAACTACATAACTACATATTATTTAAACTACAATATACCTTTTTTATGTAACACGAATGCAAACGGGCAGGAGCTCACCTGAAGTTAAGTGATACTACCCATAGACACATTGCCAGAGGGCTCGCAAGTGCGTTGCCGACCTTTGAATACCTAAGTGACATACTACATTTTACGTTGATTAATATTCCATTCAAAGAAAGTCAAGCAGACTAGTATAATAAATCCTTTAAGTAAATTAATTGTTAGAAATTTTGTGAAGTACAAAGCAAATGGCGGTTATAAATTACCCCGCCTCTAAACTACGGTGACGTCTAAATTATGATAACAAAGAAAATTGCTTCCGAAAAACTGGAATACCATGAATAAAATTTCACTGAGGTGAACGCTATAAGGAAATAATTTAAATATTTTAAGAGGATAATCATTTTCATAGCGACCTAAATCATATTTTATCCAGAATGAAGTTGATAAGTGTTTTCACCATATTATGAATGTGTGTGTAAATAGTTAAGAAAATTATTTGTTTTTGCCCATTCTTCTCCATATGCACAGGCCTACCTTTTGCAAGGGGCTACTCTTGCATAATCTTGTAATTATGACAAACAGAGGTGCCTTTTTAATAGGCCTAATTAAAATAAATTATTTGACTTCGACTTTTTGACGACGGCCGCGGTATATCATCCCGCATTTTTCATTAAATTATTTCCATTTCCGTTAGTCTGTAAATTATAAAAATGTGTTTTCAGACTCCAAGATACATTTAGGGTCGCAGAGCCAGCGGAGAGAGTGAGTGTGAAATACTGAAGAATCTACACATTTTTAATCAGATATTTCTGCCAATTTCGTTAAAATATTAGAAAAATCATAATGTACATGAAACTTCATGTAATAGACCATGCAAACAAATGCCAATTCGTTTAAAAAAAAACTAAATAAACAGCTCAAATTAAAAAAAATGGTGCGTGTACTTATGTACGTGCGTAAGAAGTCATACTTCTTTGTCTTTCTTTATTTTTTTTAAATATTAAATAATTAATAATCAATATTAAGCGTTAATAATTTAACAATATTTAGTATATTATTCAATTATTAATTAATATTAATAATAATTATTATTATATTATATTATTAATTCAATTTAATAATGTTTCATAACCTTTTAACTAAGTAAAAACAGGTCTTTGTGAAAAAGCATTGCTAAATTTCTTTGAAAAAATAATTAAAACTGCTTTATTTGTTTAAAAGGTACTACAAGTAGATTGTCTTATTCCCATCTCGATCGCGCACGCTCGGCGCCCATACTGAATTTTGTGTCACGGTGCGCGCGCATCGTAAAATTTCACTCTCATAAATTTTTCATAACGCGCCTAAAGAAGTATAACTTCAAAAAAATATATTAGAAAAGGGTTGTGACCAAATTCCTATACCTATCGCTAGTTTGTACACTAGGGAGTCCCTGTTGTGTTGTGGGTAACTAGAAAACAATATAAGAGTCTTTCCTCCAACTTCGATTTTGTTCCCTTTAGAGTAGAGACTCTTGGGCCGTGCGGTTCAAGTGCACAGGCCCTGATTAAAGATTTAAGTTGGCACATGTTGGCACCAGTGACCCCAGAGCTGATGCTTTCCTCGCTCAACCAATAAGTATCGCAATACAGCGAGGAAATGCTGCCAGCGTTAAAGGTACACTGCCACAGACCAAACTTTTAAAATTTGTTTTAATTTTTATTTTACTAATTTTTATTATTTATATTATTACTATGTAGGTTAAGTAAATACTGTATATTTGATTGTTACGATTAATGAAAATACAATTTACGTTGTACTTCCAACAAACATAATAATAAATACTAAACAGCGATAAAATCATATTAAACTTCACAACAGAATGTATGTTAGTGATATTAAGTTAACTGCTAACGTTTATTTATGTTTATTGCCTTTTTACCCCTAAAAGCCTTATTGTCGGACATTTCTATTTATAACGACCATTTTGTACGTATCATAACTTTTTAATTACACATACGACTTTTTGTTGAGATTTTTTTAAATCCAAATAATTTATTTCTCCCCGAATTAACGTAGTATACAAATTGCAATTAAATAACATTTTATTAATTTAGCAGCTTAGATATTGTTGCTTTTTAGGAATGTAAATATCTAAAATAGATGATATATTATATTATGTATGTTCTCTCGTGTTTTAGTGTAGGCGCTTAACTAAGTCTGGCCTTAAAAATAACATGATCTGAGACACAGAAATGAAATTGCCCCGTGTCCAATAGCTTATACTGTACATCCGAAATAAAGAAAAAAATATTGTTTCACCGGGTATAAAAGGGGGTCATATGCTCACTTCTCAGGTCAAGCCAAGTACTAGGGAAGTTTTAGACTATAAAAAATCAATAGCGCTACAACCTTTTTAGGTCTGGGCCTCAGATTTCTGGGTCTGTTTCATGATCATTTGGTAATCTAATAGGCAAGTAGGTGATCAGCCTTCAGTGCCTGACACGCTGTTGAGTTTTTGGTCTAAGGCAAGCCGGTTTCCTCACGATGTTTCCACATATAGAAAGAAAGTCCATTGGTGCACAGCCGGGGTTCGAACCTACGACCTCAGGGATGAGAATCGTACGCTGAAGCCACTAGGCCTCAGTTTAAGACTTAAATTATCTAAATTATAAGTCAAAATAATCACTTATTATCTAAAACCTCAACGCGTCGTGACCGAAACGTAGGAAATGTCTGATTTACGGCCGACCTCAGCCACAAATCAAGCCTGTCCGAAATGCTCGAGTATTCATGCTTTTTTACGTTATCAAGCGAAATGCAACCGCTACAATTGCCAATTTCGACATATTTTCAATTTCAAATCGGCACACGTTGCCCGTTAATCTAACTTCCATTTCTACTAATGCTCGCGTTTTAATTAAAGGCTATTGTGATATATTTTTGTGCGAGAATGGTTTTTAAGCCATTTTCCCGCAAAAGTTATCTTTTATTTATTAAAGGTGTTTTTATTTCTGTTCGTTGAAAGATGATTTTATCAGATATAGTATTGGAAATATTAGGACGAGTTTAAAAAACATTTATAACATACGGGTCTCAGTTATATTATATTGTTAGCGGACTAACGCCATCTTGTAGCAGAAACCTATATAAAGCGTGGCAACACCGGCGTTGACTCACTTTTATTTCGAGACTTCGTGCGGAACTGACTTGTTACTAACCTAACCTCAGTAGATTTTAAAAGTCTAAAGTACCTACACGTTCTATTCTTTTGTTTTAACTAATAATATAGTATTTATTTCTAACACAAATAAACAGTATTTTCAATTTGCATAACCTTCACACTGTAATAATAATAGTAATTGAAAATTATTACAAATTTAAAAAGTTTGGTTTTGGTTAAGCGAGGAAAGCACCAGCTCTGGGGTCACCAGTACTATCTACCAGGCGCCAACTTAATTATTTAATTATCGCCTGTGTACTTGAACCCCATGGCCCAAGAGTCTACTCCAAAGGGAACAAAATCAAAGTTGGAGGAAGGACTTGATATTTGAGCCGCTTAATATATTTTACAAGTTTACATAATTGTGTCATCTAAGCTAAAGATATTAAAAGATTCCAACTTGGAATTTGTCTTTAGATGACGTGAGGGTTAATTGTCTAAGGTAGCCAATTATTAACTAATTGAGTCAATCGGTATTAATGTAACATATAGAGAAATTACGCACTCAAGATGAAGTGATGGCAAATTAACTCAAACTTATGTCTTCGTGGTATCGAGTAAAACAACATTTAAGCAAATGTGTAGACCATACCTAGAGACAACCAACAACTATTATTTTACCTCGCTAGTCACCGTTTAGGCGGACTATAATTTTTTTTTCAAATCTTGAGTCATGTCAGATTTATCCTTTACTCAAATTTGAAGTCTCTTTACAAAAACGTCAAAAACACCTCCCTTACCCCCTCTATATAATAGGCGATGAATAAAGCGTGGTAAAGCTTTATATATTACCAATGGCGCTACAATCTTTTAGGTCTGGGACTCAGATTTCAGCATCTGTTTAGTGATCATTTCTAACAGCGTATTATATAATCATTGCACAAAAGTCAAAAGTCATTTATTCATATAGGTAACACAATGTACAGTGTACACTTATGAACATCAAAAAAGAAATATACATTAAATGCTTCTAATTTTTACATTTACTACCAGTTCTCAAATCAAGGGCGTAGAACGGAAGAGAAGAAGTGAAACTCTCCGCCACTCTTTTTAAATGCCAAGTTTTTTGTTTTACCCAACGTTTGTACAACAATGTTTAATGTTTGAGCTGCAACCATTACACTATGTTCCACATGACATCTTAAGTAATAAATAATAATAAAATAAATTAAAAACAAAGATTTGTCCTCTATCAGCAGGATGCATGGTGAAATAGGCAGAAAATATAGACATATACATAAAGACGTAGGTAACCCAACACCCCCCTAACCCCCTTAAAATAACAGGCGATTAATGAATAATGGGAAGGCTTTTATAGTATAATCGCTAAATCTCACTAAAGAGACTTGCAGATTAGATTCCAGGCTAGTGAGCACATTAATAGCGATTTCAAAAACCCAGTCTGTTTGTGGTTTGTCTGTCGCGGAAGCTAACAGGGTCTTTATTTGTCTTTCTACTTGATCCTATTTGCTCATGGATTAACTTAGATTGAGTACGAGAGCATGAGGGAAACGCTTGTAATAATTTAATAGGAACTTAATTTTATTGCGTAATTTATTTTTAAAACACCCGAAAATTGCAAGGTATTTTTTGGACAACCTATATGCTTGGATCCATAAATTTTATATTATGTATAAGGTATAATAAATAGATTTTGTCTCAGTTTATTGTATTCATTGAACTTCTTTTCAAGCTATTTAGTTTATAAGGAATTTATTTTTTTACTGTGTCCTTCAATAACTAGCAATAAACTTTAATCCTTATTTTTTATGTTTCAACATTATCGTGTAATGAATCTATATTAATAGAAAATTATATATAAAAGCAGTTATGTTAATAGTTTATAATCGTGAAAATCAAATACAATTAAAATAATACTGATAATATTAATTTTAGTTTAGATGCCTACTTTGTTTCATATAAAAAACATTGCTAACCTTAATTGCGCTAAAGTAAACTTCCTTATTTTCATTCAAATTATTTCCTAAAACAAAGCAAAGGGAGATTTTAATAAGAAAATAATCTTGATCCAAGATCTAGAAAACGTCGGACTTCACAATTCAAAACAAGGGATCTGTTTAATTGAAAAACTTCCTAAAATGTCTAATTAAGTAAGATTGTAGTTTATAAATTCGTAATGTTATTTGACATTTTTTTACGGCTATACCTTTCTAACTACAAGTGACGATACGTCTTTCTTCAAGGTGTTGTTAGGATACTGAGCTTCTTTAAACATATTGTGCGTGTTCTTCCCACGAGAATGTAAGTGCGTGTTCCTATTACACCATGCCTCCTGCTCATTGAGGACAAATCTTTGTTTTTAATTTATTTTATTATTTAAGTTATACTTCTTTAGGTGCGTTATGAAAAATTGATGAGAGTTAAATTTTACTATGCGCGCGCACCGTGACACAAAATTAACAGAATGAAGTTGCCCACGGAAGATGCTACGGCATTGGACATAATTTAAAAACAACACTCGAATAATAATAGAATTTATGTTACTCTTAATGTAAGAGAATAATAATAAATATTTATTTATTTAACTTTTCAAATGTAAACTGAACTTTATTGACTATAATGACTTCTTTTCCAGTCTGATTATTTAATTGTAATTAATTATTTGCATGCAATCAAAAACTATTTTTAATAATGCCAAAGAAGTATAACTTCTTACGCGCGTACATACGTACACGCACCCTTTTTTTAAATTATTTAAGATGTCATGTGGAATATGGTGTAATGGTTGCAGCTCCTTACAAACGTTGTGTAAAACAAATAACTTGGCGATTAAAAAGATTGGCGGAGAGTTTATTGCCAGTTCTTCTCTTCCGTTCTATGCCCTTGATTTGAGAACTGGCAGTTAATGTTAAATTAGAGCATTTCATAAGTGTACATTAAGTACCTTGACAAATGATCATGAAGCAGATACAGAAATCTAAAGCCCAGATCTAAAAAGTCTGTAGCGCCAATGTTTTATTTATTAATAAAAATAAACATGAAAAAATTGCTCTCCAAATAGAATCGTAATCAAATAGAAAGTAAATAACTGTAGCAAGAAAACAAATGCAATCAGGAGCATTAAAGCGCAGTGAGAAAGAAATAATAAGCGAATGGAAGCTGTTCAGCCGCTAATCGGTTTAATGACGAAGCCAGCTTAGGCGCCTGCATTGCTCTGATAATTTTCCTTAATATAAATATCCGAGCGCGGGATTACAGTTTTTAGGCAAAACTTTTAAGATCTCTTTTATAGGGTTCTCAAATTCCGTGTGCTGAATTTTTATTCTTCATTTTAGTAATAATTAAAAACGAGGCGTGTGGTTGCGTGGCTAGTTATGTATTTTTTTAATGTTAATGGAGGCAAACGGGCAGGAAGCTCATCTGATGTTCAGTGATGCCACCGCCCATGGACACTCACATTGCCCGAAAGCTGAAGCCTCGCACGTGTCTCGGTTCTCTCGTGATTGGTACGTTCTTTTCATGAAGGACCCCAAGTCAAATTGGTTCGTAAATACTTCAGTGGCTGGTTCCATATAGTGGTTGTGCGCGGCATAAACTGCCTAAAACAGCATAAACAGCTCAGTTGTGGAACGACGGATGTTGAGGTGATACGGATGGTATTTTGTATTCTGCCTTGACGTCCGATGATGAAACTCAGCTGCAGGTCCGTAGTCCGAACAACTCCTCTGAATAATGGATCAAGCCGCACGGAAAAAGACTGGTCGTTGACGATTGGAACTCTTCGTTGAAATACCGAGCTAAAGTTGGAGCTGGAGGAGTGGGAGCTGGGACTGGGGAGATCTATACGCTAACACTTACGTGCATGATTTTGGGTCATGGTTTCCTCGTGTTTACTGTCTTAGCAAAAATTAATTGTGCACGACGAATGTTGCGTGATAAAACACTGCTCTAAAGTCTCTAGAAGAAGAAATAAGAGTAGAACAATAAAACAGAAAATGCGTAGATACTGATATTAATATAACCATTGAACGTTTTTCACTTCCCTGGCGAAGACTATTCCCTAAGTTTTTCTATACTAGAATCACGATTACCTTACGAAGTATGCGTCCGTGTAAACCTTGTTATACTACAAATATTAGTTCCAAAAACTTTTAGGTCAAAATATTCACTTAAATGCGGTCCAAATAGGCTTTACAAGTTCAAGTCACTATTTACTCAGCAAATTAAATAAGTACTCCGAGATACCTGGACGGCTGTCTTACCTAATACAACGACACAAAGTTTGGATGCCACCTAGAATTAAATAGATCTACACTGAGAAATGGCCCAGTTTTAAACCGTTGCTTTGCTTGCCTCCGTTCATAATAAAATTTTAACAATAAAAAAATAAAAAAAAATCATTGGCGCTACAACCTCTTTAGGTCTAGGCCTCAGATTTCTGAATATGTTTCATGATCGTTTTAAATCTAATAGGCAAGTAGGTGATCAGACTTCAGTGCCTGACACACGCCGTCGACTTTTTGGGTGTAAGACATGTCGGTTTCCTCACGATGTTTTCCTTCACCGTTCGGGCAAATGTTAAATGCGCACATAGAAAAAGAGTCCATTGGTGCACAGCCGGGGATCGAACCTACGACCTCAGGTATGAGAGTCCCATGCTGAAGCCACTAGGCCAACACTGCTCTAACAACGGTGCAACTCAGTTACGATTACTTTCTAGGTATGACATATTATAAGAGATATCAGTTTGACACATGATGTGATATTGTTGGAATCAGATCACATTAGAATATTAGCTTCCACGTATGCTAATCTTCATACACACAAATATATCCAAACCTTAAAGTCTTAAATAAGTCTATTCCAACTAAGGAAACAGTCAAAGTTTCATCGAAATCAATTCAATAGTGTTTGAGATATCGATATCCACACATTTCCGAGCGGGAAATATTTAATATTAATAAAAAGGTTGACAGCTACTTGAAGTTTTTTCAAATTAGTTTATTTTGTAATATTGTCTTTGATTGACATAACCTTTAACTTCAATCCAGTCAAAAAGTTTTTTCTTTTAGTTTGTTTTGGTTACAGGATCTATGGCGAACTTTCTAGAGCCTAAAGAGATTTAACGGATAAAAACTCCAGAGAACCTCTGTCAATCTAGACTAGTAATAATATCAGTTTTTTAATAATTATGTCACTACAGTCACCGAATCAAAAACTGGCTTTTGAATGTACAAAAATTCTTAAGGCCCATAAATTAAACTTCCTCTACTATATTTTAGTCGTGTCTAATTACTCCGACCTATTTTCAATCATAAAGACTCTATTATCCGATATTTAGCTCGGCAGTTACGAATGTTATACAGATATAACACATAGTAAGCGTATTTTATTACTATGTTAGTCAAAGAGAATCATAAAGATACTTTGAAGACATTTTAGTATATCCTTTAACTGTTCTTAGATATTTTCATTCCGGAATCGAAAATGTGTTTTTTTTAAACCCGATAATAAAAATGACGACGACATCCTAGTTCCCAAACCAGTCATGTTTTGGTTGGTGGGTTTTTGTTAAAAAGCTGTCTTGGTCGAAATGGTTATTGCCGGAAGACTTGTTGGTTCTCTATTTGCTAACTGATTTTCCCTTATTTTGAAACATGATAGTCGTAATATTTAAAACGCCCGTTAGTTGTAGAATATAATTTATCTAATAAATATAAAGTTCATCAATTTTAAACTGGTGTTAGCCTAGTGGCTTCAGCGTGCAACTCTGAGCTCTGAGGTCATAGGTTCGATCCCCGGCTGTGGACCGATGGACTTTATTTCTATGTGCGCATTTCACATTCGTTTAAACGGTGAAGGAAACATGAGGAAATTGGGTTACCTTAGACCCAAAAAGTCGCGGCGTGTGTTAGGTACAGGATGATGATTACCTCCCTACTTGCCTATTAGATTATCATGAAACAGATGCAGATATCTAAGGCCCAGACCTAATAAGGTTGTAGCGCCACTGATTTATTTTATTTATTCATAACAAACTATAATATACCTATTATATTTGTTAGCAGTGCTCAAGCACGTACAAATTTACTCAGAGAAGCGCCATTTGCTCTTGCGCACCCTAAATATTATTGCATGTAAGACGGATATATTTAGTCGCAAACGGGCTGGCTTCACAAGAATTGAATTATTTATAATTAGTTTTGACATTTTTGTTTTGTTTATATTTTTAGTTTAATTTATATATTAAAAACTTTTCTATTATTAGTATTAAGTTACTGCAAAAATAAGAAATAAGGAAATAAATAAATGTATTGCTATCTATCTATATTCAATCTTTATTCAAAAAGCTAAAGCTAATATGGCACTGTTATTCTCTATAGGTCAGCGATTCACCCACGATCATTGTCAAATAGCCATGTACATGATTTTAAAAGTCATCGTTTCTAGCATATCGGTAGGACCATTTTTAGATTTTCAACGTGAAACGTGCCAAAATATGTCTTCGTACTACAAAGGCTTTGGTTTTTTCAGCACAACAGGCACGAAAAGGTTTTTAAGACAAAACAACGAACTCCCTCGAGGACGATCGTTAACGTTCACCCGGATACACAGATATTACAAAAGTAAACGTAACCGTCAGGTAGCCGTATTTTTGTATTCTTGGTCATTCGAACTGGCAAATCGTATGCATACGTTCATAAGGAATCCAGAACTGAAGAAATAGGACTTAATTAAATTATGTAGGCTTTCGCTACTTCTTCTATCGCATATATCATGGGGAGTATATCGAAGAACACAAACTAACAATTTTCTTCGATAATTGTTATTTTGTGTGTTTATGTGTGTTTGTTTTTGTTTGCAATAAATGATATGTCTATGTCTAGAAAGCATGATACTTTTATTTTCTTTAATAATGGTCCGGAAGAATGAATAGAATTTCCAGGACTTAAAACAAAAGCGAAGCTAGATAGTGATTCAATGTGCTTAGATTGTGCTAACATGGCTCTATGCAATGGATTGCAAGTGCCTATACGGTTTTCTTGTGGATATATGTGCTAAGGTACTTTTATTATTTTTATGACTACGAAAATACGTTAAAACGTAACGTAATAAAAAATTATATAATATTTAGGGTCTGTTTCACAATGTACGGATAAGTTCTGCATACATTCCAAATTAGCTATTTATTACTTATTGGTAGGATAAACACTATTGTTGCGTTTCACGACTGACAGATAACGTTTTTCGTCACAAAAAGTCTATCATAAGTTATGAGTCCGATAAATTGTCAAATTGCACAATTTATCTTCCAAATACAATAAAATTCTTCCAATACATAAATATGTGTTGCATAGCTATTTGGTACTTTATCCATACATTGTGAAACAGACCCTTAGCCCAATATTATAACTAACACATAGACCTATAAATGTCATAAATAAAGGAATTCTTAATTGTATTTATGTGAAAATCACAAATAAATACATCACTTAAATGTAATAGTTTAATATGTAACAGATAATATTCCTTAATACAAAATTAGATTGATACATCCTCAATCAGTGCTCCAAAGGATAACGCTTTGGAGCACTGATTGAGGATTTGCAAGAGTATTTAAAATTATATATATGAGAGCTGTCCTCTTTTTTCACACACCAATAATATTTCAGCCCTAGAGCTTTTAGCTTAAGTCTCCGACACACGTACGTCTTCGACTTAACAGTGAAATTAAGCCTCACTATGAGAGGGGAATCATCATTCCTTTGGCCCCGAACTCAGTAGAGGTGGAAACTTTTTCGTAATTCCTATAAATGAAATTAATTTTTACTGTTTCTTTACTAAATATAATCATCACCGGCCAAAATAAGTTTGCAAATCGTGACGAAATAATCGGTTCCACGGGACTAAGTCACCCTTTAATCTCCCTTTCAAAGTGTCACCCCGCGAAAGACATTAAAAACAACAAAGTTAACCCAAAACTGCGGATATTAACTAAACGGTCGAAAGGATCCCAACCCGAACTCAAACACCACTTAATCATAGGTCTTCCCACTTTTTCCTCTGAATTACTTCACCCAATTTATAAGCGGACTAATTGTATTATATTTAATATTTTAAGGGCTTATGTTAATTGGAACCTTTTTTCGAGCTTAGTATTTGTTATGTTTATATGTGTAGACGTAGATAACTTCTAAAATAATTAAGTAAAAATCCCATAATAGGTGTTGCACATCTTAATTCTTAAAAGGCCGGCTAGACACTAGCGAGCCTTTTGGCAATGTGAGTGTCCATGGGCGGCGGTATCACTTACCATCAAGTGAGCCTCCAGAAAATGAAAAAACTAAAATTGGTTGAACAAGATATAGTTAAAGGCCGGCAACACACTCACTGAAATGGGTATAGATTGCAATTTTGGGCGTCCTGTAGGCTCGTCCGCCCTATTCTATAAAAAAGCAGTTTTTCATATATAGTTCCCGTAAATATAACTTTTAAATTTATAAAACTCTAAATATTTCAGCTATAGCTTATCACTATACAGCTTAGAACTATATAAATATTAACTGTTTCGATTAAGATAATAGTGAACCGGGTGTCAACAGGAATAGTCGGTGCAATTCCTAAGTTACTAAGTTATCTGTGATTTACTATCTGCTCTACATAGTTTAATTTACTGCAGCGAGCTGTTACAAGTTCTACGGTCGTATTATTCGATGAGTTATCCGTTCCGGATACTTTCTGATTTTAAACCTTCGTTATTCGTATCTACTGTATGAGAAGAAACATCAGCTGTACATTGTATTTTTAATTTACAGTAACTCTATGGTCTTTAGAAAAAATAAATATAATACAATTGTTTAACCTTTTTTATTTTGTTACTTTGTTGTTTTTGCATGTACAAGAATACTCTATTGACACAAGTATCTGCTTACCTAATCGGTTCTGTACCACCATAGACGATCAAAGTGACCACCACAAAATGTTGAATATTTTTAAAGCTATAAATAAATTATCAATATGAAATTTCACCATAAGGGACTGCCCTGCTGACATATACATAATCCTACATCCTCCACCACACAACACAGCCAAATTAGTTATTACTTAGATAATGTATTTAATAATTTTTATTTATTTATTTTTCTTTCGTAAATGTTTGAACCTTTTAGTATGTATTATGTATTCCTTAGCTAAATATTTAATGTAATTGTTTCTTATATATCATTTATGTTGTAGGATTACGAAATAGTTAAATATTTCATTATAAAAAATTCATGATCATTTGTCAGATCAGCCTCCTGTGACACACGCCGTGGTCAAGCCGGTTTCCTCACGACGTTTTCCTTCACCGTTCGAGCGCATGTTAAATGCGCACATAAACAGTAAGTCCATTGGTGCACAGCCGGGATCGAACCTACGACCTCAAAGATGAGAGTCACACGCTGAAGTCACGCAGCTTCTAAGCAAATTATATAGAAGAATCTAAAAAAGTATTTCATTATCCTTTATGTACCAGGCTGCAAACACAACTAGTAATATAACCGTACAAACTCAAGGATCAATAAAATCATCTTTCATTCGTCTCAAAGCGGTAAGTAATGTAATAATAACAAGTCTAAGGAATAAACTCCCGCAAATCAAAACTGCAAGCTTTCGCTGAAATGCACTATAATCCCCGGTTATTGCGGTGCTTATTCTGATACAAAGTTTTATAAATTGTTACACTGTAACGATTTTTGTTATCCTTAAGCGTGACCCTTTTCTAATACTTGTTGGTTCAGTGAACACAACATACTTTCAACATACAGTCTCGATTATCGATCCAAAACTCTTCCTCACTCACGTAGTAAGTATATAAAGAAATGAGTATATCTTATATTCAAAATTCGACTTGTAAGAGCACAAAAACTGGCTTCTAAAAGAATTTATTAAAATACAAGCGGACCTCACAGACGTTGTCCTGCGTGATATTTTTAAACGATTAGGATATTAAACAAAGTATAAAAGTACCCACTGCTGCGCCATCCGCCGTGCTGATTTGTGAACCATCTAGGGCGCCACTCAAACGCATACAAAAGAAATCATTCAAATAGGTGCAGCCGTTTAAGAGAAGTTCAGTGAAATACACATGTACAGTAGAATTATTTATATTAAGATAATATACAAATCAATTAACTACCATACAATAAATACTCACCTAGTTCTCGGGTGTTGCGCATCACGATAGAAAAAAATCAAAATTGTAATTGAAAAAACGACAAAAAAATGTTATGGCATTAACTATTAACAAGTTTGCATTGGAAGAGCTGGGTCCCCTAACACAGGTATTTTTACTTAAAAGGGCTCCCAAATCTAACACATTATAATGCTTTGTTTATAATATATTTAACATATATTATTTATTGAATTTTGTGAGATTGGTTTGTCTAAGACTCTAAGTATCGAATACATTGTCAGACACAGATCATCTACTGGTTTCCTCATCAACGAAACAGATACAAACAAGCAAGTGGTGCGTCGTTCTTTATTTTAATGTTTAATAATAACGAATAATTAAATGTAAATATACATATTGAACTTTAATAATTTAATGTGCTGAGAATAAGGCCGACGTTTGTTATTTTTCAGTTTACAGCGAAGCGGCTTTATTGCTTCTCACGGTTTGAGAAAATTTTTCTTACATTAACATTTATAGTTGGATCCGGTAAATTTAATATTCGTATTTTGTTTATCAGATTATCCATTTTAATATTAAAAAATTAAGGAGATATTAAGAGGAAAGTAAATACATAATTAGAATTTAAATATAGCTGAATGCTAAAACGTAAACGTGAACGCTGGGGTCCCACAAGGCAGTGTCCTATACCCAACCAGTTTTCTTCTGTATACCAATGACATGTTGCAACTTAGCATCATTAATTGCCTTGCAGTCAACAGCGTAGGGGGATACTCTACACTGGCCGTGCTGGTATTTCTCGGCTAGTTGTCGATCAATACCGGAACAAACTTGTGTGTGAAGTCGAAACTCTGCTTACTTGTAGTCGTAGAAGTTTTCCGCAAAAAAAAACACTTTCTCGTTACTCCTCTCTTATTAAATATAATAACAACGAATACTGGCGTTGACACATCGAATGACCTTTATTTGCTGGAAAAGGTAAAATTAGCCTCTAAGAATATTGGTGTGCTCAGCAAGGCGAGACGGTACTTCACTTCGGACCACCACATGCAACTCTTGACAGCGAAAATTTGGCCCCACATGGAGTATTGCTCTTACCTCTGGGCGGGGGCTCCCCTGTACCAGCTACTTCCACTTGACCGTATTTAACGCAGGGCGAATCGAATCATCGCCCAGTAACTTTCCAAGGCGTTGCATAGAAAAGTGGGGTCTCTCTGCATCTTCTACCAATCTCCGTAGAAAATAGCCACCGTGGCCGAATCAGCCAGGAGATTATTATGTATTAAATACATTCAAATTATGTGGATGGCTGCCGACTGAAGTATCTCCGAACCAATTCGACTAAGGGTCCTTCAAGAAAAGAGCCTTCCAATTCTTCAATGGGCGGCAACGCACTCGCGAGCCCTCTGGCATTGAGAGTATCCATGGGCGGTGGTATCACTTTTGTCCCCCCCTGTTCTATAAAAAAAATAAAAAATATTCCTAAAATAAGAATATTTGGCGGCTCTGGTACCAGAGCAAAAAACTTAAAATTCACAATTGTCATTAAACAATTACATAATGATTCAGGGGCATTTTATGTAAATCCAGCTTTATTGGCATCGGGAGAGTCGTATCATTTCACAAGATATCTATTCAGACTCTATGCCAAGTGTACGTGGTTTGAATGCGGACTTATCAAAAGACAAGTTTGTCTTTCCGTTAGAACTTTGAATATACACCGTGGTGCGTTGGAATAAGGTTCAATACCCCTTGTTAACAAGTTTCACAGCCGCAAAATACTTTGTCAATTTCCACAGCGCGCAGCACGCTATCTGTCAAAGTATAATAATAATTGAGAGAAGGATATTTTATAGGGTCTTTTGTGTGTTGGTAATTTGTGTTAGATTAATGATCTTCCAATATCACGAAAATGCATATACATATTAAAATTAACTGACGGTGATCATTCATTCGCTAAATCTTAGGTGACAGATATAAGTTTGACGTTGACGTTTCTCTGGTCAACAATCAACTTTGATTTGCTGTCGTTAACGTTGCCGTTAAATAATTAGCGTCACAGAAGAATTCAGAAACTATGTTAAGAACTATGATTCAATTGATAATCTGCTTCACCTAATCGGTTTCATAAAGGAATCGTAGTTTGAGCTTGATTCCCAAATGTCAAATAATAATATTAACGGGTTGTGAGAAAACCGCGGTATTTGCTCTTCTCACACTATAGGAAGCTACAATGTAATTTCTACGAAAAGCATCTTTAATTACACTATAATCTATAATTAATCTATCTCCTCCCAAAAATATAAATATGTCCCGATATTGCCTTGTTTGTTATCACTTGAACCTTTAAATGTTATCGTTATTTTTTGCTCGACCCTTAAGTAATTAATTTCTAATAACGAGGCGTGACATCGGTACGAAACAAAAAACAGTATTAGAAACATGTTAATACACATGGCCAAGGATTATTGAGAATTGATGGATTCAGAGGGGGTGTTTTTGTCTTTTACGAACTAGCTAATGTGGGTTGCATTAGGTGGGCTGAAAAGTTCGTAGGCGAATAGATGTCATGAGGAACATGGTTTAATGGTTGCAGCTCCTTACAAACGTTGTGTAAAAAAAATGGCGATTAAAAAGAGTGGCGGAGAGTTTATTGCCAGTTCTTCTCTTCCGTTCTACGCCCTTGATTTGAGAACTGGCACTAACTGTAAAATTAGAAGCAATAATATGTATTTCTTTACTGACAAGTCATAAGTGTACAATGTGTTACCTACATGATTAAATGATTTTTTTTTTTTTTTTAATCTTTTAAAAATCTCTTTAAATAGAATTTGATTTCATTATTCAATTTAGCCTTCGGCAGTAATTCAACGATAATAGCGGTTATCAAATCTTTCGATACCATTTTATAATACGATTTGTCTTTACCCTCACAATAAGCTTCAGTTCCGGTGTTAACCTCTTCATCAGCATTTCTATCTAGAGAACAAAAAATTCTCTTGCGAACAAGAAAAAGTCGTTAGGGGCCAAACTTGGAGGATACGGTAGATGCCGAAATAATCAATCAATTCTGCCATCGTTTTCATTCATTTGTGGTACGGTGCATTGTCTTGATGAAACAGCACTTTCTTCTTCACATAATCCACCAATGTTAGCAAATTAAAAAAAACGCATCGAATTGTACGCAATTTTTCTATCATATTAGACCGGCGCATTTGACAAAAATGTAATAAACATTGTGAATAGGTTTTGGGCTAAGTTTTATCTATTGAAGCTAAAAGTGTCCTAAATGTTTTCTTTATTTAAGGCAGTTTACACACGACCGAAGTAATTCCTAACCACTTCGTCTTCCTTCCTTCCTTCAATTACCTCGCGAGCCCTCTGGCATTAAGAGTGTCCATATCACTTAACACCAGGTGATCCTTTTGTCTGATTGCCAGCACTGTTTTTAAAAAAAAAACAGGGACGCGCAAGCCCAAAATCCTTGGTCTCATCGTTTTTTTACCAGGCAAGTAGTTAATCATCCGGCCATCGACGTGTGTTCAAACTTCAGGTCCTCATCATATTTGGCGATAGCTAGCCACTTGACCAATACTACATAACCATTCGTAATTTTTATATTTAAAAGTCATATTACTCCTTGTTATGTATGCTGATATCACTGACTAACTATGATGAAGGATATCGAAGGTACTTAACTTTTTTATTTTATTAAAAAAAAATTGAAAAATATAAAGTATTCAACGTAGAATGCACTTTATCAATTTGTAGATTTACGCTTGCATAACAAGCAATAGACGATCGCTTCAAATCACGCCAAGTTTCAGCGAAATTCTTGCAAACACGATCTCGGAGACTTAAAGGAATCTCAAAGTTTTTGGAAGTCAAATTTCCCGCGAACCATTGATTGGAGCCGAGATAAATTCCGAAGTAGTTTCGCGAACTTCTCAATTAAACGGTTCGTGTTGGAATTGAAAACCGAAAACTAATTATTTTCAATTCTAAACAGGATTCGATTTTAATATAAATATTTCGGAGAATTATCGTAGTCGAGTCGTAGTATCGAATAGAATATCGATATTCTTCATCTATATCTTAAGATCACGTGGAACATGGTGTAATGGTTGCAGCTCTTTACAAAATGTTTGTAAAGAGCTGCAACAATTACACCATGTTGTGTAAAACAAAAAACTTGGCGATAAAAAAGAGCGGCGGAGAATTTATTGCCAGTTCTTCTCTTCCGTTTTACGCCCTTGATTTGAGAACTGGCAGTAAATGTAAAATTAGAAGCATTTAATATGTATTTCTTTTTTTGACGTTCATAAGTGTACATTATGTTACCTATATGAATAAATGATATTGATTTGATAAGATTGACATCGTCATTTCGTTTTAGTGGGCATCCTGTGGGTAAAGTTCGAGCACAAAAGATACGAATAATTATCGCATAATATTTAATTTAGATTCCTTGTACTACGAATAAGACTTTAACTTAAATTATAACAAGCAGCGAGTTCAAAGCTCCGATCTCACTATTAATCACAATCTACTCAACTCGGCCCAAAGTCTCATCACCACAATGCTACAATGAATACTCAATTAGTACTGTCCTGCGTTCGCTGTACGCACTGTCAAAGTCAAGATGGCGTCCTGACCCCACTCGAAGTATTTGCTCTTTCCCTCACCGTACGAGCACATAGAAAGTACTGTCCACAGCTGGGTATCGAACCTAAGACCTCAAGGACTCTTTCGACAATTAATAAATTCATTAATTCCACAGACTAGACAAACTAATCTACTACAAAAGCGAAAAATATTAAAAATTATGTAACTAAAACCTTATTTAACGCAAATAAGCACGAATTTAATGCAGTATTTAAAGAGCTTGACGTTTCGATTTGACATAATATGCTTCAGACAGTTGACAGTTAACGATTTAATTATATTATGATTAATCTAATTGAAATGTTAAGGACATCATTGTCGCGTTGTTGGTTTTTGTAATATTCCGCTGGATTTATACGTTTTCTCACTGGTTCCAATTTAGTTAGTGAAGTTATTGTTATTCCATCTAGCTTATGAACATGATGAATATATAATATAAAATATATCTTATTAGATGCGATTTAATCCTAGAAATCAATTTTTTTATATTGTTTAAATCAGATGAAAAGATCTCAATTCCCAAAATTGCTAAAGTAGTGTAACGAATGTATAAATTCATACCTTCATATAAAATCATATTCTACGGCTGGCTACGTCACGGTGTGCAGATATCGTGAATATATTCAAGCTCCAAGTTCCAGTACTTCAGAAACTTTGTCGTTCAAACTTGGCCTATATTCAACGCTACGGACACGAAGGGCTAAGAGAAAAGCGTATGACAAAGTCAAAGATGTCCAATAAGTCTTAACAAAATATAATTATGACAGTTTTCATTTCCAACTTGTTATCTGTAAAATCTGGTTTAAAGTTTCTATTCATAATAATAACTAAATAAACAAATCCGCTAAATACTAGATTATTAATGTTTTGTTGATTTTTATCTATTTATCATGTAATAAGAACGTGATGTATACACGATTAGAATGGCAACACCATGCTATATCATAGACATCTTGCAGGTTGTAAATTGTCAATGTGTCAAAATCGATCGTTGAGTTTAGTTGCTCTCTGATCGGCCTGCACCGGTGCGTGACCATGTTTAAAAACTAAAATGAAAATGTCAGACGATAGTAATAACAACTTGGCAAATATTACTTACTCACTTCGCACACATTTATTTATGTAATGTTAGGTATATTCGTGGATCAAGGCTTGTTATTTATATTAACGCATAATTAATGTCACCTGTATTTATCTATAAAAAATACAATTTGCATGACTGGTAACGTCATAAAGAGCACAGAACGCTTTTCTACAAATCAATTATAAATCTTTAATGGCCCGACTTAAAGTGTATACAGATGTAGTATCCATTACGGAGATGTAAAAAAACAAGTGACGAATGTTTTTACTACGAATAGAATGTTAAAAATAAACTCTTTTCGTGACTTTATTATGTTTATACACATTTTACAAGTGTAAAGAATCTTACAAACTGTTCGTATTTGATGAAGTCAAGTTTGTATGCTTGATATTTTCATTTTATTTAATGAATTAGTTTAGGTAATTCAGCAGTAAACCTGGGATCCCAATATTCTATTCACAGGGTTCATACTGCATGTTGCCTATGCCTCCACTTAAGTAAAGATATTGTTGATTTGGTTATTTAAATCCAATCGAAATACAAATAAATATATAATGGGTATTATTTATTTCAATCCGACTTATACATAATAGAAGGGCAATCAGGCCATCAAAAGCAAAACAGGAGTACAAGATTATTGACTTCTCTAAGACCATTATACTTATCTAAAACAAATATTAAATTGAAGCATCTATAATATTTTTTTATAAAACAGGGAGCAAATGGCCAGGCTTACCTGATATTATTATGTGATAACGCTGGCAGTGGAAACACACTGTCATAAGGCTCGCAAGTGCGTTGTCGTTGTCGTCGTTATAAGTAGATATTTAAAGGAAAATGAAAGAAGCAAAAGCGGAAAGAGAGTGAATTGCATAACATTACTCCGGAAACTCTAGAATATACCTACAGCGTTTTCAAAAACAAAAGTATTTATTGCGGTATAACAGTGGATACTAGCAGTGTTAGCCTAGTGGCTTGGCTTCAGCGTGCGAGGATCCCTAAGGTCTTAGGTTCGATCGCCGGCGGTGCACTAATGGACGCATTTAAAGTTCGCTCGAACTGTGAAGGAAAAAATCGTGAGGAAACCGGCTTTCCTTAAACCCAAAAATTCGACGGCGTGTGTTAAGTACAGGATCACCAACTTGCCTAGATTGACAAATTATCATGAAACAGATATAGAAATCTGAGGCCCTGACCTAAAAGTGCCGCTAATTTATTATTCTTTGTTATATAACAGTGTACAGCATTAATTCCAAAGCGGATTGAATTTTTAACACTACCTTGATGCTTCGTAATTTAACAGCAAGTACTGGTCAAAGTTGGAACATTTGCCGTAGCCGGGAGAGCGATTTCAACTTGTTACCAATAAAGTTAGTTGTAAATGCTTCCATGTTCAGCTTTATGCTCGTGTTCAGATACGTGACTTATGGGATTTAGAATAATTAAGCCGTTAGCACTTAGGTTTTATTGTTTCGGCTACTTATTAAACTTCTCACGTATTCAATGCGTAGTACGACAAAAATAGTTGTAGGAAGAAGTAAAAGGACTGTATCAAGGTCTTCAGAAGAATGGAGTAGACCACGAACTAATACATTGGTATTTTACTACGAACTTCTCACATAGATATATACTATGAATGTAGTACGGGGTACGACAACAAAGGACCAAAGAAGATGAATTGTCTGTCAAGGTCTTCAGAAAGATGGAGAAGACCACCAGCTAATACATTGATATATTTAACCACAAACTTCTCACGCTACGAATGTAGTACTGGATGTGACATAAAAAGTTCCAGGTCTAGTAGAAGGACTGTATCAAGGTCTTCCGAAGGATGGATAGACCACGTGCTAGTGCAGTGGTATTTAACTACGAACTTTTCACGTATCCAGTACTATGAAAGTAGTACGAGGTACGATAACAAAGGACCAAGGAAGATGAAGGACTGTATCAAGGTCTTCAGAAAGACAGAGAAGAACTTGAGCTAAAGTAGGTACATAGAAGTAGAGGATGATTATGGCAGTACGTCGGTTTAAAGCCCGACTACATTTATAAACGCATATATCAACAATGAACACATTGTTGTCGCTACTTTATACAGTTATGCTTATACACTAAGAAGTAAGTCAAACTAAAGAAATGTTTTGCTTCGTTTGGAAATAGATATTCATAAATCACATTCAATGGGCCGAAATTCCTTAGAAATTATCAAAACATTCGAAACAAAACACTATCTGACCGCAAGCCACCCCCTTTTCTAGGTCAATTAATACCCTCCCACTCTATCTTTGTCAGTACGTCTATTCTCTATAGTATTACAAATAAACCGATATTGACCGGATTGGACAGGTCAACCATTACTCATGTCTTCTGACCGCAAAATCATTTATCATTTAGGACAAATAGCGTCAAGTTAGGTTTAATATTTACTTTAATACAATATAATATATATTTTTTATATCTTACAGAGCTATTCTAAACCCGATATACGTTGGATTCACGGCCGTGAGCCAAAGCATTTTGTTTATTTGGGCAATCTTCATCGTGTGGTGAAGGAAAACATCGTGAGGAAACTTAAATTCAACAGTAAAATCAGACATTATTTTAAAAATATTACATGGACTCAAGAAGCAATACAAAAAAATAAGACAGAACGTTACAGAATTAGCTCTATAGTGAAAAAAAACTTAAAATCTATTACTTAGAGTCCTTCAAAAAAGTGCATACCAATTCTTAAAAGGCCGGCAACGCACTCGCGAGCCCTCTGGCATTGAGAGTGTCCATGGGCGGCGGGTATCACTTAACTTGCATCATCAAACAAATGGAGGCCCAGTTTCCATTTTTAGACAGAACGTTAAAAAATCAGTTCTATACTAAAAAAAAACAAAATCTAGTACTTAGGGTCCTTCAAAAAAGTGCGTTTAGTACGCACACTTCAAAAAAGTGTATACCAATTCTTAAAAGGCCGGCAACGTACTCGCGAGCCCTCTGGCATTGAGAGTGTCCATGGGCGGTGTCATCGCTTAGTTTGCCCCCTGTTCTTTAAAAAAACAATGAGCGTGTAAAAAAATACTTACTAACACTATTCTAAAACTGTCTAAAAATATTTATTTATCAGGAATAATATTCATGTTGTTTTGCAGGGGTGAATGCACGAATGAGTTTGGGGTGAATACTAACAATGTAACAAATTTTGATTGATCTAGATTGCGAATAACATGAAATTATTTTTAAAGGGGCTGTAATGAGTCATTCTGATATCATAAGGGTCAAATGTAATACTTATAATAGTATATATTCAACTGTAGTATACGTGTAAAATTCTCGTGTCACAATGTTCGTTCGCATACTCCTCCGAAACGGCTCGACCGATTCTTATGAATTTTTTATGCATATTCAGTAACTATGAGAATCGGACAACACCTATTTTTCATCCTCCTAAATGTAAAGGGTGGTCCCCCTAAATTTTAATTATTTAGACAAAACTTTTGTTTTTATTTCTAGATTATATTATAAGAGCTAGCAGCTATCTCAGACATAGATTTAGTCTAGCTATTCAGAGGGGAAACGCTGTCAGTATCTTCGGAATCTTGCCTAAAGGGCTCGTTTTAATAATATATTTTAGTTATTATATTGAAACGTTAGTTATTGGATTTTCTTTAAGATTTTCTTTTTATATCTAGTTTAATAAATATAATAATAATATCATTTTCTTCTTATCCATTTATGATATTATTATATATATTATCTTTTAGTATATGTGTGATATATAATCGAACCTTCAAGTTGTGGTCAGAGATTATCGAGCGAGCGTCAAAACCATCAATCACGGCTGGCCCCTAATCAGTTTAACAGATGTCCTCGGTCACGGATGTGTGCCACAGATGACGAATGCTCTGCCGACCTTTGAATTTTTATATTTACTCGAGTCAAAGACATACGTTTTGTGCTAGTTAGGACTCGCGTGTTCGTGAAATTATTTTTTTTATACGCTCATCTATGTATACTAATATTATAAAAAGGAAAGATTTGTATGTACGTATGTTTGTAACGAAATGGCTCATAAAGTACAGAACCGATTGTTAAAATTCTTTCACTATGTGAATGCTACATTGTCACTGATTAATATAGGCTTTTAATTGAAAGAAACAATTAAGGATTATTTATAATATGACAAACTATTGATGATAGAAAAAAAATGTTTTAATGTTAAAGAACATATCAATATCTACGTGCGAAGCTGGGACGGTCCGCTAGTAAAATATAAATATTTCAGCAAGTTTATCGTATTAAGCAATTCCCTGCTCTTCAGAGACCATAGAATTTGAAATTGTGTTTAAGTGAAATTAATCGTGAGGTTCTTCTAACGTAGCACGAACTTTAAATATTATATCGAAGTTAAATTGTGAGCTCAGTTACCGATCATTTCATAATTCTCACGCGATACATGTAATCAATAAGGTTTGGTTAGATAGACCTATTTGTTTGTATTCTGGCTGAGTTTTCAAGATATTAAATAATATTTAATTATTAGTAATCTTACAGCTGACACATATCCATATTATAAAAGAAAACAGACTATACATAAAGCCAAAATAGATTACATTGATAAGCAAAATATATGAAACAGAAAACATACTTGTACTTTTATAGACAAAAAGAAAAATAAAACTGAAATTAAACCTCAAACAAATTAATTACTATTTAATACGTGGGTAACACTGAAAATGTTTAGAAACATTGCCAGAAAAAAATTTTTGAATTTCAATTTTAGAACTCTTTGGTAACTTAATGTATTATATTGCATTCAATTGTCATTTGTTTTTGTGAATTGGCGGCAAATCTAAAACTCTTGTTACACGTGAAAATGAACCTAACGCGAGAAAATTTTCTTCAAATATTTCCTCACATCCTCTTTCGTGAAGAGGAAAATATCAATATCCTGATAATAATTAGTGTCATAGTTAGCTAAAACCCAAAACATTGGATTGCGCAGATAATTCGTGTTCGGCACTTGAAACAATTGCGAATAACTTGACGCATACGGAAGAGGGATTCTTAGATAAATTAACGACAGCAAATTGGGGCTATCTGTCCGTCCATAAGAATAGTAATATTATTAAGTTATAACTTTAAACAGAACTATTATGTGAAACTGTGGGCTCATCAATTTAAAAAAAACATTGCGGAGTTTCTATCTTATAAACCGCTACTTAACTAGTAATTTTTTGCTTAAAATTACTAGGAAAATCTAAAATTGGAAGTGTAATATGGTTTTTGTTTTTCCTTTTTAACATTTTGTAACATATATGTTCATGTTTCGTTGATACATTATAATGGTAACAATTTTAAACTGACTCACACAAATGATCGCACAATGGACCACCAAGAATCTTCCTCCGCCTGATATTGGCAGATGCATTGGTTTGTGGTTAGTTTCAGCCTGTTTGCACAAGACTAGGCGATTAACAGTTCACAAGTGAAACTAGCACTAGGATAATGTTTGGTACATTATGCATGCGTGCAACGACATCGAGGATTAAGTACGCCTAATAGATATCGGTAATTAGACAGACAAGTACACATCTCTTCCCTCTTCATACTTATATAAGGAAGTATGAGCTGGTGATTCTATGTTATTTATTAAATTATTCTTTAGCATGTTGCTTGGCAATACGATCCAACACTTTCGGGTGCGGCCTGTGCGCTAATCGATTGATTATAAACAAAATATGTATCTTCTGATGTGAATCCCATCTGATTTTAAGTGAGATGTGCCTAATTGTAGGGTTTAACCGCTTAAATGAACCCTTATTTTACTGTCTAGAAGGAGGCAAAGAGTATCATTCCTTTGCTGGTTTTATAAGCAACGAGGAACCAAATCGTCCAGTGCGGTACCTTTTTTTTATAAAACATTGACACACTCAATGCCAGAGAGCTCGCGAGTTCGTTGCCGGCCTTTAAATAATTGGTACGCTCTTTTCTTGAAGGAAATAAGTTTAATTGGTTCGGAAATACTTCAGCGGGCAGCTGGTTCCACATAGTGTTGGTGCGCGTTAATAACTTCCTTAAAAACGCTAAGTTGTGGAACGACGGACGTCGAGGTGATACGGGTGGAATTTTGTATTCTGCCTCGACGTCCGATGATGAAATTTAATTGGATGATTTCGCCAACGAAGGGGTGAAACTCCAACGTGTAGTATTCTTGTATTCTTGCAATGTTTATCATACATAGTATTGTAAAAGAACATGTTCAAATTCTCTTCAACGCATCCGTCGATATCGAACCATGTTAGTAAGGTTATATGTAAATGTGGAATCAATTCTACTTTCTAACGATTGACATTCAGAGACTAAGTGATAAAAGTGATTCCAGTATGTGAAACGTCTCGTTTCTGAATCTCAGTCTAAGCGCAACGAGTAGCAGCACACATCAAGATTCTGAAATAAAACTCAGCCATCATCTTATTTACATATTTCACCGGAACCAATATAAACAGATTGATCTATGAACGCTTTTGGCAACTCGATAGACTACATAAGTAAAATAGCTGTTACCGTTTCCGTAACTTTATGGTTTGTGCGGTTGCCAATGTAGAGTCAGCGGGTTTATTAAAAATCTGTGTTGATTACAAATTTTCAAAGTATTTATTTATTTATTTATTTATCTATTCTATTAGGGAATTTATAAAATATTAGTATTTTATATTTTATGCAAAATAATATTGAAATCTCAAATAACGAATTGTAAATTAAAATGCCACGTGTTTTTACAATCGAAGAAATAAATTTAAGAAAATAAATTTATTACTTGTATTAATTTTAGACAATTTTAATATTTTAATGTTAAGTTATTATGTACTTTAGAGTTAAAAATTAGTTTGCCAAAGAAGTTTCACTTCTGATATGTGTCCTTTGTACGCACGCACTTTTTTTTTATTTCATAGGCAAACGGCAACGAGAAGCCCAAAGGGCAGAAGGGCAGTTGTCGCACCCAATGGCACACCAATTTTAGTAAGTGCGTTGCCGGCCTTTATCAGTATATGAGTTTAGGGAGTTGAGTTTGACTTGCTTAAGGCTAAAAATAGTCAACTATATCCTTGTATATATCGTATCACAAAGCCGTCCTTTGTATGTTAAGTGTATGGATCATCGTAGAAGCAATCCACGGAACAAACGTCAGTTTTAACAGTCGTGTTGGCTCCAGTCCAACACTATGAGTCATCGCATGCAGCAAACCAGCATCATTTGTCAGCATTACAACTCACGCGATGGGACTCAGTTTGTATCTGATTTTCAGACGCGTTGATATTAATCAAAGTAAAACTTTAAATTAAGGATGGCAATGGGTACAAGTGGTCTTTGTTCTACCTATGTTAAACTGATATTTCATAATTGACTGACTTTAAAATCCAAATTCCACTTAAAGAAGTAACCAGATTACTGAGATAAATGATACGCAATTATGTTGTACTAAAACTTAATAATATTTAAATCAGATTTTTTTTAGACAAAATTCAAAGTAGAGATGAACGTCTATTAAATCTTTTAAAATTCAATATAATCATGATATACGGAAGAAATAATCAAAGCAGCTTTTATTACTGTAACTTAGTCTAATCTTTTTTTAATTTCATCATTTTATAAGTAATTACGTGAATTACTAATTTTATCAAATAAAAGTTTGTCTCTCGGCCCACATAAAATGCTCTTATTTCGTTCTAACACACTGATACAGTTATACTTAAGATCTAATTACAAACGTTATAAAACGACATCATTTTACACACTGTAATAAAAGTGACTTACGTATCAAACCTAATTCAATAGGCAATTGGACAAAAAATCTAATAATCTACTGACTATTTTAATTTATAGATAAAGGTATTTCTGTATTAACTGATAATTTTAATTTATAGTCAAGTAGTCCAGTGTTGGCTTTTTGTCTTAATATTGAGGTCGTCTGCTCGAATCACGGCTATGCAATAATGGAATTTTTCCTACTAACTTTCTGTCATGATGACAGAAAATCATCGTCAGGAAAACAGCATTTGAGACCAATTGGTGGCGTGTTTCAGGTACAAAAGGCCTACCTACTTGCCGTTTAAGAATAAAATAATTAAATAATAACGATACAACATTCTACGACGTCATCGATTTTTGGGTGTACGACATTCTTAGCTACTTAGCTAAATCTGCTGCAAAATTTTGAAACAGTATAAAAACAGACACGCTCAAACTATGACACCTCTTAATTAAGAAGTAATAAAGCAAGTATTACCAAGACTTCTTTATCCGTCTTTGAAAACTGCCAAGCTGTTTCCACTTTAAAACCCAAACAAAGAACCGACTTTTAACTAGTCTTTAACTTCACAAACTCAGTTAATTATTGAGTTTACCTCTTTTAAACCGCTCAATGCGGAACTTTAGTATGAATAAGGGAAAATTTACTAGTGATTATAATCAACTTCTACTAAAGTGGAAATGGGTGGGGCACATGTCAAGAGGAACAGAAGTGGAGTAAAAATGTACTAAACTAGTGCCCAAGGTACAGCAAACGAAAAAAGAGGAAGCCAACTTAGAAAGTGGATAGGAAAAAAAAAAATGATGCGTGTACTTATGTACGCGCGTAAGAAGTTATACTTCTTTGGCTTTCTTTATTTTTTTTAAATATTAAATAATTAATAATAAATATTTAGCGTTAATAATTTAACAATATATTTAATATTTAGTATATTATTCAATTATTATTAATTAATATTAATAATAATTATTATTATACTATATTATTAATTCAATTTAATAACTAGGTATGTTTCATAACCTTTTAACTAAGTATAAATAGGTCTTTGTGAAAAAGCATAATTGCTAAATTTCTTTGAAAAAATAATTAAAACTGCTTTATTTGTTTAAAAGGTACTACAAGTAAATTGTCTTATTCCCATGTCGCTCGCGCACGCTCGGCGCCCATACTGAATTTTGTGTCACGGTGCGCGCGCAACGTAAAATTTCACTCTCATAAATTTTTCATAACGCGCCTAAAGAAGTATAACTTCAAAAAACAAAAGACAAACGTTAAAGAAACAGCAGGTTACATGGCAGAGAGTGGCACAGTGCAGAGAGGAATGGGAGTCTGTAACATAAAGTGAAAAGTTACATGACTGCCAATGGACTTTCTGTCTATATGCGCATTAAGACTCGGTGAAGGAAAACATCGTGAGGAAACCGGCATGCCTTAGAACCCAAAAAGTCGACGGTGTGTGTCAAGCACAAAAGGAACATTTTTAAAGAAAAAACTTTTTAACCGGATTAAAGTTATGTATTATTATAAATTTACAATTATTTAGCATAATTTTAAATTTAACCGACGTGTCGCGTGCTTTACAGCGTGCGTGGTCACGGTGACTGAAGACAAAAGGTGTTGGATGTCAAAAAAGTATCACAGCTGTAGAAAAAGTTGCATTATCTGTATTTATTTCCCCGGAGTTGGTATCGACTAAAAGATGGAGGGTTTTCGCAGAAATGGCTCACGGTGTCCTCTATTTTCGCGGAAGGTTATGTCAATAAAAGACAATACTATAGGTACATTTTTGCCTAAATCATCAGGGAACACATGGAGAAATCTGAGGCCCGGCCCTAAAAGGTTGTATCGCCATTTGTATACCGTCAATGTATTTTGCATGAACGGTATTGTCATGCGATGTGTCGTACGTTATATTCATACGTTTTTATTATTGAAGTATTGTGAGCGATCATGCGTTACGTTCCAAGAAAAGGGCGCGGGCTCGTTATATTGCTGTATTTTTATGTTATGGTAATAACGCAACAGATATAACATAGCTACTATGACTTCCTCTTTGAAGAGTAGGTTGAAAAACGTTTTTCCTAATTCATTGCGTCTCTATGCGTATTCTACAAAGCGTACTATGGGGTGTGTTCTGAAGAGTTGTTTGGATTGTTCTATTCGTATGAGCCGTATTAATTCAAAATTTATCAGCGTGGCGCATCAAGCATCGAGGTGACTTGATGGATTGAAGTCTTCCACGGTCCACTTCAAGTAGAATCGAATCCCGGTCGTACAACCTCCAATTGTATAAATTAGGAGTGCACTCCTCACTCAAAGGCCGGCAACGCATCCACTAAAAATGGGTGTCCGACTGCTATGCCCTTTTAGGACGTCCCGTAGGCTCATTTGCCCCCTTATGCTTAAAAAAAATACATGACATCTAAATTCGTTTAGCGATGTTAGATTATTATCGACCGACACTAGGATTTTGGTTTTGATTCCCGATTGCAGTGCAGATAATTAACGTAATGCTGTACATGATTTTTCCCTATTTCTGAATAGTATACAATGTTAAAAATATTGAGCGAGATTTATGATTGGCAAAATTTTGACTTTTTTGCAATTAAGTTTAATAATATTTGTAAATACACATTTTCATTTCTGTTTGCTTGTACATTAATAAATATTGCGTGATATTTGCTGTTAAAAAATATATAATTGTATGAACTACGCCTTACGCCTACAGCCACTCCGATACTCTGAAACGCGTAATGTTAAGGAAGTTTTCTGCCCCTAAGAATATGTACAACATCTTTTTTTTTTTTTTTTTTTTTTTTATAGAATAGGGGGCAAACGGGCAGGAGGCTCACCTGATGTTAAGTGATACCGCCGCCCATGGACACTTTCAATGCCAGAGGGCTCGCGAGTGCGTTGCCGGCCTTTCAAGAAGTGGTACGCTCTTTTCTTGAAGGACCCTAAGTCGAATTGGTTCGGAAATACTTCAGTGGGCAGCTGGTTCCACAAAGTGGTGGTGCGCGGCAAAAACTGCCTTGAAAAACGCTCAGTTGTGGAACGGCGGACGTCGAGGTGATACGGGTGGAATTTCGTACTCTGCCTCGACGTCCTATCTTGAACCTAGGCACTGGAGCCTTCAGATAGTTATTGGTTAGCTTTGAGGATCCTCCCTTTGGACTCCTTTTAATGTGGTCTTGTCTGCGAAAAAAAAGTCAGTACACTCCAAGTGAGAGAAAGAGCAACCAAACAACAAACACTTGTATTCTTCTTTCTACAACATTAGCTCAACATCTCTTAGTTTTAACTACAAGTCTAGAACGACTTCTAAAGCACAAATTTTGGACAGAAAGTTAAAAAACAAAAGCCTAGCAACGAGACAAAGGACTGTATTAAAAATCTTATTAAGATAGTTCCTACAGGCTGATGTTAATACATTTTGATGAGCTTTCGGAAATTCTCTCGTAACTTTGACGTTCTTTAACTAGTGAGAATATTACTTTTCGACCTCTTGAATATTTTATGCCGCCCCAAAAGACCCAGTTTATTGGATAAAAACGATGATTACAATTCTATCTCTTTAAATTTCAGCCGAGTCTAATGACAATTTTAGCGGTTTAGCCCGCTGGGAGTACATTGGTATATTTTAATAAGTTTTGATAGCTTATACTTATTTAGATGATACCTTAATATAATACCTTAATATAATAAACTATAAGTTTTCGTTTCATAACGTTTGACACACATTATAATTTGTTCGAAGAGTGAATTCACAGTAGCGATATTGTGTATACGTAGTTGGTCCCAAAGTTCTGTCAATGTCACATTATTTTTAAATTTCGAACATAATTTTATAAAAAAAATATTGCATATTATTTTTGAACGTTTTATTATTGTTTTAAAACAAAAAACAATCACTTTCCGTAATTTTTCACGATGGAGTGGACATTGAAAGAACACCGAATAGCTGTTATTGCGTTGCACCGCTGTCGGCACTCTCCGAGTACCATTTTCAAGTTGCTCAAAAGTTTGAATATAACGCTTAGGTTTATGTACCGTACTATTGATAGGTACAATGAAGTCTCCAGTGTTGAGGACAAGAAAATAACTGGCCGGCCACGCTCCGCAAGAACAGCAGCAGTAATCAAAGCTATCAAGGCGCGGATTGTAAGAAATCCTGCCCGAAAACAGAAATTGATGGCTGGCCAGATTGGTGTCAATAGGAAAATAGTAAAAAAGCTTTTAAATGAAGATCTTGGTCTACGAGCATACAAAAAAAGAGTGGGCACTTACTTAATGCTCGTCTAAAAGCAATAAGGCTTAAGAGATCACGGGTGTTGTTAAAGCGGTACGCGAAAAACCGACACCGTGATATTATCTTCTTTACGGACGAAAAAAATTTCGATATTGAAGAAAAATACAATACACAGAATGATAGAGTGTACGGCAGGAGTTCTGAAGAAGGTGAAAATAAAGTTCCAAGGGTGCAACATGGACATCATCCATCATCAGGAATTGTCTGATTGGAAGTGTCATATTACGGGCCAACTGAGGTTCATTTTTGCGAAAAGGGGGTCAAAACCAGTGAAAAAGTATACCAAGAGACGGTTTTGGATCAGCTTGTCAAAGACCTGCCCAGCACGCTATTTGTGGGACATCACTTCGTGTTCCAGCAGGACTCTACGCCTTCACACACAGCCAAGACTACTCAAGCCTGGTTTAAGCGTCAAAACATCGACTCAATTAGACATGAGGGTTGGCCTTACTCCAGTCCGGACCTTAATCCTTTGGACTATCAAATTTGGCAGGTCTTAGAGAGGAAGGTCTGTGCTATACCCCATAAAAAAATGGAGAGTCTGAAGTCATATACCTATACCCCATAAAAAAATGGAGAGTCTGAAGTCATCTTTAAATAAAGCAGTCACTGAAATCGACATGAATATGGTGCGTGCTGCGATAGACGACTGGCCGTGGCGCTTAAGGGCCTGTTTTAAAAATAAAGGAGGTCATTTCGAATAATTTCATGCTATTTCTATTCCTTAATTAATGTACTATAAATTGATATATCACTCATTAAAAAGTGATAAGTACTTTTGTTTTTATCATTATTTCCATTTATGACAGAACTTTGGGACCGACTACGTATTATGTGTTTAATATTATATACTTTATTTTATTTTATTCGACATTATCGTACTGACATAGTCTGTAAAGATATGTATTTCTGTAATTAATAAATAAATATTAACCCAAAATTTCAACCGCATCACCTTGATGGCTGGAAGCCACTAACTGTGGAATCGACTCCCGGAATCTTCCCTGGGAGATACAACCTCCAATTATAAGAGCATACTGTAGAATGGGCCGCAAAAAAAAAGGGAAAAAAATCATATGCCGGCAACGCACCCACTAAAAAGGATGTCCATGCGCTGTAAGAAACGCTTTTTGAGCGTTATCCTATAAACAATATTTATAAGAAATAAAAGCTTATTAATTAATTAACCTAGATAATTATTGACTATATTAAATATATAGCATTACATACACGTCGGGGATATACATATCTATCTGTGATTGTTTAAGAATTACTATAATCTTATATTTCTTTATTAATCTAACTTTTATTTGTATAGAACATCTACATCCGAACATGATAGCTGAACCGTAACCCTCTATTTAACGTCAAAAATTATCTAAAACTACTTGCCTAATAGTCCAGTCAGTCAAGACAATTAATTCATTATAATTCCAAAAGTTTTCAAATTTTGATGTAGGGTCGGGAGTGGTATTAAAACAAACTATAAAATTTTGCAACCTGCTCTGCGGTCCGGAACATTGTTAAAAATGCAATAAATGATAATTTGCTTAGTTCTTGAGACCAAAATTCCAAAAGTTCTGCAAAGTTGGAGTGGTGTTAAATATATTATTTTACATCACGTGTCAAATTTGCAACCAATTTAAGTGTACGGAACATTATTTAATTAATGTTGTTCTTTATTAAACTGAAGGAAAACGTTCCAAAAGTTCTGCAAATTTGACAGATATATCGAAAATAAAATAAATAACAAAAAATGTTCCGTACACTTAGGTTGGTTGCAAATTTTATACGTGATATGAAATATTATATCGAAAACTTCCCCAAGTTTGCAGAACTTTTGGAATTTTTTTCACGACCATACAGACATAAAATTAATTTAATTGCAATTTTAACAATGTTCCGGACTGCGGACAAGGTTGCAAAATGAGATTTATTGTCGTCCCAATGTACCATTCACTTGACCGAAGTTTGAAAACTTTTGGAATTATTATCAAATTTTCGATTTCGAATGTCTATAATGACTGGTGTATAAACCATATCGCTTAGAAACGATTAGACCGCTCTGAAACTTCATTCTGTGTCTTATTGTTCTCTTGTGTTAAAAAGATTGTTACAATTTCCCAAATCGTTGTAATCTTTCATCCATGCATCAAGTTTAAACCGATAAAACTGAAATAGAATTTTTCTTCCGCATATAAATTCCTATTTAAAGCGGGCCCTCACACCTAAAGTACATTGAACTTTAAGTTCAAAGGTAAACAGAATCGATGCGATTATATTCGGTTGACTACACTCAATAATTAATTCCTAGAAGAGAATTATTAAATGTGAGAATTCTGCTTTAAGACTACAGTACAAGGTTAGTTTCGAATTTCGAACGAGAATTTCTTAGCATCTGTATTGTCAATTGTCATTTATCTAATCTGTCAATTTATTGGACACATTGTTAAGTTTCAAAAATGTATTTCTTTGCGTCATTAGTGAGCATAATGTTAAAAAATAACATTTTGACTGAAAAAAAGCGATGTTCAGTCATACAATTCAGCATCAAAAACTTCGGGTTTCGCCCTTTGTGGGTCGACGAAGTACGGAATTCTCAGTTCGTCGGACTTTGGCGTTCAGCAGTACGCGATCTGACGTGGTGAGGGGAGGTTGCGCGCTCCGTACCGCTAACTGTTACGAAAATAGTACTACGCTTTTTGTGACTGTGGTGAATCGTGTTTTTCAGTGATTTAAGTGTTGACTTTTGATGCGGATTTTTATTAAAGGTTTGTGGTCTTTTGTAATTGAGATATTAAGCATCGTTTGGCATTTGTTTTGTTACCTACCTGAATACGTTTTCGTTTTTTTTATTCAAAAGTGAGTAGGAACATTTGTTATCTCAAATTTTTAAGTATATTCCTAATAGATAAACTGTGTTTTATTAAGAAATAAATTAAAACACAAAAAAAGGATAATGTAAGCGACTAAGCATTTAACATTGATATACTCTTTATTATCTGCGGATAATTTTAGCTAAAATCATAGCCAAGAATTCTCTGATTGTCTGTTTACGTCTGCGAAATAATAAAGTGCACTTCACTATTTGCGCGTTAGTTAAATTTTATTTACAACCATATTAAATTTATAACGTACTTATGAGTTATGATCAAATTGATCTTATTACGTATTTTCATACTATTACTGCTACTTCCGCTTGTTGGCTTGATTTCCCACTAAAGAATAACGGTTTGAGTTTATTACGTAAAACCATGACCATTAAAAGCAAAAATCTGAGGCCAATAGGGTAATATGAAGGGAAGCTGAGTCCGAGATGTTTACGTCAAAATCCATACATTTATCGTCCTTATATTACGTCATTTTCTTAGCATTTGAAGATCATATGAAGCAATAGTAATATACAACACTCACTTACACACTCCGCTGGCTGTGAGTCATGCCCTCCAAAATATCCAACGCTCCCTAATCTGTGCCACCTCCCACCAATTGCCGGCTTTCAGTTGCAGCAGGTCCTACTGGCCTCCGATCACTAGACTGGTTTAAGTTAGCTCCTTTCACTGCCTTATCTTGGCCCATGCGCTCAAGTTGCCCCAGCCAACGCAGACAATTGTATTCACCTATAATGTTGGGGTTGGGCTATCAACTTCTCCATTGCTTTTTAAATTCTTATATAAAAGGTCTGTATTTTGACCCACGATTATTTAATTAAGGCAAGGTAAAGTAACCTGAGGCGTCGAGAGTTATTTTTAAATAAACTATCTCATTTACTTACATTTTTATCTAAGAACAACCCTTCAACATTTCGCCCCTTAAAAGTACATTACGATGTCTTGGAGAGTTCATTTTAAATTCACCAAAAATCCTCGAGCGAAAAAGGTGCTAATATTTATTCTCCTCTCTAGAAATTACTAAAACCGAGCACCCTTAAAATGTGTCTGAATTCAGGTTAACTGAGTTCAAGGCCCATTGCTTATTCGAGGTTTTTCGTGTCCTACAAATATTTAAAAGCGTTTTACAATGCTCCGATCGATGGATATTTTAAATTTAGAACACTTAACGGATTTTTTAAATTTTATGTTTGTCTTGTGATCTTGTCTGTGGTGGGGTTGCATTTCCCGCAGCGCCGGAGCTGTCCAAACAACAGTTTTTTTTGGTAGTATACGACTCTATGATGCTTTGTTTCTGTTTGTGTTTGGTTTCGTTGTCCCCACAAGTATTACCATACAGTATACATCCCTGCGATTCTGTAACTCACTTTTCGAACTCACACAGCGGTTTTCGCATCGGCGGTCGCTCTCAAATCAGTCGTGAAGCAATCATTTTAATTTTTTAATTTTATTCGAAAAGTGAGTTACAGAATCGCAGGGCAGCACTAATGCTTGTGTGAATCAATTCCAAATACTTTGAAAATTTGTTTTTTTTAGCCAAAAGTCATGCGCCATCATAACAATACTAGTTTCATAATTATATGTTTACAGATCATAACGCGACTGTAAAAAAAAACAGCCTCAAAATCGCTGGTGGCGCGATACGGAATATTTACCTAAAACTGTTTAATTATGTACAACCACAAATAAAAAACTTATTATTGTTGCTTCAACGTATCGATATTTTAAACAAAAACTCGTAAAACGTCTGTCAATTGTCGTTTTCAGATCTCACGTCACTTAAAGTAAAGCGTTGTCGTATGTTTATATTAAAAACGGTTCGCATAATTTCGTCATCACTTTGTGTTGTCAAAGCAACAAAATGTATATTAAAAAATGGCCAACTCAGACGAAGCGAGGGTTTTACACAATGCTGTCTTTGTAAAAAGAATATTTTAGTTGTTTTTAAAGTATTGAAATCAGAAGTTGCGAGGCCAAAGCAATTCTCAGATTCTAAAGTTTTGCAAACTTATTAGTTCAGAATTTGAATAACAATTCATGTTTGAATGCTGGCTTCTTTTAAGATATTAAATGTCTTGTTATCAGACTGTCTTAAAGAAGTTTTCATTTTGTAATTTCATCGTTCATGCGTATGTATGTAACTACATATGTACATACGCGCTAAACGGTTAATTATTGTTTTGTGTTCTAACAATTGCTAAGTTAAATTAACATTTTTATGCTTTTAGGTAATTCTGTATGATGAACTTGAAACTTACTAGAAATTGGATATGATTTGACTGGTCAAAAAGCCAACGAATCGCGATATACCCGCAGAGAGTGAAATTTGTTTTTATATTTGTTAAAAATTTATTGTTATGACTATGAGTCACGTGAAGCATGGTATCATCGGCAATTCCTTTAAACTTCGGGTGACGGAGACATACTCGTACTTGCCCGTTCTTCTCACCACGCATTTGACAATTTTTTTTTAAGTGGCCGCTAGGTGAGGGGTACCGGGTTCGATTTCCGGTTCGAGGGCAAGTTTAAATTTAATTTTAATTTGTTCTCGGCCTTTGGGAGGGTTGTGCGGTACCGGCCGGAGTGCCTAAACCGTACACGGAGGACACGGTCGAATTTCTGAAGACAAGCACTAATTATAAAAAATCCTATACTTGACGCTGGCTAATGCACAAATCGTGCCAGAGCCATAAAAAAAAGTGTAATGTATTAGTTTTGATAATATTTAGTTTAACCTTTAAGTATATTTCCTTGCTTTTATTGGTTACCAATACAATTTATTTTAAATGTATAATATAATTGATGTTGTGTTTAAAATTTGTAATGTTATATTTTCTTCTATTTTTAAGCATGCATATTGTTTTAGGACTTAAATAAATACTGGCAAACAATAATCATAGTTAAGTAATGATCATGCTGAGAGATACTTTATTATTTTATTTTAAATATATTTATTCACAAAAAAGTTACACCTTAAATCAAACCATGCCCCACAAAACTGCTTACGCAGTTTGACTGCAGGTGACTCGCCTTAAATAAACATAACTTCTAAATCACTAAATTACTAACACTGCTACTACAACTAATACTAATACACTTAATTTACTTATAGGTTACAGCATATTTAACAAATGGTTTTTTAATAAACCTCTAAATTTATCCAATGAATCTCTCGTCTTATGTCCTCGGGTAAACTATTGAGCAAGTATGGAATCCGCTTCTTCAACGTTCTATCTCCATAATAATTTTGCACCATGGGTATTTCAAATTTACCTTTGGACATTGACCTTGTGTCAGTTATATGATGCACCAAACTAGTAAAACGATCCTGCTTACCATGGTTATTTACAAGTACAAGGAATCTATGTTTCAGGCTAGCCGGTAAAATTTTACATATTTTGAATAGTTTATAATAATCTCCTTTACATTGATTCCTTGTCTTTTTATTTACTAGTAATTTTAAAAATCTTATTTGTAATGATTCTACTTTATCAATGTATGTTTTAAATGTTAACCCATAGCAGTCAAGAGCGTAACCTATTATGGAATCCACAAGTGCAAAATATAAACATTTTAGTATGGGCAATGAGACTTTAGTACGTAAATGGTAAAACTTTTCTAATAAAATTCTTAGTTTTCTACACAAAAATTCTAGATGGGAATCCCAAGAAAAAGACGTATCTATTTTTACTCCTAGATAATTTACACAATTAACTTTTTCGATAGGTTTACACGTACAGTTAATTTTGTTGTTACTGTGTTACTAGGCAAGTAGAAAGCCCTAGGAGTTATACTTAATACCTAAGCTTGTATCAATTTGTCAGCGGTTAACTCTCGGTTGCTAGATTGATGCCAAGACTTACTGATTACTACTGATCTTGAAGCTTAGGTTTATATATATATACACTACAAGCTTTTCATATATATAAATATTTCATTATATAAGGTTTATTAAGGCATAATATTATGTTGTTCAAAGCTTTAAAAAAAACCAGTAGCGCTACACCCCGTTTAGGTCTGCGCCTTAGATTTCTGTATCTATTTCAGAATTATTTGTTATTCTAATAGGCAAGTAGGTGATCGGCTTCCTGTGCCTGACATACACCGTTGACTTTCCGTTTTCTCACGATCCTTAACTGTTTGAACAAATGTTAAATGCGCACATAGATAAAAAGTCCATTGGTGCACAGACTGAGATCGAACCTACGACCTATCATGAGAGGCGCACGCTGACGCCGCTGCGACACTGCTTATTAAAAGCGTTTAATAGATAATATATATAATTAAAATATCGGGCCAAAAAGTATTACACCGTATACACCGTATACACCGTATACACCGTAGTTAATTCTACATACATATATTTATTTATATACATATATTTCAGTGAGGGTATATATGACTCTTCACCATATAGCTTTTATATGATGAACCTTTAATGCCTAAAACAATGGCGACTATTATAAGCTGGTTTCCTTACTTTCTCTTATTTTAAAAATTTATAAGCTAAGCGCAAGAAGTGCAAAATTACATAAGACACTTATTTAGACAAAACAACTGGAACAAAGCATATAAATTAAAACATATGTAAACAGTGTAAGGGAGAATAATCTTCTTCTAATATATAAAATTCTCGTGTCGCAGTGTTTGTAGTTAAACTCCTCCGAAACGGCTTAACAGATTCTCATGAAATTTTGTGAGCATATTCAGTAAGTCTGAGAATCGGACAACATCTATTTTTCATCCCCCTAAATTGTAAGGGTAGTCCTCCCCTAAATTATTTTCTTTTTAATTTTTAGACAAAACATTTTTTTATGATACAGCATGCCAAAATATATACAACCCTTAATTTTCACCCTTCTACGATGAACTCCTATTTTTTATGTTTTTATTGAACTAAAAAAATTGTTTTGCCATGTTATTAGAAATAATATATGTACATGGCAAAACAACCGTTTGTCGGGTCAGTGAGTAAAAATATAATATTTTTAAAGTAAATACCACTTTACCGTGATTACCGTGATTAATCAGTTCAAAAGGGCATTAAAGATACACGTCAGAATGAGCCCATTAGACTAAAATTGGGCTAGCTGATGGCGACGTGTATCTCGTTCGTATATACTTAATATTAAATTTCTCATGTAAATAAAAAATAATTTTTGTAATGAGAAATAAAGTTCTTTAAACATTACCTCGTCAAAAAAGCATTCGTAAAGCAAAGGAACTTATCAACGAAGTATTAATAACAGGCGTTCCAGACGGGGGGTGGATTTTTTACGTTAAGAACCTCTTGTGGACGCTTTAGTAATTAAAACCGCACTAAGTGTGAAACTTTGGTGATTACTCGTTTTTGTTGACTTTTGAGTCGAAACCACCTTTGGGCCTTTGAATCAGATTAACACAGTTATTTTTTTATTATTTTAGACTCTAATTGAAGTGCACTGCTTCCAGTCTCATCTGTCATCTTCTTATCTTTTGCTTTTAAATATTTTATTTTGTAACTAGCTGGCCTGGCGAACATCGTGCCGCCTAACAGTCTATCTTTATTTTTTTAAATACTTATTGTGCTATTCGGGACACCGGTCTAGCTAGTAAGATAAAAAAAAAGTTGATAAGACAACAAATACATTATGTCAAAAATAAAAAATTTCCTTCCCGGAACCCCTCCACTAACACTTGAACTCTATCATATGGTCTTAAAGTTCAAATTGACTTAAGTATTATTATTATACGAATATTTTGTATGGGCATATAGAAAAGGTGTTTTTAGACTTAATTTTTCTCTCCGTTAGAACCATCCTCGTACTTCAAGGAATATTATTTTTTAAAGATCAGACAAATCGGTCAAGCCGTTTTCATGTTATGTCGTGACAACGGATAACGGGTTTCATTTTTATAAATATAGATTTACTATCTGAAAAAAAAATTAAGCATAAAGTTTTAATTTCTGTCAAGTGTTATTGAGAATTTAAGATAGGTGACTGTTATTTGTCTGAATTTTAAAGTAACGAAAAATAAGAACATTTTTCGTCCATACTAATCTGGATAGAGGATAAATCTTTGTTTTTAATTTATTTTATTATTATTTATTACTTAAGATGTCATGTGGAACATGGTGTAATGGTTGCAGCTCCTTACAAACGTTGTGTAAAAAAGAACATGGCGATTAAAAAGAGTGGCGCAGAGTTTGTTGCCAGTTCTTCTCTTCCTTTTTACGCCCTTGATTTGAGAACTGGCACTAAATGTAAAATTAGAAGTTTTAATGTATATTTTTTTTTTGACATTCATAAGTGTACATTGTGTTTCCTATATGAATAATTAAATGGTTTTTAACTTTAACTTTTTAACTTTGAATGTTTGACTAAATTTTTTTGTTATATTATTATATAATGGGCTCTATTTCCAAAGTTACAAAAGTCTAACTGTGCAAAGAGGCCGCTAGTATAATGTAATCTTAGTTTTATTGAAGGAGCAAGAAATCCTTTATCTTTCAGACGTCTGCAGATGCTTTATACTGTATATGAACTTTGAACCCGTCTTTATTACATTGTTACAAATATTACTCAGAAACGAAAAAAATATTGGAGTCACTGGACTGTTACGCTTTGACCTTAATTCAATTGTGACGTGTCGTATCAATTTGGAGCTATTTAGTATTTATTTTCAAAGGACGCAGCTTGCGTAGGCGTCTTTGATATAAAATTAAACGCAACGACGTTCACGAAGTTAAACGCAATTTTTGGTCCCATATTCGAATCCATGGTATAAAACTATCAAACTTGGACAGTGGTATTTTACCATATCTTAGCTGTTTCAAACTTTTGATTTGTAAACTAATTAAAATCAGATATCGCAGTTAATATGTAGTAAGTCTTAGACACTTAGACGCACATTTGGTCGCATGTCCTGGCCAATTAAGCCAGTCTAGCTCCTTTTAGAAGCTCAGAAGTTTCCTGTGGACTTTGCAGGCTTGACGGAGCGACCTACTCCTCTGAAGATTTCTACTCGTTAGGAAGCCAGAGCCAAGCATTCCAGGACTACGTAGGTGACTAATTTCCCACAAAGTCCTGGAATGTTGATGTTCTGCGCTGCATAGCCTCTGCACAATGACAAAGAGATATTTATTTAGAAGACAGTGGCCGGGTATTGTCCCTATCGCAGTTAATTAAACTTAAATAGTATGAAATCTTTTAAATAATAAAAATATATATTTTATTCTGTTCCAAGTGCCACTCAGTTTGGCTTGGTGGCACTTGGAGCCAATGATACTGATTCACACGTTGAATTTAGAATTTTGAGCTGTAAGCTGCACTGTTCATATCTTCGTGTTTGATTGCACTTTAGTGAATTTTCGCATGACTCGAAACTTGACTTCTCAATCAGGGGTCACGGCAGTAGGTGCGCCTGCCAAGTCGAGTAAAAAAGCGTAACCGTACCATCCTTTCGAAGCAGTTCGGGCCAATTCCGACTAAAATCAGAAAACTAAAAACATCTTATCTTTTGACCAGCTGGTGCGGAGCGGCTGGTGGCGATCAACGTGGTTTTTCAAGCTCAAAGGTGGATTAGTTTTTGAAGTTGATCGATAAAGAAACCACTTTAAAAAAAATATTTCTTATTTTTTTAAGATTTTTCAAAATTTCTCAAAATCTATCGGTCCGAATCGGTTCAAATTCACAGGAAATGTAATTTTGAGGGAAATATTTAGAACGCCGTTTAGTAGATTCCGATCGGTTTAAGGAAATGTAAGCATCACGCAGCTGCACGCATTTAACTTTATCGACGAATTTTTGTTATTGCGACTTGCGGAAATCGTCAGATTATATATTTTTCATTATTCTTGAATTATTTCCATCAAAAAAATAATAATTAGCTACGCTCGAGAATGTCGAGATGTCGTTTTTTTTTTACAACTTTGTTGCCCTCCCCTTTTTTTACGTCACTCTCAAATTGTCAGATTTGTGGAATATACACTTTTTATTATGTAATTAACTTACCCTTCCTTAATCTGACGCGCTCGGGAATTTGTGATGGTCAATTTTTTTTTACTAATCTGATTCAGTCTCCTTCATGGGCGGCCTTATATATGGACCTCATGTTTTGTGGAGGTACTTAACTGGGTACAAGGTATCCCCCTATATATTAATCTGCCGCGCTTTAGTAAATCCCGAAATCCCCTCTTGGGCTCCCTTACCATAGTGACCATATCAATCTTACAAATCTTTTATGTTTCAAATAAAAGAAAATAGTAAAAGACAGTTGTTGTAATATTTTAATTTCGCGCCTTTTACTTGCGCTTGAGTTGCCCTTTATGTCCAGTCTGCCTCTCGTTACCCTTCTCTCTACTCTGTGAACATTACTAGTCGATGTATTGTTTTTTAAACTAAATAAAGCCTAAGTTATAGTTCACATATAAAACGACTTGTTTCCATAAAATCTTTATTACGTCTTTATTTAAAACATACAAAATTTGAAATATTGTTATGGTCAGTATTCGATGTTTTTAGGTTATCTAACGTAACACCTTTAAAGACATAAGGTCTTTTAAGTAGGGACTGAATAGTTTAGCGACTTGGTGTTACATGGATCTCACAATTTTATACGGTAGAAGAACTGCGCTGCGACACTTCTTTTACAAGTTTGTAGGTATTTAAAGAAAAAACTTTTTAACCGGATTAAAGTTATGTATTATTATAAATTTACAATTATTTAACATAATTTTAAATTTATCCGACGTTTCGCGTGCTTTACAGCGTGCGTGGTCACGGTGACTGAAGACAAAAGGTGTTGGATGTCAAAAAGTTTAACAGCTGTAGAGAAAGTTGAATTATCTGTATTTATTTCTCCGGAGTTGGTATCGACTAAAAGATGGAGGGTTTTGGCGAAAATGGCTCACGGTGTCCTCTGTGTTCGCGGATTGTTTTTCGTTTTGAGATTTTAATTTGGATATTATTGGATCCCAGGTGTTTGACAATTTTAGGCCGTCTTCTCTATTGATTGAGTTTGTAGGTATTTTAGGTAGACTCCAGTTTTACCACGTCTTAAGAATTGCAAAGTCAGTCGTGTGCTTCATACAATTAAAAAAAAAAAGTTTTGTTCTCTCCGTCCAATAACCAAAACAATACACCTTAAGATTAGTAAAGTATTTATTGTTTATTGAACGCTTACATTTATAAAAAGCTAAAGTATATTTAAAATAAAATATTAACGATATACCATAAAATATTGTTAATCTGTTCTTCGAACCGTAGTTACCCGCTTTGTGTTATTTTAGTTACAAAAATATTAAGCGTTTCTCATACATTAATTATTCAAGCTTAAAAGGGTATGCTCAATCAGAGTCTCGCAAAGGAAAATTTATGATGTATGATTTTATTTGGGACTGATACAATCCGAGCCATAGAGTGTTAAAAACAGTTGATAAACTCGTGCGGGTTTGTACGAATCAATATGAACCAAGATGTATTGAAAAACAAATTGTTCTGATAATTGCCAAAGTGATTTGATATATTTATAAATTCTATATATTGATTTTGCTTTTATTCAAAACGAAATTAATAACTGAATATACTTGACAAAAGTTAATTTTTATAAATATTTTATAACACTGAATAGGAACTAACGTGAAACCTAAATTAATAAAAAGTTGTGTTAAAAGTAATGGTATGTTAAAGTTAATGGCAGAAATACTTTTTTTGGTTGTTGGTAGCCGTCTGTTACCATTTGATAAAGAAAAACGTGTTTTAAACTTTCAGTTTAAAAATTTCCCCGCGAAATTTGTTTCGCCTCAATATTATTTTTTTACTTACTTTTTTGTAGTAGGTACATACAAACATATGGAACTGTTTGCTATGCTTCATAGATGTTCGATTTTCTGCATAAAAAAAAACAATACTATTTTTTTTTATATCATCGAAATTTTTCTCTCCATAAAAACTTTCCTCTGAGTTCAAGGAATAAAAATTTAAAATTACTCGAATTGGTCCAGTCGTCTTCGAGTTTTTTATTTTTATTTATGAATAGATAAAAAAAATCTGCATTCCTCACGATACGTTGTCCGTACACTTACTCTTATCCTACCTATTTTTCTATTCTGTGTCTGTTCTGCCATATCGTGTATTTACAACCTTATTATGTTTTAGTCCTTTTATGATTTTTTTAGGAGACATCGTAAATACACGAAGTTTGAAAGGTTAATGATCCGAAACATGAATGCTGTATAAGTTATGCGACTTTTAGACGAAATGAAAATAATTTTTATTCACTTAAAAATAAACCAAGACTCAACTGATTTTATGTTATGACCGTGGGACAGTTGGTAAGCACTTTTTTTGAAGGAATTAGTACGTAAATAAAGTTGGCAGTTCCAAATAGAGGTGGTGCGCGGAAAAAATTGCATTAAAAACGCTCAGTTGTGGAACGACTGACGTCGAAGTGGTACGGGTGGAATTTCGTATATCTCGACGTCCGATGATGAAGCCAAATGTATGAGTTTCATATTATTATCAGTTTGTTAGGAATAAATAGTTTACATTACTTAATTTCAGTGTTGAACATGACAAAGTATTGATGGATCTGTCCAAATGCACATGTTATTTATTGACTATCACCTCAGGTGACGATTGTGGTCATCCTAGTATTTCATTTTTTTTTTCAATCAAGAATAGATTTTTGGCAAAGACATCCAAAATTTTTTTCTAAACAAATTATTAAATAATACCTTTTTCATATCAATACTTTACTTACTTCCTTTTTTTTCTTATTATAAAACCTCATAAGAGACATGTTATAAATACATTTAAGTTGGCGCCTGGAAGATAGAACCGGTGACCCCAGAGCTGGTGCTTTCCTCGCTCAACAAATAACTATCACAATACAGCGAGGAAATTCTGCCAGCGAGGAAGACTTGCTGGCAGAATTTCTCCTTGATTCAGAATTGCCACAGGTAACAAACTTTTAAATTTGTTTAAAATTTCTATTGATTAATTTTAAATTATTATTATTATTACTATGTAGGTTTATACAATTGTATATACTGTTAATTTGTTTAATCAAAAACACATTAAAAGAGATGAAAAATATAATTTAAATAGAGATAAAATAGCTATAGACATTACCTTACATTTCATCAGTGACGAGATTATCAAACTTAAATATTGTTTCATTGAATCGAACACAATACATCTGTTCTAAATCGTACTGTACTACAGAATCTGTACATAGGACGTGTACATATCAAAGAACAAAGATCGTTTCGCCTTTACGTTATTCCTTTTGAAGATTTCAGCATGCAAAGAGTCTGCCATCAAAGTAACACTGACTTTTCTGTAAATTCCTTTTATCTGTATTGTATTTGAATGGGAAACCGTATATTTAAGTTGCAGATTTCACATCATTAGACGAGACATAGACTGCAAGAAATTATAATACATATATTAATAAAAAAAAGGACTTTTCGTTTTTCTTAAGTCACGATATATCAAATGTGCGCCCCGTGCAGATTTCAATTTAATAATACAGGGGGCATAAGCTTACGATATTTTAATGATATGATCCTTATTTAATGGTCCTTCAAGAAAAGAGCGTACCGATTCTTAAAAGACCGGAAACGCACTCGCGAGCCCTCTTGCATTGAGAGTGTCCATGGGCGGCGGTATCACTTAACATCAGGTGAGCCTCTTGCTCGCTTGCTGCAGGCAATTCCCCTTTATATATATATACGTTATAAGCATAATAAAACCAGCAATGCTATTCTGTAATACCGATTTTCAATTATAGATTCAATAATGCAATGAGTATTATAACAACAGTGCCGATTCTAAGAAATAACTGTTCTAAGAAGAACCTAGCTCTTACAATTGTTGGAGGGAAACTCAATATTGAAATTCAACGTTATTCAAGTTACAGGGTAAGCCTGCAGAGCCGGGCATCATTTCTATGTCAAGTGGTATTAGCTTGCTTCAAAATACATTAGACGTTTATATTTCCGCTTTCGTATCAAATAACTATAGAGTGGTTTTCATCAGTCTGCGTTTGAAATTTTAAAAAACGAGTTCCGTGTTTATTATCTGTTTAAAAATTAAATTGCATTTGAGAAATTTGTTTAAAAGTTATAGGAAGCATTTTAGTGGGTGCGTTGCCGGCCTTTGAGCTAGGAGTATACTTTGAACAATTGTAGGTCGTATCTCCCAGGGAAGACCACTAAATGATGTCAACAATTCAATAATAAATGAATTTTTAAATTGATAAACTTGTTAGTATTTTAACTTTTTTACAATTTTTAAAAGATTTTTTAATTTTATAAACTCTTCGAATGCATTTTACTAACATGAAAAATAGTCATTGAAAATAGCGATCTGATCTCGAAAACGCCCCTGATATAATAACAATAACACAAATTTTTTTTTTGCTAAAAAAAACATAAAACGGCGATTTGTATGATTGTAACTGGTGAAACGGTACGAAGGATAGTGTCGCGTGCCTGCGATTGGACTAAAGATACTGTTAACCAATCGAAACCTAACGAAACGCGCTTTCGTTTGTTTTTTCCTCTTCCCGAAATAATTTAGGTATTTGGGTTAGAATTTAAGAAACGAATCATTTACATAGGCAAACTATCATTTATTTATGTAGCTAAGTTATGAACACTTATGAACGACAATTTTTTTAAATCAAAGATGGAGATGTCTTATCGCACTCGATCCATACCAGAATCTCTGCTATTCAGGGAATGGGTAAGCTATACCCACCAAAACCACGAGTAGTTCCTTCAAAGTCGTGTTACAGATACTCTAGGGTCGCTCTCGTCCACCATGGACGTGGACATGGCTAAAATTTACCTACGAAAACGTATTGTCTAATAATTTCTATAGAGGCAAATCAATTATCCTTATTTTCTTTTTCCTTCCTCTTATGAGTTCCATCAATCTTAGAAAAAACATTTGTTACTCGCGTGTCAGTTCCGTATCATTGTTGCGTTATTGGTTTACTGAGCGCCTGTTTTTGCTATTGTTTTCGGTAACTATTAATTTTGTTTTATTTCCTCCTGTCATACTGCCTTTTTCTCGGTCATGCTAACGAAAAACAATGCCTTTAGATGAGTTTATATTTGGCAAAAGAATATTCGTCTGTTTAGATTTCGTATATTTGCCAGATTTTCATCATTTACATAAAATCATGAGCCTTTTACACCTGAACCTTTTGCCAGTAATCACATGTATTGGTGATAAGCTACGCTAAAAACCAATTGTTAATTTTTGAGTTTATCGCATTCATACAGGCAGAAACACGCGACCGGGTACTTATTGTATGTGCAATCGAAACAAAATTTATTATTTCTTATTGATAATAATATGTGTGAGTGCATTCACATTATATTACTGTCACCTACAGAATAATTAAACCTATCTCTTTTTGACCGGCTTTAAAACACAAAGTAAATTACATAGATGGAATTATTTTATAAGTTTTGTTCAGAATAAAATAATTACTACATATTAATACGCAGGTAACGATATTCATATGTAGAAATCCACTTAAATCTACTGCATTTTCGATTGTCACCTATTTAAGCGAATACCGATAACATATTAAGAATACTTTTGTCATGTGTACTGTTAAATTCTACTACTTTTCATATAGGACAAAATTTGTTCATAAGCATAAGTTTCAACCTCAAAATGAGAATATTAGAGGACACAGCATTAACGTTTGATCTTCGTGAAGTGTGTTTTATTAACTCTCGTGTGACACAGGTTGAGGTTATTGCATACTCAATATATTATCTACGTAATACCTGGTTCAGTTGGATGGCCTGAATTTGACCTACGTTGAATAAAATATAAGATGAGAAATATGATCATTATTCATTACTTAATACGCTGGTGTGGCGATGGGCAACTACGGGTGAACATATATTACAACATTTTGTTATTATTATTTTGTGCGCTGTTCCAGTATCGTAAGCCTAACCTAGTAATTACTATAAAATATACTAGCTGACCGGGCAAACGTCGTTTTGCCATGTATATCATTTATAATAAAAAATAGAGGTTGATCTTAGAGGGGTGAAAATTAAGGGTTGTACCTATGTATTTTTTAATGCTGTATGATAAAAAAATAACTAAAATTTTTTGTGGGTGGACTACCCTTAAAAATAGATGTTGTCCGATTCTCAGACATACCCAATACGCACACAAAATTTCATGAGAATCGGTCAAGCCGTTTCGGAGGAGTTTAACTACAAACACCGCGACACGAGAATTTTATATATTAGATTTAAATCATACAATGTGCAAATATAAACTAAGTAGTTTGTATACTACATGAACTGTTTAAATTATTAAATAAATAAATTCATAACTTTACTCACAAATACTATTGACAGTGAAACAATACTTGAAACTGTCCAGTGCTATTGAATTCTTAATTACAAATACTTCTTTAATATTTGTATAGAAATAATACAATTATAGTAATAAATAAATATGTTGAATAATATTATTATGGCTCGGTAAACAAACCTTCCAACGCAACAATTAAATAGGTAACTGGTACATTTAAGGAAGCTACGTTAACAACTAATCTAAGGATTTTGCAGCTTCATGAGCTTTTGATTTTACAAATTGGCTTTGACATTTGTTCGTAATGAACAACTTTAACTACCGTTAGAATGGTCTGAAAGGCTATACATATATATATTTATTTGAACTAGTGTATGACCAACTTTCATGCTACCTTCAGGTTCAACTAAATCGTATTAAAGCACATTGGTAAAACAAAGGAAAGCCCTTAAAATGTGCAGACAATGTAATAAATACACCAACGTACAAAATACAAGTTTAAATCTCAGATTTAGTTTGACCCCAACTTTTTCCAATTTCAACTGCACCCGCGGCGGAACGTGACAATTTTTATTACGACTTCACAGAGATGTTATTATTGCGAGCGGGGATTGTACGAGACAATAACTTGAATGAAAGAATTCGCTAATACAAAAAAAGTTGTAAATTTTTGTAACATATGTGCTTTAAATTTATTGATTGTGCAAAGAAACAAAGAGAATAGTGGTCAACTCAGCAGAATTCATACTCAAACTCAAACTCAAAATATCTTTATTCAAGTGGGTAACCAAGTACACTTTTGAATTGTCAAGTTAAATTAATTGTAAATTTACATTTACTACCAGTTCGCAAGTTTCCGCCACTCTTTTTAATTGCCAAGTATTGTCATACAAATTGTTTGAACTGGAGCAAATCAATCCCAAGGATTAGGATCATTTAAGTATTCCTCAAATTTATAAAACGCTTTATTGATTAATTGCCGTTTAACGAAGGCTTTGAATTTATTTAGTGATAATACTCTAATTTCGCTTGGGATTTTGTTGTAAAAACGAATACAATTTCCATATAAGGAGTGGTTTATCTTTTGGAGCCTGGTTGGTCGTACACTCAAATTAGTTCTATTTCGCGTATTATACTGGTGAAAGTCACCATTTGTTTTAAAATCGTTTATATTTTTTGGACATACAACAAGGCTTCAAGAATATATTGACCAGATAGTGTCATAGGTTATGAATTCTAGAACAATCGAATCACGGCTGAGAAATTAACATTTTTTTGATGGTGTAGCTACACCTAGAGGTCCTAGACCCTAATAACGGCGTGGGTCAGACGTCGACACTAAAAAAATAATGATCAAACACACCGATGCCAATAATAGCCAAGACGGAAACCAAGATATTATTATTCACTTATAGCAAAAAGTGATTTGGACAATATATTGCAATGATATAATGGAATTTACTTATTAAATATTTGTTAAATGAAATATGCTTTGAGCAAAATGTAAAGCCATGTTTTCTTGTAAAATAAATTGTTTGACTCGAGTATGAACGCAAATTGGCAAACAAATTACTTCACATTCTTGTATAACTATTTGTACTGCATGTTATTTAAAAATAACCGTATAATATGGTTATTATAAATCGTTTGATGTATTTTACAGGGATCAGGTATTATGTACTATCAATATTAAATATTTGCGGTTCAGTCAATAACGATTAATTACGAACTCTTGTTTAATATGAGTAAATTGATGTCGATATAAAAATATTAATTTATACATTACGTATCAAGAATGAGAAATAATTGCCGTAGAACGACTGATATTTTTATAAATATATCTATAATGATGCCTTTAAAAAATCTTAAGTACTAAATCGTTTCAAAGTATTTATATAATTACTAGCTGCCCACGCGAACTTCGTTTCTCCTTAATGCCTAGCCTACCTTTTTAGTAAATGGAACATTTTGGTATGCCAAAGACTGTTCGGATTTCCGGAATGAAAACTTTGTAGGTTTTTCTGTCATTTTTCTCTATATACGTATAAACCTCAGAGTTCAAGTTATAAGTTTTTAACTAAAAGATAAAAAATAGGGGTTAATCGAAGAGAGTAGATGAAAATGAAGGTTTATAGGTATTTTTGTATGGTATGTTTTTATTGTATCATAAAAAAAAATAAACAAAATGTCAAAAAAATAACATATTAAATTTGGGGTAGACACCTCTGTTGATTGGGGTTTGAAAGATAGATAGTAGCCGATTCGCAGACTTACTGAATATGCATAGAAAAATGCATAATAATCGGTCGAGCCGTTTCGGAGGAGTATGGGAACGGACATTGTGACCCGAGAATTTTATATATTAGATTTCCTCACAAGAATGAGTTAAAAATACAGTTGAATAATAACAACAAGGGCTTAATATATTTATTTTGATATTCACGCCTTTTTCCTAACCGAATTCATACCATGGATTTCCATTTACTATGGTCTGGGATTATCTCTCTCACTTCATTCACTTTCATGTCTTGGAACTATTGACTTGTCATTTCTCTAGATTGAAGGCTTTACTATATATGATAATTAAGGGCTTAATATAAATGTAATTTAAAAAATCAAACCGATTTCAAGTACCTGTCCACTGAAAAGTTATAAAAATAGATAGATAGATATAACTTATTATTTACCTAGCTACTACGTTTTATACACGTTCCCAGAAATGTGTGAAAACCCATATTTTAACATACATGAAAATGTTTGAAACTTGGGATGTTTCCTAATATATACATGATTTAAATTAATCATTTTCATATGACTTTTAGTTTCAGAGTAATTTGGGAATAATCTATGATTAAGTTTTTCAAATTCAGAACACATGCAAAAAATGCATGTACTAGGTGTACACACGTAAGAAGTGAAACTTCTTTATGACTTTATTTTTCAAAAAATGATCTACTATATGCAACTCAACGAAATTGCTTAAATATAGTTTAACAAAAGGCTTTTACTATCATAGACATGAATACAAATACAGTTATTTCATTTTACCTTATTACTACTAAGATTATTACAGAATTTCATTAATTGTAATAGAATTATTACTATCATTGTTATCGTTATTATATATTTTTGTTATTAGGCTTCGAATCTCTTCGGATCAACCGTGGTAGGGACAAGAAAAATATGGCGCGTAACCGAAAAACGTGACGCGTAACGAAAAAATGTTACACTAAATTTTTTTCCAACCCCGATAGAGAAATTTCACTTCAACAAACAAAACAAAAAAACAAAACAACTTAAAGAACAAACAATTCAAAATATTTTTGCGGAAAAGATTTGAATTTCGAAGTTTAAAATTATTAGAGCATAAAATTGCTACAGGCCTTTATCGTGCCTAAATATAATAATCATTCCAATAGACTGCATATGGCAAGACGTAATAGCGGCCGCGATAGCCAAGTCTGATAAGTAGCAGTCGTTTGCGAACATTAATTTCGGTATTTGCCCAATTTGCTCCGAATGCGCACGCAAATTTCTACAAACCGACATATATTCCGCTGAACATTCTGACAGCGAACAATGACTTGTTACATAATGACCCGTGACGTTGCAGGGGGATTTATATTTAATAATTTTATGAACAATTTGGCGTCGATGTTGTTTGTTGGATTAAGCGTTGTTTTTATGACAGGTTGTTTGCGGAGAACTTCGGAATGTTTAATTATTAAATTGTAAGAAAACACTTTTTTACCGGATTGAAGTTATGTATTATTATACATTTACAATTATTTTGCATAATTTTAAATTTTTCCGACGTTTCGCGTGCTTTACAGCGTGCGTGGTCACGGTGAATGAAGACAAAAGGTGTTGAATGTCAAAAAGTATCACAGCTGTAGAAAAAGTTGTGTTATCTGTATTTATTTCCCCGGAGTTAGTATCCACTAAAAGATGGAGGGTTTTGGCAGCAATGGCTTACGGTGTCATCTATTTTCGCGGATTGTTTATCTTGAGATTTTAAGTTGGATATTATTGGATCCCAGCCCTGCGATTCTGTAACTCACTTCACGAACTCACACAGCGGTTTTCGCATCGGCGATCGCTCTCAAATCAGTCGTGAAGCAGTCATTTTATGATTTGGCATTCTGATAAACAATAAACTACAAGCTCCCACCTTTTTAGAATGCCAAATCATAAAATGACTGCTTCACGACTGATTTGAGAGCGACCGCCGATGCGAAAACCGCTGTGTGAGTTCGTGAAGTGAGTTACAGAATCGCAGGGCAGGTGTTTCTCTATTGTAATTGGGGTGTTTTTTTACTTCAATGGCTTCGCGTACGAATCTTGGGAAGAATCTTTTATCTTTCGCAAGTACTTTTAATAAAAGACAATACTATCTTAAATTGTATCTAAAGCCTTTAATTATTTTTACTTTTAATATTGTTGTTAGTTTCTATTTGTTAGAATTTTATAGCCTTCGTACTTTGGTATATGGGCTCCTCTGGTGGAACCGTTTAAAAAAAATCCATCTTCAATACATTGCACTGGCAATGTATTGAAGATGGAATTGTTTTACTTATTTATTTAACTGTTTAAAAAGATTGTATTAAAAATATTAAAATTAAAAATATGCCAAAACGGAGAACACTGTATAAACGAAGAACATTATGAACTAACAAAGACTACTTGTGAGTTTTGTGTGTGAATGTGAAATGTATGTGTAAGTGTGTGTCCATTTTTAGGTAATCTTTAATTCCATTCCAATACGCGTTTAGACATTATATAACTCACCGCTCCCGTTCTCCTTATATTGACAATACGTATGTGTGTATTGGTTTAAGTATAGTTTCTACTAAAATATTGGATATGAAAAGCTCAGTTCAGAGTCTTATAATCGGCTATATTTAAGTTTATTATAAGCAATTCGGTATAGTCAATGACGTCAACTTTCCACACTATACTGACTGTTTTATATTTATTTATACAGTTCATAAATTAAAGCTCTTTAAGCTTTTCTCTTTAAATATGAGAAATAACAATAAAGCACCAGTGACTACTATTGAAAAGCAGGCGTTGTTTAATTTTTGTGGCAAAAGGCATACCTACTAGAGTCCATATTAAAAAAATATACACCATCGATGTTTAGCAGTTCATTCTGGTTTTATACAAAGAGAGCATTCACCGTCATTTTATCGAGTACCACTTTCAGAGTTGCTTTTTTGCAAATTCTGGAAAATATTTTTTTAAATATTAAAATATTTTATACAAAAAGATTGAATGTTTATCGTATATTGATCATCATAGGCCAGTTTTTGTTATTTACTAAACAATTAAGCGTTAGTTACATTTATATGATTTATTTATTTACTCACACTTAGTTACATTTATACAAAAACAAATTACATAATACATAAACAATAGTAGGAATGCAACGGGCGGCCTTATCGCTAGCAAGCCATCTATTCTATACCTAAACAAGGAATATCATGGGTAAAATGCAAGAAGTGCATAACCAAATCTTATAAAAAAATAGAACCTTAATCTAAAATAATACACAAAAATAATAAATTAATCTCAAACACTAAAAAAATAATGTCACGGATTCATGAATTACAATGCAATACAAAATAATAAGAAAACATGAATTACAAAAGGCGCGATTGAGAAGGATAGGATATGGTTAAAAAATGTTTTATATTACTCTTTTAAAGGGAGGTAGCTAACAACGTACAACCACAACGTAATAGTGGATTTTTTACGGATTTTTATTACAGAATCTACGAAGTTATTTATTCACTATGAGATTCAAATTCAAATTCAAAAATCATTTATTCACGTAGGTAACACAATGTACACTTGTGATTCGTCATTAAAGAAATAAATATTAATGCTTCTAATTTTACATTAACTGCCAGTTCTCAAATCAAGGGCGTAGAACGGAAGAGAAGAACTGGCAATAAACTCTCCGCCACTCTTTTTAATCGCCATGTTTTTTTTTTACACAACGTTTGTAAGGAGCTGCATCCATTACACCATGTTCCACATGACATTTTAAGTAATTAATAATAATAACATAAATTAAAAACAAAGACTTGTCCCCTATCAGCAGGAGGCATGGTGAAATAGGAGCACGTTCTTACACACGCAAACACATAGTCGAAATAATTCATCACCGCATACACGAATCCAAGTACGACCAGTCACCACAATTAGCACCCGTTCACGAGTATGACGCATGGCCAGCCATCTGCCCCCTCGCCATATTTTAGGGAGAGAGACAACCCGACGCATGGACGCCGCCACAAGCAATGACATTTAAGCGAGCATGACGATCCTTGAAATGTGGACTTGGCTACATAAGAAAATAATAATAATACTGAAATAATTGGATACCACATGGATCACGGTTTTGTTCCCACTTTACATTAAAACAGTCGTGGATGTTGACGATCGCCCCAGAGAGATTAACATGAACATCGTAAAAATTTATTGAATAAAATACCTTTTCCAATTTACTTCAATTGTACCCTTAAAATGGTTACAAAATAATATGAAACGTGATTAAACTCGACTCTACGTTATTAATCTTTCTAAAACGTACATTTTGCCGTATAAAATGAAATATGTTCGTGTCTCACAAGGGAGCTCGAAGACATTGGCCTGATGTTTGAAATAATAACGCCCTTGTAAAGGTGATAGGGGTCCCTTGTGTCTATATACTTTGCTTCAATATAATATGGAAAAAAACAAACACAGCCTCCTAAATATAAAGAAATTCTGTGTATAGGTTACCATTATTTTTGTGTGTTACTTACTATACTAATAAATACGTGACCTATCGACCAATATTTGCTTTAAAGTAATGAACATACAAGAAACTCTCGCAAAATAAATGTGTATCTAACTATAATTCCAAATTTAAATTTATTAGTTAAAATTTATGAATTTGACAACTATAACTATATATATAACCATTTAAAAACTCTATTCCGTACTGTCTATAATTTACATTTTGTCTATGACTTTCAATTATCGGTAATATATTTAATTGCATATCATATTTTCATTTAATTTTATCAAGTCTTTCTAGTCAATGAAATATGAAACGAAATTGTCAAATTATAAGCACAATTTAAACTCTAGTTACATTTTGTTACTGTGATATATTCTAATAGTTCTATAAAACCGAAACAATAGTCACCGAAGAACATTTTTATATTGAAATAAATATTTGGAAAACGTTCAAGTAACAGCAGGTTTTATTCAAAATACGATATTGCCTTGAGATAGATTTATAGACAATCCTTCTTTCTATAGAAAAATCAACGACTCGGATTAATTGCGAGTCGTTACTTTCTGTATTTTTGGTTTATAAAGCTATATTTATAAAGCTTACATACGATTTTACGCTTACGACGACAGCTGTCACAAATCATTTGTCAATAGGCAAGTAGCTGATCAGCCTCCTGTGCCTGACACACGCCTTCGACTTTTTGAGTCTAAAACATTCCTTACGATATTTTCTCTCACCGTGTGAACAAATGTTAAAGGCGCACATAGAAAGAAAGGCCATTGGTGCACAGCCGGGGATAGAACCTACGACCTCAAGGACGAGAGTCGCACGGCACTAGGCCAAAACTACTCATTATATCAATGTAATTGATGCGGTAAAAATATAATAATTATTATAAGTTGCAACACATGTACCTACTATAACAATAATAATAGCCTTTATTTTCAAAACTTAATTATAAACATTGAAGTTTCATTTATATGGATCCTAAAAAAATAACTTTTGACAGTAGATAAAATACAATGTAACATTTAGGAACCATCATATGCTTGCATTGTCAGGTTTTGGTTTGTCTACCGTTGGACATAGGCCTCCTCCATCCAACACATATACTATGTTAAAATCAAATTCAGTCAATAAACATTCTAAATAATCAATCACGAACTGTGAAGAAACCTTACGATTGCGTAGATGATTTAAACCAAATTGATCGATTTTCCGGTTCAATCCGTATCTTTAAATTGTTTCGTTATTGGTAGGTTTATGTGATTATTGAATTGAATTCTGAACGCGTATTGGCGTATTATTGGGCTGTGTGGATGATGTGAAAAATCACTTTTTATATATATCGAATAACTGCTTTTCAATAATATTTGCTTCCTTTTTTATTATAACTTCTATTAAAAATTCTACCTTAAAACGCAAATTTTCTCACCATTATGAGTGGCAGATATATACTTTAGAATCTAAAGTTTAGACTGTAATATTGTCTTTGATTGACATAACCTTTACACATTAAATTAAAAAAAAATATTGGTTGTTTGTAAAGTAGGTTTACGATCAAGATGTTTACGTGATAACGTCTTATTGGTGATATAAGTTTTTGGGAAGTAAAGAATTAATGAAGATAACAATTTTTTCAAATTTTAAATTACATCTATCGTTTTATTCACACTTTTGATGATAAATTTCGGGTGTAAAATGACAAGTTTACTTATTCGACTATGATATACATTTTTCTTCATACATACATATTCATACAAATCTCCATTCGTTTGTATGCCGCTAGAGTGAGAGAGACGGGAGATCGGTCCGTCTCTCTCTCGTTATACCTGCGATCGCGCTCGTGAGGTTTTGGTGTGACACAAGTTTCTGAACATGTCACCCGACTAAAACGATTTTAAAGACGTTATCACGTCAAAAAATTTTTTTTACCGGATTAAAGTTATGTATGAAGATGCTGTAAAGCACGCGGAACGTCGGAATAATATTATAATAATACATAACTTTAATCCGGTAAAAAAAAAGTTTTTTTATTTACTTTACCACCATAATATTTTGTTTGTTTTAACATTGGGAGTAAATGCTAATCGTGGACATTAGAAAACTCCATTTGCGCCGCGATTCGAACGTCCCCTGGGATGTGGGTCTCATGCTTAAGCCACTAGGCCAACACTTCTCAGATGTTAGCCTCAGGCTAGCTTTAGGATACAATACTTCAAACATTCTTACATATTGAAACTATCTTTGATATCTTTTCAATAAAAGATCAGGCGATTAATTTTTTATTCAGAAAAAATAGTTATATTATAATTGATTGTGGTTTTTTGTTTATTTATTGTTGTCAAGCAAAACAAAATACAAAATACCATCCGTATCACCTCGACGTCCGTAGTTCCACAACTGAGCGTTTTCTAAGGCAGTATTTGCCGCGCACCACCACTATATGGAACCAGCTGCCCACTGAAGTATTTGCGAACCAATTCGACTGAGAGTCCTTCAAGAAAAGAGTGTACCAATTCTTGAAAGCCTTCTGGCATTGTGAGTGTCCATGGGCGGCGGTGCTTAACATCAGATGAGCCTCCTGTCCGTTGGCCTCCTATTACATAAAAAAAAAACAAAAAAAAACCATATCCACGCGGGCGATATGTTGTTTATTTGTATACTAAACTGCTGCGAGACGTAGATCGAGAAAAAAAAATTGCTGGTATTTTCCTCTACATATTGATGCAGCACAGGCCAAGGAATAATATAACTAAACTGCGTATAACCTAAGGCAGGAAACAGACACGTATTTTTAAAACTATCGAAAACTAAATACTTTATTACAATTAACAATTATAAAGTGTATATATATGCCTTAATGAAAATCATTAATTTTTTGGCACCAGAAGTAGTACTCGTAGCGGTGGGCCTCGAACCACACCACTATCTCTGCTATTCTGAGACTTGATTAAAACAACCTCGGGTAGTTGGTACAAGTCCGCGTTTAGGCTACAAGATCCCACTCGCATTCTACCAGGGCCTCGGCGGTTATTGTCTATCAAAATCTACAGTGCAGTATCGATTATATACATAGATAGTGGAAGGTGGAAATACTGACATTTGAAAGAGAGATACGAAAGAGCTGTAGTTAAAGTAGTGCAAATAGTCTGATTTTGTTTTTATGATATGTACCTCATAAAATTTCCTTTAAAATAAAACCGACAGCAAAATGCATATTTGTATTACCGAGAGAATTACGATAATTCAAAACAGTAACAGCAATTCCAAATAATTGGATATCTCGATTATTGACATCGGTACACGGCCGTAGCAGCCTATGCCTGAACATACCAACATGCAATTACTCGTCGAATTAGTAACCTTCTTTAGCTGTCTTTTAGTCGGTTAATAAAAAGCCACATTGCTTTAATTTAAAGACCAGCTTTACTATAGACGTTCCTTTAGAGTTTAATATCAATATCATATAATTAAGATTCAAGAAGCTCTCAATTCGATAGTGACATATTGACTGAGAACTAGGTTGTACTGTTTCGAATATAGTTGGTTAGAAGTTTTTCGGTTATAAGAGAAATATTATGACAATTCTAGAGAATTTCAAGAGTTTGAAAATAGATTTGGAAAGATGGAGACAGTAAGGTTGGGAAAACAAGAACGTGTGTTTTTGAATGATGTTTATTAATTTTGTGTATGTAAAACTATAAAGGTGTATGTTTGTGTAATTATGAAATAATTCAATGTAGTGTTTTATAGAGTGCAATAAAGTTTTTCATTATCTTCTTCAGTCGCGTTCTTTATTTCTGAAGGTCGTGTTAGTGGGCCCTAACAACTCCACTCCACAACGTCCACTCTCTTCTGTCTTCAGCATGCCTCTGGGCCAGGGTGATGGTAAAACCTGTTAGGCCACTTGATAGATCACGCGAGTAAGGAATTGGCCTCGAGGTCTGGTGCCCACCACTCAGTCACGATAAGTTTTTCTTAGTGTCGAAAGACGATTTTATATTTAGTATGGACTGGTTGTTTCCAGCTGTCCACTGAATTCCAAGCATCCGCCGTCAACACCATATTTCCAGAGCATCTATTTTGCTCCCTTCATATGTCCGTCAGAAAATATTATTATTATTATTTTAAAAAAAAAATTTATTGTAACATTCTAGTTTTGTACATTTATATCGTTGGATGGAATTTCTGCCATTTTTAGTATAGAATTTATACTTTACATTTATATAAAGAACAAATAACATGAGTTTTGTTGATACGAAAAATGTTAGGTGTTTTTCAAAGGGGATCCGAAATATTCATTCAATATCACTGTAGAGTATTGTTAACTGTAACTATTGTGTGCGTTTGCGTACGTTTGACTTATAGGCAAAGCTTTTTTTTATTTTAGTACTGATACTTTAGACAAAGCTTTAATATATACATATATCTTTCTGAAGCGGTAAGCGTACGGACAGCGTAATTTTAGTTGGTGACTAAGGTAATCGTTTCGAAATAGTCTTGTCCGTGAAGCTTTTATGCCTTTTAATCGAATAAAATAGTCGAAAAGCTTGTTATGTGGAACGAGGGATAATAAACTTTCTTACCAATTCTTCTCATTTTTCCCTTGATGCGTGCAACATCTCGTCCGACACTGACTATAAATTATATATAACTAGCTGCCCCTGCCACCTTCGATTCTCCTTAATGTGATTTTACTTAGCCTACCATTTTAGTACATACCAACCTGGAACATTTTTCTATGCTACCCCAGAGACTGTTCGGCTTTTCGGATTGAAAACATTTTAGGTTTTTCTGTTAATTTTTCTCTATATATATAAACCTCAGAGTTCAAGTTATAAGTTAGTAGAGGAGTGAAAATTAGGTGTCGTATGTATTTTGTATGCTGTATCAAAAAAAAAAACAAAAAAAATATCTAAAAAATAAAAATAATTATTTTGTGGTGGACCCCTTATAACCTAGGGATTTGAAAGATATATAGTAGGCGATTCTCAGACTTACTGAATATGCATAAAAAAATCATAAGAATCGGCCGAGCCGATTATATAAGTAAGTTTCGGAGGAGTATGAGAACGAACATTATTACACGAGAATTTTATAAATATTAGATAATAAATTCATATCATCGATTCATTCCTAGGTATCTGTGTGCCCATTTTTGGCAAAGACCTCCTCCAAATCCCGCATTTCTATCTGCCCTGTGCCACTCTCTGCCATGTACTTTCTGCTGTTTCCTTAACCCCTATTTTCCCCTGCTTTCTATATTGTTTTCCTCTTTGGCGTTTATTGTACCTGTGAACCAGTTTAATTATACATTTGAATCATTCAACTATTAAGTGATGTTATCGATATTAGTAAATTATATTTTGATTTAAATTTATATATGTTTTTTCTTCATTGTTAAAGAAGAAAATATTTATGTAACCTCATGTTAAGTGATTTCGCCACCTATTTCTCAATTCCAAAGGGCTCGCGAGTGCGTTGCGAGCTTTTAAGAATTGGTTGGTTTTTTTCTTAAAGGAATTGGCTCGAAAACACTTCAGTGTTACATAGAATAGTAAAAACAACCAATTGTTCGTTATGATAAATGTATATTCATCAAAACATATCTTGTTAAAATACGAGTAATTTATAATTAAACCATTCAACATTATTGAAACTGGTAACTTCAACATTTACAAAGCGTTTGAAACAATGATAATGTCTCAAAGATAACAGTTTGGATTTTCCTCCTGAAATTTCCACGTTCTAATAGTGCATTACTGAAAATGGCCTATTCAGTGCACTAAGTACATTACCATTTCAGATAAAGACTATAGCGCTGCAGGGTACGAGGTAATTCCGAACAATCTTACTTCAATTGTAAAATCTATAACATTATTACCAGTGTCTTCCGTAAGCTAGATTCTTTTATAAATATTTAGTTATTGGCGGGCAACGCACTCTTGAGCCCCCCTATGGCATTGAGAATGTCTATCACTTAACAGCAGGTGAGCCCATTTGTCTTCTGTTCTAAAAAAAAAAGTCCTTCGTCCTTTTCTGTGCAGTTATGTTAACGCTTTGATAGAAAGAGTAATGCGTACTGAGTAATGAGCAAATTATTATTATTTCTAGGTGATAACAAACGTGAATAGTAGATTCAACAAAAATTAAAGAACGTGAACACTGACTGAATTAGGAGAATGTACGTATAATTGGCAATTCATAATTGAACGTCGTCGTTGAATAAAATTCCAAAAAGAAATATTATTTTTATTAATCAAATTCGATTATTCATTTGAAAATTGATTAAAGTAGTTTCGAACTGTCAATTAGTATGTGTGACTATCACACTAATGAATAAATAAATATAAATGGATTTTATGCATTTATAATTATGAAACAAATTGAGAAATATAAACCTGTGTAGTGTGTACATAGGCTTTCCCGAGAGCTTTTATATTATACGAAAAAATTCTTCACTTTAAAAAAATTCAGATCTAATTTATAACCTCCTTCCTTGGGTTTTTGAAGTCGTTTTAAAATAAAATTGTATAGAATATTTAAGAAACAGGTACCAGTTTAAACATATTTTTAATATGTTACAAAGCATTATTCTGAACCAAATGTAAACATGGTTTATTGTAATATAATCAATAATTTGTCTAAGTTAGCGGATACCCAAAGTACCTCGTACCGAAAAACCCAGAATAAAATATTTATACACTTTTGAATTGAAGCAGCAAGAATTAACTCGTCGCAAAGTCCATAATTCAGCCGCGACATCCTGCAATATACTACTATTTGTTCCGGTCAAATCCTTTGTGGAATCCCACTTTGTCTCCCAATCTACCACCCCTTGTGTGAAACGCTGGATTGTTTAATTTTCTTAAATTATCGGGCTTTAAATGCTATTAAATAAATTGGGCACGTTAAATGCTATAATTAAATAACAATTTATTCTTTTTACGTTTATTTTAAATGGTTTTATAGTTTTTTAATTTCGGATTAATAAAGAAATAATGTTATCTTTTATATACGAAAACATTAATCACAACAATTTTAAATTTTAAATCGAAGTCGGTGGAAAGAGCCGTTTATTATTTTTCAACTGCTCTGCGCAAGCATTTTTGCTAATTTTATATTTTAACAACAGTTTTTATCTTTACTTCACAGTTATATTTATAATTTAAATTAACGCAGGCACACGACTTAAAAAAGGGTTAGATATAAATTAATAAATATACACTTTATCCGTAAACTAAGTTCGTTTAATTTCATTCTAGAATTTCTTACAATTTACCAATACTTTTCTCTAAGTGTTATTTAAATTACTATGTTTAAAAAACATCAACGCATTTATTAAAACAAGTTGCTTACTATAAATATGATTTATTTATTGGATACCATATATGGCCAAATGATATGAAATGCTATAAATCCATATTATATGGACACGCATGTGTAACCACTATTCAAAATTGAGAATAGTTTAAATAAACGCATTTGATTCAATCTACACAATTGTTCTGGCCAGTGTAACCACAAATTCTCGTTGCATTTGCATTATGCGGTACATCAAAGTAACGCGACAATCATCACATAAATATGGCATTCATCTTCATTAAACTAAATTTACGAACAGTTTATTTCATTGATGTGAACTTATGGCAATCAAAACAAGAGGAACAAAGTATGTCGTTTCACAACTGAGCGTTTTTTAAGCGAGTCGACTTAGGGTCTTAGATAAGAGCTACCAATTCTTAAACAGCCGGCAACGCACTCGCGAGCTCTCTGGAATTTAGAGTGACCGTTTGCTACTCTTCTATAAAAAATCTTATTTGAATATAGGAAAGGAATTCTATTAGAATTATCATATACTCGTAGGTGTGTTTTCGTTATTATAAAGTGAGTTATCACATTAAGTGTGACCTTGTTGTTAAATAATAAAATAGGTAGTAGAAGCTACAATTTTACTTAGAAAGAACACCACTACACATTCTTAAAAGTAAAGGCAACCAAGCAATGTTCGTAGAAAATTAACTATCTACGCTGAATCATCACTTCTTAACGCTCCAGCGCAAAGATTCGTTTGAGCGACTTGCTTATAGTTAAGTCTAGACCTCAAATGTTCTTAGATAAACATAAAGGTATTTGAGTAACTAATTAGATTCGTTTGAGTGCGTGCTTTGAGGATAAGTTTTCGTAATTTAATAGACTCTTCAGACTAAATAAGTCCGGTAAATACACGTACAATTTATTTAACTAAGACTATAGGTTCAGTGAGTTGTACTGAGATCACGTGCTGAAACTCTGCGAAATTAATTCGTACGTACGGCGAAGGATGACATCGTGGGTTAAAAAGTAACGGGCGCTATTTAAAAGTTCGCTAATCGTTAAAAGCCGGCCTTTTAACGATTAGCGAACTTTTCAATGCATAAGGGAGCCCTCTGGCATTAAGTGTCCATGGTGTATCAATTAACATCGGGTGAGCCTCCTGCCCATTTTGTTTTCATTCTATAAAAAAATAGGAATTCGGAATAATTCATTTAAACACTAAGTCCAATACTAAGTATTTTTATATACGGGACTTATAATTTAAGTCCTAAATCTGAATATCCTTAGGCAATTCCTTCGTATAGCTGATGATGAATTGGTAGCTATATCAGATACTAAAGCTATCATGATCACTATAGTAATATTATAATGAAGAATGATTTGTATATTATGAAATCCTATATTATCCCGATAATAAAAAAAAGGTGGATAGAAGAAATAGAAGCGATCGACGATACTGCAGGAAGCTAGAATATAGAATAACAAGCAAAAGAAAAAAAAATGTAAAATAATCTCAGCTGTGTATTATAATTTGTTTTTTTTTGTCATGATTGGAAAATGTTCTTATTATTATATTATCCCGATTAGATATTAATAAAGAAAATCATCATCTCTATGGAAAAGCTAGGCCTATATTATATTTTAATATTAACGCATACGCAACGTATACTTATATACAAAGCAATAGTTTAAATAAAAGTACTACCCGATACATCGAAATCCCGAAATTTATAGTATTATAGAAAATTCGGAAATACTACTTCTAACAGAATCGTATCGATTTTGAAATTCAAATGGACTAAACTAAAACAGTAGGTTGGCAATTGGACAATTTACGTTTTAACTGGAAAATTGCTTTAACAGGAACTAAATTCAATTTATTTACTGTATTCCACGTTCGCGCGTATTTATAAACAATTATGAATTTTTATTTTAGTACTGGTGAGTTTTAACAAACACATTTTGAATAGTGTTGATTATTATATTTAGACCGTGATGACCTACACGGTTTTTATGTATAGCTAGCTGGCCTGGCGAACATCATTAAAAATACTTAGTTTGCTATTGGGGACACCGGTCTAGCTAAGATAAAAAAAAAAGTTGATAAAACAACAAATACATTATGTCAAAAAATAAAAATTTACCTTCCCGGAACCCCTCCATTAACACTTGAACTTTATGATATGGTAGGTATTAAAGTTCAAATTGACTTTTAAATATTATTACGAATATTTTGTATGGGAATATAGAAATGTGTTGCTTTTAGACTTTTTCACTCAATTTTTTTAATTTTTCTCTCCGTAAGAACCATCCTCGTGCTTCAAAGAATATTATAAAAAAGAATTGGCCAAATCGGTCTAGCCGTTTTCATGTTATGTCGTGACAACGGAAATCGGGTTTCATTTTTATGTATATAGATGTGTACTGATTTCCGAAGATTGATTTTCTCCATAATGCCATAACGATATAATCAGAATTTGGTGTATCAATATTCGTGCCGATATTGTCGCTAATGTTTAATAACGTGGTAAACTTCATGTTAATTTGGATCGGGGTTTGAATCGCTATTCAATTTACAGTAACCCATTGTTTGACATTTCGTTCAAAATTAAAAAAAAAAATACGTGCGGCACTCGGGGACTGCCGCGGTAAAGCTATTGCATAGCATTTTTTATCAACTTATGTAGTTATAATTATTTATATATTTTACATTTATGCAGTATTTTTTTTCTTTGATATTAATTCAATCTACCACTATACCAGACTCAGACTAACACGCCTATATATTATTTTGTCCCACTCTAACGCACCTGCGCTACATCACCGATCACGCCGAGACCGATGTGAGTATACTGCATGTATGCGTTCTATCCCGCTCTAAGGCGTAGTGGCCGAACCCATATTACGTCATTATGTGTTACGTTTTTTCGTTACGGAATTTCTTGATTCGGTCGCCGCGCTCCAAGCCTGCGATAAAATCTTTGCAATAGCTTAAAAATCACCTAGTTGTCACATATTTATTATCAAAATTGTTAAAAAAACTATTTATGTACAAAACATTATTTAATAACAAACAAGAAAAAATAAACGATAAATATAATTAGACCAAATGCGAGTGTGGTTATGTTAGCAGTATTATTGTTTTTCGTATAAATACATCACCTATACTAACTAACTAGCGAACTGTGGAATCGGCTCCCGGGGGGGGTCTTCCCTCAGAGATACGACCTCCAAATGTTTAAAAAGAGAGCCTACTCCTCCCTCAAAGGCTGGCAACGCACCCACTAAAAATGGGTGTCTATGGGCTGCGTAGACTGCCCTTTTTGGTCGTCCCGCAGCTCGTTTGCCCCCCTATTTTATAAAAAAAAAAAAAAAACCTAAGCCTTCTTCTATTGGTGTCTCTTCATTAATGGAGGTTGGACGTCAGGCTCGAGAAGCGTGTCTTGTCCTGTGCCAGATGTAGCAACTCTTCCGGAATCGCGATCCCCGTCCACACGTCCGTTTACCTTGGATTTTACCCATTATAATTAATTAAAGGTGATAGCGGTCATGGCGCAAAGTAAATCAGTCTAACTAAAGTAAAAATGAGTTTACGCATTAATAAATACAGACAGATGACTCTTGGATAAAGAATAAAATGATAAAAATATGAGCCTTGAAACGATTAGATCAGTATCGAACTTGACACAGTTGTTATTGCTTGTTAGATGTTTACCCCAATTCGCTGACAATGCTGTTCGCTGATAGATGTCTTTACAAAGTTTCTTCATCTGTTCTTGTTAAACTAGATAGCAGTTTAACTAGCATATGTCCGCAACTTTACTTTACTGTATTGCTAAGCGCTTTTGAAGCTTTAGATTTGAGGCTTTGATTTACGTGCTACATATTTAACGGATTTATGTAATTATTACGTTATTTCACATGTCGTTGTGCTATTTAGAGTCTCTCATTGACCAAGTTAAAAGTACACGACATTTTTAACTGTGAGGATGGTATGCTGTTGAATTTAAGCCTCAGTCGAATGAGCAGCCATGTACCGTACAGTGGTATTACCCCGGTTTTCTGTGAGACCAGTCTCTCATCGAAGTGATGCAATAGGTTTAGCCAATTGTACTCGCGTTTCGTGCGATGAGTGAGATTGCCGGTGCCTATCATTTCACCTCCCTCCTTCTTCTGTCCTATCCTTACCATTTCCTAACTATATGGACCTCTCCAAGATGTTCTCTTTCCATTTGGCATACAACGCATGGCGGCTCGAAAAGTAGACGACCCTGCTCTTTCCGATCGTCTCTATCCCTTGGTTTTGCAGAGATCTTGGTATCTTCTACCGCATTTATCATGGGGAGTGCTCTGAAGAATTGTTCGACTAATAGCTCCGGCTAAATTCCATTATTAGACATGTGTCCCTGGGCGGCGGTTATCACTATTTCAAATTAACAAAAAAAAATCGTCGATATATGTAAGTAACCTTATTCGCGTTAACATATAGAACAATATAGAAGATTTATTTTTTACTTAAGAATATTCATACTACGTAAACTATTTCTACATTTTTACTTCGCAGTTCACCGATGTTTTGTTTAAATGATTGAATACTACAGCTTTCAAATCGAAATCCAAACTGTTTACAACCAAAACAAGATTCTGTTCAATCGCATTAGGAATACCAAAGGAAACGATCATCTCGGTTTCATTTTTCAGTTATGGTATTTTTAGAACATTACACTATGTGTGTCCAGGTGTGTGTACGCACACATATTATATGGTTCACAATTTTATAACGGACAACAAAGCCACGATGTATAAGAATATTATAGCACCACCAAATTAATATTATTCAGAACTAGGTAATTTAATTGTCAGTAAAAAAATTTATGCTGCCAAATTTAAGTCGTAGAACTGGCAATTAACTCCGTCACTCTTTTAAATCGCCATGTTTGTCATATTCTTTGTGAGCACCTGCAACCCTTATATCATGTATGTCAAGATGACTATGATAATGTTATAAATAAATAAGAAAACCGTTAACCTTAACTAGCAAGTATTGAAATAGGAGCACTTACATTGCTGTGGGAACAACACTCAAACATAATATAGTATTCAAAGTGAATCAAGGCAGAAAATAATAAATAGATACACCCATCTAATTCCGACTAGACACCAACTCATACTCTTAACTATTCATAGAAATGTGAACCAAGGTGAATAAAAGTAGAAACTGATTAATACATAGCCGTGAAAACCCCGATCCAAGTCCGACTAGCTACCAGCTCAGATACTATTCATAGAAATGTACAATGTACCTGTACCAGGAAACGTTCATTTTGGTCGGGGTGGATCGCTCACAATAAACAATTAATTACACAAGTGACATAACGTTAAATTGCTTTCACACTTCTATTCACAGACCAACAAATCACGTAATAAAACGCATAGCCATCAATAAAGCAATTGTCAAATTCAAATACGAGCGAACATTTTACAGGCGCCAATAAAAATGTTCCGAACATTACGATAACCCTGCAGTTAGTTTTATAGTCACATATATTATGTTAAGTCAAGTGTAGAATGCAAGTGGGAGTTTCTAGAAGTTGAAACATAGTTAACGTCCCGCTGAAATGTTCGGAAAGTGTTTATTTGCGATTGTTTCGGGTAATTTACACATGAGTTGAATTGATTATATAGATGGGGGCTGGATATTTGGATTGCCGGTCTGTTCTTAAACCATAATATGTATTTATTTTATCAAGTTTTATGCTATATCTACAGTATATGATACAACCTAGTTTCTAAAATATATGACAATTAGGTAAACATTACAAAAATATAAAAAATCGGTTGTCTGTAAAGTCGTTTTACTGACGATAGTTGAACGTGACAATATAAGAAAATACTGATAGAATGGTTGCATTTTTTAAAAGAAAATTTTAATTTTATTTGTATGGATATAGAGAAGGACGTTAATGGAAATCACAATTGAATTGATCAAGTTACATTTAGTTACATGACATTTGTACGCATTTGCGCTCTCGCTTGCACTTCAAGTCTTTTATGAAACGCCTCAGAGGTAACACCGCGCCGCGAGGTAACGCCGCATGAGTCATGTTTCTTCGTGCGTGCAGCCGGCTCCAGTGAATTATAAGACGGTGTCACCTCAATAAAAATATTGCACTCCCAATTTTAGACTTTAAATTAGCGAGCACATTAGGTATCAGCCCACTACTGAATATATCAAGCTCTGGATAAGTAGTTTTTATTCTGTTATATTCGAATGTACAATATATTTTTTATACAGACCAAATTGTCCTCCTTTTGTCTCTTTCTGTCAAACTGTGCTCTGTCAAAAAAGAGGATTTACGTTTACAAATTTCTTAAAATTGCTCACTTTTCCATAAAGAGATAAAACATTATACATAAGTACATGTTTATATCAGGCCTAAATTACACCTAAGATTATGTGACGTGATTGATGATACTGTGTGAATCATTTATGTCATGGCATCTGTGATATATGGATCGCTATCCTAATTATTACGTGTAATTTGCTACTAAATTTACTTAAGGTCTTGTGGTATACTTCAGATTGACTTGAGTCTTGAAATTCCTCTATTGCGTGCGTGTAATGACCGGTAATGCGGACGTGTTTAGCTATAAAATACTATATAAAACGTGCAAGTGGCTCACCTGATGTTAAGTGATGTCGCCGCCTATGGACACTATGCCAGAGGGCTCGCGAGTGCTTTGTCGGCCTTTTAAGAATTGGTATGCTCTTTTCTTGCCGGACCCTAAGTCCAATTAAAGGTTAAACAATAACTTATGACGATCTTAGGGATGAGAGGCGCACGCTGAAAATTTGGCAAACTGCTCTCATATCAGCATATACCTATACGAGTAGGTTTTCGAATTTTGACAAAAATCTGATATATTTGTATCTGATACTTTATATGTAAATATTTAACTACATAGTGTGATATATAATTCTTAAACAATATAAAACAATTATGAAATAGAAATTAATCTTATTCAAATATTCAAATTAATATCAATTCAATTAATATTATTAATAGGTTAAAAGTCAAACAAGCAAATAAAAACGCCTTAAATCTTTTACGAAATTATTTATAAAAATTATGTGTGGTGTCTATGAAATTCGACTAGTCACTCATAAAATATTAATCTCAGTACCTTTAATAAATAAATAATGGAACGTGTATCGAAGCATCCGAGGGCCCGAATGCCATTCATTGGTCGGAGAAAGAATTTTTATTATCAATATCACTTGGAATCCACGTTGTTTGTGCGCCTTTATTATTTATTATTATAGGGGAGATAACAGATATATTTTACGACATCTAAGTGTTATTTTAATGTACAATTTGTTGGCGACATTTTATTGTTAATGGGCTGGAGTGTTTAATGGTTTCGCTTTAGAAGCTATTTGCTGTTTTAGTGATTGACAAAAAAAAAGAGAAATTATTTTTATGATGTAAAATATAGATATCTCGTAAATAGAAGTTAAAAAAAGCATTTTTATACTAGTACAAATAATTTTTTGAAGTACGGTTCGCTAGTAAGTGGTCTTATGTAGGCAAACAGAAAAATATGAACTAAATATTGTGTGATGTGTTAGTGGAATTTTTTCTTTGATTTCTAATTAAATATAGAAACTTAATTGATAAAGGTTACATGATCTTCACATATAATCATCATCAATGGATACAAAATATTGTAAAAACTATTTTCAAAGAGTAAGATGGAGTTTCTTGCCCATTCTTCTCCATATGAAACTACATTTTTGAAGGCACAAACCAAAAAGTTTTTATTATGTTTAACTTGTTATTTTGACTTTCAAAAGTGTTTTTTTAATGGGCCTAATAGAAATAATGATTTGACTTTCACTATTGACTTGAAATAATATTAATTTTCAGATTCAATGATTTATTTCATATTTTAAGGTAATATTTAGGTAACCAAAAAAAAAACATTTCTTGATTTAATTGCGATTTTTTTTCCGCTGTTTGTTGATGCCTAACAAAAGTATTAGTTTCCTGCGGTTAATTAATTAATGCTTTCATTAATGCGTTTCGCTCGCTAATTCGTTTTCGTAAAACAATTTTTTTTTACTTATTATCTAACCAACGACCCTACTGTTACTGATCGAGTACTTGGTACGTTTAAGCCATAAAGAAAAGAAATCTTGCATATTACATTAGATATTCTTCTCCACATTAGACACACTTCACAATCTGAGCTGAAATAATAATAAATAATTCTCACCCCAGCTTCGTATAGTAAGTGTTATTTTATTACGAGAGGAATCTAAATTGTCTCTAAATGATTCGCAGGGGTCTTTTATTGAGGGTTATTTAGACGATTTTAAATGAGGTCCTAGACTTTCCTTTCTTATCTTAATCACAAAAAAATCCAATTAAATTGCGTATTAAAACGATTTGTGTTCTTGTCAACGTTTTATACTTTTTAATAACCAATCTAGCTTCGTCGCTTAGGATGCTTTAGAAAAATATACACATTACGTATTCATTAGAGAAGTAACGCAAAACGAGCAGACTGTAGGAAAAAAGAGAAATCTATTTAGAATAGAAGGTTGTACTTAAGGAAATGAGTGTGTTGGCCTAGTGGCTTCAGTGTACGACTCTCATCCCTGAACTCGTAAGTTCGATCCCCGGCTGTGCATTGACATTCGCTCGAAGGAAAACTTCGTGAGGAAACCGGCTTGCCTTCGACCCAAAATGACGACGGCGTGTCACAGGAGGCTGATCACCTACTTGCCTATAGATTAACAAATGACCGTGAAACAGATACAGATATCTGAGGCTCAGACCTGATAACGCATTTTTACTTAAGGAAATGATTTGTTTAAATAATACTTCTTAGTTACTTCTTCACAGCGTAGTCAGAGAGATCCTAACGGTATTCAGGTCGAGACCTTTGTAGTCAAAATTCATTCAAATATTCTTGACACAAAGTGGTGTGCAGTGTTAAGTCACGACTCTGAAAGTTATGCTATTGTTTGAGTTATATAAGTGAGTGAGAGTACACGTCATATCCGTACTATAAAAATAAGACGAAAAACAAATTGATAGATGCTTTACATTATGCCCTAAAACAGGCCATGGGCAGGGCATCTATCAAGATACACAGATAAAAGGTGGACTTTAAAGACAACTGTATGGAAAGGCCCAATGGGAAGAAGAAGAGGGCGCTCTAAAAAGGTGGATAGAAGAAATATAAGCGGTAGCCGGAAGCGAATAGTTTCTGCCGATTCAAATTCAATGATTGCAATAAATGATATTTGCATTTTATATTCCATAGTAAAGTTTTTTTTTAAAAAAGCCATAGACAAAGTTATTTGGAAAAAGCTGGAGGAGGAATTTACTCGAGAAGGGGTTCCGATCGACGGTATCTTCTGAAGTTTTTTTTTTTTATGTAATAGGAGGCAAACGGGCAGGAGGCTCACCTGATGTTAAGTGATACCGCCGCCCATGGACTATAAGTTACCTAGGATATAGCATATAAATAATGTATAAAATGTAAAAAAAATCTAAGCTATATTTTATCACCTTTTGTCTTGATTATAAATTAAACAAGCTTTAATATTTATCCGTTCTATAAGTTTTTATATGTGTACTCGCGCTACTATGTATTAAGTCGATATTGCCCGCTGTGTCAAAATAATCTAGAAGGGTGCACATTGCATCGAAGCAAACAGTACTAATTATGTGAAAATATAGGCTGAATACATTACGCCAAATTGCTAACATAAATGAGTTACATTAATAGGAATAATTTTATTTATTTCATCATGCTAATACGGTGCTAAACAGCAGGGATTAAAACATAAAGTGCCATAAATACATATAACAGTGCAATCGTCATGTACTGTAAACACAGCACGCGAATATGACCTGAATTACATTAACATAGCTAGTTTTTTCCTATAACACAATCAGATGCGATTCGCAGTTGCTATATTTGTTGATGACTAAGTATGAGGTTTCTGCGGTTTATTAATTAAAGGGTAAATTATATCGCTAGAGACGATGGTAAGCGGGGGGTATGGGATGCTACTTGTGTGGCACACGATAGGCCTGTCTCATCTCCCTCGGACAACCAAAAAAACCTGGGGCGTTACAGAATCGCAGAGCAGCCCTGCGATTCTGTAACTCACTTTTCGAACTCACACAGCGGTTTCGCATCGGCGGTCGCTCTCAAAGCTCTGAAAAGGTGGGAGCTTGTAGTTTATTGTTTATCAGAATGCCAAATCATAAAATGACTGCTTCACGACTGCTTTGAGAGCGACCGCCGATGCGAAAACCGCTGTGTGGGTTCGAAAAGTGAGTTACAGAATCGCAGGGCTGGCGGGAAATAATAAACGACTTTCTTTCTGTGTTCGCCTTTAACATTCGCTGGATCGGTGAGGGAAAATACCGTGAGGAAACCAGCTTTCCCTAGATCCTAAAGGTCGACGGTGTGTGTCCGACGCAGTAGGCTGATCATCTACTCGTCTATTAGATCGATCATGAAACAGATAAAGAAATCTGAGACCAATTTTTTATCTCCTAACGTTCTAGCTTACAACTTGATGTTTAAAAATATTAAGAATGTTTTAAATAGAAATTAAGATACGTTTACTTGACTTTTGATTTCATTTATTTTTTGCTTCTCTCTGTGTTACATTTGCTCTTTTTACAATGCTTAGAAGAGATCGCTTATGTGTATTGTTTTAAACAGAAATAAACTACAGTGTAAACTCTTTATAACGAATTAAAAGGGAACTAGTATTTTAATTGTTATCGAGAAATTTCGTTATTGGGAGGGAGGAATTATGTATGGGTATCGGGTTAAACTAAATAAATTTAACTAATTTTTACGTTATAGACAGTTTGTTAAAACGAATAACGTTATAAAGCGGTAACACTGTATATGTGCACACCCGGGATCAGACTCATACGCCTACTAAATCTGCTCTGAATGAGTTCCATTAGGGTTTAACATTCATCTATTTGTTTAAAAAACACAATATTTTAACCGAGCTGGTTTCATTGTTTAAATTAAGAAGCAATTTCTGCTTGACAAACTTTATACCATAGAAATTTCGAAGCATAGACAAAATAGAGTCCTATCAAGACGCACCTATCGAATTTTGCTGAAGCATAGTTACTAGTTAGCTAACCGTGAAACATACAGTGCAATTTCGACTGGATTGCTATTAGTTTAGAAGCTATAAAATCAATTTACTGCAACGTTGTTTACGAAACTTCTGATAGAGGTTTGCAGTTATTTAAAGCGGACAAGTTGCTAAGTAAGTTTGGAACAGTTTTATCGGCGAATTGCAACTTATTGAAATTTTAAGTGTTAAGAATTGCTATCCATTATTCTTAGTGGAATAATGTTTTGTTTGAATGATAAATGCTTGATATGCGTAATTTAGGAATCATCTATTTGTTGTGTTAATTATGAATAGTAAGTTTGTAATAAATCACTATTCAGAATTAACTATTCCATTTCATTATGAAATTCCAAGTAAAAACATAAGCAATTCTTTTCTATCCTAAAATGTAATTATAAATAATTATTTTCTATAGTATTATCTTAATTTGAAAATATTAGTCCAGTGTTACTTCTTATTGTGTAATTACACAAAGGTACAACTGAATAATTTTTAATACGAGTACGCTAAATGACAGTGCAGTTGTAGCGAGACTCTGACACACCTTACACGTATATTATTGTTAAGTCTATAAACTATCTAATTGTCGTTTCGGTTTAAAAATTATTTTGTATTATAATTAAGTACTTTGTAACATAACCGATCTCTTCTAGGAAATTCTCTACTTGAAACAGAGAAAAGCAAAAAATATTATATAAAAATAAATAATCTTTCACTATTTCATTTTAGTGTTTGGATTTTTGTAACATTTATATTTCTTTACATGAGTATTCGAAGGTGTATATCAAAACAAATGAAGTGTAAAACCCGGGTCTCATCCGGACGATATCGGGCTCAACAACGCGCCGCCGTCCGGCAATTTGTCCGGATTAAGAATTTACGATGTATCCCGCTCCGGATAAAAAGTAAACCCAAATTGGGTTCTTTATTATTATTTTCTGGTGATTTGCACTCGTGTTTATATAGATTACTTTTTGGACAAAGATTTCAGTGGGTGTCTGTGTCAAACGACATTTTTTCTTTACGTACATTTTTGACTATTCCTTTGTTTTTGAGACGCCAAACTTGAATTAAAAAGTATATCTAGTGTTTTTACTATATTACCTACTAACGAAATTTTACAGGGAGATTTTGAGATCTATAGTATGATTAGATATAGTATGATTGTTTCATTATTACTCAATTCACGTAAATTGTAATGATGTCATACTTTGCTAATAAGTGTAATTTAGAATGAAAATTAAAAATTTCAAGGTAGTTATGCTAAAGGTTCTCAAATGTAATTCGATATAGAGACTGGCGATATGAAATTCGTACCAAAACATGTATACAAAAATGTCAAATACCGGGGTATGCCCACAGACTGCTGCAATAATTTGCCTTGCATGAAGCGAAAAAAAGCATATCTTTCCTATTTTTTAAATTTAGAATATCGTTAAAAGCAATAGATTTTAATCTCACTTCCGGAAGGTCATTCCTAGCCGGCAAGAGAAGGAAAAGGTTACTGTATGTAAGTGTTTTGCTACCTCCAATATCAATATATCTTCTACCGTTTGGTTCCAATTACTATCCTCTCATTTGTCTTGAACAATCCCCATTTATCCCCAATTACAGTTGTAATTCGTCCGTCACATTCTGTCCCTCGGTATCTCCAGGGAGATCAAGACAAAGCGACAATTTCCTGAATATTCCCAGATTTCAGGCAAATTATTTGATGCCGTTCTAGGAGATACTTACACAACTTGTAAGTCACCTAGTTCCATCTACAATGTTTATATCTAAATATACTACTAATTGCACTATTATAACTAAGGTACTCTCTCGTCTCTTTCTACCGAATAGTATTTTCCCTGTGACAAAAAGAGATACATACTATGTATCTTCACTTCAAAAAGTAATTTGAACCGGTGCAAGTAGACTGAATATTTTAACAATGGGCCTATTTACAACAATCTAACTGGAAAATGAATAAATGTTTTTTATCACAGTCACATAACCACGAAATACATATACAAATAGATAAACGCTAAAGGGATAAGTTTATTAGTATGCTTTAGACAACTTCCTAGATTAAGAACAGCCAGCCATGGGCAGGTGTTACGTCGTATTAATAAATAAACTTAAAACTTCTTATCTTCTACTAATATTTTACCACACAAGTACGAATATATAAGCTTCTTAATAATTGATTAAGTTAATTAAAGGCGACCGTAATACTTACAAGTGTTGTTATTGTTCCTATGATATGATTCCTATTAAACTTTGAATAATACTTCTTATACAAATAAATGCGAGTATTTTTGGTACTTACGTTTCACGTTAGTACTTGCATAGTCTATGAAAATATTGAATTATTTTAATAGGGAACATAAAATATGCATTTAAGCAATTAAATCGTTGAACTAACTAGACACTAACAATTTGCAATTTCGAATTCGAAATTCAAAAGCATTCAATAATTAGAACCCTCTAGCAAATTAGTAAGGAACCGAAAATAGATCTCAGAGAGCGCAATAAAACGTGCGGTTAACTTTTTGTCCGGATGTTAGCGGTGACTGATCGCATCTGCTTCTATTTGCGTCTTATATTTGCAGTGCACGGATTGCTTAACAATCGGATTCATTAAAATGAATACGTAAAAATTATTTAAAAAAAGTACGTGTGTACAAAGTACACATGTCAGAAGTGAAACTTCTTTGGCAAACTAATTTTTCAACCTTTTTGAAACTCTTGTTCATATTTATACAAATCTAAAACTTTCCGAAACTTAGAAGGAGGCAAAAAGATATGTTAGGAATTTAATTGTCATTACAAAATTAAAAGTGTCAAAATTAATACAAAAAATAAATTTAATTTTTTAAATTTATTTCTTCGATAATAAAAACACGTGGCATTTTAATTTACAAATCGTCATTTGAGATTTCAATAAATTATTTTGCATAAAATATAAAATACTAAATATTTCATAAATTTTCTTTACAAAATTTTAATTTAAAAAATATAATTTCTATATCACTCTATGTCAATCGGTCTCAATCGCTCTCTCCCTTTTCTTCGACAAAAAACGTCCGTCAAATTTTTACTCTCATGCGCTTAAAGAAGTTTCACTTCAAAAATTTTATACAATTGAGTTGGAACTTATTCTTCTCTCTTCTTCTTCTTCTTAGATGTTACGACAGCCCTTACAACGTCGCTACGTCGTATTTGCTTTATATTATATTTGTTTAGTAATAAATGCGACGCGTGCCTATTTTTCATCTACGGGTACAGAATTATTGTCGCTACGGGTACTTATTATTCGTAATGTCTTAATTTCAAATTATATACGCTTATAATCCACCCCTTAAACATAAAATTAAAGCCCCTTTAACGGTAATGTCTTGATAATAAAGTTATATCCCAAATACGGAATTAATGGGGACTGTATTTAATAAAAATCCTAGCACTATTACCGTCTATGTCACGGAATAATATCTTCTAACACTAGGTAATAAGGACGACAGTTCTATAAATTCTTTGTCAAAACGTCTCATATGCATTTAGCCAAATAGCGTCACAAATTGGAAATCTTATTGACAGTAAAAGGGTTTTTATGGCGATGTGATAAAGGCCATTATTGCACACGTAATGTTTGTGATGTTATGATTTAGGGTTAGGTTTTTGGATACGAAACAATGCATTTTTGTTATTTTAGTGATTTGTTAAAGACAATACTCAAATTGTGTGTGCCAGGGCTTTGCAAAGTTATCAGCGATAGACCTTCTTACATTATTAGTATAAACAGAATTCAAAATAGTGTCAATGGTTTTTAGCTTATAAAGTACAACACTTGTTATATTTTTTATTAGTTCTCAGACTTAACTTGTAATTATTATAAGAGTAATTATTATATATAGCGGAAAGAATTTACTTGTAAATCCAAACCATTATCTAATCCACACGAACACACACCAAAGAAAAAAAACTGTCCAGCCCTTTAGAAGGAGTTTAATGACAAACATACGCATAAAAGATTTAAACATACATATATGAAGATTATCCACTTTATCCTTCATGGTATAACTTCTTTTTGGAGGTGAAATAACTGAAATAGATACGATTAAAAAATGATTCGAATTTTAATTCACATGTTTAATTTAGTTTTATTTTAGTGTTTAGTTTCGTTTGGCTTTATACATTAAGTCCTTAAGGCCAACGGCGAGATTCCATTAAAAAAAAAATACGGCCATCCGTTCGATTGATCGGTCGAACCAACCCTTTAAAAAGTAGTCTCTAATGTCGAAATTAAACAGCTGATACCAACAAACTAATTTCTGACGTCAGAATTTCTAATTTATTATCTTCAAGGATTTATCTGCAGATCCTGTTTTTGTTAAATTCCAGGTCGTGCTTTCTCGTTATTGAGCGTAGTTCTCCTTCTCCCTCCACTTTGTCTGTCTTATCCTGTTTTCCTGTCTGATTTCGTTATTTCTTTCTTCTTATCTATCTCACTCCGTCATATACTCCTCTCTTAAATGTCATTTTGAGGTTTTTAACAAAGTCTAATTATCTCCTAAAACGGTTTGATGGCAACCCTAAATTAATTGTCTGTTATCAATTGAGTCAAAATGTGGGGTACTGATCAATTCAATCTATTAATAAAGTTAATGTGTATTTAGGATTCTTAGAATGGTTCAATTGCTTGTATGACAACAAAAATTAGCCAATCGTTGCATCTGTTAAATATACGAAAAATATCCATTGAAATTCTTAAAGAATTTAATGGTATATTTTACATATTTACGTACATTTCCTACTGATAGGGGTGGTAGTATCTTAAACCGAATCCAGTTGCATATGAATGCATCTTATACAGCCAACGAATTACACATTTTAACGGACCTATTTTATTTAGTGTAGTGAACTGACGACTAACGACCAGTCACTTTCCGGACGGCTTGATCCCTTGGCGTTGCGTAGAGATGTGGGGTCTCTCTGCATCTTCTACCGCATTAACCATGGTATTCAGAGGAGTTGTTCGGACTAATACCTACAGCTCAGTTTCAGAACGGACGTCAAGGAGGAATACAAAATACCATCCGTATCACCTCGACGTCGTTCCACTACTGAGTGTTTCTTAAGGCAGTTCTTACCGTGCACCTATGCGGAACCAGATGCACACTGAAGTGTTTCCAAACCAATTCGACTTAGAGACTTTAAGAAAAGAGCCTACCAATTCTTAAAAAGCCGGCAATGCACTTGCGAGCTTTATGGCAATGGGAGTGTCCATGGGTGATCATTTAACATCAGATGAGCCTCCTGCCCGCTTGCCTCATAATATAAAAATAATAAAAATGTGCGTGTACTAGTGTACACACGTTAGAAGTGAAACTTCTTTATGACCTTATTTTTCGAAAAATTATCTATATGCAACTTTACAGAAATTGGTTAAATAAAGTTAAACAAAAGGCTTTTAATATCACAGACTTGAATACAAATAATACAATCATTTCATTTTACTTTATTACCACTAAGATTATTACAGAATTTCATTAATTGTAATATAATTTTTAGTAGGTATCATTGTTATCGTTAATTATTATTATACATTTTTGTTATTAATGGTTTAGAATCTCTTTGAATCAACCGTGGTAGGGACAGGAAAAAGACGCGCGTAACGGTCAAATGTGACGCGTAACCGAAACATGTGACGCGTAACGAAAAAATGTTACACTACATTTTTTTGCAACCCCGATAAAGAAATTTCACTTCAAAAAATGTTTAAATACTTTTAGCTTTTCTCTTTAATTATTATTATTATTGTTTTTGTTATATTTGTTTTTATTTCGCGTGTGAATTTTCTTATCGGATATGCATTCCTGTTAACGTAGGGTCGGAAAGCTGGACCGAATTTTATTGTATTTGATCGAAATACAAAATTTTAGATTAATAAAATTTGATGAGGGTGATCCAAAATATTTTTACTCGGGCGATCGTCACATTTTATGATTAGTCATTGTTGAGATTTACTCGGGTTATGTTAGACGCAATTTTATTTTGAATACCTTTTTGTTAATAATATTTGTTAATAGTAACATCGTATTGTCTTTGATTACATAACCTTTACACATTTAAAGAAAAAACTTTTTAACCGGATTTAAGTTATGTATTATTATAAATTTACAATTATTTAACATAAACATATTTAACATATTTAACCGAAACGTCGGATGAATTTTAAAGTATGTTCCGGTTAAAAAGTTTTTCTTTAAATAGTATTGTCCTCAATTTATAATTTTACAGTGAGTGTTTTGTGCGTTTTCGTGAACAATTGTGAGGCAAGGTATCGGTATCAGTTTAACCCCTCTTTGTTCTCAAACTAATACAATTTCTCCAAATCCTTACGACTGACAATATTGTGTGCCTTTCTTGGTCAGGACTTATTATCCTAGTATAAGATTGTGTATCGACGGCCACCGAACCGTTCTTTGTGGTACAGTATTTGTCTCCATTCCGAATAGCAGAATAAATATTGATAAATAAATATTAAAAAAAAACAATACAAAATGTTTATGGGTTTATTAACTGTCAAACTTTTAATGTTCATCCCGCTGATACGGTAAATTCTCTCCTCAAATTAAAGAAATTATGAAGAAGATTTTTTAAGGTTTCGAATCGACAAGATAAATCCACAGTATTCGGTAAATGGCGTATTTTAGATTCCAAGTTTGTAGAATAATGTAAGTAATAAAAAAGGTTTAATATGATTATTGGTTGTCAATAATTTATGCGTTAATTTCAGCTAATCTGTAACGACATTGTTTTTTTTTTTGGACAATTCACACCAATTGACCTAGTCCCATGCTAAGCTGGTGAAGTTTGTGTTATGGATACTAGGCAACGGATATACATACATATTATAAATAGATAGACATATAAATACATATTTAAACACCCAAGACCTAAGCACAACACCAAATGCTCATCACATCGATGTTTGTCTCAGCCGGGGATCGAACCTGGGACCCATGGATTCGCAGTCAGCGTTACTAACCACTAGACCAATGAGCCGCCAACATTGACAGTTAGGCGGGATGAAGTTCGCCGAGTCAGCGAGTACATAAATAAAAATCAGGTTTGTCAAAAATGAATTGACTATGCCATACGAGAGTCATACTTTGAGCTTAGTTTTGACACTAAACTAGAATCAGAGATAATTTTTGTATTATATTTTGTATATAGGGTTTCTTGGCGTCATCATAGATTGGACCGTTATATTTAAGGAACATTATAACATTGTTTAGAGTATTTTAATTATATTTACTCACAATAACTTATTATTGTTTTATGATATGTAATTTAAATAAACAAAATTAAACAGCTTAGAAAAACCTTATTAATTTTTTTGTATTTAAGCTGTGTACGTTTGTCGGGTCCGCTAGTATAGAAATATTATTGTATCAATACAATTTCCTATCGAAATAAAACTAATTGATTTAACAATGGTTATTTGTAACTAAGTTAGTTCAGTTCTAACGAGTGACTGGGTCTAACGAGCTCCAAGCGATTGTTATTGCGCAGTTCGCTGCAGCGGGACCAAGCGAAAACTCGACAATTGTATTTTGAACGAATTTTCACGTTATATAATTTTTATTTTTAGTTTAAACGGAAATAACGCTTTTATTTTGTTGTTGACTTGGAATGACATATTTCTGCGTGTCTTTTATTTTAACAGTTGATCACATAATTTATCAAACAACGAATTTCGTGAATTTTTGTCCCTTTATAAACAAATGTTTATATTACGCGTTGCGACACTCAACCCCCGTGTGTTCGAATCACGGCCGTGTAATTTTTCTTGTGCTCTCATACAACTCTCCTACAGCTAGGCAAAAATGATAATTGCCTTATGCGTTTTCTCCCGATAATTACTCTATTTTCTATGAAGAATAATAAATTTGGCCTTTTTACTATGAGGTAGTGCGTTCAAATATCAACACCAAAGCATGCAATGCTTGTTGAAGGTAATCGTAAAGACTTAGAAATAAATCGACTCTATACCAGTTCGAATTAGATTAAATATTTCCTAAATTAACCCATCAATGCGCCCAAAAATAAATTCAAGACGGGGGAGCAAATCTAATTAAAATTGAAGCTTCGACGTGACCGAAATATAATCGTTGATAGATGAGTGTGGGGTGACATTGTCGACAGGCCTTTATCGATTTTGTGTAATTAACTGTTCATTCTTTGGCCTACAGTGTTTAGTAATGTGACAATCATTATATTATATGGTTTAATGTCATACAATTTTCTAGTTTTACTTTAATAATATTTTGTTTATTATCTGTGAAACAATTTACGAAGACTTCTATGATTATAATTTGTGTTTCTTTTTATATATGTCACTGTAATATGTCTGTTATCAATATTATTAAATAGATGAACAGGTTTTATTATCAATATTATTAAGAGATTTATATTCATTTTTATTTTGTAACGAATCAATTAAAAGCGAAGAGACATTGTTGAGGAAGACTGGTTGTATTCAATAGACTTCTTGGGTTAAATCAAGAATCGTACTGTTGTGAAAATGAAGTTATACAGAAGTGGCGGATCTAATAACTTTTACATAACTTTACACACACACATATAGCCTGCGATTCACACTCGTATGTATTACCATAAAAGTACGGAAAAGTTGGGTACAAGTAATTTGTTTTTAGTTAAAAGCGACACATTGTATATAAATCTGGTTGCTAAAAATAAACAATTTTGAATTAGAATTTTTACATCATCCCTAAGATTTGGGACTAAATTTATTCTGTCGCGGCTGGATATTGTTTTAATACGTAATAGTTAGACATGGTATAGCGGAATGTAGATATTGTTGTCTTCTATAAAGCTGTAGCACATAAGTTTCCGCGGTATATGCGATAATCCGTCCAAAATTTTTGGCGACCATACAATGCTCACAAACGAAAAATCTAATCATTCTTCTTTATAATATTAGTGTAGGTACCCTCTTCTCGATTCGGGCTGGTGACCAGTTACCGCACATCTTCTAAAGTCCTATTAAACGCACCAAACCAAGAAAAAGCGCGTTATATAACGTGATATGGGATAAAATGGTCGACAGCCACAGAACATTATCGCCATCTATGTTCTGCAGTGCATTTGACACAAGCCAAACTATAAGCCTGGGAAACACCACAGCTTATAAAGTATGGAAGTATCGTGCCGTTTTGTATAGAAATCAAGATTTTTTAAATAACATACTTTATGTAATACGCTTTATTGAAGTAATATAAATAGTCCGAATAATTACAGATATTTGTTTGTTGCTCTTATCATTTTAGCAGATGCGTTAATTTACCCTTTTTTTCTATTCGATATATATCATAATTATCGTTCGTAAGGAGTAAACTCCAATCGTGCGTCGTAGCTGACACACACACCCTTTTTTTTTATTTTGTTATATATTTATGTACGGAAACGCTCGTTCATGCATTTAACCTTACCAATATTTTTTAAAACAGACCCAATCAAGGAAACAAATAGTATTGATGCTTATCTGTAACCACATGAAGTGGAAAACTAATAATAGGAACTTAGTTTCAAAATGTTATAGCTCTGACGTTTTAAAACACATTAACGGAATTAATTCGTAATATACCCAAGCCACGCATACTTAAAAGAAGGTTCTAGAGATTAATCCAAAGCATAATTTATTTTCTACAACATGTATTGTTGATGAGAACAACCCCTTATACAGTACATCAGTAGTATCAGTATTCATAAAGCCGCAAAGTGATTCCGCTTCAAATAACCTTTGAGAGCTCATCTCACAGTACAGAAAGAGATGTAAAGTTTCATTACAATCCATGACGTGATATGCTGCTGTTTTAAATTACGAATATCAATGTTTGTATGATTTTTAATCAACAGCAAAGTTATCACTCTTATCTGTGATACTTGGAACTGTATAACACTAACAATAACATAAAACATAACGATTCAGGGTTTAAGAGATGAGAAGATGACAAGGTATCGTCAAGAGTGGGGCGGGAAGGTAAGAATGGGGGTGTCTAGACGAGCACGTTCTCGGGATTGGCAAACGGATATAATTTTTTAAAAATTTAATAACGAAAATAAACTTGTCAGAAATTAACATACAATTTATTTACGATTTCTAGTGCGCTATATCTCGTATGTCTATGTATATTTGAAGAATTACCCCCACTCCTCCTGGCGTTGAAAGATTATAACCACCTGAAAGTCTTCTAGTAATCAGGGAATATAAAAAAAATCAACAAACCCCTTTTTTGCTTAAAATATTTCAATTAAACGAACTATGTTAAAAAAATGCATGTGATACTTATTCTTTTTCAAAGAATGTTATACCTATGTACGTTGCTTAATTAATGTATTATTTAGATAAAATGAAGTTATGAGTGTCGCATGAGTGAATAAATGTTCTATTAACGCAAAAACAATCGAACTACGAGTATTACAACGGATGAAGCAAGACAAAAAACGAATAATGAAAATATTTCTTAACCGATAAAATCAACTGAGCTCATTAAGGTTACCCTTACATCAGCATCTTAGAGAGGAACTTAAGTATCGGATCACTTTAAATATCCGTCTTCCCCACTTGAGCACGCCACGAAGAAAGTATAGCCAAAGATATCGAGGATAAAGTGAATAAAATGTTTTTTTAGTTCCACACAAATATTTGTAATAGACGTTTTGATTCAAAAGCTTTTAGGGAATCTAAAGGGGTAAAACAGAATAATAAAGACAAGGAGCAGACAGCTGTTTGATTAATTATAGGCAAGTAGATGTTTAGCATTCTGTGGTTGATGTGTACACCGTAGTGTCAATTGTCAAAAGTCAATAATCTTCATATTCTGTGTTATTTGCTACGGCAATGATTTATTTATGTTATAATTTTTTTATTGACAGTATATACAGAAACTCACGCAGTAGCACTACTAATGTCTGTATAAAATGTAATTTATAAATGTAACAAAAGCACTCTAAACGTCGAATTCTAGATGTGTAATTTTTTTAAATTAGTTTCTCTAACTCTTAATTGATTCTTAATTTACATTACTCCGCCAATATATTTCATCGCCAAGTTTTGAGTCATACAAATTGTTTGTAAGGCACAGCAGCCATAAATATTTTAGCAATTTAATAACAAGGATTAGGATCATTTAAATAAGCTCCAAATTTATAAAAAGCTTTATTGATTAATTTACTTTTAAGAGTTTTGAATTTATTCAGTGATAATTTTCCCATTTCGCTTGGGAGTTTCTGTGCACAAATATACAATTTAACATAACGATCTAGCCTAACTTAAGACTTATAAATAATTTATAACTAAAAATGATATTTTACATAAGACAGTGTCCAATACCACTCCTTACAGTTAAGGAGAAGACACTGTTTAGCACTTTACACTAACGTGCACGTACACGTACACGTGCACGTAGTCACGGTAGGTATGTAGAAAAGTAATAACTCACGTTAGTATCCGTTAGAGAAAATTTGTAACTATCAAAATTGTATTTGCGTAAAACAAATACAATTTTGATAGTTTATTAAATTTCAGTATATGTGGCATACATTGTTAGTTATCAAAGGTCTTCATAGATCGGTTCACCTATTGCATACTGCCCTTTATCTCGCTTTGACCAATTACAACATTTAGAGGTACATATTTTCCTGGCACCATTTTACTTGTAGATAAAGTGCTTTTTATACTTTACGATCTTTTTAAATTATTTCTCATTTCCTTATCATATATAATTTTATATAATTAAATTCAGGTATAACATTAATTAAGTAAAGGTTTCATCCAAATGCGACACCTGCTTAAATTTACTGCTAAAGCACGTACAAAGTCCACCCAGTGCACCCATGAGCAAAATTTAAAACCACGGAGGTACCTATTAGAAAATAAAGTCAATAAGTAATCAATATTATAAGTAATGAAATAGATTTTTAAAAAAAAATGTGTGTTATTTTTTAAACAAACATTTTGGTAATAAATAAGATAGAAAATCGATTTATATTTAATGGCATTTGCTATATTTTTTAGCAATTTATTACTAAAGTAAGTGCAAGGAGCAAACAAGACAGTTATAAATGGTTGTTGGTGTTTACATCGGCGACCTAATGGCGCAGATGTTTTGAGAAATGTTCTGTTGTGCGCTGCGCTAATGTTATTATTGTTAATTCAATCTCTGCAGTATAATTGTTTTACACGTTTTTAACATTAACGTTTAGTAATATTTGTATTTAAAATGTCTGATCATATAATCAATTTTGATTCGGCATATGATTCAGGTACGAAATAGAACAGAAAAAAACTTGTCTGTGATAAAACCTTCAGTTTTGGCTGGAGAATCTTTTCGAACGGATAGTTCAGCAACTTAAAATAATAAATAAAATTGAGCTTTGCCGTGTGCGGCGACACGAAGTGGTTCGGCGTCCCTTGGAATATAGTTCCAGAAGATTGAAGTGATATATTATGTCTATAATAAATTAATATAATATGTAAATTGATAAAAAAATTATAATAATAAACGACTCAAACATAAGCGAGTCTTTCCTTCAACTTTGATTTTGTTCATTTTGGAGTAGAGACTCTTGGGCCATGGGGTTTAAGTGCACAAGCGCGCAAAAGATTTAAGTTGGCGCTTGGTATACAGTACCGGTAACTTCAGAGCTGGTGCTTTCCTCGCTCAACGAATAAGTGACAACACAGCGAGGAAGTTCTGCCAGCGTTAAAGGTACAATCCCACAGGGGCCAAACTTTATAAGTTTGTTTTAATTTTCATATTAATTTTGTTATTACTGTATATTTGATTGTTAAACGATTAACAAATAAAAATAATCAATATTGTGTATAAGTTTCATACTATGTGGAACAACTGCTTTCCTTGATAACAACAATGATATCTATAAAAGAGAAATAGCTCTAATCAAATTCAAGAGATCGCCAAGTAAATCTTGATTAAGTACTTATTCAAAAAGTGATTCAAAGTTGTAACTATAGCTCTAAAAACTAAAGAAAAAACCGTTTGGCACAAATCCAGAGTATTAGTTACGACGAACGACGATCTCCAATTATCGTCTTAAGTTAGGTACACGACTCTTTACTTTCTTCAGGCAAATTTAGTTAGCGAAGAGAAGGTTCGTTAGCCGCGTCACCGCTAGACTGCCATCTATTAGTTATTAATAGATTAATAATTACAATTCCAACATGGGCTTATGTAGACTAATTAAGGATTTATAGAAATCATATACAGTGAAAACTCTTTATAACGAATTTCAAGGAATCAAACATTTTAACTCGTTATATAGAGGGAAGAGAAAAAACAACGAAATTTAATCAAATAACAATAATTTCTAATTTTATTACAATAGGTTAATTATTCTAAACACATATAATACATAACGCTTTTCTTGTACTGGCCATCTCGACAGTCTCAACGTTTTTTACGACTGATTTGATTATGACGTTCTTATAAAGCTACCAATATAATCAGTAAAATTACTAAAAAAAATTTGACTATAGTAAGGAAGTACGGATATAAATTCAATGGAGGCAGCGCGTGGTTTCGTGAATATGAAAGACGTTTTCGATTTAAATCGAAAAATTGAATTCGCATGAAAGTTCAAGCCGATAATATAATTAAAAAACCTTTTTTTTATATATATTTCCTTGAGCTAATTCCCCGACTATATTGTCGGCGGAGGTATAAAGTAGCTTATGTACCTATATGAATAACTTAAGTAAATAGCATTGGTAACTAAAATGATTAAGTATAACTTATTTTAAAATTTTAGAAATAATTGAATAATTATTTTGACATATTTTTTAAATGATTAATTCTAATAGTTTAGCGCTTCGACGCTATGTGTGTCTTTGCCTCAGATTGCATCCGTTTCTCGGATTATTTAGTCAAGAATTTTAAATAAATAGTCGATGATTCACCTTTCACCAAAACAATATCTTCAGTGTATATTGAAATTAAGAATTAACATTTATTCGCGATCATTACAACTAGATAATTGATGTAAAAGATTTTCAACCTAAAGCTGATTGAATTTTCTTCCTATCTAGAATGTTTTTGCAGAGCAATTTAGTTTACTTATTTTTTTAATTATTTTTCATACAAAAACTTCACAAAAGAGAGTGCGACTTTACATAAATAACAATCTAGCCCAGTGTTTCCCATTTCGTGCCATGGCCCACCTTAGCCTTCCTAAAATTCTTACGACATTGAAATATATATAATTTTTATTTTTAATATCTAAAGTAGAATTGATAAGAAATTCAAATGGTGGGTTCTAGGAAGAAATTACTTGGAAATTGTTAACGAAACATTGTAAATAGAGTGTAAAACATATTATAACGAAAAACTGAAATTACAAATAATTATTTAAAATGTAATACATTTTTGAAACGCTCTCCTTAGCAATCAAATTGCCATCCTGTGAGGCGAGGGCCTCACGTTGGGAAGAACTGATGATCTATCCTATACAATTATTATGGGTAATAAGTAATATTATGTTGATTTAATTTTCTACAATGAATAGCTTAAACTAAGGTAATGTTCATTAACAGTCTTAGTGTTCTATAATGTTTTGACATTTTTGTGTGTCCGAGATATCACACTTGCACTTATATTTACTACACTAGGTTTTTGAAGTGAAACTTCTTTATCGGGGTTGGAAAAAATTTAGTGTAACATTTATTCGTTACGCGTCACATTTTTCGGTTACGCGACACATGTTTCGGTTACGCGTCACATTTGACCGTTACGCGCGTCTTTTTCTTGGTCCTACCACGGTTGATTTAAAGAGATTCTAAACCATTAATAACAAAAATTTATAATTTATTAAAAGCCTTTTGTTAAACTTTATCTAATTTAACTTTAATTAACCAATTTCTGTATCGATAATTTTTCGAAAAATAAGGTCATAAAGAAGTTTCACTTCTAACGTGTGTACACTTAGATTTTTTTAACTCAAAAGGTTTAGTTCTCTTTTGGCGTCTTGTTCCTTTTGTATCAAGAAGTTGGATTGACTCAGCAATCACATGGCTATGCGGCCTGTTTAAGTGCGATCATTACAACCCGATAATTAATTTAAAAAAAAAATCAACCTATAGCTGATTTAATTTCCTACCTACTATTTTTGCATAGCAATAAGTTTTAGATACATATAAAAAGATATTTAGTGTGTTATTTAGATATCAACTTTAATTTAAAAATTGTATATAAATAAACAACACGAAACGAAACGGAAGTCAGGTCGAATTAAAAACCTCTTCTCTATTAAAGTTTTAATCGACCACTTAACAATAAATCTATATAAAAAGATACATGAATAATTTGTACGTGATAACACTAACATAAAATTTACTTATCTTCTGCAATATAAAGAAGTAGAATAACAATAAAAAAAATGTAAGTGTTAATACGAAATTCTAATTAAATAAAAATAAATGTTCGATTCTTCGATTTAATAAAATTTCATAATCAGTCAAACCGTTTCAGAAGGATTAAGTTGAATTCGCTGATACGAGAACTTTATACATAGTAATATAAGTATAGTACTCAAACTCAGTACACACAGCACAATTAAGGTATTAACTGTATTAATATTTGAATTTGTGCTTACTTAAGACAACTTAAGACGCTAATAATATTCCAGAAGTGTCTTTGTTTGCGATTTAATATTATTCGTCTTGTTTAATGTCTCGGCTGTGACAAGTAAGCGTGAAGCACACGAAACGTATTTATAATTTTATATTATTTTTAATATCCCTTTTTATTTTTGAAGATAATTTAATTTTGATATCAAATATAAGGGGACATGGACACTGAAAGCCAGAGGGCTCGTCAGTGCGTTGCCGGACTTTTAAGAATAAATTAATATTCGCTCCATAGGAGATTATTCTTAATATGGATAATCTGGATCAACTTAGAATAAATACTAAAATACTTCTTAAGTCTTTAGTTTAGTTTTGTAATATAAGAATTTTGTAGCTTAAGGTCTCGTATGTAGGTTTTCTTTGTCTAAATAACCTGCATCATGAACACACCCACATTCAAACCCTCACGGACTTATACACAATCACACAACACAGTCGACTTAGGTATTACTTAGTTAAATGCATTTAATATTTTTTATTGACTTTTTCCTTTTGTAAATGTTTGAGTAGTGTTGGCCTAGTGGCTTCAGCGTGCGACTCTCATACCTGAGGTCGTAGCTTCGATCCCCGTCTGTGCACCAGTGGACTTTCTTTCTATGTGCGCATTTAACATTTTCTCGAACGGTGAAGGAAAACATCGTGAGGAAACCGACCCAAAAAGTCGACGGCGTCTGACAGTCACTGGAGACTGAAGACTGAGTTTTTTGTTATATATACATAACTTATATTAGCTGTATAATTACGAAATAAATAAATATGTATAAATCCATTTGTCACTATTCCATAATGAACCAACTCGCAGCCACTACGCTCTTTTATCTTTATCTCAAAGAAAACGCGGTTAATATACCTCATTTTACGCAAAATGCGCAAACTCTCCCTTTAAGAGGCCTCACAATTGACACCCTCTTTAATAATTTTTCTACATACTCCGTATTTGCATTTTCTCACCTGGCGTCTAGTGAATGCCGTTTTATATTACTGCAGAGATAAAAGCATGATTAATATAGTTGTCGAACTTATAGTCTAGGTTTAAAATGCTTGTATGCTAGCACCAATTTTACTATAGTTTTGTCAAGTATTTCTATACGCCTATACGATAATTTTAGTTGACAGTTTTCTTTAGTATTATTCTCGCTAAGTCCCTATGAATATTTGTAATTAGAAAATGTGTAAAATCGTTAAAACAAAATTACCAATTTTATTTAAAAAAAATCGGTTATCTGTAAAGTCGGTTTACTGACGATAGTTGAACGTGACAATGGTTGCATTTTTCAAAACAAAATTTTAATGTTATTTGTTTGATAGATATTTTGTATGGATATAAAGCAGGAAGTAAATGGAAATCACAATTGAATTGATCAAGTTACATTTATTTGTACGCATAAATACAGTTCTGTCAATTTTTGAACGAACGAACGCTGCCGAACGCGGAGGCCGATTGACCCTCTTTGTCGCTCGTTCCGCGCTCTCACTTGCACTTCAAGCCTTAAATGGAACGCCTCAGAGCGAGGTAACGCCGCATGCGTCAAGAGCGAGGTAACACCGCATGCGTCATGTTTTTTCGTGCGTGCAGCCGGCTTTATCGAATTATAAGACGTCACGTCCAAAAAATAAAAATGTACATGGCTACTTTATTTACCATTTGTTTTTGGATTTATTACATTCAATTCACAGAATATATATACAATAGTCTTCAAATAAAAGTATTATTTTCAGGAGCGCAATCATATTTCTATCTATATGGTAAAAAATGGTAAAATTGCTTCATACAAATGCGAGATTCGTAAAAACGTATTGCGTTTTTCGCGTTCGTGTATAATATTCGGCAAATCATCACTTAGCATTAGCGCTTTGGAGTGGTGGCCGTCAGTAATACTAATTAGATTTGTTACTTGATCAGACGATGTCTTGACATGTAGCATTTGTTTCTTGTCCATAATGGTGTCTATTTTCCAAGTGGCGTTAATATTCATTTATATTTCAGCACTTAAGTAACTATTTGTTACATTTACGGGCGTTTATATCTTTAATTTGGACCATTTTGGGCATTCTAAACTTACCGAAGTTTATAAAAACGCATAATTTCCGAGAATTGAATAAAATTTTTTGGTGAATTCGTTACAAGCAAATCTATCCTTCATATAATTTATATTTTAACAGATTGTTAAACAAAATATACGAAACAACGTACTTATACCTATAGATAAAAAAGTTTAACTACAACTTAATATTTGAAAGAGAAAAAAATTGTTACAACTCCTAAATAAAGTCAAAGTCCACCCGCGCCATAAAATATTTCCATATTTATTATAATATTAGTATAGATTGTCTTAAGATATTCCCATATGTGTAATGAACTTTAGTTCAACATCAAAACATGAAAGTCACGAAATCAGTTCAAAGTAACATCCGTTCGTTACGGGTCACTTGTTTCTATGAATCGCATCTGTCACGGTTCACCGCACACAATACTCATGAATTAACCATGACTTATTAAAGATACTCCGCAATAGTTTTATGACTGATTGCGCGTAGTGGTAAAGACACAAGATTATGTTATTCGAAAATTAATTTGCCACCAACTTCACTACCTATTAATTTAAAAAAAAGCAAAAAAAATATAATTTTAAATTAAAAAGATCGCTGTATAACATAAATCAAACAATTATAAACAATAAATTATACTTAATAAAAATTATCGTCGATTGCGCGATGTTTGAATGGAATTTAATTGTTATAATAGTAAATATAACGTTACGTATACCGTAACCTTTAATAACCAAAAATGATGGTCAGCCTCCCGAATGTTTTAATTTGAATTACAGCTAAAATAATGAAATCAAAAAAAGGTTTTGTTTCTCGTTATATTGTTTAACAAGATTAATATGATTATAATAATAAACTAAGCCAAATGTGAATCTGATACAAATTGTTCTCAAATACATCTATTATGAATAAACTTACTGTGTTCTATGCTTCCTAAATTATTTTTCATGAATTTTTTTATCTTTGCAGATATAGTGGCGCAGTGTTAGTGAGGCATGTGAGGTGGATAAAGTAAATATGGTGACAAGATGAAGTTGTGGAAAAGCCTCAAAATTTCCATAGGCAAGACTGACTCGAAAGGGTACCCACACGAACTGCCTCAGTGGGGCGGCCAGGGTTATGAGTTGGATGGTAAGTGCATTCAAATGTATGAATTAATCATTTCCTAATCCTTAGCTAAATCCTTTCTTTATAATCTTAGACTTACTTGAAATAAAAGTCTTTCTCACGCTTACAGTGTTATTACTAAAAAAAATAGGCCGGCAACGTACTCGCGAGCCTTCTGGCATTGAGAGTATTCATGGGCGGCGGTATTACTTACACCCTTCTGTCCGTTTGCCCTATAAAAAAATACTAACAACAACTATTAGGCTCTTACTGAGGTTTAAGTTTTTACTTGGATTTAGTTAATTTTTCCTTGCTTGTATGTAAATTGTATTCTATTATTCTAATGTAATTTAAGTGTGTGTGTGTAAAATTTGTAAAGTTATATTTTCTTGTAGGTTTAAGCATGCATATTGTTTTAGAAGTTATAAATAAATATTATTCTGTTTGAATCGTGAATTAAATAATAAAGTCTTCATGAATGCAACTGACAGTACAATCAGCCATTTCAAATTAGTATGCAATTTCACATGAACATGTAATTGTTTACAATAACAGTAATTCAAGTTACACTTTACAATTTTCTTTTAAAAAGTATTGAAGCACCGCGTTTAAAAACTTTAAAACCATTATAAGGCAGTCGTCTTTTACTGCTTGTAATTTATCAGCAATATAGAAATAATTTTTTTTTAAGAAAAGCATTTTCTCCCATTTACTCGAATGCATGTAACAAATATTAGTTGTGGATGCTTTGAAATATTCACACAAAAATTTCATAATATTGTATTTCTTAAACAAAGTCGTATATTTTATACAGAGGTTACTAATTCAATCTGTGTGCATACAGCACGAAAGAACTATAAAAAATAAGATAAACCTCCTGATAAATATATTTATAAAAATATAACAAACCAAGAAAACAATATTACTACTTGATACAGCATATAAACAACATGAATTTATTATAGAGTTAACGAATCTCGGATTTCCGTTGAAAAGATCAGCTTTGAATTAAGAAAATCTAATGCAAATGGAAATTTCGCGTCGTTCCGAGAGTTGTCTTAATAAATTACAAACACTTGTAGAAAATGGTTTTAAATAAAGAGCCCGAGCGAGGAGGTTGCGAATAGCGGACATTCTTAGGTGCTTTACAAGGACTCGGCCGAATTTACGTAAGACGTATGGGACGCCCCAGAATGCGAAATCAATGGCGTTTGACCAACCATACCATCCATCTTTGGTCTACCGACACTTGTTTAATTGAAGATTTGATTGACAGATAACAATTCAATAATGTGATTTGACCGTGTTGAAATGTTACATGAAAAAGCTGATTTGATTACAATAAACATATGTTTATTAAATTACCATGAATTTCTTATCATTATCACTATGATATTATTTATAGAAATTTTGTGACTACTTTTTTCTGTTAAATAATTTTTAACATTATCAATCTAATTGCACTATTTTAATTAAAGTATTCATTCATGTCTTTTAATTACAGCTAAAAGACGATTTGACAAAAATATCCGAAAGAGTACAAATTGTAATTATATTAGTTCATGAATACATTTTTTGTTTTAAATAACTTTTACAATTCCAAATTCACATTTGGAGAATATCGCACAGAAAAATTCAGTTTTAAAATGCATTTTATATTCCCTGTGTTATCTCAACTCTTATTGCTTTCGGGACTACGTTGAACAACACTTCGGCCCTGTTTAGAAGTCCGTCTATAAAATAGAATACGCTGGTATTGTTACGTAAAATAAGCTTAAAATTCTCGTGAATTTTTAAAATTAACATTCGTTTTTTCACTCTGACAACTTCCAACTTATAAATCTGTAGCTTCCATGGTTTATTTGCTCCGAGTTCTTTGAAAAGTAAGTTCTGTTTTGAATTGTCAGAAAGTTAATATTATTTTATTTTTAAAAGATTTAAGTCAGAAAAAAGTCGGGTTGTCTCTCTCCCTAAAATATGGCGAGGGGACCGATGGCTGGCCATCCGCCATTTAAGATGTCATGCGGAACATGCTGTAATGGTTGCAGCTCCTTACTAACGTTATGTAAAAAAAACATGGCGATTAAAAGAGTGGCGGAGAGTTTATTGCCAGTTCTACTCTTCCGTTCTACGCCCTTGATTTGAGAGCTGGCACTAAATGTAAAATTAGAAGCATTAATATGTATTTCTTTACTGACAAGTCATAAGTGGACATTTTGTTACCTATATGATTAAATGATTTTTGAATTGAATTTGAATATGATTCTTTATTCTAATTCCTTTTATGGTAAAATTGTGAGGTAGTTTTTTAACCCAAATTCGACCATGTGTTCAGGCACATATGAAAGACATATGCGGATAAGAGAACTACTAAATTATCTTTCTTGTTACGAAGTCAATAGAGTCATTATAGTTTGACAGTAATCATTAATACTTAATATGGAAAAATAAATTTGATTATACAGTTAAGTAACAAATCATTTAACCATTGTTTTCAAAACAATTGACATACAATAGACACATAAAACTAATAATAAAATAATGTACATTGAAATAAATAACTAAACTTAACATAAACTAAAATATATCATTAAAAGGAGTCCCTTTAGGCAAGGTTCCGAAGATACTGGCAGCGTTCCCCCTTTGAATTGCTAGACTAATTCTTTGTCCGAGGTAGCTGCCAGATCTTCGGTCTCCTGTGATGTCGACTAACCTTTTTGAAATTTCTTTAAAAAGCCTTAAAGCGCTAGGACCCCACAGACCAAGGGTCTCGACACCGAATGGGACAAAATCATATTCTGAGCCCAGACCCCTGTATTTGCATGCTTTATTTTCAGCCGCTTCACAAGCCGCACCAGCTCTGTAGTTGGTTCCATGTAGATGGGAAGGGGCCAGCGTGTCTGAACAGGTTGCATCCCATACCAGTACCCGACCCATCTTCCATGGAATCAAACTCATACCGTCCGGTCTCTTGCCATCGTCCCTTGCAATACCACTCGGCTCAAGTAGACTTGGCACGTTGACGGTGGCAAGGGAACGGCGTATGATATCGTTAAGTGCGGCATGTCTCGAGAAGCGGCCTGCACTTTTTCTTAATTTGATTATTGTAAATAAATTAAGTCACTTAGAATAAAACGAATTATATTTCCACGCCGGTTCTATTTCCGAACGGACTAGCTACTGGCCGATAAATATCATTTGAGAATGAAACGACTTTGCTCCTTTGCCCTTTGGCGATTCGATACATAAACAAACATTCTAACATGTTATAAACAAGTACCCCGGCTGCGTCTGTGTGAACGAGATAAGCTCAAATTAATAGCTTTCTGTAATAAGTAGTGTAATAAGTGTAATAAGTTTCTGAAATATGACAATTGCTAATTTAATCGCCAAAATACAACCATGCGGGTGAACCTGGAGGCTGATCATACATGGTGCATTATGAAACTAAAATAAAAAGGTGTTTCTTCTCTTCTTTTCGTGCCTCTCCATTACTGGAGGTTGGCCGTCTTTTCCTGTGCCAGATTTTACCCATTATAATTAATTGAAGGAGGTGGTAGCGGTCATAGATCAACACGTAGCCATAAGCCAAGGTACGCAACATTCCGTTGTTTAATGTTCTGTATAACTTTTTTCAAGAGACCTTCTGGTTGATAATACCACATCTCAAATGCTTCTAAAAAGGTATTTGAAAACATGAAACATAATGAAATCGAGAACTAAGCAGAAAGTTTAAGTATTTCTATATCTTCACATATTTTCTGTGTTCGGTATGAACCACATACTTGCATACAGATGTGAGCACAGTTTGGAATTCTCTAAATTAGTGAAGAACGCGCTTCCACACGAGTTTTGTCACTTCAGTTATACAGCTGGTTGAATAACTTGTTCAAGACTATTTTAATTATATTTATTTAAAATACTTGTTTTTGTTACTAATTTAAACGTAGGAAAATAGGTTATTTTTTTTAAAAGGACTATCACAGAGAGCAGCGTTGGCCAAGTGGCTTTAGCGTGCGACTCTCATCCCTGAGGTCGTAGGTTCGACTTCCGGCTGTTTACCAATGGACTTTCTATGTGCGCATTTAACATTCGCTCGAACGGTGAAGGAAAACATCGTGAGGAAACCGACATGTCTTAGACCCAAAAAGTCGACGACGTGTGTCAGGCACAGGAGGTTGATCACCTACTTGCCTTAAGATTTAAAAATGATCATGAAACAGATTAAGAAATATGAGGCCAAGACCTAGAGGTTGTAGCGCCACTGATTTATTTAAGACTATCTGTCAGATACGAAATTGAGAATGATGAATGTATTCGTATATTTTTAAGTTAGTTTGTACTCTACCAATAAAAGTAGACATAGACATAATAGACCTAGACATAACATTTATTACAAACGAAAACACACACACATAAACACACAAAATAACAATACTTAAAGAAAAAAAAATAAGACATAAAAAACAATAAAAATTAAAAATTAAAATTAAAAAATCCCTTTTGCCATTCGGTTCGCTTCCAGTGTGCAATGTGTGTGTACTGTGGTTGTAATTGGCCCTGGCTCAGCATTATGCTGAGGAGCAAAAAGTTCCACAGCGCTGGTCATTCTGCCAGAGACCACAGCAGCTAGTTTGCGCCTCCAATAAAATAAAATAAATAATAATAATACCAAGTAGAAAATAATAATATTAAAGTTAGCAGTGTGAGTAATGAAGCTCGTGTCACGTGTGTAACGGTGTATAATAAATAAATAAATGTCGATTCTCGATTTAAAGTTTTTTTAGATATATTGGATAACCATAATATATACGACATAAGATATGTGGTTTATTACTATGTTCATATGTTGTTGAGTATTGCGCCAAAAAGCTTAGTCGTAATTAATTTGAGCTTGTGTGTATGTAAAAGTTTATCAACCCTACTCTGAGGTGTTAATTAATTTAATAGTTAAATAAGCCATATGAAGGATGTATGCAAAATGTGTCGCGTTAATGAAACACATTTTTAATTTAATTAGCTAAAACACTATGTGGAGGTTCTAAACTGAAGTATTTTCGAACCAATTCGACTAAGAGTCAAGAAAAGAGCGTGCCATTTCTTAAAAGACCGGCAACGCACTCGTGAGCCCTCTGGCAATGAGAGTTTCCACGTACACCGCTGTATCACTTAACATCAGTTGAGCCCGTTTTTTTATAGAAACCAACCAAAATAGGTTGATTCAATTAACATATTGGTTTTATCAACTATATTTAACTGTGCCAATTTGTTATCATAAATGGTAGCCAATATTTTTACTTAGTTATAGATAAAACCTTTGAAATGAGAAAGTAATAAAACATTCTCCAATGAAAGAATCATGGTTGAATCTATTTGTGCAAATACAATAGAAACCGCGTACAATGTTGGACACAGTAATGAATAATGGCATTTTATGTTAGATAACTTCCTTCAGCAAAAAGGCTTCTTGATGGGTTGGAAATGGCTTTTCAATTAGACAAATCTATACTAAATGCGACTTTCCGTATTTTAACAGTCTGCATAAACTTTCGTGTCGCCCCCATTCGTTGAATAGATCTTTCATTCTTCACTCTTTGGATCCAGCTGATGAACAGCATGTGACGGTAACATCACATCTCAAAAGCTTTGAGGCGTCTAGTAATAAATTAACGACTATTTGATAGCCTATTGTAAAAGTGATTCCATAGTCGTTTTTATTATTATATGTATTAGGTAAGGGTATTCTCTTTTTAATAATTTTCTGAAGGTCTCATTCCTTGTCCTGTATGCCAGGGTTCCCTGGTTTTCCGTGAATTGTCTTCGTAAATCCTTAAGAAAAGGATAAGATTCCTATCACTCCATCTTATATAATCACACATTAATTTAGATATTGGATATAGTTGTGAAGTTAGACAAAATTTTGATGAAATTAAATTGTAGAACATTATAATATAATACATTTCCGTTTAACTATGAAATATATTAGTATGTACGCATTGCAATTAAGTCAGAATCGGAGCGTGTATTTGTATAATTTTTTTTGACATTTTCATGGTAAATATTTAATAGTATTTGTTGAAAACATCATTAAAGCTCAAAACCACTTCTAATATTTAGTTAAGTGAATAAGTTTTCCATTTAAATGACGGAAAATTTCGTTAAATTTTCACAACATATCCAATTTTAGCATCCATCCGACGGTCTAACGCATACTCTGTTTTCATTTTACACAGTAGTGTGATGAAGCGTGTTCCCGTTGAAGATAAATTCAGCAACATTTTTGCAACATATTTTTTAAAAGTGTAATCTAGTCATTTTTACGGCGGATAGTGTAACGCTGCTCCGCTAAGTTTTGTTTATTAAACTAAGCTTTCTATTTTATTCACGGATAGATTTTAGCTACATACGCTTTTTTATTGAACATCAAAACAAATGAGTAGGTGGATCACGTATTGAAGTAGCAGTTTTTATATGATCACAAGTCTCGAAACATGAAATGACTGTAGTTAGCATTGATATCCCGAAATCAGTTAAATATTTCAAGTTGTTAATACATTTAGAAACGATACACAGCAAACTGCTGTTTTACACGAACTCGTAGCCTTAGAATCAATAGCTGGCCGGCTTAATTAAAAGCCGGCAACGCACTCGCGAGCGCTCTGGCTAGATTATATTAAATTTTCGTTCTACACAAATTTTATGAAGAAGACAGATTTGATCGTTTATTTGAATTGAAAAGTATCAAAACTACTGGACCGATTAAATATCTACAGTATCCCTGATGAACATCACAAAGTGATTAAGACACCAGAGGTATAACCATTACATATTTAATATAATAAATATCCAAGCAAGAACGCCAGTATATATTGCGTTTATTATTTTAACGTATTTGCATTTGGAGAGTGTTCATTATAATTTAGCCTTACTATCTCATACTTCAAAGTGCAGTCAAGAAAGTGTCGTCCAGAGTTTGTCATTGGATGTACGGTTTCATATTAAATTATGGGAATTCATTTGAGATTTCCTGGCCGTGAGAACGATTCTGCAGTCTTATACTTTGATTATTGTGATTAACTTTCGACTAAGAAGCATTACTCGTTAGATAACAAAATTTAGTTTAAATTATCTCGTATTCGCGTAATCAAAAAATTATTGTCTTTTTGTGATGTAAACGCTATTCTTCTTTTTCTCTTTCATAGAAATCTGTTTTTCCCTAATTCTATACATTTTATTATATAGAACAATATTTTTAAATATAAAAACAATTATTATAGTATAGTTAATTACTATTTGGTCCATCTACGCATAAATCTCAAGAAAATAATTTCATAGAATCCTTAGTCCATAAATCTGGCGTTTACCGGATGTGACGTCGCGACATTAATTATGAGTGGAAGTTTTATTTGGATTGTTTTTGTTAGGATCTCGTATTGTGTAGTTCTTATTAATGGCCTTGTGTCTAAGAGGGTCGTGACATCTAGGATACCAGGTTCCATTTCTTCTCCGCCTTTGGAATGGTCAATTTATGAAGATTTAATTATATATATATGTCGCAGCCAAGTAGCTTAATTAGCCGTTCAATTAGCAGCCTAACCTTTTAACTAAACGGCGCCGTTTAACTAACGGCCTTTCCGAAGAACGCGTGGCCGAAATTCACCAATGTACAGATCGAGCATTCTGTTAAACGAGCTGGATCTGGACATCTATAGTTGCTCACCTCAGACTTTGAGAGTGATTTTCGTTAAATGTTTGTTTAAATTATATTATTGTTTTGCTTAATTAATTTTAATACTTCTTCTATGCTATGTTTGCCTGTAAGTGTTTGACATATTAAAAACTGTATTTTATTTTTCTTCTGTCAATGTATCAGTTGAAGCGTTGGCAAGCTTTTATAAATAAATAAATAAAAGATATTCAGCCGTAGCGTTTCTTACAACATTTAATAAACTAGCTAGGCTAGGCCATTCGTACGATAGTCATTATTTGGCAGAAATAAAAAACATAAAATATATAACTTTTAAAATTAAATTGCTCAAGTCAAATTCACATTATTATTGTCACTACACTCTTCCATTTTACTTTCTTTTTTTTCCATGAAATTTTGGAAAACACCATCAAAGTTGTGGTTTGCCGATGCCATATTGACATTTTGAAGAGTTTCGTTTCAAGTTTGAGAGTAGCAGAAAGTGGAATTAAATTTAAATTATCAGTCAACAGGCTAGGCAAGTAATGAAACATGATCGATCCAAGTTATTTGCCTAGCTATTTAATCAGCTGGCTGAACATCTTTCAGGCCGCTAGTTAAACGGCGCCGATTAGTTAAAAGGCTAGGCTGTTAATTGATCGGCTAATTAAGCTGGCTGCGACATATACTCGTAGTTGTGTGATTGTACTGTCATAGACTGTACCGAATTGATGAAAGTGCTTTTTTTTGGAGTGGAGTCTCGTTGTTCGCATTAAAGGCCTTGACAGCTCGAAAGGGCTCAGGCCATTGTGGGGTGGATTACCTTGCAGGTCGTAGGCGTGAGGCCATTTGAAGGTAGGGCGTCCAGAGTGAACCCGGTTCCTTTAGAGAGGCTTGTGTTCGCAAAGAAGACAAGGTAAAGTAATATTGTAGTAGTTTTTTTTAATTATCCAATGAAAATATTTACTTTTATATTATGATACAGAGAATTACAAGAATAATGTTTACTCTCTATACGCAGTCGACCAGATTTTTATGAACTTTGTTTTATAATAAATAGATGATAAGAAAGTCCATTATTAGGCAATTAAATAGCTGAATTTGAATATAATATTTATTTAGGACACAACTCTTTTAAATTATTTCCGAATTTTTTTGTGTTAAAAGAGATATTTAAATTAATCTTAATATATATGAAAAACAAAAAACTATTTTAAGGCTTTGTATAACGTAGTTTAAAATCATATTCTTATGAACGTAAAGGATTTTTAAGAGCCACTTAGATCAGGTTCGACGTCCTAAAAGGAGACTACTAATTAACATTACAAGGGCGTTTAGGGCTCTCTAGATTTGCATAGAAGACTGAAAAGTTCAGCTAATACAAAAGAGTTATTTGTAAAGAAAACTTTCATTTTATATTCATAAAAAATTAAAAAAAAACAGGCTTTAGATAATGATTTGAGGTTCTTATTCACCTCTTGTGCATTTGTAAAGTGATGGCAAGAGTCAGATAAGTGAAAGTGTTGACGTATAATTTTCACAAAAAAAATTACAAAATAGACATAATATTTCGATTTGGTAATCTGCGGTTTTTATTAATAAGTAATTCAGGATTTGGTTGAATTTGTATTAATAAAAATATTTATAGTTTTAAACGTGATTATAACAATGTTAAAGACTGAATTACAAACATCCTAAACTTTTTTATAATTGTCAGTTCTGAGGTTGGATAAGAAATATGAACGAAATGGATGTATCCATTTCGTTAATATTTTGAACAGTTCTTAGAGCACGATAACTTTATGTTGAAAATGGTATATTATATATTTTACCTTTTAACGTAGGTATAGTTATAGTTATTAATTACCAAAAAATTAGAATTAAAAAAAACAAATTAGTGTTATGAAATACAAGAATATCAATCATATCTTAGAAATAATATATTTTTTTATTTCAAAGAGATTTTGTTTACGTGAATTAAGGCTTCTACAGGAACTTAGATATCATTAATTTGCAAACAAATGTTAAAGACATTTTCTTGGAAATGAATTGTTTTTCTGTTTTTGTAACGCGCATACGAATAAAAGGGACATTTAACTTTTGTTTGCTTTCTTTGGGGGTTGTCGGTCACAAAAAAATATTTTTATAAAAAGTGCAAAAAGGCACTTAAACGTGACAACCAAGTGACACTTTTTTATTTCTAAAAAGACATAGGAACACAATAGGAACAGATTTTATTAAAAATATTACTGTCGTTTTTAGTATTTTCTTTACTTATTATTTATGTTTTCCACTGTTTAATTATTCATTCCAACACTAAAGTACTATAAACTTATATATATTCTCTCATTGTACAAATACACATTATAATAGGATTAAGTTTTCTTTGCAAGAAATAAATATTTTTTTATTTTAATATTTATTATCTCGAGAGATTCTTCATACTTTTAACTAACGTCATAATAATAATAACTACTAAACGTTATTAATATTATTTTTCCCTTGAATGTAAACCCTTATAACTCGATCAATCATCTTACGACAATACAAAACAATACTACAAAAAAGTTTTCCGTTCCCAAATTAGGAGCAGACAAAAAGTAATCCTGCTTTTAAATGAAATGTCGAGTTTCGCTAACGACTTACAAATAAAGATTTAAACCATAAGAGAGCTCAGTTAAAAGGTATGTATTTAAATCTGTATACAGTTAGAATTTTTCGGTTCTAGGTCACGTTTTTATTCTGGATTTTTCACGTTTGTGATATGTATTGCTTGAGCTGAAATGCGTAACATTAAAAATGTTTTTAGAACATTTTGACAAGTCCATGCAATGTTGCCATGATTTGAATAAATTACTTTCATTAACTATGCTGTAAACGTTTTGATCGCTTTCCGCGATTTGTACACGCATTTTGTGGTTTTCATAAATACATCTATTTAAAGGTTATCTTTACATAAAAAATTTACGCAAATACCGAAAGCATTTTGTACGGATGTTCCCAAAAAATAGTTAAGTTTTCGGTGTATTATGAGCAGTGTTGGTTCAGCGTGTGACTCTTATCCTTGAGGTCGTAAGTACAATCCCCGGCTGTGTATCAATAGACTATCTATCTATGTGCACACTCGCTCGCACAGTGAAACACAACATCGTGTCTCGAAAATATCGTGGGACAATCGGCTTGCCTTAAGGCTTAAACTAAAAGTCGACGTTGTGTGTCAGGCAGAGAAGGTTGATCACATACATGCCTATTAGAAATGATTATGGAACAGATACAGAAATCTGAGGCCCAGACCTAAAATGTTGTAACGTCATTGATATGTATATGTATAATTAAATGACTGAAATATTTACTGTTGAAGAGCTCACAAAAATCTTGCCAAAAGGAAACTCAATTTTATAATTTATTTATTTAGTTTTTATTTGCTATTAATTATTATATTGCTTATTTAATTGCAATTTTACCAACAAAAGTATTATTAATTTTGTATTTGCATTCGAAGCTTAGTACTTAATAAAAGGTACAACTCGATCTTGGGTTTTAATCACGGCAAAAGTTGTTTTAGGTTGGTACGCAAAAGAGGCCATAGTATATATGGTTACACATACGTAATGTCTAATTTTATAATCCGTTAAATATTTAATAATAGGAAAAACTAGAGAATAATTGGGCTTGGATTTAAAGATTGCTATGTCTTAGACTTAGGTTTTCTTGATGCTTATTTGTTCGGTAATCATTTATTCGCTCATCTGTGACTTATATCTTATGCTAATATTTAGAATTAAACCAATAATCTTAGCCACTCCAGACCATCGGAAATCAATATTCTCAGGCGATAATGCAATCTAATCTAACCTAGTTACGCTGACCATCTAGCAATTTAGTATGCGCTTAGGAATAATTGGTAGATTTAATAAGCAACCGCTTCTATGGGAATAATATTACTGATATATTGAATTAGGATTTTAATTACTTATTTTAATATAAGTTCGTTCAGGTTTAGTTGTCTGATATAGACAGCTTTTTACACTAAGCATTTTATACTAATCTAACATAAGTTTTTTTTTTTTCGTGTTATTTAATGAAGACTCACGGCCGCCTATGTATGAAGGCGATAAACTGACAGAGTTTTGTACGGTGACATTTAAAGATTGTCTGATTCCCTTTAGGTGTATTATCTATTAATTAACCAAACCTTGATTACTATTTAAAAGGTAGCAAGGCTTGCTGAATCCACGGGCGAAAATTAGTACACAAATGATGATATTTTTAATTTATAACGATGATCACACAATACATGTTACAGATATATTGTTATGTATTTATTTATAAAAGCTTGCCAACACTCTGCATACTGATACGTTGGTACAAGAAAAATAAAATACAAATTTTAATGTGACAAGCACTATAGGCAAAGATAACATACATGAAGAGATATAAACAATTTAATTATAAAACCTCGTTTATCAGAAGGCTCAATCTGAAAATCGGTGAGTTTGGACCCACCTTTGGTGGATGGACAAATGGAATTCTGGGATGTATATACAGTTAAAAAGTCTAGATTAATGGAATGATTAAATTGGTTTGTAATGGGATATATAGAAAAAAGTAGGAAATCCATCAAATTATATAGTGAGCTTGGATATTCTTATAATGTCGTGTGCATTTGCTTTTGAAAAATACAATTTGGTAAAAGCCATTGCTTGAAACATGACTTAGTGAATTTCAAAGTGGATGTGCCTTTTCAATTTTGTATTATACAACAATGTGACGAATGTCAGGCATCAGTGTAGAATTAATGTGTCTTTCAAGTACATTGAAATTTAAGATGTAGATTACGGAAATAATCAACCCAAAGTTGTTAAAGAAAATAATTGTTTTTGATTACGAACAAGATTGTTAAACAAAATACACGTTTTTGATTACGTACTTTATTTTTTTATTTACATATTTCAGGTTTTATATTTCGTATTAATCATATTTCCTTATCCAGGTAAGAGATATATTGAAATGTGCCGTCAAAAGCGCCGTCTATAAATGACATCATATTGTATAAGAATACGCTACAACGAATCATGATAAAATTTAGTGAAATCTTATGTAGCTACCGAGATTTATTACATTAAACCGCTGACGTTATGCATCGGCCCCATGCCCCACTTAGGGATCCCGATTTGTATACTTCTCTAATGTCAGCACATAGTCGTTCGTGTAAAATAGAAAAAAGTTTTTGAAAAATATAAGCGTCCAGACTGTTTGTTTCATAATTCGAAATATTAATAAGGTTTATTTTTATTTCTTAAAAAAAAACTTTGCCTTATTTTTATAATTACAAGCAATATTAAATATTTAACAATGTTGTAACTGTACAAATTAATACTCGCGCGTGAATTAATTTTTTGGATTCTAAAAGAGAACAAGATGATTGTTACGTATCGGTTAGTTGTTACTGTAACTTTAAAACCTACCCTCCGTACTAGTTTAAACTGTATCTCTCTCTGACGGCAGAGTAGCGACCAGCTCGGTCAACTCTCGTGTAGTATGCGTAAACATTGGAGAATAACTGTATATAATCCTTCCTATTAAATCACTCACACAAAAACTTTTGCGTAACTATTGCGTTTAAAACTTTTGTTGCTTGCCCTACTCGAAGGTCAAATCTTCAATTTATAGTATTGATATGTTGCTTACAGCTGCCACGTGTATTTAAGAGTTTATTACACAGACGTAAATGTCAGCGCACCGGCTTTACAAGATTTGTATACATTAATCACCCGTAATGCCCACAAAACAAACACGCGAATTGTTATATTTGGATTTGTTAATTTTTTTTAAATTAAATACATATACAATAATGTTATATATTTAATTATATGTATACCATAAAATCTCTAAATCCATGTGGTATCAAATTATTTCAGTTCATGCGTCGGGTTTTCTCTCCCTAAAATATGACGAAGGGGCCGATAGCTGGCCATGCGTCTGTTAAAAAAAAAGTTTTTATTTTTATTTTATTAAAAGCTCTTCCATTTCAAGGTACACAGGTATTTTTAGACTTAAAGGGTTCGCAAATCTTACATAATAATGAATTGTTGTCAAATGAAAGAAACCCTTTTTTTAATTTACATAACCATGGTAACAAATACGGCGCTGCAGAGTATTTATGAATAATGGGATTGATCAAAAGTTCAAAAGGTCTTTATACAATCATCAGTACCAATATTGAATAATAATTTTGTATTATTTGTTGTTTTATATAATCAATTGTTACAGTGTTCAAATCGCAGACGTCACTATCAACTGACTCCGGGCTATGCACTGAACGGGGCCTGCGGAGAACACACATAGAACTAATCAAGCCTCCAGGAAAGCGTATTGGGCTTAAACTGGCAGGTAAGATAATATTAATTCCAATGTATTGATCTAACTTCGCAATGTTTTTTCCGCCTACCCCGTGCAATATAATTACAAAAATCAACCCACACCTCTTGAAACTCGAGGGCTGTTGGATCTAGTACAAATTTACATATTTATTGGTTGTCGGGTTGATTTAGTCGATGTCTTTTGATTCAAGCGTGGACATATTGACTAGCTTGGCTTTAGATTAGTGCATTATTTTAAGCCTTTTTTAAGTCATAAAATTTTATGTAACGTAATTGGGTCTGAGATATCCCGGTTTCTTGCCAGTTCTTCTCTTCCTTTCTACGCCCTTGATTTGAGAACTGGCAGTAAATATAAAATTAGAAGCACTTAATGTACATTTCTTATTTGACGTTCATAAGTGTACAATGTACATTGTGTTACCTATATGAATAAATGATTTTTGACTTTGACTTCAAGCCATGGGTATGCAACCACAGCTAGGTCAAAGCAATTCAAACGCAAAACCGTATATTTATTATTATTATTAGTGGCTCTACAACCTTATTAGGTCTAGGACTCAGATTTCTGTATCTGTTTCATGATCATTTGTAAATGTAATAGGCAAGTAGGTAGGTCTGTAACTATAACAGCTTAACTAACAAAGGCAAGCCGGTTTCCTCACGATGTATTCCATCACCGTTCGAGCGAATGTTTGATGCGCACATAACCAGAAAATTCATTGGTGCAGCCGGGGATCGTTCCTACGATCTCAGGGATGAGAGTAGTACGCTGAAGCCACTCGGCCAACACTGCTCTACACATACATATTTATACACTGAATTAATTAATATGACACCAACATGTCATCTAAATAAATCCAATTTGACATTCATTATTTATTGCATTTCCTATATAACATTAAGCTCTCAAACAGGAAAAGCAAGAGTACACTCACGCGCATAACTCATAACGTTCAAATAAAATAATTTAGTCGTCCAAAGGCGAGGATGGATTTAAAGCGTCAATTAGTATCGCGACGCCCGGAGGGAGGCTAAATTTGTATGCCGGAGGTAATAAAAATAGTTGCGTGTGGTTATACATAGATATTGTAGTCTGGATGCGGTGGCGATTTATGTTTGGTTATAAAGATTGTAAGGTGATTTCGTTTAAATAACACGTTTAACCATGCGAGACGTGATGGGCGCACACCTTTTATATTTTATATTTGTACCTGAATCTTTAGTTGCGAGGAATTAATTCTGGTAATTAAAATTTAAGCTTAGTTATTCTTCAACGTGACTCTCATCCCTGAGGTTATAGGTTCGATTCCTGGCTGTGCACCAATGCATTTTCTTTCTATGTGCGCATTTAACATTCGTTCGAACGGTGAAGTTAACGATTGTAATGAAACCGACATATCTTTGACATAAAAATTTGCCTTTTAGATTAAAAACTAATCATGAATCAGATTCACAAATCTGAGGCACGGACCTAAATAGGTTGTAGTTCCACTGATTTTTTATGTTATTGAGCCATGAATAAAATTTCTGTTGAAGTTTTTAAACAGAAATTATTTTGTAAGTTGGTTACTTCACTGGATCCGCAAGTAAGTGAATAATAAAACAAACTGTTTTTTTTTTAATTTAATGAAAAAAACAAGTAAAACAAAAACAAAGGCACTACCACAGTTTTTATTATTACTAGTACTAGTAGTAGTAGCAGTACTAGTAGGTTAATAAAATCTTAAATGAAAATGAAAATGAAAATGTTTATTAGTATGAAAAAAAAAATGAAAATGAAAATGTTTATTAGTATCTCAAATTTTACATTACATTCATGAGTTGAGACAGCCCCCGTAAGTAGTCAGAGACACTTGTGTTGGGGTTGACTCGCTACTTCCCTTATTTACACAATATTGAGACAATAGAAAAGACCTTAAATACTGTTTATTTTATAGTTATGTTTAGATTTTAATAATCGAAATATATTGTATTACAAAACATACTGATTATTAATTCAATAAAATGTTTATATTATATCATATACCAATTAGACTAAAATTTACGTAATTGTACAGTGCGTATTCCATTAATAATTTAACATATTAAAAGTTATGTGCATACGTCTAGTAAACTTAACCAATGCACTCCATCACTGTTCAAAACGCCAAACAATCCTAAACAAGTCACTTCTAGCAACACTTATCCGTGACACTTAACACGACACAGCTGTCGAGATACGTTTGTAGTTAGACTTTAAAACCGAGAGAAAAATACACGATGTCGCTCGTAAAATGGCGAGTAACCGAGCGTTTATGAACAACAGTTTTCTGCATAACTGTACTTGGGATTACGTTTTGCGGTTTAACAAGTTTTTTAAGTATTGTTTTTACAGTTTTTGAATAGCTTGGATGAGAGTGGATAATGTGAAAGTTGGAGCTTGTTGACTGCGTATTTTAATTAGTGAGCTCGTTTGATTTCGCCAGTAGCTTCACGATGGAGATAAATAGTGAATACTTTTGGGTCTTTATACGTTTTAAGATTTTTCTCTATAAATGTTAGCTTAAAAGCTAACTGTGTATGTTAGATAAAGTGCAACTGGCAAGCAATATTGTTTTCTTTGCGTCGATATTTGTATTTAAGACATGCCAACTACCGAACTTCATTTAACGGTATGAAGTGTTATAGGTCTACCAGAATCTGATGGCAAAAAAAAAATTTAAAAATTAGCGATTTACATATGGCAATAAAAGAAAAATTTCATCTGTCAACTGAAATTTCGAGGAATTGTTTTTGGTTTGGCTTCAAATTTCCTTTAAAAAGTGATGAAAATGTCCAAGAAACCTCTTCGATCGCAAGCAAGACCTATTGTTTTCAATGTTTATCAAAGAATACTTGGTCAACAAGATGCAGAACATACACAATCATCGATATTGAGCCATGTGCAAGCGTTGACTGGTTAGTAGGAATGACACGTCTTGATAGTTTGGTTTATGGGATTTTTCGTGTGTATTATATTATGTACTTATATAAAACTTTGGTTTATTTCAGGGGTTTCTTATACTACAAATAAACTTGGATAGTTTTGATTTAGAATTGATCAGAAACAAGATAAATGAGTTGTACACTGTTGATTTCTCTCAAATAGGGATCGATGAATGGCGAAAATCTTGTGAACATGTAATAAAAATTGAAAATCAGTTCATAGAACAAGATCGGTTAATTGAGATGCAGGAGGAAAGGTTTATTATAAATACTTCGTTGCAGACTTTTTTATGGATGTGCAGTATTTGGAACCATTTTCAAGTTCTTAAATGAAGTTTTAAATGAAGAAATAAATATGATCTATGTTCTTCAGAAATGTTACATACTACTTATTTAAATAGCTACGAGTAATATGTTACACAATCTCTATTTATATATTCTAGTTTGAAATAATATATTTCTGTAATCTTCAAGGGACAGCTAGGACTTGGTGTATTTATTTATTGTTTCCATTTATGTGGAATGAAGGTTATGTTTTTTTATCTATTTATATTTGTTCCCTTTGGAGTAGAGACTCTTGGGCCGTGGGGTTCAAGTGCACAGGCGCTAATTAAAGATTTAAGTTGGTGCCCGGTAGATAGTACAGGTGACCCCAGAGCTGGTGCGTTCCTCGCTCATCGAATAAGTATCGCAATACAGCGAGGAGATGCTGCCAGCGTTAAAGGTACACTGCCACAGGGGCCAAACTTTGATTTGTTTTGATTTTCTATTCATTAGTTTTTAATTATTGCTATAATTACTTTGTAGGTTAAGAAAATTGATAATAATGAAAAATATTGTTTATATACTTATTTACAAATAAAATAAATGCACCTAGTAATTAATAGTAATAATTAAAAAAATATCCGGTCTTGCGATAAGTAATAAAATTATTATAATAAATGAAGATCATTGGTGTAAAATAATGATGTAAGTTACTCATTGTTTCATTTATATGGAAATTATTAAATTCGATTTTCAGCATTTGTGAAAATAGTTAACATTCCGATATTCTGGTAACGAAATTAATGATTTACAAATCTCACGTCAAATTGAACTCGCAACCGTTACGTGGTAGAAGACTGGATATAAGTTATAACGGTAATTAAATTCTATTAATGTTTAGCAGTCCAGTTATTATATGGACATTGTATAGTGTTACTCATGTGATGATGTATCATTCCAGAATGTTGGAATGTTTCGTTACAAACACAAAAATACGCATCTTTCCGTTGAACTGTACTGTATTAGTAAAAAAAGTAAGAATCGCGACAGGGCATAAAAAGGCTTTAAGTATTAGTAGTAGTATTCTTAAAAGGCCGGCATCGCACTCGCGAGCCCTCTGGCATTTAGAGTGTCCATGGGTGTCTGTATCACTCAACATCAGGTGTACCTGCCGCTTGCAGTTTGTTCTATAAAAAAGATGTAGATCAATGGATCCTTTGAAAATATTATGGTCTACTTTATTTCTACGTAACTTTTAGTTTTTTTTACGTAACTTTTTTGCGTAATCCGAATTGCTTTAAAGCACAATTATTATCCATGGCATGCTTATCCTCTGATCTGCATCCCCCTCTGTAAGATTCTTATCTTAGAAATCGAATCCAAGACCTCTTAACGATATTTGAATTATAAACGAATTTGAAGTAAAATTTAGTTTATTATGAGGAACATACGAATCATCAAACTTTTAGCAACAATAATTTATAACCTAATTAAACGAAGGTTCAGCATTATGACCGCAATATAATATTATTTATTACTTACACCGGTGGGACTCAGGGGCGCGGTGCCCAAACTAATTTTACATTCAACGTTATTAATCTGATCCAGGGATGCTGTGGAGCTCCGAAACTATCTGAAATAATAATCTATGTAAGGTTTTAGCATTTCTATTCCAAAGTTTCTTGCACTACTTTTATAACTACGCTATAATCATTAAATAGTTATTGCTTATAAAATAAATAAATCAGTGTATCTGTTTCATGATCATTTGTCAATCTTAAAGGCTAGTAGGTGATCAGCCCGTGCCTATCACACGCCGTGGACTTTGGGTCTAAGTCAAGCTGGTTTCCTCACGATATTTTCCTTCAGCGAATGTTAAATGCGCACAAAAAAGTGCATAGGTGCACAGCCGGGGATCGAATCTACGACCTCAGGGATGAGAGTCGCACGCTGAAGCCACTAGGCCAATTCTGCTCTGTTGTTGCTTATCAATACAAATATATGAATGCAACTTGCATTATAAATTACATTACTAACACAAGAAAACAATTTTCAGTAATCAATGTAAACGCTGGATAAATCAATTTATCTTAGAACAGATGGCCTTCCTATAAACGATCTTATCCAGGAACCTTTATCCACTAATAATATTAAAACAGAGGAAAATATTATTTGCTTATATATTTTTATGTTTTAAAAGTAAGTAGGAAGCCATTTTAAACACGAAACATATTTTTTGTTAAATATGTCCTAGAAAAACAGCTTTGACAATTCCTGTATCTAATATGTAGTCTAAATATCAATCATTTTCTTTTTAATGTAATAGGAGGCAAACGGGCAGGAGGCTCACCTGATGTTAAGTGATACCGCCGCCCATGGACACTCACAATGCCAGAAGGCTCGCAAGTGCGTTGCCGGCCAAAATCATCAGAAATCTAAATGATATGCCCCTATCCAAAATTTTAAGTTCGTTGTTATCTAATCTGATCTTCCATTTAACAGGTTACGATTAAGATCCGCCATCTTGATTTATGAATATTAATATCTTATACAATATGTTCGGGGAAGCAATTATAGCTTTCCTATTATTAATTCCCAATAAACCCGGGCTCCATTGTCGAATCCAACTTAGTTTGCGGTGTTTGACGATTAAATTAAATTTAAAATTCGTTAATTTACAGCAATAGTTGAATTTAATTTGGAAAACTTGACTTCATTTTTATTTTATTTTATTTAAGCAACCTTGGCATAGCTTAAGGATGCCACTCTCAACTCTTAGGTTGTTGCTTTCGAATCTAGGCTGTGCTTTCGTGCTAAGAAAGATGTCGTTACAATAAAGTTATTGAAGTGAGACTTCTTTATGCGCATGAGGTTAAAATGTTTACGGATGAAACGCAATAATAACATTAGCGTCACGAAGATGTGCAGCGTTTTTGTCGAAGAAAAGGGAGAGACCAATTGAGAGAGAGTGAGAAGTGTAAAATAATTTATTAAAATCTCAATTGACGAATTGTAAATTAAAATGCCACGTGTTTTTATTATCGAAGAAATAAATTTAAAAAAAATATATGATATATATTTGTATTCATTTTTGACACTTTTAATATTTTAATGACAATTAAAATAATTACATTCCTAACATATCTTCCTTTTTCCCTCCCTCTAAGTCTAAGACTTAAAAATTAGTTTGCCAAAAAAGTTTTACTTCTGACATGTGTACTTTGTACCTACAACGCACTTTTTTTTAATAACAAATACTTCTTATTATTAGTTATTACTAAGACGAAGACGAATATAAGTAGTTTATTTTACTTGAAGATGTAGGGATAACGGGGTATATAAAATACTAAAATATAGGCAGTAAAAATAAAATTTACGATGTCTACTACAAATAAAAACGACCCTTGTACGAAACCTTGACATACACTTGAAGACTTTATTAACATTAATATCGAGAAATGAAACAAATAACTTTCTTCTTTATAATATTAGTATAGATATAGATAATGAGCAGTATTGGCCTAGTGACTTCAGCGTGCGACTTTCATGCCTGAGGTCAAAGGTTCGATCCTGGCTGTGCTCCAATGAACTTTCTGTCTATGTGCGCATTTAACATTTGCTTGAACGGTGAAGGAAAACATCGTGAGGAAACCGACATGTCTTAGACCCAAAAAGTCGACGGCGTGTGTCAGGTACAGAAGGCTGATCACCTACTTGCCCATTAGATTTAAAAATGATCATGAAACAGATTCAGAAATCTGAGGCCAAGACCTAAAGAGGTTGTAGCGCCACTGATTTATTTTATTTTATTTTCTCATTTAAACTGGAATCAGAAGTTCATTCTGAATTAATAAAAATTAGTATTCAGTTAATCAGCGCGAGGAAATTTGACAAATAAATACAAAGTTCAGAGCGTTAATGTGTTACATACGTGCCGAATCCAAGCGTCGTCAAAGCATTTGTTCTGAACTTCGGTGTTTATTCTCGTTGTTAAGAAGGGACTGATCCTAAGATGTGGGTTAACCTTTGTGTTGCGATTTGAGTTGTTTAGGCGTTTACTGAAACTTCATAACTGTCTTTTCACTTTGAGCTTATGTAAAGCTTTGGAATTTGCATGATTACGGTGAGACAATATATATTTAGTAAAGAATTCGTTACTAGTTTAAGTACTTTTCAAAAACAAATGAACTCATTACGAAGCGTTTAATTTGTTTGTTGAAGTGAAACTTCTTTAGGGTTAAATTTTTACGGATGAAACGCAATAATAGTAATATTAGCGCCACGAAGATGTGCAGCGTTTTTGTCGAAGAAAAGGGAGAGATCGATTGAGACCGTTTGAGAGAGAGTGAGAAAGGGCGAACGTAGCAATATATATAAATATATGAAATTCTATTTTTAAAATTAAAATTTCGTAAAGAGAATTTGTGAAATATATGTCATATTTTCAATTTGTATATATATATCCACAAATATAGGAGTATACAATACAAATACATGGAGTGTTCATATACTGGTATATTATCATCTATTGGGGCTTTTATCTTAGTAATAATAAATTTACAAAGAACATTACATATGTACTTTGTACACACGCACTTTTTTTTATAACATTTCCTGAGGGCACGCTAATGCATTCTGGCCTTTTAAAAATTGGTACGCTCTTTTCTTGAAGGGCCCTAAGTCGCAGTTGGTTCCACATAGTGGTGTATAAAAACTATTCAATCAAAAAAATATTATGAATTAACCGACGTGTTACCCCACCTTGGAGTCATGGAGTCATACACCAGCTGTGCAATATATTAATCGCTCCATGTGTGGGTTAGGGTTAAAGACTTTATTTCTCAAAAATACAAAAAATGTCACTTACATGAGAATAATACTCTAGATTAACATAACATTGTAGTCGTTCTTAAAATAATCACAACATATTCACTTAGCTTCGATTTGAATGAATTGATAGAAGTAATATTTTTACTATTTGTGGGTTACATTGTTAACCAAAATTATGACCCTATAATTTACGATCTATAGATACAGAAAAACATTTCCAGAAAGAGTGATAAATGGTTAAAACGCCACTAAATGTTTGAAAATTAATTACCTAATTAATGTTCTACGAAGCAAAACTGTGGACGAATTAATTAATTTGATCTTAACATCCTCGAGGTTCTTAAATCATAAGTTCCCGGTTCGTCAGTATCCGACGCCGAAATTTGTTTGCATTCCGCAAATATTTGGCGAAAACCCACCGTACATCACCAATAATGGAGCTCGGTAATAAATGACGACACGCGGTAAGGTGGCGTTTCTCCTTCATTTTTCCCGCAAACCATTAATCTAATACGAAGTGTAGCATATTTTGTGTTTTCATACGTTTGCATCAGTGTTGGCCTAGTGGCTTCAGCATGCGAATCTCATCTCTGAGGTCGTAGGTTCGAACCGCGGCTATTCACGAATGTATTTTTTTCGTGTGCATATTTAATATTCGCTCGAAGGGTGAAGGAAAACATCGTGAGGAAACCAGCTTGCCTTAGACCCAAAAAAGTGCGTGCGTACAAAGTACACATGTCAGAAGTGAAACTTCTTTGGCAAACAAATTTTTCATATTTGTACAAATCTAAAAATTTAGATTTCCGAGACTTAGTGGGAGGGAAAAAGGAAAATATGTTAGGAATTTAATTGTCATTAAAATATTAAAAGTGTCGATAATTAATACAAATTTAATTTTTTAAATTTATTTCTTTGATAAGAAAAACATGTGGCATTTAATTTACAATTCGTCATTTAAGATTTCAATAAATTATTTTACATAAAATATAAAATACTAATATTTCATAAATTCTCTTTACGTAATTTTAATTTTAAAAATAGAATTTCTATATGGTAATTCGCCCTTCTCACTCTCTCTCAATCGGTCTCAATCGCTCTCTCCCTTTTCTTCGACGAAAACGCTGCACATCCTCGTGACGCTAATATTATTATTATTGCGTTTCATCCGTAAAAAATGTACCCTCATGCGCCTAAAGAAGATTCACTTCAAAAAGTCGACAGCGTGTGTCAGGCGCAGGAGGCTGATCGTCTACTTGCCTATTAGATTCACAAATAATCATGAAACAGATACAGAATTCTGATGCCAAGACCCAAATAGGTTGCAGCACCATTGATTTATTTTATGTTTATACGTTTGCATTGATTCTGCCTTCTTATGTTAAATACGTGAAATCTTAAATTAACGTAATAGTCAACATACATTTATACCGAATTTCAGTCATTATCAGTTTGATCTGTATGTGATATTATTAAAACAGGATAATATGATGTTGTATTTAAGGTTTCCAGTATGTGTGCTTTGTACCCGCAAATATCTCGGGAACATAAAGTCGACGACTTACTCCACTAAGTCCCACAACTAAAAGGTTTGCCCCGTTAAGTCGTATACAGGATGGCCCTGGTCAATTATAATGGGTATTTCAATTCTACGAATGTATGGATACTATTAGATCTATGACGTATGCTGGAGATCTAGGTTATTGCACAATTATCTGGTCTATTTACCTTAGCTGAAATCTCTAAAGGGATTCCCAAGAACTCTTAGATAGGCTTATACGGGCTAATACAATTTTGTGGTTGAAATTCTTTATAATAAAACTTGACTTATAAAGAAGCTCTATAGTATTACTGTATCAAAATATCACAATTTATTTTAACATAACCAGCAATTTGTTTCTAAATTTGAACACGTCAAATTGCATTATCCTATTTTATTTATTGTAATACTAGCTGGCCTGGCGAACATCGTACCGCCTAACAGTCGATTCTTTATTTTTTAATACTATTCTACTTATTCGCTATTCACGGGTCTAGCCGGTCTAGCTAAGATAAAAAAAAGAAAGTTGATAAGACAACAAATACATTATGTAAAAAATAAAAATTTAACTTCCCGGAACTGTATGATATGGTATTAAAGTTCAAATTGACTTTTAAGTATTACGAATATTTTGTATGGGAATATAGAAAAGTATTGTTTTTAGACTTTTACACTCAATTTTTTAATTTTTCTCTCCGTAAGAACCATCCTCGTTCTTCAAGGAATATTATAAAAAAATATTAGACAAATCGGTCAAGCCGTTTTCATGTTATGTCGTGACAACGGAAAACGGGTTTCATTTTTATATATATAGACTAGCGGATCCGACAGACGTTGTCCTGCTTGATATTTCAAGTGATTAGGATATAAAAGTATGAAAGTACTACAGCGCCATATATCGAGCTGATTTGTGAATCTAAACCATTCCCAGATCCCCTTGAACACACACAAAAAATTTCATCAAAATCGATCCAGTCGTTTGAGAGAAGTTCAGTGACATACACACTCACAGAAGAATTATATATATAAAGATGTTTCACTGAGATCAGCAAAACATTACCAACTATTCCCTGCAATACTTTAAATATAAACTCGGAGATGTCGACACAATAATGTCTAGATATTCACGTTACGTTACCGCATTGTGGCTCTTTACACAGCTCTTAGCGATTTGAAAGGTTCAAACTTTCTAGATATTGATTCGGTTGAATGTCAGTGTTGTTGGTATTGCTCTTTTGAAAACAGCTTTCAGCATATTTCTGACTTTAGTGTTTGCGTTTTATATTGTTGAAATAACAATTTCTGAAGTGTTGGAGAAATAACAAAGCAGATTTCTTTGAAGCTACGCATTGTTGGCATCGCGTAACCAGGTAAATATTCCGTAGCATATTGTAACGAAAGTACGTAGCATTACGGAAGCGTAGATAAATCGTAGCGTTGTATTATTATTGCGGCGTAGCACGTAGCCGTGCTATTATATTTAAGTATTCCTTTATTTCATTTACGCAATTAGCGATAAAAGGGAAAAGAGAATACCGCTCGTGGTAACATTAAATGTGAGTAGCATTTTACATCACGTTCTACGTTGAGACGGCTTCTAACAACCTAAATCTAAGTTCAAAGAATCCTGGCTCGTATCTGAATCCTGTATACAGTTTCAAGCTTGACCTCGTTCTTACATATATGTTCTAAGAAGCTTGGGATGAATATCCTCAGGCTGCAGCGAGATTGTAACCCTTTATAAATAATACGACGCTCATTCGAAGAGACGTATCGATTTTGGCTTAGATAAGATACGAGTAATCGAAATCGATTTGATTTGAATGATGTGAGTGTTTGGCAGTCTTTTTGATATTTCTCGGGCTTTTTAAAAAATACATTTTTCTGAAATATGTGAAATTTATAGATTAATATCGATGATATATTGTTGCAACCCTTTGTTGTCGCCAACTCGTTGCCGTACGATTTGGTTCGTTCGTTGTTCGTCGTTTCTTATAAAAACAGCAAAGGATTGGAACTCCTAGCCCCATTTCATCTTTCCTACGCAGTATTATATGGGTTTATCGACGGTTGAACAGGCATGTGCTGGACAGACGTGCCCCCCATTAGGCTACATCTCACTTAACGTTAGGTGGGACTGTGGCCAATCGGCAAAAAACAAGAAACATTACTTATAAAAGCTAAAGACAATGTTTATTTGAAGGTGCCTATTTCAGGTACGAAAGAAAGATTTTACATTATGATTCTACATGTGTCTAAGAATATCTTTCGTTCTGGAAAGGATATAGTATATATTGTGTAAATACTATTTTGTATTTCTTTTTGTTACATAATCGAGCCTATGGGCGCAAAATATATATATTGTATGATAAATGTTACGAAAATTTATTATAATAGAAAGAACACTTAAAAGGCGCATCTTATTCCTTATAATAGAAAGGCCGCGGTCAGACAGCTTGAAGATTAATCTTTAAACAGAATGGGCCCAAGACAGGTCTCTCATAGGGACACAAATAATGTCTTGCGTCGTTACCTTCACCTTATAAATTATTACTCGATCTATTAATCTTCCCAGTGACGTTTTCTATTCGGCCTATATACAATGTTTCTCAGAATTTAATTCACTTTCTGTTAATAGGACCATCATTTTAAAAAAAAATAACTTTCTCTCTCTGCTTGTAAAGTCCGAATAAACCGAATTCCGGCGTAATGCTAGAACGAAAAGATAATCATTTAATTTATTTAAAAAAATAGGAAACATGCATTTATGTATTGTAAAATGAAACAGACATTGTTCACCCAACAATCTGTGCACTGCAGTTTTATCTGTCTTAATTTAATTATTTGTTAAAATTTATTTATATAGAGCATACAAATAAAAAGTATTTAATATAGACATAGATTATAAGATTATTAATATATATACCTACGTCTTCTTAGATATATAAACCAACACTCAAATATTTTCTTAATAATAATGAAAACCTTATTTAGAATATCCTATTTAAAAAAAAGCGAGATGTTAAATCAATATTTTTAGTAAAATATTATATAAATATAAATTTATAAAAATTCCTGAATGATTTGCACTGAAAAAATCATCCTATATTCAATACATTTTAATCTTTTCTTTTAAAGTTGAAACTAGCAGTCGACAATAGTGTGTTAAGAACTCAACTAAACTCTTCAACTTTATCTTGTCTTTACCAATTCGACTTAGGGTCCTTCAAGAAAAGAGCGTACCAATTCTAAAAAGGCAGGCAACGCACTCGCGAGCCCTGTGGCATCGACTGGGCGGCGGTATCACTTTGTTAAGTGATACCGCCGCCCAGTCGATGCCAGTTTGATGTTTCAGATGAGCCCGTTTGCCCTCTGTTCTATAAAAAAAACATGGTACTAGAAATAACACATAGTAGATTTACACACAGTGTAGATTTTAAGCTCCAGTTATATGTATTAACGATATAACTCACAATGTTAAAACATAATCGTGCACTCCCAGACCCTATTAAACCGCGTAACCGAAGGATAAGATTATGTCCTTTGAGAAAAATATAATCCTGCCTTAAACGTATACAGCATTTACCGATTCCATTAAGACCTTTTTCGGTATGTATAATTTATTTTAATGGATTCTCTGATATTCTTAAATCCCTTGTCTGAAGTACTGTACGTTTCGTTAAGTGAAACCATTTTGTAGAAAATTATGTGATCGATTATTTGTACTCGTTTTACGAATTTGTCTGTCTGTCAGTTATATAGGGGGGCCTATTACATTAAAAAAAAATTAATTTAGTTCTTTTGTTTTATATACAACGTCAGCAAACCCTGTTATATCTCTTAAATTCTTGTTACTTATGTTGTCTTACTATCTTGTACTTATGAAAATAAAAGCTAGTGCCGCGAAGTCAGTACACGTGACCTTCAGCCTTAGAAGAGGAGACTGCCCACCTGTAAAGTTGGACCAATTTATTCTGCCCCACAGCGATCATGTAAGATATCTTGGCTTACACATTGATCGTGGATTAACGTGGAGGCACCAGTTGAAATGTAAAAAGCAGGAGCTACAGCTAAAGTACAACAGCCTTTACTGGATGCTAGGAAGAAACTCAAGACTTTCTCTAGATAACAAACTTCTTATATATAAAGTCATCCTTAAGCCCATTTGGACATATGGCCTCCAACTGGCAGCGCAAGTGATACCAACATAAATATACTCCAGCGACAACAGAACAAGATCCTAAGAGCAGTTGCAAAAGTACCATGGTACATAACCAACAACGAAGTTCACGAACACCTTAAAAAGAGAACTATCAAAGAGGAAATCCGGAGACTGGCAGCTAAATACAAAGAGCGGTTAAGCTGTCACCCGAATGAACTTGCTCGCCAACACACCATTAGACAGTATGTGAGTCGACTAAAACGTCACCATATTCTAGAGCTAGAAGACCGGCAGTAGCTTTAGACAGAAGATGAGTAGATGCTTCCAATGGGAAGTCACTCCACATGCCAGCACCACAGAAAAAAATCGCTCATACCCTTGGGGCTGATTGCAAATAACCGCAGAAAAAAAAAAACCTTATGTTGTCAATTCTTCTTTTCTATATTATGCTTCTTTCCATGACTTTCTGGGTTACGCTTAATCCTTTACATTGAGCTTTGGTAAGTGCCCATGTTTGACAGCCGTATGTAAGAACAATTTTATTACAATATGTCTCGTTAAATAAATAGCAAAATTGGCAAAAAAATAAATGTTAAAACTCTACGAATGGACACTCATTCTCATGATGCGCATTCAATCAAACAATATAGCCTTATATACCATAGATTTAATAGATATTACAAATCGTAATATCTCGATACATTACGATAGATATTTCGTAAATTGTCGATACCGAATGGAGATTCCAAATCATATTGCATCAACAACTCATATTCGTTAAATATTTGATGTTCACGTGAGATATTAACTTTGATTTGTATCGTGATATCAATAATGATAAATGGGTATTACAGCTGTTAGATTTAATGATTAACGATTAAATCGTTTCATTAGCTGCTTCCGTGTAAAGTACGTTTTAGAATATAATTATTTAAATAAAAGTTCATAAATTCGGTTTAATTTATTATTAATATTTTGCTGAAGAAGAGTGTTGGCAAGTGGCTTCAGCATGCGACTCTCATCCCTGAGGTCGCAGGTTCGATCCCCGGCTGTGCACCAATGAACTTTCTGTCTATGCGCGCATTTATTATTCGCTCGAACGGTGAACGGAAAACATCGTTAAGAAACCAGCTCGCCTTAGACCTAAAAAGACGACGGCGTGTCAGGTACAGGAGGCTGATCACCTACTTGCCTATAGGTTAACAAATGATCGTGAAACAGATACAGAAATCTGAGGCCCATACCTGAAAAGGTTGTAGCGTTACTGTTTTTTTTTTAAGGAAATGATTTGTTTAAATAATACTTCTTAGTTACTTCACAGCGTGGTCAGAGAGCTCCTTAGGGGCCGTCTCCACAAGCGAGAGAATCGCGACGATACAATCGTCCTGCCACGCATTTCTATACAATGCCATAGAACGTGTCTCCACACGGCGATCTTAACGCGGCGATGCGACGAGTGGTTGAGTGCGAGCGAAACGTCAATACATCGCTGCGAGCCTGTCGCTACTTCGTCGCGCGACGTGCGTGACCATACATCAATAAAAACAATACATCCATAGTAAATAATTATTTTATTGACTGATTTAGACACTACTTATTTCGGTCTCGTCTTGCACCACTGAACTCTAAATGAACACTGAACAAAATAAGAGCACAACGTGTCGTCAAAGAAACGCGGCGATTCCGTTACGAGTCGTTGTGGATACGCTGTGATTCCGTTACGAATAGCGACGATACGCTGGCGGAATAATCGCTCGTTCGTGGAGTTTACCCGACGATAAAAACGCGGACTCGTCGCGATTCTCTCGCTTGTGGAGACGGCCCCTAACGGTATTTCAGTCGAGACCTTAGTAGTCAAAATTGGCGGCGTGTGTCAGACACAGGAGGCTGATCACCTACTTGACTATTAGCCAGACCCGTGTGGTATATAACAACTCCTGCGTGCATGGTCATTATCAATAGAAATTAACTACTGTCACCGAATCAGGATGATAAAAATTATAACTCTGTTTTGAGAGTAAACTTGTGTGATCTACATATATGCAAGCTCAAATATAAGATATTGCCGCGATACCTAACAAACGGAGTGAAATATTTTTAATAAGTGATAATTATAATAGTCTTAGCGTGTGGGATTTATCCAGGATTACCTCCTATCTTCCGTGTAAAGCGCATCTTAATTGCTTCAGCGAGATTCATTTCACAGTCTCTTTGAAATGTGGCGATGCAGTATCGTTAAATCTGTGAGAAAACTGCAATGCAGTCAAGTCTATCAGAGACTTAATCAACACCTCTCGATTTTCACTTACGTAATGAAGTTGGGATGAGCATGGCTTAAGGAAATTATGAACCGTACAGATATGTGTAGAATAAACGTAATACAAATTAGGACTTAAACTGGATACAATTGTAGCCTTCTTAACTAAATATAATTGTTTATAAGAAATTATTAGGCGATTATAAATTACTAGCTGACGAACTTATTTCTGCCTAACACTCTAATAATATCGTGTTAACTTTAGTTAAACTTAATTTAAGGTATAATACATGTTATCATACATTAATACAACTTTTTTTCCAAAAACAGAAATGTTTTATTTCGTTGGTATTCGAAGATTGGATGCCAAAAACCGCCATATCGCTAACTTTCGTGACATATTTGCAGATATTTGATGGACTTTGACTTTCTTATTTCGTCAACAGATGGCACCATATGCTGTTTGCATTCGTAAAATTAATTTAATTATTTATTGTTATTTGATATCCGATATTTTATTACTTATTCTGCTATTCGGGAGTGGAGAAGAATCCGCCAAGAGATTACTTACAGCGGTCCATCTTGTTATAAGTGGTGTAACAAATCGACTTTGTTTTTTATATTTAGATATTAAAAACGCTTAGTATCATCTCGAGTAAAATTATAGATCTAGAATATTTGAGATATTTGGCTACAACCGATCATTCGAATTTCAAATGCTTATTTTTCTAAATTTAAATATTTTCATTTAAAGCTTTGTGCACTTAAACGTGTGTTTATATGGAATACCATTTTCATATATCGTAAGATGTGGTCACTCTAGTCGGTTGACAACTTGACACAGATCAAGTGTGGAGTGGAATCAAAAGCTGACGTCTGCTCTCTTCTGCTTTTCTTCAAGAATACTCAACTCGATGCCGACTCAAGGTCCCTCGTTAAGCTTATTGATCGGTGTATTTTGTACGATTTTTATATTGAGTTTTGAAGCAGTGCGTCTATAATGTTATAAATAATTTATAATGAATGCATTTTGCAAAAGGCTAAAGCCCATAGCACTCGATGATGAAGAATGCTTTTCATTTAATTAAAACGCTTATTCATGTATGTATCATGATTATCAACAACAATGATTATCGGCGGTTAATGTGCCAAACTTTTTTATCGCAGTGGCCTGTACCTATTGAATCTTTTAAATAATACAAAAGATTTATCTGTTTTTATATAAAATAATATACATTCAGAAATGTTTTGGATCATAAATAAAAGCTGTTACTAATTAATTAATTAATTAATTTAATTTTAATATAGCACTTTACAGAAGGGAAAAATATTAATATAAATGAGAATACTTACACAAATTATTACAGAGATATCTTAGAAAGTGAAGGGTCGTTGACTTCCCTCAAAATTGTTTGAGACTGTCTCCAGATCTTATTTGAATTCGACTACTTAAGAATTCCGCATAACTTGAAGTAAAATGGTGTTTGGTATAAAATCATACATAATATGTTAATATAATATTTGGTAATTATTGTATCAAAATATTTTTGGATTGTTAGTTGTTGTTGCTTAATAAAATGTTATATGCAAGGACTCGTTTGGTTAAAAATCCTGTTAAAGATACTTCAAGAGATTCTTACATTAAACAATTTTGGTTTGATGATGATGTCCGAAATATATGCGTTCTTATGTATTTTCTGTTACGTATACTTTAATCAAAATATAAGCTACTAGCAGACCGGCCAAGCGTTGCTGTGGCAAAGGTTTTTGTTATATTACATAGTAGTAAACTACTCAAGGGAAACGGTAGGAGAACTTATGTGAAAGGTATATAGCTTATGAGAAACGTTGGTACTTTTAACACAGCGCCATCTGTTAGAATTTTATCAAATAATAAACAAATATTTGCAATAAAATAATATTGCGGGTATAACTTGAGATGTAAGCTATCCTATCTTTTAAGTTAGATCAAACTACACACGGTGTGCAAATTTGATTGATATCGGTTCGGTAGTTTACGAGTCCATAGCGGACAAACAACGTGACACGTAATTTATATATTATATTAAGATTATACTGTTTATATAAATTAGCTGTGCGTTTATTCTGTAACACAATAAAACTTCCACAGAAATACGATGGCTCAAACCATTATGGATTTGGACCGTATATATTAGCATATAATTTTCAGATTTCTTCTGTTTAGGCAAGGTCACTGACTGTTTTGCGAAATGGAGTAAAACATATAGGTTTCCTACCCGATATTTAGTTAGAGTTTATTGCCAGTTCTTCTCTTCCGTTCTACGACCTTGATTTGAGAACTGGCAGTAAATGTAAAATTAGAAACATTCATGTTTATTTCTGTGTTACCAATATGAATAAATAATTTTTGACTTTTGATATAACACAAATCCATTAGTGCACAGATCTGAGCTGCCTAGCTGTCTTCATTATTTCATTTAAGCACAAGTTATCCGCTATGGGAATCGGCTAAAATAATATTGACGCAGTAATATCTCTTCTAGAGAATCCAGCTTAATATAGATACGCTAAGACCCAGAGGGGTTAGTGTAATACCAATTTTGTACGTAAATGTTGAATAACATTTTTGCCAATTTCAGCGGGTTTAATATCTCTGATTGTTTGCTGACTGGCAACGCACCTGTTATTTGTGTACAAATGGTTCCCATTGGTACTTTTTTATGTTTGCGGATGATATTTGTTGAGGCAACGACTGTTGTAATTAGGGCGTGTTCAGATTATTTATCCTGTTGATATGTTTGATAAAGACATGTTTACAGCGCCGTAAACTACAGATATACTTGTAATAAGATAGAGAAATATATTAAATCTGAAATAAAACAGGGACACATATTTAAATTATTAATATTATTTTTTATTATAAAGTTGTTATGAATTTTATGAACATGCGATTGACAGTGTTAAAATTTCAATTTCAATCATCAAGTAAAAAAGTTGCTTCAGAAAACATGTAAATCACGAGATGTTGAGTGTTCAGTAACTTATAGTAATGGAGACCGAAGTCACATATTCTAACTTTGTTCAGAGTTATGACAGTTCTTAGTTAACTCCAAGCTTATAACTACGAACTTTATGATAGCGGTGGAATATTTTTTATTTATTTAAAAGACCAAGATTACCTTGTAGCTATGATCATGGATGGAATGGATGGAAAAACATGATATATAATATACATAGCGGTTACCTCCTTTTCATTTAATAATGTGAATTGTATTATATTGCTGCAACGAAGTGTTAATAAATAAAATATATAAAAAATTATTTATTTGATTTTAGTTGCCACAGCTCTAGCTTAACTTTGATTTTGTTTAATTTGACAAGGTTTTTGCAACCTCTCCATCAATAATCGTTATTTCAGTTAATTTACATACATAATAATTATACACCTAAACGTCAAAAACATGAACTTTTCTTCAATGTATGTATGGAATGTATATTTTTTTTTAATGTAAAAGGAGGCAAACAGGCAGGAGACATCTGATGTTAAATGATACCGCCGCCTACACACTCTCAATGACAGAAGTTTCGCGATTACCATCCCGGCCTTTTAAGAATTGGTGCGCTCTTTAATTTAAGGACCTTGAATTAGTTTGGAAATATTTCAGTGGGCAGCTTGTCCGACATAGTAGTAGGTAGTGCACGGCAAAAACTGCCTTAGAATACGCTCCGTTGTGAAACGTCGGGCGTCGAGGTGTTACGGATGGTGTTTTGTATTAGGCACGATTCATAACTACACTAGCAATCCAAGATATTCTCATTACAAAGAGAAGCGTAATTTATTATTCACTATTGAATATCACTCCCCCAAGCCGACTGGTCCTCGTGGGGGAAAATGACCACGACCCTCTAAAGATAAGAAATAACAGGAAGACAAATGACGATCTATATATAGCAACTATAAATTGCCGATCACTAGGAACCATGGAAAAATTACAAGAACTGAGTGGTATCCAAGAGATACCAGAAGAAAAAGAGGTAGGCAAACGAAAAGATGGGAAGACGACTTCAACAAAATAGCTGGTCCGGTATGGACTCGTTTAGCAAAAGACAGGAATACGTGGAAATCTTTAGAGGAGGCCTTTGTCGACAGACAAGCTGTTCCAGACAAACATCCAGTGGCCGAACATACAATGATTAAACCAATTTAATTTAGTAAGTACTTCGAAAGTAATTTACTTTAATTTAGTAGAAAAGTATTTAGAAAGTAATTATGTTAGGCATGTATTAATTAATGAGTATTATTGTAAGATAGAAACAGCAATAAAGGCTATTTTATTTATTTTATTTATTATATTGAATATCATAACTCGTGAATGCGTTACTCATGGTACTCGGCTATATGCCTTTTATTTACACTCTTAATAGGCTCTTGCCGAAAAAAATAATATGAAACTTTCGGTATTGATTGTACTATACACATGCAACACTGAACTTTAAACTATGGACATAAGATTTAAAATTCAGCAATGTATGTAAGCGCAATATTCGGAACACACGTCTGAAAATCGTATGACAATGAATTCTGTAGGAATTTTTAAAACACTGCAAATTGAATTCCGATTTATTGCAATCAAAATATCGAAACTGTTTTCGGCTCGACTTTACGGCTGTTGACGTGAAATGTTAATTGATGTCGGATGATCTCTTTTATTATTTCGTTAAAGCGCTATTCCGAAAAATTGCAAAAATAATTTCTGCCTTGCGTCACTTTGTCGCACCTTTTTCGCTTACTGTAGCGGCGAAGAGAAAGAGAAGTAGCCCGGGCAAGTGGAATGCGGCGTAACAATATGGACCTCACCGCTAGCCCTCCGTCTCTTCACTTGTCTCCGTGGGTCTTCACCACAAAGCAAAAGCGCAAGCGCAAGAGCAATAAGAAGCGTCACCTGGCGTCGGCGGTTCAAGTCTTCTCTGCAGCGCGGGAGCATGAAAAGAGATAGAGTGATATATAGGGAATGGGTGCGATAAGGACAGAAAATGTATGTATATAATGTTTTATACATACTTTCAGACAAGTCATAGAGTAGCAAGTAAAAGATTAAAAGTAGCTTAGTATTCCTAAAAACTAACTTTGATTATTAAAATTTAGAACGGATATTGAAATTATGTTTGAAGCAATGCTAATGATAACGTTTTTGAAGTTATACTTATCTATATCTATCTCTATATCTTTTGGTGCGTTAGGGAAAAATTATAAGAGTAAATTTTTACGATGCGAGCGCACACCGTCACAAAAAACCGACACCCTGAAGTAAGCATAGTCAACATTATTTTTGAAGTTATATTTCTTTTGGCGCGTTAGGCAAAAGTGATGAGAGTAAATTATTTGTATTGTTAGTGTCCTTTTTTCTACAAACTTAGAATAAGGCGAAAGACAAAAATTTTGAAAATATTTTTATCTTGTTACGCCAAAGAAGTATAACTTCTAACGCGTGTACATAATTACACACAGGTTTTTTTTGAAGTTATACTTCTTAACGCGCCTACGTTATGAAAAATCTATGAGAGTGAAATTTTACGATGCGCGCGCACCGTGACACAAAATTCAGTATGGGCGCCGAAAAAAGAAATAGAATATGCGTGACGTTTGACCATAATGACAATTTGTAGTACCTTTTAAACAAATAAAGCAGTTTTAATTATTTTTTCAAAGAAATTTAGCAATGCTTTTTCACAAAGACCTATTGTTACTTAGTTAAAAGGTTATGAAACATACCTAGTTATTAAATTAAATTAATAATATAATAAATAATAATAATTGTTATTAATATTAATTAATAATTGAACAATATACTAAATATTAAATATTGTTAAATTATTAACGCTAAATATCTATTATTGGTTATTTAATATTTCAAAAAAAATAAAGAAAGCCAAAGAAGTATAACTTCTTACGCGCGTACATAAGTACACGCACCATTTTTTTTTTATTTTGTCCAAGTAAAAGGCTATTTTTAAAGATAATAGAGCGACTCATGGCCATGTGTAATACCTTTTCGGAATCCCTATTATTTGTAATACAGGGTCACTTTTCGGTAGAGTATTTTTTTTTTACAGTGGGGGCCGAAGTAAACAAAAACTTATGATTTGAATTTTTTTTAAATCGTATAACCTAATATTATCTTCAATACACTCAATAAACAACTTGAAATAGTATGTCTAACGCAAGAACTCATCAGTACCAATCTAGTGGATATTATAAAAAAGACACAGGATGGAGATTTATTCGAAGTATAATAAGAATTAGTAAAAAAAAGTCAATTTCCTTATAAAACGCGAAATAAATTATAATTCTGCAGGGGTTGAGCTTAGAGACCTCCCGAAGAACAATTTTTTGCAGCTGATGACCTCATCTATCCTCTATTTGCGTTTGATCCACGACTTTTTGACCATCCTCTATAATTCAGACACAATGCATGTTTTCAATAAAACGTAGGTATATCGGTTAATTGCTTTCCAACAAACTAAAATTAAAGGCTAAGTGCTTTAGCGACAGTTTTCAACGTCACAAAAAATGAAAATCAATTTTAGTTTACGAAGTATAAAAGCGATAGATTTAAAGTTATACAAAAGTTTCAAAGGTTGTCGGACATCGTCAGTGATGGATGAGCGAGCCAATATTTAACTATCGGTTATATTGGCCCATCCTTCAATGTTAAACTCGATCTAAGAGTTAACTTTTGACGGATTGTAAAGCATGAACTTCATTATAACTGGATTTTCAGTTCCTAAAGTCAACGTATAAAAAGCGAAACTTTATTGCTCGATCTTATGAATTAACGATTCGAAAAAAATTGAAAATTCATAATAAGTTGGATAAATAATCCATATTTTTTTTCCTTATGTTACGGCGTCACATAATTAATATCCCAAGAGCCCAGGACTGCCAGACCTTCGTCATTTTATAAAAGCTGAAAGTTCTTCTGTGCGTGTCCCCTATACAGGTAAGAACGACCAGGGACTATAGAGTTTGGGTAGTGGTTACTTTGGCAGACAACAGCCGTTGCTCGCGCTCGGACCTACAGCGGACTTTCAATGTGTCTGGCAAGGTGTAAAAACCATTAAAACTGTCCGGCTAACATTTTTTCATAGGTGCCCAAGTAACATATATAAAATTTAGCTTTTATAGTCTAACGAAAGTACCTATAATTATAATTTACAATGGATGACGAGATTCCTTAAGTTATCCCTGATAAAATATTAAAAAATTGAGCTTTATACTTTAACGAATTTAAGGTACTTATTTTATACACCTTTACTACCTGTTATCTGCCAAAGTAACCACTACCCAAACTCTATAGTCCCTGGTCGTTCTTACCGTATAGGGGACACGCACAGAAGAACTTTCAGCTTTTATAAAATGACGAAGGTCTGGCAGTCCTGGGCTCTTGATCTATAAAATCAACAACACGGCAACTCCAAATTATTTTTGTATACAATTTAAAACACTTTTAAAAGTACATATAATTAGCAACATACCTATAAAATAACAAAAATAAAAACACACATATTCTATATCTGTGTCTGTAAAAATCGTAAAAGTTCAATATAAATTAATGGAATAATTATGTATTTACAAAACAACAAAAAAATTTATGTCTGTCTAAGAAATTATTACTTTTCATTAGTCACATAATTCCTGTTGTAACATCGATGCGACCTACCTGCACTTTTGTCAAAAATATTGTACATATTGTTAGAAACGAATATTTTTATTTTATATAGTTTATTTTCAAATAATTTCATAACACGATGTACATAACTAACTTACTCTAAATTTTCTCGCTGAGCGAATGTAATTCTTTGAGAAATAAAGTATCTTTGAGCCGAGATAAACTAAAAAAAGAACTTGATTTCTCATGATCAAATTATTCTTTGTACATGAGAAACTTAATATTACGTTGCAAACGATATGAATGTCGCCATCAGGCACGGCTGTCCTGTTTTTAGGTATCTAGGCTCATTCTGATGTGTATCTTTAATTTAAAAATTAATGATACACACTAATTAAACAAAAATAACATTAATACTGAAAATGAGTATAGATAAAATTAGAAGTTATTTTTAGTTTTAAAATTACAAATTCATCTACATTAAAACCAATTTAAACAAGTCTTAAATTAACCTAAGAAAATAGCAATCATCATAAACATACTTCTAAGTCAATTTTCAAAATAGCACTCATAAATATGGCGATCGTAAAATTAATTTATTGGGCAACTTGCGAACCGCCCTGATTCGTCACGCGAGGTCATTAGTCGCTAGTTTGCAGACTTCCTGCCGTTTTAACATCAAAGGTGTTAATGCACTCTCAACATTACGTAATGGAAGGTACATTATGATAATTTATATTGTATGCCTTAAGTATATTTAGCCCTCCTTAACATTTAATTTTGTAAAATTTTTATATTGTAATGCAACGAAGTGTTAATCTATATATATAAAAATGAAACCCGTTTTCCGTTGTCACGACATAACATGAAAACGGCTTGACCGATTTGTCTGATTCTTTTTTTATAATATTCCTTGAAGTAAGAGGATGGTTCTTAAAAAAGTCTAAAAACAACACTTCTATATTCCCATACAAAATAATACTTAAAAGTCAATTTGAACTTTAATACCATGTCATAAAGTTCAAGTGTTAGTGGAAGGGTTCCGGGAAGGTAAATTTTAATTTTTTGACATAATATATTTGACATAATGTAGTCTTATCAATTTTTTTTGTTTTATCTTACTAGCTAGACCGGTGTCCCGAATAGCAGAATAAGTATTAAAAAAAAATAAAGAATCGACTGTTAGGCGGTACGATGTTCGCCAGGCCAGGCAGTAAATAATAAATATATTTATGTAAAACTATTTGCATATTTATTTATTAATCAACAGTGTTGGTCTAGTGGCTTCAGTGTGTGACTGTCATCCCTAAGATGATATTCGACCCCCGGCTGTGCACTAATGGAATGGTGAAGAAAAAAAACGTGAGGAAACCGGCTTGCCTTAGACCCAAATAGTCGATGGCGTGTGTCAGGCACAGGCTGATCACCTACTTGCCTGTTAGATTAAGAAAACAGAACCAGAAATCTGAGGCCAAGACATAAAAAAGGTTGCAGCGTCACTGATGTTTATTGCTCATTTGTTTTTTTTTCATTACACGCTTTATATTAGCTTCACCTGTATGTATGTATGTATGTAACCGACTCCCTCGGACTCGATTTTGACCAACTTTTAACGGACAGATTTAATTCAAACTTTGCGCACATGTCAAAGATCGATGACAATGCAATAATCCGAAAAAAAAAGAAAAAAAATGTAACTAAAAAGTGAAAAATAATTCCTAATTTAGGCTGAAAATGGTAATGAACAAAAAATACTGGTATTATTGTGAAAAAGCGTGGGTTGCTCGATAGACGAAAAATATGGCACAGAGCGCCCCACGCTTTTTTGATGTGCTTTAAAAGCATGTTTTTTAGTTTTTTAAACTATTATTTATTAATAAGAAGCTTTGTTTATTGTGTAGTTGCGCAAACCAAAGACAATCCGTGTCGTAGCTTTCACAATTAAAATAGAATTGCAAACTAGCGCGATTTAAAGCCCGCATAGGCGACGAACACTGATAATTCTCATTTAAATTACCAAAGTTAATGCCAGCCAGCGCCATCTGTTTCCCGGAAATGGTATTTACAGTATATATCTTTGCTTAAAATCTTAATAATATTTATTTTATGTAAAATATAACAGCCTGATGAGCCTTGGGACTATTCTATACTATACTATACCCGTTATCACCTCATGTTAAGTGATACCCGTGGACACTCTCAATTCTAAAGGAATCACGAGTGCGTTGCCGGCCTTTTACATGGGGAGTTCTACCTCGTATGTAAATTTAATCGCTTTTGGGATCATATTGTTTTGTTCACCTAGTGTTGTTTGTACACATAAAAAATCACGGTAGCAGTTTGAATGTATGACCATGGGTTTCGTAGTACGCTTAGCCACTAAAGTTTAGATTACAACAGAAATTGCGACGGAAATGTAATGAATTTCTTTACTTATACGTAAAAACTTCTGTGTCTGGTAGTATTTATTTGTGAATGTAAAATCTGGTACATATTTGAAAACTACACAAAAAACACTCGGCTAGAACGTATTCACAGACTCATTCGTTTGACACTATGTAGTCACAATAATACTATAAGCATAGATTTATATCGTTAGATAGGCCCTTACCGCAGTGAGACCGCGCCGTGTTGTTCCACAGTCGAAGTGAGTGAGCTCACTAACCTGGGATCAATGCACCCTTAAACACAGTGTTAGCCGGACGTGTTGTAAAGGACGTTTGGGAGCAGTTTAGTGTCACAAAATGCCATCGTGTGCCTTTCTAAAGTGCAACAACAATTCTAGAAACACAAATAAAGCCAGAGGTGTAACATTTCACTCGTAAGTATTGCGATTTGATTTAAAAACTTTTATTTTTCCTTCCGCACTGTCTAAAATAACAAATTTAAATGGCGAGTGCACGAAAGAGAAAGTAGTGTTTGCAACTAATGTAGGAGAAAAAGAGATGACACTATTTTCTCAGTACACTTGTTGTGTATGATTGCACAGGTGTTGTCGGCATTTTTATACGCACACATTCAAAAACAATGCCAAACAATTTTTGGTGTCGCGGCCTATCTAACGATATAAATCTATGACTATAAGTATCTCTAACCCACTCTTCTAGACAGATAGTGTTTACGCGTGTAAAACTTTCCTTAACACTCGTATGGAATATAGGAAACTAAATAATAAAACAAAACATTTCCGTTCTTGTTTCTACATAAAGTGCACAAATTGTACACGAGTAAATAATGCATAAAATCTAAAATGAGGACCTTAAATGTTAAAATACAGTGTTCAGGCAATAAGCACATAATTCAAACCACGTAGAATTCGGGAAAGTTAATTAATATGCCGTTATGTGGACCTGCTTAAATTAACTGAATGGTATCTGGACGGTAATTGGATGATAACTGAATTGTTTTATTCTCATCTAAATAATAGACATAAAATAACCACATTTACCATTGAAAGTGTTCAGAGGAGTTGTTCGGACTAACAACTGCAGCTTAGTTTTACTATCGTCAAAGTAGAATACAAAATACCATCCGTATCACCTCGACGTCCGTCGTTTCACAACTGAGCGTTTCTTAAGGCAGGCGCGCACTATGTGGAACGAGCTGCCCACTGAAGTATTTCAAGAAAACAGCTGACCAATTTATTGACCAAATAAATAATAGTTTAAAAAAAACTAAAAAACACGCTTTTAAAGCACATCAAACTAAAAAGTGAAAAATAATTCCTAATTTAGGCTGAAAATGGTAATGAACAAAAAATACTGGTATTATTGTGAAAAAGCGTGGGCTGCTCGATACACGAAAAATATGGCACAGAGCCATATTCAGCCTAAATTAGGAATTATTTTTCACTCAATTATTTTTTTAACTATTATTTATTTTTTATTTTTTAGTTAAATTTTTTTTATTTTTTTTTCGAATTATTGCATTGTCATCGATCTTTGACTGGTGCGCAAAGTTTGAATTAAATCTGTCCGTTAAAAGTGGGTCAAAATCGAGTTCGAAGGAGTCGATTATATACATACATACATACAGGTGAAGCTAATATAAAGCGTGTAAAAAGACCGGCAATGCACATGCGAGCCTTCTGGCAATTTGAGTGTCCACTTATCATCAGATGAGACTCCGACCGTTAGCTTGCATTAAACAAAACAAAAAGTTATCAGTTTGATATATTTAAGTGACAAGTAATACAGTGAATGTGAAATATTCCAAATCGGTCTAGCTTTCACCAAAATCTGTTCGGTAGTTATTAAGATCCACGCAGTTTAACCTTTTCAATTGGCTGGTATTTTGAATTGTTATTTGTTTTAAATTACGGTCAGACAAAGTCTATAACCGATGCAACAATAAAACAAATTCTAATAAAAACTTGGAAGAGCTTTTGGAGCCAAAAAAAGGCACACTTAAGAATGAATAGATAAGAGAAATATTATTTCAATGTAAATAAAAGGCTCTTATTATTCTTAAAAAAATTTAAAGTTACATATTTTATCACATAGTAAACAATGTTGAACATTTTTAACGTATTAATTATAAAAAATTTCATAAACAAAGTATTAAAAGAGACAAACATATATTCAATGCTATAATCATTACCAGGTTAAGGATATTGGAATTGTTATCTAATATATAAAATTCTCGTGTCACAGTTTTCGTTGCCATACTCCTCCGAAACGGCTTGACCGATTTTGATGAAATTTTTTGTGCTTATCCGGTATCTATGAGAATCGGCCAACATCCCCATTTTTCATCCCCCTAAACTGTAAGGGTAGCCCACCCCTAAATTTTTATTTTTTATTTTTAGACAAAACTTTTTGTTTTTATTTTTAAATGATACAACATGCCAAAATACATACAACCCCTAATTTTCACCCCTCTACGATCAACCCCTATTTTTATTATAAATGATAATCATGGCAAAACGACGTTTGCCGGATCAGCTAGTATATACATAATATTCAAAACTTGATAAATACCAAACGAAGAACAATCAACACGTTCCAGAAGTCTTTTCATTTTCACGCGAAATTTTCTCTTATATTTTGCAAAACAAAAGTGGCCACCACAGGGGTGCTAAAGCGAAGCATCTATGAATGTTGATACGGAATTTCATGTTTCGTTATTAAAATTTATGAGTAGTTGTACTCAGTTTTACGTTAATACAAACAAAATTGTATGCTCCCCTGTGATATGCCGAGTATAATACAGGTACGTGTTTTATGATTTTAGAACCAATACAATTTTATATTACAGTGTAAATTAAACAGCCACTATTACAAAGAAATATTTAGACATCAACAACATACTTGAGGGTAATTGTTTTTATAATTAGATTACATAACTAACATATTGGTGCCGAAATTTCCAAGAAAGACACCTGAGGTTATAAACAGCCTTCTCGCCTTTGTTATTGTTAATTATTAAGCATTAACACGTGTGCTATTATTCTTAGATTACATTAGCTGTAGGAAGTTTTGGTCTATAATTGTAAAATTGTGTAATTGTAATTGGTTAAATTTGGTGTTTTTCTCTTGCGTCCGTATAACGAAAACTCTCTATAAAGAAAAAAATTGCTCAGTCCCTTGAAATTCGTTATAAAGAGTTTGCACTGTATATCAAGACTATGATCTTGGTCTTGTCGGCAGGTTTATGTATCTATTTTTTTATTAATATATTATTTAGCTAATTCCCGACTATGTTGTCGTCGGTTGGTATTAAATTACTTAAATAGTATTTGTAACGGTTGATTAGGCACAACTACCTTTCTCTTAACAACTTTTGTATCGCGCAGCCCGGACATACAACGACCAATATTTAAGCCTTGACCTGTTTAAGCTGTCGCGGAATATGATTAAAAGAAGTATTAAGAATATCCATAGCGCAAAATCACCTGCATCATGACCATACCCCACATACACACCTTCACGTACTTACCCTCACTTTTACACCATCATACAACACAACCAAATTAGGTACCACTTAGATAAACGTATTGAATAGTTTTTATTTGTTTGTTTCCTTTTATAAATTCTTGAACCATTTTGTAGTTAAATGTATTATTATGTGTATATATTATTCCATATTTGGCTATATTTTTAATGTAACTGTTTCTTATTGTATATAATTTATGTTAGCTGTAGGTTTACAAAATAAATAAATAAAAAAAAAAACATACACAGCAAATTTCAGAAAGATGCATCTTAACCTATTGTTGAACATTATTTCTTTTAAGTTCATCTCTGTTAATTTTATTCCCATAGCTTGCTCAGTGTTATACCTGTCGTATCTATACATTGGACCATCGGTCAGGACATGTAACACTTTCATCTATATTGCTACAAGGACAGGCACTTTGTCGTACCCTGAACCAATAAAGATACCATAATCTGTAAATTAATTAATTGTAATTAATTAATTGGTGCTAATACTTCTGTGTGTTACATACGCCGTCCATTCTAAAGTCTTAAACTTGGCGGTTTCCTTACGTTATTTGCCGTATCAGTAAGTATTAATAATTATGTAGAAAGATAAACGTGGTGTAGATCCATGATTTGAATGTCGTCCTCGTAATTTGTATGACCTAAATAACAGAATGTTGTTAATATAACAATCTCTATATATTCTTGTCACAATGTTCGTTCCCATACTGCTCCGAAACGGCTCGACCGATTCTTATGATTTTTTTATGCATATTCAGAAAATCTGAGAATCGGCTACTATCTATCTTTCAAAACCCTAAGTGATAAAGTGTGTAAACTCCAAAAAAAATATTTTTATTTTTTAGACAATTATTTTTGCTTTTATTTTTTATGATACAACACAAAAATACATACAACTCTTAATTTCCACCTCTCTTTACTACCAACCCTTATTTTTTATTTGTTCATTATAATCTTATGACTTGAACTCTGAGGTTTATATAGAGAAAAATTCACAGAAAAACCTAAAAAGTTTTCAATCCAGAAAACCGAACAGTCTCTGGGGTAGCATAGCAAAAGGTTCCATGTTGGTATGTACTAAAAGGGCAGGCTAAGTAAAATCACATTAAGGAGAAACGAGGTACGCGCGGGCAGCTAGTATTATATAAATTTTTCAAAGTGGAGTTTTAGGACTAAACAAAGTCGCCCAACCTCACAGATTATCCTAATACCATAAATCCGTCAAGTGTCAAAAATTCAGGGATCCTCATAATCGTCTTTGGCCGCTAATTTTCATATCCCATTATAACTTTGGGTGAGTAAGCGGTAAGCTGGATACACGGACAGACGAAAATTTAATTTAAATTTAAATTATTCGTTCATTAGTCATTCGGGCTTATAGCAATGAGCTATAACATCGTTCCACCCGGTTCTACTTGCTAAATTGCTTTAAGGACCTATCTGGTCGCTAAACTCAAAAAAGTACATTGTTGCTTTCCATTTTTCGTTATCGTTTCTTGAAGTAGGGCGAATGGGAAAAATATATGGTGGAGTTGAGTAGTTTATGTATCCATTATGAAAGATCGATACACGATTTAAATTACTTCGCTCGATTTATATTATGACGAAAATGTATATTGGACCTGATTTTGATATTTACACAATATACATATTTTATCACAAGCCAAGTAATTATAATCCATTTTATAATAAAAATTACATTAATTTAATGTTTTACATAACTAAATGTTATTACGGGCCGGCTCCAGCTCTCCACAGCGCCCCGCAGTCCACCCCGAGACACTGACACAGCAATTCGTGCTGGGATAGGGCCTTAACGCATCGAATTGTCGACGACCTGTCGACTGATGACTCTCCGAGCGCCGTGATATCTTGGCGTTTCGTAGAGTTCTCTTTGCATTCTACCATGGGGTGTTCAGTGTTTTTTGCCTTAGAAACCAAATAAGTTTTTTGACAAAGAAATATTTGTTTTCATTACAACAGTAAAACTGTTCAAAACATATTAACAGTTACTACTAATACGATAGAATTTATTAACTGTTAAGATGTGTTTACCAATTCTACAATTAAAAATACATTAATTAATTAATAATAATATATATACCTAGATCTTATAACATAGAAAGACAAACGTCTTTAGTTTAAAAGACTTTAGTTTAGAAGAATTATTTTCGGGAATAAAAATCATTTGCATTACATGACATTCATTATAATACCTTATCATGGTACGACTTTACGTGTGGTACATTCCACTGTATATTATTAAATAAAAAATAATAGATCGGAAAAAAGAGCCAGCCTTGTCCAATTTTCTACTACAAAGAAAATCGAATTAGTGAATCGGCGTCAATCGGACGGCGAGGCGCATGCATTTGAAATTCCGCCCTCTTTATAAAGAATCTGAATTTTGATGAAGTCAGGTTTTCGCCCAGATTTCAACATTTATAGTCAAACGGTTATTGTAAAGACCTTATATGAGCACAGTAAAATGTTAATCGATGCTAAGAATTGAGGATTCGTTCTTTGAATAAGCTTTAAAAGTAAAGTTTGATGTTATCTTGAGTATGATTAAAATTTAAACAACTGAAGAAATAATATAATGTACGTATGCACCTGTGGTGCTACATTTATTACTAGACATTGACATAGATATAACATTTATTACTAACAAACTAACACAGAAACACACAAAATAACAATAAAAAAAAGAATGAGAGATAACAATTTTTAAGCTATTACATAGAATTTACCGCGGGCTCTGATCGCGGCGACCGAATCAAGAAATTCCGTAACGAAAAAACCTTACACACGATGACGTACTGCATAAATAAATAATGAAAATTGCATAAGTTGGAAAAAAATTATGCAATAGCTTTACCGCGGCAGTCCCCGAGTGCCACACGTTTTTTTTTCTTTTAAAGAACAAGGTACGTTTTAAGTGTGTAATGCGTATGTGCTGTGGTAATGGCCCGAGCTCAGCATTATGCTGAGGAGCAGACTGTTCCACGGCGCTGGTCATTCTGCCAGAGACCACAGCAGCTAGTTTGCGCCTCAGTCGCAAAAAAATAATGTTATAATACTAATAAAAAAAATCAGTGGCGCTACAACCACTTTAGGTCTGGGCCTCAGATTTCTGAATCGAATAAGTGAAATGTTTCATGATCATTTTTAAATCTAATAGGCATGTAGGTGATCGGCCTCCAGTGCCTGATACAAGCCGTCGTCTTTTTGAGTCTAAAGCAAGCCGGTTTTCCTCACGATGTTTTCCTTCACCGATCGAGCGAATGCTAAATGCGCACATAGAAAGAAAGTCCATTAGTGCACAGCCGGGGATCGTACCTACGACCAGGGATGAGAGTCGCACGCTGAAGCCACTAGGCCAATACTGCACCATAATACTAATACTTAGTAGAAAAAATAATAATAATATTAGTAAAAGTTAGCAGTGTAAGTAACAAAGTCTTGTGTATAAGTATATATAAATGTAAATAAAATCAAATTAAAAATAAGAATAATTGTTAAGAAATAGATAAACAAATATTTTTGGGCGGATAAAACTAGATTACATGGGAGTTTTGTGTAAGTAGATGTTTTTTTATATCTATGACGAAAATTCCTTGATCGTTTCTATGAGGCTGTTGTTCAACCTGCCTGACACACCGTCGACGAGAAAGAAAGTACTACACTTTTTATAATAATTGACTGTCTGGAAGAAACTGTTTTTAGCTTTTAGCTTTTACGTCTTATCGAGGCCGTCTATTTACTGTTATGTAATTTTTTATAATTACACGTTTTTCTTTTGTTAATTTATGGTGATAAATTTTCGTAGTTGTTTTTAAGGTTGAAGGCCCTGGTCAAATGGTTTTACATTTCGAAAATGCGTTGTCTGAAAGCGCGTGGAGAGTATATGAGGTTCGGTTTTGTCTCAGTATTTTTGCAATTCTAATGCTGAGGGCCAGACGACGCTCACTTAACTTAATCAATGTCCATTTCGTTAAAAAGCCGCGTACAGTGAATTAATTTTCTGAACAAAAACTATGGGCGAGAGTTTGTATTATACTAAGTGCTTTACGACAGTTGGTCGTTTTGTTCGCGAGTTTCTCAAGATTGGACTTTTTTAGATTGTTATTACTAAAAAGGGACCTGAAAAGCTATTTAGCATGACAGCAGGCCCTCAATGGCAGATTAACCGTGCCATTGAGGGCCTGCACTAAAACGTTGATGTAACAAATTTTTTTTCTATCTGTTAATTAGACTCCCGATGGAAGGTCTTCCCTGTTTAGAAAAAGAGCATACTCCTGTCTCAAAGGCCGGTAACGCGCTCGCTAAAATAGGTGCCTATGGGCTGCGATGACTGCTTTTTTTGGGCGTCCCGTAGGCTCGTTTGCCTATGATAAAAAAAATCAAGGTTTCAGGCGCAGATATTGCACGGTATGCCCAAAAATTTCTTCGACTTCTACTCCAGCCACAGTCACATGATGTCAATTGTTATATTAGAATAGCACGCAATATCAAGTCACCTGACGTATGTCAATGTGTCAAAGTCAATTTGTCTGTGTTGTTCAGTTGCTCTCTGATCGGGCCCTGCGGCGGAAATGCGAGGACGTGCGTACTGAATTTGTTTAAATATTAAATAAAAATATCGGACGACGATAATGACATCACGTTTGCAAATATGAATCACATTGAATCTGCGACAAACAGATAATTTGTAAACAGATTTTTAAAAATCCTGTCATGCACTACACACAATGCAGCCGACTGCATAAAAATCACTATTGTCATTATTAATTCAATAGATCACTAGCAAACAGAATATGAAATATTTCAAATATTTAATTTTATGTATTAACATTTTCAGTACCATTACCACTATGCATTCCCATTTATTCTTTCTTCACAGAAATAATAGTCTATAAAAAAGGTTTATATTTAAGATCGAGAATTATCTATAAGTATGATTCTCTTATGTGTTTGACAACACTTGTTAGATTTTGACAAATATTTGTTTTTATTATTTTTATTATTATTGATTACTTAATATGTCATGTGGAACATGTTGTAATGGTTGTAGCTCCTTACAAACATTGTGTAAAAGAAAAACTTGGCGATTAAAAAGAGTGGCGGAGAGTTTATTGCCAGTTCTCCTCTTCCGTTCTACGCCCTTGGTTTGAGAACTGGCAGTTAATGTAATATTAGAAGCATTTAATATTTGTATCTTTTTTGACGTTCATAAGTATACATTGTGTGACTTTTTTTGACATCCGGGAGACTCTAACCGTTAGACTAAACTTTTGCTTATCAATCAGCCAATAGAGTGAACACTGTGCAAATCACGATGTCATAGCAACAATATCAATCACGAAAGAATTGTGTCTCGAGTTTTTTCTCTAAACTATCGCCCCGTAAATAAAAATTGTTCCAAAGTGATTTTTAAAAATCGAATTAAGTTTGCTAACTGTAACTTTATTTTCTGATTCGCCTTTTACATTTAATCAGATATAGAAGTCGCTATAAATAAACCATTTCTTGTCAAAAAGTCCTAAGATCATTTCAGAGGGCCCCCACCATAAATGTTCACTTCGAGTATTAACGTACGCCCATTTCGGGAAACGTGTGAAAACTTTCCCGACTTCTTTTTCCCGTCACCTTATTACCTTTGCATAAGGTTGAAATTGGCTGCGGAAAATCTCTATTTGAATTTCAGATGAGTCGCCCGGCCAGTTTGGACGCACGCCAATATTTGAGTGATTTTGTTTTGAGTTAATTTGGGGATAGTGTTTTTGAGGCGGTAAAACGTAATGCCATTCTGATAAGACGTGTTATTTCTCTTTATATGGTAATTTTCTCGTCTAGTTGTTGTTAGATCTAACAAATGGTTCAGTCACTTATGAGATAAGCTGTGATCTAATAAAATCTTTATGTGAAACTTAATTTTTTTGTATCAAATATATAATTGTAATTAAGGTTCGTTATTACTTCTCTATGCAGGCTCGATTTAGTTACATAATATAGAACATAAATCTTACAAAATAGTACCTATTAATAACTTATTTCTTAGTTTTGGTGGATCAAATCAAATTACATTACAGTACACAAATACATACATTACTTTACATTTAATTATACTCATTATTTCAACCTCTCATACTTGGTTTGTATTTAAAATTATTTTTTATAATTATATCTGTATTTTTTGTGGAGTAAAGATCGCGAAACATAAGGGTACTTTTAAAGTATTAAACAATATAAAAGTTATAAGAGTAAGAGCATGTGTATTATGTTAGTATATTTATTTTAATTATTTATAAAGTATAAAACGTATCTGCATCAATTGATAAAAATAATTTATATACTAAATATTTAAACATCCTGCGGTTTATCTAATATCGCGATTTCCTGGCACCTTCTGATTTTCAAAACTCATATGAACTCACGTTCTCTTGTTATGGGGTATAAAGCTTGAATAAAAAGTTTTACGACGCCGCGTCAACTCTGGCATTTTGAAAAGTATTTTGTTGATCTTTTAAAATATCAGTTGTAAAATATAAAATCTCAGAAAAAATATCAGAACCCAAATCTATAACAACACTAGCTGCCCTCGCGAACGTTTCTCCTTAATGTGATTTTACTTAGCCACCAATTAAAAAGTTATGTGACTAAGTTCGAATCACTACTGTGTACCAATGGATTTTCTGTGTGCCCATTCTTCTGTATGGATAACAAAAAAGGTCGCGAGAAAACCGGCATGCCTTAGAGTCTAAGGCCTAGACCTAGAAATCGACGGCGTGTGTTAGGCTCAGAGGTCTGATCAAATACTTGTCTATTAGTTATAAAATTACGCCTATCCTTTTTGAAGTGAAACTTCTTTATCGGGGTTGGAAAAAATTTAGTGTAACATTTTTTCGTTACGCGTCACATTTTTCGGTTACGCGACACATGTTTCGGTTACGCGTCACATTTGACCGTTACGCGCGTCTTTTTCTTGTCCCTACCACGGTTGATTCAAAGAGATTCTAAACCATTAATAACAAAAATGTATAATAACGATAACAATGATACTAAAAATTATATTACAATTTATGAAATACTGTAATAATCTTAGTGGTAATAAGGTATAATGAAATAATTGTATTATTTGTATTCAAGTATGTGATATTAAAAGCCTTTTGTTAAACTTTATCTAATTTCACTTAATTTAACCAATTTCTGTAAAGTTGCATATAGAAAATTTTTCGTAAAATAAGGTCATAAAGAAGTTTCACATCTAACGTGTGTACACTAGTAGGTACACGCACATTTTTTTTGACGTGATAACGTCTTTAAAATCGTTTTAGTCGGGTGACATGTTCAGAAACTTGTGTCACACCAAAACCTCACGAGCGCGATCACAGGTATAACGAGAGAGAGACGGACCGATCTCCCGTCTCATCTCACTCTAGCGGCATACAAACGAATGGAGATTTTCTCGTGCGGTTAAGTTTTGTAAGAAAAATGTATATCATAGTCGAATAAGTAAACTTGTCATTTTACACCCGAAATTTATCATCAAAAGTGTGAATAAAACGATAGATGTAATTTAAAATTTGAAAAAATTGTTATCTTCATTAATTCCTTACTTCCCAAAAACTTATATCACCAATAAGACGTTATCACGTAAACATCTCGATCGTAAACCTACTTTACAAACAACCAATATTTTTTTTTATATAATAGGGGGCCGTGCTTTGAAGGAGTAGTACACTCGAATTTTAAATTTCTTATTTTGTACTGATAATATAATTATTATTATGGCCGTCGTTATCGAAATGGTATTAAATTCGGCGTCCAAGGATATATAGTTTAGTTTTAAAGAAGGCTTTTTGAAGTGCGTTTAATTAACAAAACATCTTGATGCTAACAAAATACGCAGTCAAATTCTCCACAAAATGTTATATATTTAAAATATAAGCTATTCATTTTCAAATTTTATTCATACCCTATTCTGAAGCAATTTTCGCTCTTATCATAAATTAGAAGTCCATTTTGTTTAGAGGTCGGATAATTTAAAGTTTTATGGTCGGCTTTGTGAAGTTGTAGTGTAAAATATTGGACTCGTAACCTTTTTGGTGAGTTATTACTGCAATTTTGGTGTCTGGGATATAAACATTAGTGACTCTTAAAAGTGATTTTACACTAACGATGTAAAACTATTTGATTAACGTTAGACGAGCGTTCCTGTCGATTAAAGAATTAATTTCGCATTATATGAAGTGGTTTCAACTTGATTTTGAAGCTCCATGGAGATTATAACCTTATTAATAATGTCAGTTTATTTTTCGCGAACTGATGACGTTGTCTCGCTGACCATGGGAGTTATAAGGCATTCAAAGTTCAAGTTCCAGTTCTGCTACAAAAAATATTCAAATTTGAATTACTTACTAACATAGGCTAGTACACTTGGAGATCCAGTGATAGCGCGTTAAATTTTTTTAAAGTTTTTAATTTAGTATTTGTTTGACACTGAACGACGATTCCAAGAATATCTAACATTGACTTCATTACTCAAACTTCCTTCTAGGACTTACCACTTATTACTTGGCAGACTTAACATGCGTTTTGTGTTTATTTATTTTTTATTTATTTACACTTTGTTGCATTATAATATAAGAATTTAACATAATTACATGTAAAGGAAAGGCAACTGGCCTTATCGCTTTCGAACGATCTCTTACAGGCAACCACTGTGAGAAAAGAAAAAAATGTATTAAATTACATACGGTAGGCAAGAAGTGCAAAAATACATATATTACACATAGTTATCAAGAAGAAAAAAAGAAACTAAACAAGAACAAAAAACAAACTAAACTAATAAAGGATACATGAAAAAAAATAGTTTAGTTTCATGTCACCTCATTAAACGATAATGCCAAATGTATATGATATACATGTGGCATTTTCCAAATCTCGCCATTCAGTAAAACTATTCTAATAATGTATAAAGGAAATGTTGTGGGACGTTTAATATTTAAAAGCATTAAAGGATGCGTTTTGGCATCGAGCTTCGCGCCACAATGCGGGGTTCCGAAAGGTGGGGCCTGGACGCAGGCCAAGTTCCCAAAACTTTGGATATTTTTGTTAAGCTCTTTTTAAACGTTCTTTAGGCTTTTGTGAAATGAATAAAAACAATTGGGGTGATCGATTTTTCAATGGAAAACAGGTTTTCGTTTCGAAAGTTTGTAGCTTCTTTTGATTTATCATGTAATGTAGATCACATTTTAATTCTTGTTATTTATTCTCAAAGTATATGTACATGTTTAATGTACCAATATATAATGTAATAATAAATAAAGGATAAAAAAATTGACGTAAAACAGATGTTTTTTGTCGTCTCATATTTTTAACAATAAATGAGACTGTAGAAATGTGGTCATCAAAATTTACACAAACTGACAAAATCAATCTGAAAAGTAAGCAATCTAACTGTAAATCTATTTACACTGTATATCCCTTAATTGGGCATGTTTCACGACATCATAATATGAATAAATCGCCTGGGGATCGCAATTTTATCAACCAACCAACATATATCTTGAAATACATAAATAAACTTGAGGTACTTCCATATATTCCAAAAGTGAGGCTGTAATGATCTAAATCACACATATTAAGACAGGAAAAAGGGATACGAAATTGCCAGAACACAGCGTTCTGCGTAAATGTATTTCATTACATTTATCTTTGAGAATCTTTCGGCAATTTTGAAGGCAATTCAGACTCAATCTACGCGATTTGCGTGCCCTGCTATTAAATGCTTGTAAATTTTATGGGAAAATTTTCGTGTATAGGACTTTGAAATTGGGTGGTTATATGGTATCATGCTTAACAACCCGAAACAATAAGCGGAATTAAATTTTTGGGAATCTATCAATTTTCATTGTAGTCTTCGCTACTTAAGGTTGAGCCTATCTTAAAAAGCCCTAACCGATACGTTGACTTGCCTCCACACTACTCTATCCTCAGCTTGTTTCATCGCATTAGGGATGTGGAGACCCATAATTGTTGTAAATTAATCAATGGACCCCGACATTTCCTGCCATCACTTCTCCCTATCATTTCTAGACTATTCGATTCTCTCTTGGCATGGTCAGAGTAGCTAAGCACCCGTTTGAAATGATAGTTGACAATCTTGTGATCTTCACTAGGTTGAGAATGGATTTCTTATTGCCTATTAAAAAAATGATTACGAGATACTAAAATCTAAGGCAAGCCAAGGATTGTAGCGGCACTTGTTATTTTTCTTATAAAGACCCAAATGAAATGAACCATATGTCCAAATTAAATCAAGTTATATATTTTGCCTTTTTTTGCTTGGAATCGGATGAAAAGGGGAAAATGAGTTTGTATTGAGTCTTAGATCGAATGTATGAACATTGTGTAATTCCAGAGCTATAGGTTGTCTTAGAAATAAGGAAAATTCTACTTATGAAAGATCAGACTACCAGTGAACTGAATATTGTTTCCGAGATCTTTACAAAAACAACGTTTTCTTATTAAAATATACGGCCAGCGAGGCCATTAAAAAGAATGATAAGTTGCAATAAACATGACTAATAGTTGAATTTAACTGACCTACTTTGAATTATGATATAAATGCGAGTTGCGCTTAATGTATTGTATATATGGAAGCAATTTTAAAAGTGCACTTTTAATGAGCGAGTGTTTTATCGTAAATAACTTCCGCCCACTCCCGCAGCTTTGACTGCGTGGATTTCGTGTATTTTGGCAAGTTTTTTGCGACCTCTTCAGCAATAATTGTTGTTTATAATTTTCAGGAAATCATAACGAATTATATACCTTTTTTTTTATATCCGAGGTGGAAATGCATTTGCGCATCCCCGGAACAGGGGTATGTGGGACTCGACCCACGCCAAAATCTCTGCTATTCAGAGACTAGGTGAGTAATACCCACTAAAACCACCTCGAGTAGTTCCGACAAAGCCGCGTTACAGAGGCTCCGGGGTCGCTGTCGCATTCTACCGGGACCTCAACGGCATGTTACACTCAAAAACCTCCGGTGCAATATACACTACGTAGGACGTAGGAGATGTGTATATCTTCTCCTATTTACTCCCCGTCTTCTATCCCCAGGATTCGTCCTAAAGCGCTCCCTCTCTCGTTCTGCTGTCTCCTTCATGCATGTCATGCTTATTACTGACTATGCTGAGACTTAATACCTAAACATTTATTAGAATCACTATTTAGTTTCTTGACTCCTTTCAGTTGGTTTGAGTTTACCGCATTCAAACACATAGTCGTTTGTAAGCATTTGTAAAATTGTGTAAACAAGGGATAAGCGTAACTCTTTGAGGGTTCCAACCCCGTTCATCAGCGAATATTACTATTTGCACAATTAACTGTCGTGTGTTGTAAGTACAACTTATAACGAAATTTTTAACTTGCCTATAAAATCAACATTTTATACGCATTTGATTCATGCCCTCTTTCTTTCTACAGCCGGTCTGTTTGAGCGTCGTGATCAGCAAGAAAGTGGACAATCAATTTATGTCCAGCGCCTCTCTTGTGACTGTGTATAGTTTTGAGGACGAGTATTTCACTTCGACGAAATATCGTCCATCTGGTTGGTGAACGGCCACGTGATCGTTTGATTTCTGTGTTACCAACCAACATCAGTTTCTCCAAGTTCTCATCGCCTCTGTGCATTGCATACCTGAAATTGATTCATGATTATGTCTTATATTATACTAGCTGACTCGGCACACGTTGTTTTGCCATGTACCTATATTAAAATATGTACCTATGTAAAATTACTCCAATAAAAATAACTGTCTACTAAAATAAAAATAGGGGTGGATCGTAGAGGGGTGAAAATTAATTAATTGTATGTATTTTTGGATGCTGTATAAAAAAAAAAATAAAAAAAACAAATAATCTAAAAAATATAAATAAAATTTAGGGGTGTTAGCACCATTAGCATTAGTTTGAAAGATAGATAGTAGCTGATTCTCAGACTTACTGAATATGTATAAAAAATTTCATAAGTATCGGTCAAGCCGTTTCGGAGGAGTGAAACGGATGGGAACGAACATTGTGACACTAGAATTTTATATATTAGATATATCGACAACTTACATTTTGCATGATTAGTGAGACAGCGTCGATATGCCTTATTGCCCCGAAGTATGGACTATCCATCGGGACGTCACAAGAGCACCCTATACTTTAAAAATATTTTGTGAATAGAATTTTAAAATCTAGGAATATAATATTGAATGAACAAAATATTTGCTACTAAATTGTTACGTGCACAGGAAATTTAGGGGATCGTACAAAACATGTTGTTCAAAAATTGTGTATTTTCAGAATTTTACATGTGCGGAAGTTATCAGTGTTATATTTTGCGCGAGCTGGTATGAAACTGTCAGTCTTTGCCTTTGCCAATTTTAGAGTCAGAATAATAAGTTAGTTAATACATAAGAGAGAATTATTAATCCCCTTTAATAATTGTTAAAACTTTTTAATTTCTTTTTTTTTATAAATTTAATTAAATTTAGTTCCACGCAAGCATATTATTTATATCTTGTTTATGTGCCGTTATAGTGTGGAAAAGTTAGACTAAGTTTTGCCAAAAATTATAAATAACTGAACTGGTAGATAATGAATTTATTTTATTACCAATGAATGTGCACAGGAGCGACGCTGGAGTTAATATCTACGATTTAGGTTATTATTTTAAATGCCATTTTTTTGCATGATTTTGTTAGTCTGCGACATTATATACACAATGTATATAAAAAATAATAAAATAATATACATTGAAATAAATAACTAAACTTAACATAAACTAAAATATATCATTAAAAGGAGTCCCTTTAGGCAAGGTTCCGAAGATACTGGCAGCGTTCCCCCTTTGAATTGCTAGACTAATTCTTTGTCCGAGGTAGCTGCCAGATCTTCGGTCTCCTGTGATGTCGACTAACCTTTTTTAATTTCTTTAAAAGCCTTAAAGCGCTAGGACCCCACGGACCAAGGGTCTCAACACCGAATGGGACAAAACCATATTCTGAGCCTAGACCCCTGTATTTGCATGCTTTATTTTTTCAGCCGCTTCACAAGCCGCACCAGCTCTGTAGTTGGTTCCATGTAGATGGGAAGGGGCCAGCGTGTCTGAACAGGTTGCATCCCATACCAGTACCCGACCCATCTTCCATGGAATCAAACTCATACCGTAACTTATTATTATGACATTATGATAATTACATTTACGTGTCTATTTTTATATGGCTGATTGTGCGGGTTTTTTAATTAATCAATCTGAACGTACCCCTTCATAATAATAATAGGCTTTTAATTCAGATGTATTCTTTTACATGTAAACACCTTTCTAATTTCAATCTTCTTTTAGGTATCTGTGTGTTCTTTTTTCTCTCTGCACTGCCATCACTCTCTGCCATAACACCTTCTGTTTCTTTCATTTGGTCTATCTACCTTCTAAGCTGTCTTCCTCTTTTCTGTTCTTCTTGCCGTTTTATAGTTTATATGCTTAATGCCAACTTGAAACAATTGTTTATTTATATTTTTAATGGAATAAATTTAACGAATGGTCAAACGTAGTTTCAAACATCAGAAGAGGGCTACAATCTCTATGAAAACATTTTTCATTTTATTGTAGTTATAAATCCTCGCAATATCTGAACAACTTTGTTAATTGGAAAACTTTTTATGGAAAAAAAGTTTAATTTCGTTATCATGGAACTACTATCTGCAATAATGCTTTGATGCTTCTAACAACGTTAGTTGTAATTATGTTTAAGTTAGCGAGTTTCTATGGATAATTCGTTTTATAATTTGTTTACAACGGATATTCAAACAATATCATGCGTCTAGTGACGCACTGTCGAACATGAGGTGTCTAATCCATTCATAATTTAAGTTAAATTAAAATTAAATTGTGGAATGATATAGTTGTAAAGAATAAACTTCTATTTTGTTCTAATTAACTCTGACTAAAATAAATAAATCAGTAGCACTACAACCTTTGTTTAGGTCTGGGCCTCATATCTCTGTTTTGTTTCTGTTTCCTCACGATGGTTTCCTTCACCATTCACCTTTCTACGTGCGAATGTCAAATACGCACATAGAAAAAAGTCCAATGGTGCACAACCGGATCGATCAGATCGAACCTAAGAACTCAAGGATGAGAGTCGTACCCTGAAGCCACTAGGCCAACACTGCTTACTGAACTTCTCATATATATATATGAGGATAGGTTAAATTGTTATAACTTGGAATCACTGAGTGTTCGTAGAGTAAACATCGACTTGCTATACCTATTTAAAGTAATTAACGGAATTGTGGATTGCCCAGAAATTTTAGAACGTTTATCCATACAAGTTCCTCGGGTCGGGAGTCGTTTGTACAATCGACGATGTTTTCACATCCCGCATTGTCGAACAAACGTTGGCAGAAACTCACCAATTAATAGGTTATGTCGTTGCCATAATGATATTGCTCAGAGTTTCGACATTTTTCACGGTTCTTTGGCCTCAGCTAAAAGTAGAATTAGACACAGAATTAGGCATTAGGATTTATTTTTGGTTCAAATAGTATAATTCTTTTATAGTTTGCTTTTTTAATTTTTTATGCTTGTTTATATTTAACACTGTTTTTTGTATCCACTTAATTTCGCTTGTCGTGTCCACATGTAATAGGGACGGCACCGCTTTTGCTATTTATGTTAATGTTTTATGTCAATTTATATCATGTGTTTGTCCTAATTTTGTGGTCCAAATAAAAAAAAAAAAATATATATATATATATTTTTAATATATCACTTTTCTACTCCCCTGCCATTATGTCCAGGGACTTTTTCACATCACACGTCTCGCGAAAGACGCCCCGGCTACATCTGTAATATTTTTGTTTACAATATTCATGGGCGAGCCGGGACGCAATTCCTCGCGAGACCCGTTCTTGGGGTTTTGTTTGCCGCCTTTATATATTCAACAATTTTATCGCAGAACCGTTCCAGGCACGATCTGTGCTTTATTAACATGTCCTGTAGGCCGTTACGGTCTACAGTCATCTGCATTTGTTGCTCTAGGTCGTGCCTGGACGATGCGAATATAGGGCAATGTAGGAGCACATGTTCTACTATTTGTTCTTCATTGCTGCAGGCACATGTTGGGCTTGTCCTAATTTTAAACCTATGAGGGTAATGTGCAAAGGCTCCGTGCCCTGTAAGAATTTGCGCCATCTGGGGTGTGAAACGCTTCTCTTTTATTAATTTGTACGCAGTTCTAACATTTGCGATGAATAATTTTGTAGTTCCAGCTGTACTTCTCATATATTCAAAACATCGACTTTTCATATATTCAAAATATTTAAAAAACCGAAAACCGACTGGACTGTGCAATACCGAAACAGTCGTAAAATAAATGTGAAAAATTTCATTCCTAGATAAAATTATTTGTGTATCACAGAAGCCCAAATTAAAATAGAAACTAATATCACCCTTTATCCTTTAGCGAACTCATACATCATACACATATATAACCCTTTGTAAAATCGGATAAACGCCTTCAATTACGAAAAAATTGAAGAACGAAAATGACATGACGAGGGAGTCGTAATAAAGTAAATGTCACCGACATATCAATAGGAGTTTTGATTTATGTCCTGCGTCAATAACAAGAGTTTTATTGTCAGCTTTTCACAGAAATAACGACTTTTCGTACTACGTTGCTTTTTTAAACTTTTTGGCATGAATAAACGTTAAGCAACGGTAAACCCCTATTAGATACTGTTTTTTTAGGTGAGTTTGTTACACAACGTAAGGGCGTGCCGTGGCCATTACATGTCATTCGGAGCAAGGTTATGGTTAATGTTTATAAGCATCTTGTAAATCAAAATACTGGGCGATAAAAATGAATGCAGGAGTGTCTCGTCCTAGATTTGACAACTGACAGTCTGAGAAGTTCATAACTGTTGTTAGCTGTGAATCAATTATATTTGGTTTTGATCTTAACTATTATTTAACTGTGAAACGTAACTTATATTATAAGGAAGAAGGACCAGGCAAGTGTGACGCCGTTATTACACTTATGAACATCAAAAAAGAAATATATATTAAATGCTTCTAATTTTACATTTACTGCCAGTTCTCAAATGAAGGACGTAGAAAGGAAGAGAACTGGCAATAAACTCTTTGCCACTCTTTTTACCAAGTTTTTGCCAAGTTTTTTGTTTTACACAACGTTTGTAAGGAGCTGCAATTATTACACCATGTTCCATCTTAAGTAGATAATAAATAATAATAAAATAAATGCGATGATGCATTGGCGTATGCCTCTCCACTAAACATTAAATTTAGCCTTTTACTTAAAGTATTTAAAGAAATCACACCCATTCACATCACACACTCACTCATTCACTCATTCTTAATTTGAAACACAACTGTTTTAAACATGTACCACGTAATAATTGTTTTCTAGTTACCCACAACACAAGGCCTAGTATGGGGACTAGCGATATGTGTATTCTATCACAACCCTTTTGTCATAAATAAAGTTTTTGAAGTGAAAACTTCTTTAGCAGCGTTGTACACTTTTTTTGGAATGGGTAAAAATGTTAAACTCGCGTCAGGACACGTGACCTGATCGAAAATTCGTAAGACGGATTGAGAGTAGACAACGGTCACGTATTTAATGTAATATAAATTGTCATGTACGATAGCGCAATAAATATTGTATTCTACGACATAACTGATAGTACATTTATACTGATAATTAAAGCAATTCGTGCAAAATTATTCCCTAACCATTCCAAAATATCAAAAATGCACAACGTTAATATTTAAGTTTTGACTTCTGCCGGCACTCCCGGAGATCCCCGTCGCGTCGTTTTTGTTATTATTATTATTATAATAATTAAGGCGATAGTTTTATTTGTTATAATTTAACAGCTTAAATAGAAAATCGATGCGTAGAGTTATGCAAAACCGGCCCGATTATGTAAATATATTCAACAGTTTCGCTATTAATAAAAATTGACGTCTCAATTTTTCAAAGGATTATTAAAAACTAACGACGCAGCCTGTGTGAGGGATTTTCTGCTTAAATTCTTTGATTTATAGTCGAAATTTCTGCAAAGTCTCGAATTGAAATTTCCTTTGTGACGAATAATTAATTATTCATTATAATTTATAAGAGGAGAAAATTTAATGATTTCGAATAAATTCTGCTAGCTTGATGTATTTAGTTATTTGTTTTGATTAATGTTGAATGCTAAAATATTATTCATTTAAAAATACCTACGCATACCAAAGGAAGAATTTTCTTACGAATATTTTTTTGGTTTAACCTTTGTTTGGTTTAAATTATATATTTTCGCGTCAACTTTTTTATTGTTGTCCTTTTCACTGTTTACATGTTAATTGCTTTGGTTAAATAACTATGTCTTATATATTTTTGCACTTCTTGCGCTTAACTTATACTTTTACCTATATACGTGCAGCGAAATGTTAATAAATAAAAATAAAAAATGACACTTTTTCATACAAAGAGGTACCGCTAACATTATACACATTATTAGTATCGTTCTAAATACGTGTATGCATGTTTACTCTATTTACGCTCTCTGCTACGAGAAAATACTGTTTTTGATTGTACTTCGGGAAACTGCTCTCAAAGTTAGTTAATTCATTTTGTATCCAATAGCTAGCGATGGTTTCTATGTACTGAAACTTTTAATTAAATTAAAATACCTGCGTCAGGAAACCGGCACGTCTTACATCCAATCGAAGGTATGTCCAGCACATAAGGCTTTCTATCTATTTGCCTACTTAGAAAATAAACAAATGCAATCTGCTGTCAATCTGACCAACAGTAGGAAGAGAAGTAGTAGTTAGCAGTTTTTGCCGCGCACCACCACTATGTGGAACCAGCTGAAGTATTTCCAACCAATTAGACTTTGAGTCCAGAGTTTTAGTACAATCTAAAGTTTAATATAATAATAACGGTTTGATCAAACTATGTTCATATGCATATGTCTCGCTCCTGACGAGACTGTTGTTAGATTAAAACCAACCAAATTTAAATTTAATATCCTATATTGTATTCTGTGAAATCAAATTTAAAAAAAAGACTTATACATACCAAACAAAACAATATTTCATATGAACATCCAATTCCATTGCTAGACGCATTGTAGAGATTAAAATTCATCCGAGCTTCATAGTGAATCAGATTTATGTGCTTCACACGTTATGCAAGCTGTCTTAGTGTAAAATTGCATTTCTGTCTCTTTTGGAATGCAATTTAACGTAGATCTTATCGTACAACGAAAGCATTTAATGTGCTTGTCTTAGTTTAATCATAAGTTCCACCCGTAACACCTCGACGTCCGTCGTTACACAACTGAGCGTTCATTAAGGCAGTTTTTGCCGCGCATTCGCGGAACCAGCTGCCCACTGAAGTATTTCCGAACCAATTCGACTTAGGGTCCTTTAGAATAGAGCGTATCAATTCTTAAAAGGCCGGCAACGCAATTGCACTCTGGCAATGTCAGTGTCTATGGGCGGAGGTATCACTTAGCATCAGGTGTGCCCGTTTGCCCCCTGTTACATAAAAAAAATAAGTATATTGGGGATGATGAGACTGGACTATCTATTGTGACTCTCCATCACTCTCATACTCTGCAACGGTATCAACAGAGCAGGCGTAGGACCGACAGCTATAAACGCTTTTCTAGCGCACTTATTGTTGAACGGAACCTCTATTTTTAAGTCGGTAAAAAGCTCTAAAGCTTTAAAGCTTTATGAAAACGTCAAAATATTTTATGATGTCTGTTGTTCAAATAAAAATGTTTGCGGATATATTTAAACCATGTTTATGATTTAACAAATGGTTAATATCAAAAAACGACAGATTCAGATTTGAGGAGTTATGGGTAGATTCTAATATCGACTTATTTTAATTTGTTAATTAATATAATATTTTTGTACGTAACAGAAGATTGGAATATAAAATACTATATTTATTTATTAGTAATCTAACATACGTAGATTAAAAAATAAAACACTTAGATAATATACAAAGTCCAAACAGACTACATAGATAGACAATATATATATATATATGATACAGAAAACATAAGTGAGTACATAAATAGACAAAAAGAAATCTGAAATGTAACATTAAACAAACGACAATGAATACTTAATATTTCATACAACTGGAATGTTACTGCTAAACAAAGTCAAAGTCTTCCCGCCTCTTTAAATGTTTCCTCACATCCTCTTTAGTAAGGTAGAAAATATCAACATCCTCATAATTATTTCACAAATACAAACATAAAAGTTAATTTATAATAATTCGTCGTAAACATCGGACTTGCAAAATTCCATTCTTTCCATCTCGACGCCGTGTTACAGCACTTTTAAAGGTACTTTCTGTGCACCACCTCTTTGTGGAACCAGCTGCCAGTAGTATTTCCAAAGGAATATGACTTAGTGTCTCCTTGGCTTATTGGGCTGTGCACCAATGGACTTTCTTTCTATATGCGCATTTAACATTTGCTCGAACGGTGAAGAAAAACATCGTGAGGCAACCGACATGTCTTAGACCAAAAAGTCGACGGCGTGTGTCAGGCGCTGAAGGTTGATCACCTACTTGCCTATAGAATGAAAAATGATCATGAAACAGATTCAGAAATCTGAGGCATAGACCTAAAGAGGTTGTAGCGCCACTGATTTTTTTTAAACAACTCTATTAGTATTCGTATCGAATTAGTATCTGTGGTTTTTAAAGTCGATTAAAAATCTCTTCGCTCTCTTTTTAAGATAAAGTACAACTCAACTATCACAACAATCTTTTTCCTCAACAAATTGTCTTATTCTCTTACGAATATTTATGGAAAGAAAAGTAATGTTCTTACACAATCGTGTTCTATGCGAGTATGTAAATGGACTAAAGTTGGCCCGACACAGCCATAAATCAGATATGTAAGCGTTTAAGGATAAATATACACGAATTCAACGGAACAATACCGCATCACCACTACATCACATTTGCCCATCTCTCTCAATCTTCAAACAGATTTATTAAGTTATATATTTTTATAACTTGAGTCTCGTATGCAATTACTACAATAATTAAGTTTATCATAGATTTAAATAAGCTTAGAAAAGTTAACCAATACTCAGCCAATAATTATTTAACGCCTTGTTAATATCAATAGCAATCGTATCGTTACTGTATATTTTTGACGTGACAACGTCTTATAATTCGATGGAGCCGGCTGCACGCACGAAAAAACATGACTCATGCGGCGTTACCTCTGAGGCGTTCCATTTAAGGCTTGAAGTGCAAGCGAGAGCACTCGTTACGCGCTCTCGCTTGCACAAAAATTGACATAATTGTATTTATGCGTACAAATAAATGTAACTTGATCAATTCAATTGTGATTTCCATTTACTTCTTTCTCTATATCCATACGAAATATCTATCTAACAAATAAAATTAAAATTTTCTTTTGAAGAATGCAACCATTCCATCAGTATTTTCTTATGCAGTTGTCACGTCCTGTCCGTCCTGTCCGTTGTCATGTCCTAAATAAGTGTTATTTAATATACCGTAGACCCGTCTTGCAACTTTATCTCAAGACAATAATGAATACTGAACTTTGAACACTGTTCAGGAATTAGATTATATATTGGTCTTGAGGTATTGACGTTTCACATATATACGATATTCATCACATATAACTACTTGTTTATTTATAAGTAATCTTACAGCTAACACATATCCATTTTATACAAGAAAACAGACAATATACAAAGCAAAAAAAGATTACATTGATAAACAAAATATAAGAAACAAAAGAAATAATTGTATTTACATTAATAGACAAAGAAAGGTTTTTTTTAAAGAACAGGGGGCAAACGGGCAGGAGGCTCACCTGATGTTAGGATACCGCCGCCCATGGACACTCAATGGCAGAGGGCTCGCGAGTGCGTTGCCGGCCTTTTAATTGGTACGCTCTTTTCTAGAAGGATCCTAAGTCGAATTGGTTATTATTATTATTATTGTTTAAACCTTAAACAAACGACAATCCGTTTTATTTTAAACGAAAACTAAATTGTTAATAAGAGAGCACATCAAACGTCGTATGGTAAAAGCCTTTACATATATCTAATGTTATTTACTTAATGCATTGAATTATCAAGAGTAACAGCTTAGGGGAAAACGCGTGAAAAATTCGAGGGGATACGTTTATGGAGCAGAGCCTCGTTTAATGGTGCACGTTACTTACGAGCTGTGTTCTATCGTTTTAAGCAGTACCTACACATACTCTAAAGATTGTTATTTCGACATTATGTTGATAATATATACTGTGAATGTTATCTTAATATATATAAATTACGCGTCACGTTGTTTGTTCGCTATGGACTGATAAACTACTTAATCGATTTCTATCAAATTTGCACAACGTGTGCAGTTTGATCTAACTTAAAAGATAGGATAGCTTACATCTTAATTTATACCCGCAATACAAATTATTTGTATATTATTTGACAGTCACAATTCTAACAGATGGCGCTGTTTTGAAAGTACCAACGTGTCACATAAGCTACAATTTTATGGCATAACCACCAAAAAAGCAAGGTGGTCCCCATGGCTGGTGTTCTCCTAACGTTTCCCTTGAATAGTTTACTACTATGTAATATAACAAAAACCTTAGCCACAGCAACACTTGGCCGAGTCTGCTAGTATTCTTATAATTATCATATAATTAGGTAATTGACATTTCATTATCATTGACCAAATTAATTGTTAAAATGTAAAAGTTATTTTATTTTCAGTGGCGTTTCATAATAAATTTTTATTTATAGGTTCTGTATTCAGTTTGCCTTCTGTATCTGAATTTTGGGTATGTCTATTTTCTATTCCCGATATTTAATGGGTGTTGTGAAAGACTTGGTTAGTGTCGTAATGTATACTTGTAATAATTTACACTCCTGCGTCAACTTTCACGTTCATCCTTTCGCGTAATTCTCTTAAAATGAGCAAAAGTTATCGTCTTCACATATCTACTTCTATATATAGTAAATGCAAAGATTAAAGTACGTATAAAACGTGACCGTTTTGTATACTTATTATTCTGATAACGCAGCCTTTGACGCCCCCCTAATATAACCCGCTTTGATCTTTTAATGGTTTGCTTGTTACATTAGGTTTTTATGACATTCGCGTTTGTTGTTTTAAGTTCTTTACGTGTTTAAGTTTCAAGGCTTTGAACTTCAAATGGGACATTGACTTTTGCTATTTATCTAGTGTGTATATGAAACTCGTAACTCATAAATAATAATGGCACTAGACTGGTGCCTTGCGGAACACCATAACATGTAATTGAGCATTAAATTTTCCGGAACGATTGTCAAAAACATCAACTTTATGTTGAGCGCTATAAAATTGTTATTCAAATTAAATATTTCATTTTCATAAAAATATGATAAAAGCTTCAACTTGGAACAAACAGAATTGACGTTGTTTACACGAGTCGGTTCAAAAGGCAGAAAAAAATTTATGGCTTTTGCCAGTGACAGCTCCTTTAGTATGCCCTGGGCTTTATTGCAAGAGCAAAAGGGTCAAAATCGTATAGCATTATTATGGATGATAAATTATTCGATAGCAACTTTTGCCTTATGATCGACTTATGACCGTATTGCGACTATAAATTTGTAAGTTTTATTCATCGTTTTAATTTTATTGGCGTTAAAGTTTACTTTTTATAAACGTTTCGGGGTCGCTCTTTGCTTAAAATGTATATAGTATTTAATGGGCAATACGAGTTAAGAGACTAGTAGTAATTCCCGTATTCCCTGTTCCCATTCAGTCTCCCGTTTATCAAAATGTATTGGATTTTGGCAGCCATAGTTCGCGCTAAGTTTCATTAAGTTTCCAAATTAGATAAAAAGGTTCTAAAACTTAATTAAGAACATTGAAGATTTTTTATATAGATCTACATAATGACATATGATATAGATTACATAGGCATCCGGTTCCACTCGTGTCGTTCGTGGGCAAGGCGCGGCTAGGTGACCCCAGCGATGGCGGTGATGTCCTCCACTCAGCGCGGGCTCTTTTATGCTTTTTATAATGAAATAAGCTCGATGATAATGATTCCTTGGCGTTGCGTAGATATTAGGAGTCACTCTGCATCTCCTACCGCAATCACCACGGAGAGTGTTCAGAGAAGTTGTTCGGATTAATACCTGCAGCTGAGTTTCATCTTTGGACGTCGAGGCGGGATAAAAAATTCAACCAGTTTCACCTCGATGTCCACAGTTCCACAACTTTTTGAAGGAAGTTTCTGCCGTACTCCACCTCTATGGGAAACCAGCTGCCCATGATGTATTTCTGAACCGATTCGACTTAGGCTCTTTCACGAAATGAGCGTACCGATACATGCCCTCTGGCATAGGGAGTGTCCATGGGCGGCGGTATCACTTAACATCAGGTGAGCTTTTTGCCCGTTTGCCCCCTGTTCTATGAAAAAAATTTAGTCTTGCCGAGAATCGAAGTAAGTTACTTAGCGGTTATTTGCCACCGCTAAGCTACGGCCTCCACAAAATTATAGATTTATAATTTCGTTAATCGTACTAAATGAATACAGGCACTTAACCTCTCTTAACTTTTCACACATTTTAAAACTATGTTGAAGTTCAAGAGTTAATTAAGTTGTCTGAAATGATTTACCGGCTGTTAGGCTGCCACAAGTTTGTAAATTAATTAACATATGATAGCTAATTGAATCGTGGGCCGTATAAGCTTATTTTAAAATGTTATTTAATTAATTATTCAGCACTTTTTTAGCGCATTATTTTATATGAGGGGGTTAAGTTTTTTTTATTACTTTTGAATTTTGTTTAAGTAAAGGTTTAAAAAAATGAATTTTAACTAACCAATTTTTGTATGGATTCATTAATAAAGATCTAATAACGGTGTAAAATGTCTTGGGCACTTGTATCTATCCTACTCTCACATATGGCTACCAAGCGTGGACATACAACACAAAAATAAAACTTACTAGTTTTATTATAAGGAACTTTATTTAAAAAAGGTTGCGTGTACTGTTCGCGCGTAAGTAGTTATACTTCTTTGGCATTATTAAAAATAGTTTTTGATTGCATGCAAATAATTAATTACAATTAAATAATCAAAGACTGGAAAAGGAGTCATTATAGTCAATAAAGATCAGTTTACATTTGAAAAATTAAATAAATATTTATTTTTATTCTCTTACATAAAGTGTAACATAAATTATATTATTATTCGAATGTTGTTTTTAAATTATGTCTAATGCCGTGGTATCTTCCGTGGGCAACTTCATTCTGTTAATTTTGTGTCACGGTGCGCGCGCATCGTAAAATTTCACTCTCATCAATTTTTCATAACGCGCCCAAAGAAGTATAACTTCAAAAAAAATATTAATGGTTTAAAATAAGTGAGTTACAACTTCACGCCTTTAATTACGAAATAAATAAGTAAATTGAAAAAGCGTATGTATACATAGTGGATAATGGAAATGATATATATTATATATGTTAACAGTGAAAATCATTTATAGCATATGAAGATAGCAAAACCCATCCAAATGGGTCACCTACTTTGCTAGATACGCAAACATAGTTTTCAGCTCATTTAGAACCCTAGTTAATTAATCTAGGTTATTAAGTATCCCCTCGATACATAATGGCCTAGATTTTTCAAAGGACAGTCATCATGTTCGCTGTAATACCCAGTCACAATGCTTGTATCTTGAATGGTATGAATACAAAAGCCACAGATGAAAACTGAATAGTAATTCTTAAAAAAACGCGTACACGATTCAAGGCTCTGTTATTTCAAATGTAATTTCTGATGAGATTATTCTTAGTTTATAACCGTTGCCTAGTTATAATACTTGGAGATAATAGACATTATCATTAGTAACATATAACAACCTAAAAAGCCTTAAACGAAACTCACAAAGTGTTTGACATCATGAACTAATATTTAGCAAAGTACGATTTTATCAAAAGAAAATAATATTTATATTAAATACAATTATTTGTATAGGTCCGCTGTGTTTTAAAGCAGGGAAAATTTGAATATAATTGTAAAATCTTTGTAAGGTATATGTCGGCCAAATATCCTCACTCCATCGATATTGACATCGTCATTAGCCGGTTTAGTGGGCGTTATGTGGGTAAAGAACAAAAGAGACACAGTACAGTATTTATTTATTTTCGTACAGTATTTACTTTAGTATAACACTAGCTTAAATTATAACGAGCCGTGGGTTCAAAGCACTGATCTCACACTCTTTTAATCACAACCTACCAGACCCAACTAGGTCCCATCTCAACACGATAATGCTCCACTGAATACTCATTACTCAATCAGTACTGTCCCGCGATCCGTGTACTCACTATCCAAAAGTCAAGATGGCGCTGAACCCACTTAAGGCATTTGTTCTGCTCTGATTGGTCGTAACAATATTCGTACTTTTATTGATTAAGTAACGATTTCCACCTAAGAAACATAATAACGACACAATTCAAACCAAATTATGCTTCTTAAAACTAATAGGATCAATCAGAATGATTAACCAAAGCAACAATAAAAATCAACGGTCAATTGACTGGGTTCTAAAATTAAAACATTTCCTGATAATCATAACATTCCTTGAAATATTAATTAAAAATGTGATAGAGTCCAATACATTATACACACCAACTGTATAGTTAGCGGCGATTGAACAAAAAGACATGGTAATAATATGTATCTAGCAGGTTTTATAGCCCAACTGTTCAACACTTTACTGTGCCTGAAGTGAATCGATCTGAGTTGAGCACTTAATGGTTAGCCTCTTGAGGCTTTGAAGCAAGAAAAAGTTGTTTATACATTCCATGGTTACAATGTTTTGCAATTTTCAATCTACATCAAGCTCACTTTGTGTGTGCAATTTAATATTAAAACTGTAGGGGTATTATGCAACTCAATAACCAGTGTGTAACCACTAGGTAAGCCTGGACGTTCTCGCGTGTACGTTGTAATAAGAGATGACTTTTAGTAAGTAATTACCAATCATTATTATTGCAAGTGTTCAAATTCAGAAGATTCAAAATGGGAAATGAATGACTATATTTGTATCATTCTGATTGGTCCAACAGTCTGTCGCTACCTTTGGACAATATTGTTATTGTCCCGGAGGTTTATATTAATAGACACAATGGCACAAATATGACTTAATATCATTAACATCATAATAAAGTTTTTTATTGAATTATCACTATTTTGTATGGATACAAAGGAGTGAATCCTCGGACGCATAGACCAATCGAGTAGAAGAGATATAGATGGGACTCCTTACCGTTACCTACTATTAATGTAGGTAAACATTTAACACTTATGAACTCATGGTTCATTACTGAATATTGAAGTTTGGATCACAATTGGAAGTTACAGAGTACGGCCAGCTCTGAGGTTACCGGTTCTATGTTCTAGGCCAACTTAGATCTTTAATTAACTTCACTTGAACCCACGGCACAAAAGTTTCTACTCCAAAGGGTTAAATAATTAACAAGTTCGGGTGTGAAATTGAATTAATTATACTAGCTAAGCTAGGCCCATCAAAATTTTTTGCAGTAATTACTGAAAGTCATCTCCAAATTCTACTATTTACGTATAAACATATAGGTTGTTTTTAATTTAATTTAAAATTATTTAATTTGCTTACAATTTAAACTTATAATCATAAACTCAATATATTTAAAAAAATTAACCTAACTATGAACTTTCATATGCTAGTATTTTTTTTGTCATATCCATCATTATGAGCTGCAAATATGATATTTCAAGCGATTAGGATATTAAACAAAGTATGAAAGTACCGACTGCAGCGCCATCTGCTGTGCTGATTTGTGAATTTAAACCAAGTAGGGCGCCATCCAAACGCATAGAGAAAAATTCATTCAAATGGGTCCAGCCGTTTAAGAGAAGTTCAGTGAAATACACACGTACAGTACAATTATATTTATAAAGATTTGTGTCCCAGATATAAGACTTGGAAATAATGTTTGAACAGTATATATTTCCACCTATCCCGGCCATGGAATCTCAATAACAACCAAGAATAACAAAAACATTTTCCTTAACGCAATACAACTTTGTATTATTTTTATCCCAACTAAAGAGCCCAAGTACTTTACTAGTCATAAAAGAAAATAATTGCAAAAGCAAAGGTCGAGCGAGAGCCGTTCATTTAGCTCTACAGAAGTCAAAAGCATTGTTTGAGTGCATTATTCAGAGCCATTTCACTTATATGGGCACATAGTTGACGGTAACAACGCCGCTATTACCCGTAACACAAGACCTGTAGTCGCGGTTGAGGTAACATTATGCCGGTTGGACAGGTATCGTAGGCGCGGAAACATACAGGAGCAAATTTTGGACGATACTGAAGCGTTGAATTAAATGCCACTTAATTAAAAATAACTATAACACTAAGAGATTCTTCTAATTTTAAATATGTTCATTTTAGTCAGTGCAAGATACTAAAATATATCATAATAATGTTTATGTTAGTAATAAATTAATAAAGCTGGATGCAACTTATCCAAGACTGAGATGCCTAATGCCTGAAATAGATATAAACATAGTGTAAATACTGTATGATTGACATAATTAAATAAAAAACATAAAATGATTTTAATATAAAAACATAGTGTACCTAATATAACCTATTTATAAAGGAGTATAGGAGTAAACTGATACTTTGTTCTTTTGCAAGAAATAAAAAAGGCAATTTTTTATTATCTTAATAATGTTATCTTTCTTTTCAGGTAATCTAAATCGTACAGCTGTTCAAGCAAAATCAAGCATTTTTTTATGGTAATGTATTAGTACTTTCTTAAACAATTACGGATGGATCTATACAATAGTATTTTTTTAAACAAATGGTGACTTTCACCAGTATAATACTCGAAACAGAACTAATCTAAGCGTACGACTAACCAGGCTCCAGAAGATGAACCACTCCTTTTATGGAAATTATATTTGTTTTTACAACAAACTCCCAAGCGAAATTAGAGTATAAATTCAAAACTCTCGTAAAGCGTAAATTAATCAATAAATCTTTTTTTATAAATTTGACGATTATTTAAAGGGCCCTAATACTTGGGATTGATTTGCTCCAGTATAAACAATTTGTATGACACAAAACTTGGCGATTAAGAAGAATAGCAGAGAGTTTTTTGCCAGTTATTTTTGCCCTCTCTACGCTTGACTTGCGAACTGGTAGTAGATGTAAGTTAAGAATCATTTTAACAACTTTTCTGTTGACATTCATAAGTGTACTGGGTTACCAATATTAATAAAGTTATTTTGAGTTTATTATTATATAAAAAGTGTTTAAAGAACAAGATTTAGAAGAAGCTAATATTTATGTAAAATTAAAATAATATGTATAATAAATAGTTGAATTAAAACGCTTTGTTTAAAAGTGCAATAAAGAGCCGCATGTTCCAAAGTTGGAACCTTTACTCAATGCTCTGGGACGTAGAATGACCGGACGTGTGGTAGACTTTAATTACGTACTTAATGGCCGCATTGCCCATGAGCCATTCCGCCCATATAGTTTGGGCGGGCGGTGTCGTATTTTAAGTTGAGGTAAAGTTGCTCAGGTTTCTAGAATACCGTTCATTTTCTATTTTATTTAAAAGGTTTTTGCTTAAAGTAGTTCCAGCTTTTGATGTTAATTCTTAAATAATCTTTAAGAATTTCTAATCTATTTTCCAGCAATTGAAAATTTGGAAAACTTTCTTTCTTTGAACACTATATATGTTGAATTTATAAAACATATTATTGTAAGCAATAAACTTAATTATCAAATAATATAATAATCATAATCAGTGGCGCTACAACCTTTTTAGGTCTGGGCCTCAGATTTTTGTATCATTAATACTAATAGGCAAGGTGATCAGCCTTCTGTGCCTGACACACAATGTCGACTTTTTGGGTCTAAGTTTCCTTACCATATTTTCCTTCAGCGCTCGAGTGAAAGTTAATTGCGCACATAGAAAGAAATTCCATTGGTGTACAGCCGGGGATCGAACCTTCGACCTCTTGGTTGAGAGGCGCACGTTGAAGCTACTAGGCAAACACCAAACCAAAAAAAAATTACCCTAAATAATAGGTATATTCCAGTGGAACTTAATTTTCATACAATTTTTTACGCAGTCCCATTGTAATACTTTGAAAACCTCACGATAAAACCGCTGTTCTCAAAGCTTCCGAACCGCTTGGCAACCGTAATTTATTTTGACTTATAGACTTCAAATCTATTTTCGCCTGTTTCCTGAGTGAATCATGGAGTCAGGCCGCGGTATATTTTAGATTTTGTTTCGAAACAAATCAACTTGACCGATTTCGTAATCAATGTTTACAAATACTTGAAGCGTAATTAGGTTTATGATGCAATTCTTTTTCTATGAAGAACACAGTTAGAATTTAAATAGAGTTAGTGGCAGCAAATAAAACCTGGTAATTGATATCCGATGTTTTTTGTTCGATTCAAACTTTTCAGCGTATGATACTTGCTGGCTTTAATTTCTCTAAGAATTCCTACACTGTATTAACTCACAATTATTGTTCCATGTGCCTCGTACGAACACGAATTACCTGCATAATTCGTCAATGTTTCGGATTTTATCTTACTATGATTAATTATGAGGATGTTGATATTTTCCACCTCACTGTGGAAACATTTGAAGAGGCGGGAAGACATTGACTTTGTTTAACAGCAACATTCTAGTTGTTTCTTTGAAATAATAGCTATTAATTGTCACTTGTTTAATGTTAAATTTAAATTTTCTTTCATTTTTTTATTTTATTTTTGTCTATTAATGTAATTACTTATGTATTCTGTTTCATATAATATATTGTTTATCTATGTAATCTGTTTTGGCTTTGTATATTGTTTAAGTGTTTTGTTTTATAATATGTATGTTAGCTGTAAGATTACTAATAAATATTTCTGTTATTCTTGAAAGCGGATGATTTTTTTTTTTAAATATATGTAGTGGGGAGAGTGGGGAGACTTGAAGAACCGGCTGTGACGTGCTCGATGCAGGTGTTGTTTGCTATAGGCGCGTACGGCGGTACAGGCGCCGACATATATAAATATGTGTATATTGTATATGTTCTACCGATAGTCTAACGATTAACATTAATCAAATGATCCATGACACATATATGTTGGATTGATTCCATTTATTGTTAGAAATTATTATGATTTTGACGGGTAAGAAGAAAGAAATTGGAATTGTAGATATTTAATTATTTTTATTTTGATCTTTTATATTCGTGAACTACACCACAGGCGGTAAAATATTCTTAATTTTTTTAAGGCTTGAAATAGTCTCTGAATCAACTCTTCCTGTCCCCAATTAAAGACGGAAGTCAACCGGAAGTAGTTTCTCGTATATGGCAAGTTACGTTTCGTTACACGGTAACGGCCTTGTTACAAATTGTTATTTACGCTGCTCCAGTTATTTATATATACCGAGGGTACTGATAACTTGTTTTCTTTTATAGCATTACTGTAACATATTTTAATTAATTGATTTATTATTATTTTTATTATTAAGCCTTTATTACTGACACCCAGTATCATATATATTTTTTACCTTGCTTTCGTTACATAACCTAACTTAATCTTACCTAAATACATCAGATGTGCCTGTTTTGGTGATCAGCGCGTGTGCATTTTGATCTAACTTAAAATATAGGTTATCTTACGCCTCAATTTATATCCTCCATATTATTTGATAGTCCCAATTCTAACAGATGGCGCTGTGTTGACAGTACCAACGTTTCACAGAAGCTACAATTTAATGGCATAACCACCAAAACAGCATGGTGGTCCCCATGGCTGGTGTTCTCCTTATAATGCAGCTATGCTACCTTAAATAGTTTACTACTACGTAATAGACAAAAACCTTAGCCACAGCAATGTTTGGCCGGTCTGCTAGGTTTTTTATATTATAAAGTTTTTCTTTTTTTCTTCAAACTGAACTTGTCCTTTAATATATGCAGCCCGTATTTTCGTTTCATTAGGTACGTTAACAAACTATCAAAAAAAAATACAAAGCTTGTTAATTAAGTGTCCTTTATGCCATTAACTAAATATTTATTCTATTTTTATGATTTTAATCCACAATTTTAATCAAAAGCTATAAACTTCTTAAATATTTATTTGATTGATAAGCTAAGTAATTTCTTTTGATGTTTGGATGAAGGAAGGCGTACTGTTCCTTAAACCCAAAGGAGGATCGACTCACAACTGAATAGCTCCCCGAAAGGCCCCTGTAGCTGAGGTCAAGGTGATGTATATGTCAGGAATCACTTTGATAAGTTGGACATCGATTCCGGGAATGATGTCATCACACTGAATGTTGGCATATGATTATTTAAACTAATGTCTTCCAGAGTTGTTATACTTTAATATCTCGGTGAATAAATGATCGCACTGAGTAGCATAATAATTAAGAAGTCAGCGGTAAGCGATTTGTTAAATATTACATATGTCATATATGTGCAACATATGTTAACAAACATTTGTATTTACGTAACCTAAATAAACCTTGTTAATTTCACTTTTGTAAACAATAGCCTGGTTACAACATCCACGGAAGTTGTTTAAAAATATGAATATAATTAATAACGAAATAGTTTAAATTTAACTGAATTTCGATACGAGGATTTTCATCTGATTTTAGAAAAAATTTACTAGAGTTCTATCATCATTCATTTGTCACTCAACAATGACTCAAAATCACAATCACAAAGATTATTAAAATACTAATATAGATTATGTTGCTCAGTCAGCGTTTTTATACTTTTTTCACTTGTTGTCAATGTCCTTTCGTCAAAACTTACTTGGTTTCACCAGGACCACAGCCGGAACAAATCCAGTTTCTTTTACTTTATACTCTATACAGTAAATACTCTACATAGTAGAAATAACGTCAGTTGGCTTAGATATTTTGAACAACTATTACTAAAATTTTAATGGTTTCATAAATTATTTCATAAATTATTAAAAAATTAAACTATGATATAATTTTAATATGAACAAATTTGTACATATATATATTATATATAGTTACTAGCCCGCGCCATATCTAGTAGATCTATCGAACATGAACTAAAACCCATGGGACTAAATGATATAAACAGTTCCTATGGCCTATTTAACAGTGAAAGTTGGAGACACAGTTATCGTGTACACATATGAAGAGTTAAGCAAAAGTTTTGTTGATGTTCGTAAATCATGCACGAAACATTGCGTTTAGTTTAAAGCTTAAAGTTTGAGCTTAATGGAGATTTTACAGCGCTCCCGAAATAAGCTACGTCAGAGCTGTTTAACTTGCACTTCTTGTAGCTTTTGCTTACCAGAAACTAAGTCCTTCATATTAAAAATGTTTAAGTTAAAAAAGTTATCTTTTTTATAGAACAAAGAAACGGATTGGAGGCTCATCTGACTATTACTGTACAATTTTGCAATAACATACATGTTACAAATGGAAAACCGCGAAGTAAAATTTTTTTTACTACAAATGTATTTATATGCAGTTCGACTTTACCATATTGTGCTATCTAAAGGCACATATATAGACTTAGGGTCCTTCAAGAAAGAGTGTACCAATTCTTAAAAAGCAGGCAACGCACATGTCCATGGGCTATCACTTAACATCAGGTGAGCCTCTTGTCAGTTTTCCCCTCGTTCTATAAAAAAAATTCACAAGTCATAAATCATATATGCTATATGATTTATGAATAACCCGAATCCCAGTCTCAATTACAAACTGCGTACCACCAAAAGCTTTATGGCGATTTTTCAAAACCGTATTTACAAGAAAAAACCATTATAGCTGCATAATCATAAAATTTCACCATAATATCCCAAACTGAAACGGGACAGACGCGGTCTATATATATCATAGATCTAAAGTCCCACGCTAGACGCCTGCGCGTACGCACGTATGAAATGGCGGCCGTGATGTGAATTGTGCGATGTTTAATTTCAAAGTGAAACATAAAGAGAAAGATGTGCGTTGTTATGGTGTTAGAAAACCTCCGAAGGTACCGTCGAAGCATCAAAGACGTAAGTTTGACGATGTTATTACATTGTTTAATGATTTTCAAAAGTCGCAAAGGAATTTGGTGGATAAGTAATCTTTTAAAGCGATTGATTAGGAGTCAAAATAATAAATACCTTTGTAATATTGGTCGGGTCTTTGATAAATGGCTGCAAGAGGGAAATGATATCGGTGGAAATTTTTAAAAACTTAAAAACTGTCTCTTCACAATGCCAACTATTTGACAGAAAACATGAAATATTAAATCTGATAATTAAACTGGTTCAGCCTTTAGAATAAAGAGTTAGACCTCTTTTGTCATATCACCAACAAACGATATTTTGTACCTATACTAGATATGAAAATAAAGTAGTGATTACTAAACCGAAAATATTTCTAACAAATAAACTTATAGGCTATATGTGTTATAATCTATATCCCTGAGGTGGTAGGCACAAGCTACTTTCCTATTAGATTTACAAATGATCATGAAAAAGATACTGAAATCTGAGGCCCAGACCTAAAAACGTTGTAGCATGATATTGATTTTTTATTTAACAAAATCTTACCAGTTACTTATCAAAACATAAAGTAATGGATATATTGAAGTAAGACAAATAAGCTTGGGTCATTACTCATTCTGAATGGCACTTTATATAGATATACAAATAGAAATGTAATATACAGTGAGTCAATCAATTAAAATGTAAATAAGCAATATTGCAACCCCACAGCTAATATTGTATTCAAGTTTAAATCGCGAAACATCAAAGGCACAAGTGTAAATTCAGCTTAATGAAGCCTTGTTCAAGTTTAGAACCGCCTCTAAGGCTTTACACGGCTTTACATATGAGCGTTGGCATGGCAACCACGTATACCATGCAGTTTCTAGATAATGAAGTCCTTTTGACACAAGTATTTATAAGATATGGTTTCTTCTTTATTTCACTACTCGATCATAGTTAAGTCAGGCTACCACATATCTATTATTTATTACGATTTCATTGCTAAGTTATAGAACCACCTAATTACATATTTGCGACGTCAACACTATCTTGGGAGAAGTGTATCAGAATTTGCGTTCAAGGGAATTTGGGTTTTTTGAAGGGAGTACCAATGCCAACTAAATCGTTACAAATTATGAAGTAAACTTCCCTATCACGTCTGTTTCTGTGAACGCAATGATTTCAAAACTTGGCGAACTGATTTTTGTATGATTTTCACCAACAGATAGTGTTATACTTAAAGAAGGTTTAACTGTATCATTAATTATGGTTCAATAAATAAATTCACTGAAATGTAACGATTAATGTTGAAGAGGTCGCAGAAAACCCACCAAAGTTAACCACAGATTAAAAAACAGCATAGTTGATTACTATACCAGAATAATGTACTACTCAAATTATTATTTAATTATGATTAATATAACATCTTAATTTCAAGATGATGATACAGTAAACATGGTATCATCATATATGATATATGTTAATATGATTGTTTGGTACTAAATTAAAGAATCGTTTATTAAAACCTAAATATCTAATATATAAACATCTCGTGTCACAGTTTTCGTTGCCATACTCCACCGAAACGGCTTGACCGATTTTGATTAAATTTTTTGTGCTTATCCGGTATCTATGAGAATCAGCCAACATCTATGTTTCATCCCCCTAAATGTTAGGGGTAGTCCACCCCTAAATTTTATTTTTATTTTTTAGACAAATTTTTTAATTTCTATTTTTTTATGATACAGCATTAAAAAATACTCTACGATCAACCCCTATTTTTTATTATAAATGATATACATGGTAAATTGACGTTTGCCCGGTCAGCTAGTATTATTAAATATACAATATCTACAATTTTGTTAACCTAAATAGTAATAAGAAAAAACTTATAAAAAGAAAATTAAAACAAAGCAAAAAACATTTCCTCGCTGTATTGCGATACTTCTTCGTTAAGCGAGGAAAGCACCAGCTCTGGGGTCACCGGTACTATCTTCTAGGCGCCAACTTAAATTTTTAATTATCACCTGTGCACTTGAACCCCACGGCCCAATAGTATCTACACCAAAGGGAACAAAGTCGAAGTTGGAGGAAAGACTCTTATATTTGAGCCGTTTATTATTTCAACCTGCTCTGCGGCCGCCCTAGCTTTTAAAACTAAATTGCTTGCATTGAAATAATAATATACAAATTGTGTGAGAAAAACTATCGTAAAGTTCGTGTTAACTTCAGAGCAATATTCATAAACGTAACAGCGAAATGGCAATTCACTAGAAAATAGTATCGGAACCTCGTATCAGTAGCTAAGAACAGTGAATGGTTTTCAAATACTAACTAGTTATAAATAGCGTGTATTTGTAAACACGTCTGTTTTATTAGAGCGTGTGCCGCTTCCGCTGTTTGGACAGACCGAATACTGATTAATTTAATTGTTCATTGACTCTGGATTAAATAATAAAAATAAAAATATATATAGTATCGGACATCAAGGCAAAATACAAAATACTATCCGTATCGCCTCGACGTCCGTCGTTCCACAACTAAGCGTTTTCAGGCAGTTTTTGCCGCGCATCACCACTATGTGGAACCAGCAGCCCAAAAAAAGTGTATTCGAACCAATTCATCGTCTTTCAAGAAAAGAACGTACTAATTCTTGAAAGTCCGCCCCCCATGGACACACATTGCCAGAAGGCTCGCAAGTGAAATCATATTTCAACTCGAGGATTAGTTCAGCCAAAGTACATAAAAATCACTTCAGTTAAGTCTATGAAATACCTCCACGCATTTCTGGAGGTACCCTGTATAAAATAGGTACAATGGTAGGTATTCAAATACCTACCAATGGTCAGTTTTAACGTATTTTTAATAATTACTTGTAATTGTACTTATAGTACCTAAGTAAATTTAATAGCCATTCAAATCACGAAAATGTAAAGATTCCAGTCACAAATTATATTTTGTGTTTTTCTTGGAAAACGATAAACAACTTTCTCGTCTAGATAAAAATTAATCAAAAGTTTTTCTAAAAGAAAATTATGAAAAAATTAAAAGCCATCTAAGTAATTAATTGGCGTGTTGATAAATTAGACAATTTATCGTACTTCATAAAGAATTTAGGGCGATTCATTTCTTTCATTAATTTACTTTGTGGCAAATCTTTTCATTCTAATACCTAATTTTAATTTTAGATTATATTATTTTGTATACATACTAGCGGCCCGTTCCGGTTTCACACGGGTGGACATTTAAAAAAAAAAGTTGTAGATATTGATGTGTTCTTTAATATTGTGGAACATTTTGTTGGTCTCACATCAATAGTTTTCGCAGCGCATGCGATGAAAGATATTTTATATGCATTTTTTTTCCTTGGGTAACATTATTGTAGTTTTAGTAAGGAACATACTTCTTATTGCAATTAAAATAGCCTGTATTAATCAGTGATAATGTAGCATTCAAATGGTGAAATAATTTTTAAAATCAGTCCAGTACTTTTTAAGCTAATTCGTTACAAACATACTTACATACAAATCTTTCCTCTTTTTAATATTAGTATAAATAAGGTGACCAATAAATCAACGTCTAACCGAAGTACCTGGTAAAAGTGCAGGTAGGGTCTGATACGAGGCAGTTTTGCCGCACATCACCACTGTGTGAAACTAGCTGCCCACTGGACTATTTCCAAACAAATTCGATCCATGTTCCTTCAACAAAAGAGCGTAAAAATTCTTAAAAAGCTGGCAACGCACTTGCGAACCTTCTGGCAATGTGAGTGTGAGTGTCAATGGTATCACTTAACAACAGGTGAGCCTTCGCCAATTTGCCCCCTGATATATATAAAAAACGAGAAAATTTTGAATGACAATAACTTTTTAAATAACAATACACTATACCAGTGCACTACATAGTTTACACTATAACAATAGTTAAGATCAACTATCACATAGTTGCATTACAAACAGGAGTCATCAAAAATCGTGTTAAAAGCAGACAACCTAACAGCCTTCATTATATATCTACCATTTTATTTTTGACTTTACCCGAATAATATAGCATTAACAAAGTACTACGTATTTAAGAAAGTAACGTAAGCAGTCCCGTTTTATATAAGAAACGAAAAAATAAATCAAACTAGACTCATCCTTATCCAATAATCTCACATTTATATGTATATACGCTGTCGGCGAAGTTTTCTGAGAAAAATCGTTCCTCGATAGAAACACATTATCATATTTATAACCGAGATTTCAAATATCAACTTAATGGGATGAAACTGAAAGAAACCAGCGACGTCCATTACCGACCGCTGGATCAAGGGCTTATTTTAGATTAGACATCACCTTTGGATGGATTTATGTTTGATTGCAGGGAGTCGGACTCAATGTGTGGTAAATAAACGATGTTTTGGATGCTTCAATCGAAATCAATCTAAGAACATCGAAGTAGACTTTATTAATTTATGTAAAACATATATTACAACATAATTTTTCTATTTATTTATTAAATCAAATCAAAATCATTTATTCATATAGGTAACACTATGTACTCTTATGAACGTAAAAAAAGAAATACATATTACATGCTTCTAATTTTTCATTTACCGCCAGTTCTCAAATCAAGGGCGTAGAACAGAAGAGAAGAACGGGCAATAAACTCTCCGCCACTTGTTTTAATCGTCAAGATGTTTGTTTTACACAACGGCTGTAAGGAGCTGCATCCATTACATCATTTTCCACATGACATCTTAAGTAATTATTAGCTAATTAATAATAAAAAAATAAATTAAAAACAATGATTTGTCCTCTATTAGCAGGAGGCATGGTGAAATAGGAGCACGCACTTACATTCTCGTGGGAACAACACGCAAATACATAGTCGAAATAATATAAAGCTTTCATCTGGGCGGTTTTAAATTCGCGAGTGTGTTGACGATCTTTTAACTTGTATAATCAAATTATTTATGCCATATGAGAGTTAAAGTTGCGTCAAATGCATCGTTAAATAAACCAAGGCCGTCGCGTCATTCGTCCTATTTTCTTGATCTTGCCACGATTTCGCATGTCTCGATCAGTGAGACAGAAGCTTTCTCATAAACCATTAAAATATTAAACTTTTTATAATTACTTTTCTTACAAAACACAGGGAGGAAAGCATGTTCAATTTTTCCTATAAGTCTACCGAAACAAATTTAAATGCGTTAGGTTAGGTTAGTTTTTAGTTTTTTTTATATATTTTAGAATAAGTTTGTAAATTTATTTAAGTTGATATGGCTATACATTTCTTTACATTTTATATACCTTTTTTTAGGTTTTACTTACTAGGTTCTGCAAGGGATCGCTTGTTAAGGCCGCCAGTTGCATCACTAATCATTTATGTTATTTGATTTTATTTTAATGTAATGACGTGTAATAAAGAAAAATAATTTTTTTTTTTAAACAGAAATTCATGTGTCAGATTACACTCAAATTTAATAGAAACAGCATACAATATCCATCATAGCTAATTAAAGGGAAACACATAATTTATAAACTATGTGTGTATTATAATATAAATATAAAGGTATTATTCCATAATATGGGCTGAGGCAGTAGTGATTTTAACTTGAATTAGTTCACAGAAGGTCGCCTCTTAAGGATTGAAGGTTGGATGTATTTTCTTTGTTCCATACAAAACGTAAGACAAATTTGTGTCAAATTTCGCGTGATTTTTTGTAAATATCCGTCGGAAGTGCTCGCTCTGCCACTATGATTACTGTAATTTGGTGGAATTTAATCAGGTCTAATAATCGTAGGTGGCTATATTTTATAAACCTGCTTATACTTCCGTATACCCATCGTGTTACCTAATTATGATAATTGACACATTCCATAAAATACTAAAACATACATACAATTAATTATTATTGTTGGAAAACATACAATTGATTATTATTGTTCGAAAAACCTTTTTATTTTATAAATTCTGATAAGGGTGATACGTAGTTCTTTAATTGGACAGATCGACACCCTTGATTCATACTTTTTTGTTTTGCTTGGGTTAAGCTAGCCCTTGAATTTGATTACATTTTTTTTTATTTTTAGTGAATGCTGGTTCCTATTTTGAACTATTTAAAGTTACTATATTATCCGTCTCTCATTATTCCCATACTAATTTTACCCTTATCCTTACGGCTAACAATTGTATGCCTTTTTTCGAAGCGAGGTATGCAGGGCTTATTATTTTAAGTTAAAATTGTGTTACAACGGCAACCGAACCGTTCTTTGTGATACAATGAACAAAACATATGCACATAGAAAATGTATTAGTGCACAATCGTGATTCGACCGCACTGTTTTAGAGTTTACAAAAACACGCTTATTTATTTATTAAGGAAACTAAACACATACATCTCTTTATAGTAAATAAAATAAAAGTAAAACATAAAATAAACACATTGGACATATCCACAAAAAGTTTCACTGATAAAAAATACAATTCAAAGTAAAACAAGACAAAACATGTCAGCACAAAATTTATAAATTAGGAGAACGACAAACAAACTATCAACTATAAAAAAAAAACAAGGAAGATTAAGACATTAAGTGTTTTAACTTATTCTTAAACGACGCAGTAGAGGAGTGCGAAAAGGGTCAATGTTAGTGGCAGAATCCAAGGCAGAACGCATCCTGTGAAGAGGCTCACGGAACCCAATGTTGGTTCTGGGAGTCGGAAGGTTAAAAGTTCTGTGCGAGCGCAGAGATCTGGCAGGAACATTAAATGGTATCAGTTCGAGAAGATTGGAACAAGTTATTTTAAGAAGTACTAAAACAATAATAATTCAGTGACCGTCGCTGGCATACATTTATTTATTGACGGGCCTAATTTCTTGAAACTGTGACAAAAATAGGAAACTTTAGAAGTGTGGAAAATATTTTTTATGACCTGACGCACTTGGCATCCGATAGGAGTTCTTACTGTTGAGTGATTTCTTCGTTATTAGTTTACTAGACGTTTTATTAATAGCTGAAACAAACAAACTCTTAAATAAAAACCGTATTTTTTAGTAAGTACTTATTAAATAAATAACTATAGAAAAAATACACTAAATGTAACTTTCCCCCTTTTTACCAAACTCTACAAAGTACGATCTGTGTGTGAAGTTGTTGGAATTTGATAATATTTGAACATAACTATTTGGGCATACGTAAACTTTCGTAAATGTATGTAGTTAGTCCACAAATCTTAGAAACTAAGATGCTATTTTTTGATTATATATTCGATCCAGTCCACGTTTCATCAAAATCGATTCAGTAGTTTTTGAAATATGGTATGATATGAGATGCTTGACTATGCGTTTCTGGAGGGACCATATATTATAGTAGTGGGTAAATTTACAGGAGCAGTGTTGCCCTAGTGCTTTCCACGTACGACTCTCATCCCTGGGGTCGTAGGTTCGATCCCGTCTGCACTAAAAGACTAACTGTGTATGTGCGCTTTTGACACTCGCTCGTACAGTGAAGGAAAACATCGTAAGGAACCGAAATGCCTTAAAAAAGTCGATGTTGTGTGTGTACAGAAGGCTGCTCACCTACTTGCCTATGAAATATCTAATATATAGAAATGATCAGAACAGGAACAGCTGCAAAAATCTGAGCCCCAAGGTTGTAGCGCCATTGGTATAAATGTTTACTTTTATTTAACTTCCAAACTTGATGATGATGAGCTGTAGTTTCAGCTGAACAAGATGTCCTAACCGGGTTTCTCTATTTAAAAAAGAAAATGAATAAGAAATTACAAATAGATCTGACATATGAGTAAGTTGCAAGATAAATTCGCGCAATTCCTGAAGCAAGTGAAGGGTAAATAAAACTATTATCAGGCGAGTGAACAAACATGCGAAGGGATCCTTTGAAAATCTATTTTATCACGAATTTCTTAGATGGGACTTTAGCCCGTTATATGAATTTTACTCGAATTCAAAAATGAAAATATATCTTGATGTGTCTCTGACACAGTCTTTTGAATATTGTTTTACTTTTTTATGAAACAGGGGGCATAGGGGGCTCATCTGATAGTGAGACGGCCGCCCTCAACGACAGAGGGCTCGCGCCGGCCTTTTAAGAATTGGTACACTCTTTTCTTGAAGGACCCTTAGTCAAATTGGTTCGGAAATATTTCAGTGGGTAGCTGGTTCAACGTAGTGTGCGGCAATAACTGCCTTAAAAAATGCTCAGTTGTGGAACGACGGATGAGGTGATACGGGTGGAATTTCGTCTTCTGCATTCCGATGATGAAACTCACCTGCAAGTCTTTTGGTGGTAAAAATTAAATTTTGCCTTTACTCCAAAATTAAAAAAAAAAATGTAGCACTTATAAAATTATTCACTATCTAAACCCACATAATAATATATAAAAATGGATAAATAGAAAACTAAAATAAATTTAAAATTTTCTTCCTATTGGCAGTATTTAGTGCAATTGTGGATCATGGCGAAACTAAATGAGAAATTTAAAAGTTAAGTTTGTTATATATATATATTTCATATAACTAATGTTGGTTGTTAGTCCTTAAAAGATAATTATTAATTAATAAAAAAAGTCTGCTAGTTGAAAAATGTGGAATTAAGAATGAGCTTATTCGTTCTAAGTAATTGGATGAACGCATTGTGGATTCAAATTACTACTACTTCAGTGAGTTGGTAAATCAGTTGGGTTATTTAATTGGGTTTATGATGAGGTACTCAGGTCCTCTTTTACAGCCCTACTTTTAAGCTTGGTGATTCAGGTCATTCGCTGTATGAAGTTTTACCTGCTTTGTTGTTGATTGTACTCGTACATCATGCAAGCTATGTATTTTATATTGAAAAATATAGTTTTACTTTTTAATTGTATTAAAGTTAAAATATTAGAGATAATAAAGAATTTAATAAAACCTCTTTAATGGATATATTATATTATTTACATAATTCGACGTGACGTGTGTGTGTAAACTGGCTGAGTGGTAAATTCAAATCCGAAACCGCGGTTTATTTATTTCGTAATCCTTCTAACAAAAATTATATAATAACAAACAATTATATTAAAAATATAACCAAAGAAGCCGACATATACATATACATACATAACATTTACAAAAGGGAAAAAACAGTAAAAATTTTGCAATACATTTAACTATGTAATACCTAATTTGGCTGTGTTGTGTGATGGTGTAAAAGTAGGGTGTGTATGTGAATGTGATTTTGCGCTATGGATATTTTTAATACTCCTGCTAAAAGTTGACGCAACATAATATATCGTAAATACTCCACGCTTTCAATACCATAGAAAAGATGGTATATTTTTGTTGTTATTCACAAAATCAAACTGACTATATTATGATCTACCCCCTTCCCCCTGGAAGTGCCTATCTGTTGCTTTCAGCCAAATGGGCAGGCACTACCGGTGTAGTACCACTGACTTGCAGAAAACCGGCGTGAATAAATGGGTTCATGGATTAAGAATCCCGGGGCCCATAAACTAAAAAGCGTACCAATTCCTGATAGGCCAGCAACGCACTCTCGAGCTCTCTAGCACTTAACATCAGCCTCCTGCTCCTTTTCCCCCTGTTCTATAAAAAAAACGTTAAGACAATACATAATACATAAAAGTAAATAATTATTATTTTCTACTCTCTTACAAGTCTACTCCAGATTATTCAAGGATACCTTGAATAATCTGGTGGAATAATACCTACTCAAAAATTACTAAACCGTATCAGATGAAACTTGGACTGTTCCCTTAGTTTTAATATTAATACAGTTGGGTTAATATATCAAAATGGATTATATAAATACGACTTCAAGTTTTTCCACACTTACGAATTAGCATGTTTTTGAATACGAAATTAATAAAAAAAATTGTATTCAATTCACACGAGAGCACTGTTGGCCTAGTCGCTTCAGCGTGCGACTCTCAACCTTGAGGTCGTAGGTTCGATCCCCGGCTGTGCACGCATGGACATTCTGTCTATGTGCGCATTTAACATTCGCTCGAACACTGAAGGCGTGCGTGTGAACACAGGCGTGTTTCAAGCACAGGAGGCTGATCACGTACTTGCTATAAAACTATGATCATGAAACCGATACATAAATCTGAGGCCCAGACCTAAAAAGGTTCTTTTTGAATTCAGTTAAAATGTTGTAGAAACAGTTCCCAGTTCCTTTAGAAAATAATTTCGTTATAATATAACTTCATTAAGAATATTAAAGATGTCATAAATAAAAACTTACTGCATCTTACATCACCTTGTCCTAGACACAAGCATTCCAAGTTTAAAATTAAACGTCTACACGAAACAGGGTCACCACTTCATCAACATTTCTGAGAAATGTGAAAAAATACAATTAACCGATCAAAACGCGAAGAACATTTCTTGAATACAGAAACGTTTTTTTTAGTAAACGGAATTGCTTTTTTTTTATCATTATATAAACTGTATTTACAATCAAGTATAAAGTATTTAAAATTTTCTTAACCTACAAAGTAATAATAAAAATTATTAAATAGAAAATCAAACTTAAATTTTTTTTTTTTAATTTTAAGTTTATTTAATAAATTACAAAAAAAATATCAAGTTATTATGTGTGTGTGTGTGTTTTTGTTAGTAATAAATGTTATGTCTATTTCTTGACTACCTCCGAAGTCGGTCGTGATGTTTGTGTGTGTAGACTGTAGACATACCCAATCCTTTTATCATTAAAAAATAAATAGATATCCCTTTTTAGCATAGGGACTAGAGTAAATTCAATTTAACAGAAAGAGATGAAAGTTTTTTAGTTTATTAGCTTTCGATTTGGAAGTAATTTCTTAATACCGACGTTTGAGAAATTTGGAAATAATTTTTTGTACATATTTTTTTACTTGTTTTTTTCCATTTAAACATATTAACTCAGATACTGTGAGTCAACTGTAACATAGTAGCCGATGATATAATTAATATCTAACGCATATTTTGGGTTATTAAACCCAAGCATATCTTGTTATAAAGGGAGGCACCAGCAACTGGTTACAATTATGTAAATGTTACTGGCTCTATATTAATTAATTACTGGCCTAGCATAAAACCCCATCAAGGTTTCTGCGTGCCTAATAGTATTTAAAAAAATTATCATAAAGCCGATACAGAAATCTCGGGAGCATTTTTTGTTTGGAAATATGCAAATAGATTTTGGCTGTGCTCTGAATTAACTAGGCTGTCAAGTTATTTTTGTTGACCAATACTACTTTGAGACTCTAGACGTTTCTGTAAAGTTTTTTTTATGTAACTGGGGGTAAACGGGCAGGAGCCTCATCAGATGTTATGTGATGCCACGGACACTCACATTGCCAGAAGGATACGCTCTTTTCTTGAAGGACTCGAATTGGTTTCGAAATACTTCAGTAGGAAGCTGGTTTCACATAGTGGTGGTGCGCGCCAAAAAGAACCTTAAGAAACGCCTCGACATCCGGTGATGAAGCTCAGCTACAGGTACTAATCCGAACGACGTGTAGTTTCAAAAATATAAACTTATGTTGACATTTTGACAGTTCTGTTAACCCTATTTCATGTAAAATGTGTTATTTCAAAAAGGAATTGCATCTAGCAACCCTGCGAAAACATTTTCCCAGTCGCCTCAGACACTTAAATATTCAAGTAGGAGTCACGAACCGAACATTCTTGCCAGCATTAAAAATTCCTCGTGACACTCAATCTCACCTTTCCTAATGGACTCAGTGAAAAACACGAGTTTTTTAATGTATAAATACAATAAAAAGAGCCCATCTAAAAAACATTGTGTGTACGCAAACTTTTTTGTTCATTTGAATATGTTTTATATAGCTTGTATAATTATTTTGTCCGGTCAGAAATGTGCATATATTGTAAGGAATTTATTACGTGAATATCGAAGCTATTCAATTACATAACACCACGGGCCTAGTGAGATAATTGAAAAGGACAAAATGATTTAAATTAGTAAATAAGTGTTAGTGCACGTTAGTCAAGTGTTAAACAATGTTAAGTGAAAAAATAGAAACACAAGAACAGAGTTTCTTCCCTTATTAATAAATTAAGTTAGACTTAAATTACTTTTTAGTCTTAAGTTGGGCTAGATCGTATGTCTCAGTATGTCTCAGCGAAGACACGTGTATTAAAAATTATTGTAAAGACAGGGTTGGAAAAAAAATCGAACAAATTTTCATTATAATTTGACCACTTAGTTAGCGAATGTTTCAAGAAGTTCTTTCGAAGTTATACTTCTTTGGCGCGTTAGGGATAAATGATGAGTGTCAATGTTTACGACCCGCGTGCACACCGTCACAAAAATCCGACACCCTGAAGTTAGCTATAGTCAACATTTTAGTTATTTTGAAATTATACTTGTTTTGGCGCGCTAGGGAAAAATGATGAGAGTTAATTTTTTGTATTGTTAGTGTCGTTTTTTCTACAAACGTAAAATATGGCGAAATATAAAATTTTTGAAAAGATTTTTATCTTGTTACGCCAAAGAAGTATAACTTCTAATGCGTGTTCGTAAGTACACACACGTTTTTTTTAATGTAACAATATCTCAACTGTTTATAATATATCCACTTCGACAACAGTGAAATGTGTTAAGAAATTTCCTCACTGATTCGCGCGGGCACCTTCACTCTGTAAATGGATTATTCATTTGGTTATCGAAGCGGAGGAATCTAATTTTTGGTTCTGGGGAAAACCTTTTTATCGAGTTATTGAATACGTCTATTGAATATTCACATTTAAAGATTTCATTAGCACTGTATTATTTAAAAATAGTTTTTTATTTCTAAATGAAATATCTTGGCCTAAAAAATTTATTGTGTTCGCTGAGTGAGTTCACAGTAGCGATACTAAGTATATTTTGTAAAACATAAAAATAAATCAGTGGCGCTACAACCTTTTTAGGTCTGGGCCTAAGATTTCTTTATCTATTTCATGATCATTTGTAAATCTAATAGGCATGTAGATCAGCCTCACGATGTTTTTCACGAGGTTTTCCTTCACCGTTCGAGCGAATGTTAAACGCGCACATAGACAGAAAGTCCATTGGTGCACAGCCGGGGATCGAACCCATGACCTCAGGGATGATAGTCGCACGCTGAAGCCACTAAGCCAACACTGCTGATATTTTATACATTACTAGCTGTTCCCTGCCACGCTTCGCTGTGGCACATTGTGATTGGATGGTTGAGAAATGAGAAACAAAACAAAGAAAACATTTCATATAATATAAATAAGTACTTTGCAATACTTGTGGAAAAAAAAAATAAAAAAACAAAAAAAAATATAAAAAAACAGATAAAAACAATCCTTGATGCGGATTTTATATGTATGTATATATGTTTTATATGATCTGTACTTTTTGAGTTTTTGAAGCGTACACAAACCAACATAACATTTATATATATATATAGATTTCGACATTATCGTTTTGGCTTAGTATTGGAAGGATAGTGTATGTGTTTTTGTGAATAATTAAGCATATAAAAATATATATGTTTGTATCTAAGATGTAAGTGGGGGATCAGTCTTCAATGCCTAAAGCTTGTAAAAAAATGGAGTGTTCGCCTAGTGGTTGATCAGGAATTAAACCTGTGTTCACGCTTTGGAACACAGTTAAAGAAGTCTCATATAATATAGTACTCGCGAGTAACCAAACACTAATTACATTGCATAGTTAGCTACGTTCATAGCTTCGCGCTTAAGTCGGAAGTGAGAACATAATGTAACACAGAGATACACATCTCTATTTAATAACAGCGTAAACAGAATTTTCCAGAAATATACAGAATAGTTAATGCTAAGTTATCTTTCCAAAAATTTTGCAATAACATATAATTTATTTATCTCGCTTTTTAGATTACGTATTTATAGTTTGTTTGAAGTCTGTTGGTTAGCAATAGATATTACGCATATAGCATGCTGTGTTTGCCACAGGTTTCAGTTTTTGTTCTTTTTGTGTGTTCCTAGATAAAACCTTTTATTTGTAATGCCCGTTGGCAAAACTTTTCTATAAAATTAATAGTGCAATGAAACTGATAATTGTTCAAGTAATTTGTTAATTTCATACATTTTTATCTACGAACTATTAAATAAACAAGTCAGCGACCTAGTTTTTGGGGAGAAAATAGCTTTTTCTAATTAATTAAAATAAACATTTGTAAGAAAAATACGAAATAAAATTAGTTTTGATAAATGATTAATTAGGACGGACATTCTTGCCCTAACCTAACATAATTTATAAAGTCTAGACCCAATTTGCCAGCTGCGCCTAATTGGAGCTTGCTTGACCTAGATGTCTTTAAACTTAATTTCATTATGATTTGCTTTGAGAGCAATTATTATTAAATTAATTTTGCATACATAAGTTGATTTATAATCTTTTCAAATCTGGTATATTTTCGTTTAATTAGATCTTGATTCTAGATAATAAAATAGGCTATTTTAAGTTGAAACTTCGTATTTTAATTGCCACTTTTATATTTATCGTTGCATGCATTTTAAGATATATGTATATATATTTATACATAATTATATACAAGTATAAGAGTTAAGCTCTTTAAAGAATAGAGAAGGCTTTATCATACGCTGGATTCGCGAGTTATATGACTATCTTGTTCAAAACATGTTAGGTGTCTGCAAAAAATTATTTTAGGGAAATTTATAAAAATTGTTTACATTCTTTTTACAATCTCTCTTTTATTTATTCTTTTCAACTATTCATAGACTATATTATAGAACCATATAAGCTTTTATGTTTTATTGTGGTCTTACCATTTTATTCATAAACATATAAATATTGTTGTATTTATTAATTTCTATTGTAACACTGGTTGGTGGGACAAAACATTGAAGAGCTTTTATTCAAAAAAGCTTTCATATGATTCACAATCAGACATCCAAATTGTATGAACCATTTACAAAAAAGGATGAAATATAGGTATTTTTTTAAATACTTAAGCATTGAGCCACCCGAGAACTTGTAGGAAAGCTTTTAGTTGAAAATAAGTGAGAGTACTTAAACTCAGTAGCAGCTGGTCACTACAGTCCAACTTAACTAAATATAATAGACACATGTTGGAAATGTTACTTCAGAAATTGTGAAATTTATTTTTATTTATACTCACGTAGCTAAGTAATGACTTTCTTGACTTAAAGTCCTATGTCCCCCAAGTGGGGCAAAGGGCATTGAGCGTAGTATACCAGCCTGGTCGGTCATTGGTGGCTCTCTTAATTTCACACCACGTTATTCCAATTTCTTTTGCCTCAGCAATGACGCTTCGTTTCCAGGTCTGTACGTTTTCTTTTCTTTGATTTCACTCGAGTTCTTCCTTGGCAATGTGATTTGGATCCCTTCGAAGCGTACGCGTCATCCATTTCCACATTTTGGCGTTGTATAGACCTGTCAATTGGCACCTCATTGGATACTGGATAGCTAATATGGCTAATGAATAACGATTATTCTTCTTTCTTTCTATACATCCGCAAATGGTCTAATATTCTGTTAGGGCAACGTATGTACGTTAGTTATTATATTTAAAATGAAGTCCTCGGGCCGCCTCGGGAAGCCTTCTTTATTCAATAGAACTCTTTGTACTTTTAATTTGTACTATGGTTAATCATCTTTGGAAAATAATCACATAAACCTAAAAACTTTAATAATTTCTATATTATTTATGAGAATTAATAAAAAGTATCAATTAGAAGCCCGGAGGGTTCGGGCAAAACGGATAACGTTGAATTAATTAAGATAAGTCTTCGTATTCGTCATAGAAGTAACGGCCAATTCCTACATTAGAAGAGCAGTCTTCATGCGCCCAACTTCTGAATCGATTACACTGAATCCAATCTTGTATTTATTATTTTTACTCAGTGTATTTGTCAGCACACATTAGTTCGGTTGTTTGACTGAGAGTTTTTTAGTTCCAGTCTCGCTGGGGCCTGCTAACTCTGAAATTTTAGACTTCTTATTATTTGGCTTCTGAAATTTTAATGCTTGCTCACTTTTGACGGGAGTAGACGTTCTACACCTCTGATTTCTATACAATACTACATGTGAGATTGCACACATGCATTTGCATTTTGTTCTCACTGCGTACTACCTATGCCTACTACTGAGACCACTTCAACTACTTGTAGTAGAGACCACGGCAAATAGAGCTAGTTATAATTATAAAGAGCGGCAGAGATATTCGCTTATCCTACGGCCTTAAAAACTGTTAAATGTAAATTTGTAGGCACTTCACATTTTCGACATTCGCAAGTAATAAATAAATATATATTTGTCTTAGATTTCTACCCTGCGCAAAATTCGTTTAATATTCCTCTAATTAGCACTAGTGATTATTCAATGTTGACGTGATAAGCTAAACCATAACATTCTGACGCTTTGAATATAATAAATAAAATGGCCACTAGGGACTTATGTCACTAGAGCGAAAGTTGTTTTTATTATGAAAACTGTGTTACTAGGTTATGCCTCCAATTCCAAGAATAACATATCGACGTAGGAAAGCACATTTGCTGTAAGTAGACATATTGCAATTGTTCACCAGAACCAAAAAACTTTATTAATTTCGGAAAAAAATTAATAGTGTCTGACCTATCCATGATATTGCTACCATTTTTGAAACATATATTTATTTAACTGCCAGTCACCATTTGCAATGTAAACTTTTTATCCAAAGTTACTATAAGTACGTGTTTGGCTAGTTACAGCAAACAGTTTTTTAAATCACAAACCTTTAAAACGCTGTAACTAAGGAAGAAAAATGTACGCGCGGAAATATTATCAATTTACAGGCGGTAAATATGCTGTATGCAGTAAATTTATGTATTTGGGTACTTTCAATTGCAATTCAAGATGTAAGATTAGCTGTTTAGTGTTTATAATTATGATTAGATCTAGAAATGCAGTGGGTCATTTGGTAATGTAATTTTTGGTTGAAATAAAATGTCGTAAAAGGTAAAAAAAAACTAAAACTGTAGGTTCCCTAAACTTGCTGTAAGTAAACGAATGTAAAAATCACACGCCGCTGAAATGCTGTAAGTAGCGTTAAGTTTTTAAATAGGAAGAAGTAAGTATTTGTAAAGAAAAAAAATCAGTTTTTCTTTTGCTGTAAGTACAAAATGTCTGAAATGACTAGATTTTGGTCTACATACAGCATTTAATCTTGCTAAAAAAAATATAAGTACGGGCGTTTTCAACGGCGTATGTAATTTTTTTTTCGTCGTAGAGTCACATGACCCGGATCATTCGATGCGGCTTTTTTTTCTGATTCTAATGTCAGGAAAAAGTCACTTTAGGTATTTTGTCTACTTACAGCAAATATGCTTTCCTACGTCGATATGAGCATGATATATGAGGCAGCCAGTCCACAAATAATTCAGAAGCATTGTTAAGTGTCTATCTGATACCTAATCCGCTTTTTCGCAGTAATTGTTTGCTTTAAAAATAGTAAAATCTATAATTGGATGTGTAATATTATATTTAATTTATTGTAACGTGTATGTTAATCATTATTGTCATTTTACAAAAGATAGCTTGTAACATAGATGTGAACTTTAATAAATATGAAACTAAAAGTCATATCGATGAAGGGCTCCATTTATGAGGTTATACATTGTGATATTCCATCCTAGGTACAACTATACTTTTTAGAGTTTGGGTACGCACGTATTTCTAAAGGGATAATATTTAATAGAGGTACCTAGCTAAATAGTTATGACAGATGTTTGAATTTGGTTAAATTTTTACTGCAAAATTAGCCAATAGCCAACGAAGATGTGTAATTTTTATCATCCAACCTAATAAACATAAATTAATGATATCTTGTGATAGACAAACTTTTGCTACCTGTAACTCGTCAAGACACAAGATTAAACATATTAACGATCAAACTTGTTTATGAGTACAGTAAATACTTAACTCACGTATGAAACAGGTGAGTTTTTAATTTATTTTATTATTATTAATTACTTAAGGTGTCATGCGGAACATCGTGTAATGGTTGCAGCTTCATACAAACATTACAGTGGCGGAGAGTTTATTGCCAGTTCTTCTTTTCCGTTCTACGCCCTTGATTTGAGAACTGGCAGTAAATGTAAAATTGAAATCTATATATTTATTTGTTGACGTTCATAAGTGTACATTTTGTTACCTATATTAATAAGTTGATTTTTGAAACTTTGATGTTGTAAAATGCCTATGTACAACAGGTTAGGATAATTATTAAGAACTAAAACAATAACACTACGAGTATCATAATTGTGAATTCGACTCAGGGTCCTTCAAGAAGAGCAACGCTCGCGAGCTCTCTGGCATTAAGAGTGTCCATGGTATCCATCACTGAACATCTGATGAGTATCCTGCTGTTTACCTATTCCATAAAAAAAACCAGTGTACTTACCTCAGCAAAATGTGGCTTGGCCACAAAAAAGACAATCTTACGCTCCCTGTCCTGCGCCAGTTCGCAGCAGTTGTGTATTTTACGAAATATTTTGTCTCTTGTCTCTCTCTCTTTCTTTTATCCATTTGTGTCGATAAAGAGCAGAACATATTGTAGCTCCACAGCGACTGAATTTTATATCCTTGTCTATTTAAATTATTAAAAAATATTTATTGTTTTCTAAAATTTATGTATATAGTTTTATATATAATAGTGGGTAACCTATGGGACGCCCAAAAAGGGCAATCATCGCAGCCCATAGACACCCTGTTAAGTGGGTGCCGGCTTTTGAATATACTCTTTTTATAAACCATTGGAGGTAGTACCAGGAAAGAACCCCCTAGTAGTAGATTCCACAGTTTGGTAGTTCGCAAAAGTGACCTTGTGAAGCTGAACAATGAAGACTTCCAGCCATCAAGGTGGTGTGATGATGTTTAGACGCAAAAGGTGTAAATGTTTTTATTCCACCAGTAAGATTAAGTTTAAGGAAGGCGTAATGTAAAACCGACATAGTCCATAAATGATGCTCAATTTATAACCCCTTAATAGAACCACAGCCGTAAAACGACACCTATGTTGCCATTCGCATTGTAATAATTGCATTGCTACACTTTCTCTTTACGCATTGGCTATTAATTAACATTTCTAAGTTTTACAACGAATAATAAAATAACAAACTAATTTGCACCTTTTCCCGTTGCACTTAGACTTACATTCCCCTAATTTAACGCTTGACTTCGTGCTACGTCCCACACATCTGTGCTTCGTAGGGTCAACAATAATTATTGCAATTACCACCGACTCACTTTGTCCATTCGATATATTAATTTGCATGTTTTATATACCAAATACTTTTTCAATTATATAAACAAAACTTATTGTGGTTGGTAACACAGAAAATATCACTTAGCCGTTCACCAACCATATCGACCAATCAAGTGAAAGACTCGTCGTCCTCAAAACTACACAGTACACAGTAATAAGAGAGGCGTTGGACAGAAACCGGTGGAAACAGATTGTCCGCTTCAGATGTTTCCTCGCTGACCACGACGCTCAGACATGGGCTACCGACTGAAGAGAGAGAATCTGTACCGCGTTTGTTCACAAGTTTTGTTACAATTTCTCCAAACAAAACCAAGTAGTATACGTATGCATATAACTTGCAACATACGAGTATAACCAAGTATGGGTCAGGTTATAATATATAATATATAATATATAATATATAATATATAATATATAATATATAATATATAATATATCATATATAACATATTAACGTGCTGTCAAAAAAAGAAAGACTATCTATTTTTATAGTTACGAATAAGCACATTTTTAACGTTTCGCAATCATATATTGTTATAAATATGATTTATGCAAAAAAAGAAAATAGCTTTAATGTTCGTAATATTTTTGTAAATAATTTGGTTAGGATTATGCTAAATGTTTGACACGACCGATCGTCACGTCACTTTTCATAATATTTAGATTTTTTGTATCTTGTTTAGACGCACTTTTGATTCGATATATACCAAAAATGATTTTATTATTTGTTTATTGACATAGCTTTTAAAGATAACATTAACAATTTTTAAATATTGTCAAAACCGATAACATCTAATATACAAAAATGTACTAACAAAGACAATGTACTAATAATTTGGGAATGTGTATGTGTGGAAGTGTGTGTGCATTGCTATGTAATCTTAAAGATCAAAAGTCCTAAATGTCAAAAATCATATATTCACTTAGGTAAAAAATAAATAAATTGTGTATCAACTCCGAACCGTTCTTTGTGGTACAAATATTTAAAGCATTATTTTAGAACCCCAATCTGATTCATACAAGTCACGCCATTCCAGGAGTTATGAGTCAACTTTTGCAGTTTTTAGTTCCCGTGTTGAAAATCTAATTATGGCTAGAGTTTAATTACTTTGGGTTATGAGTTGTGGCAACAGGCGTTTTAAAATTAGACCCAATTTTAAGTAAATTAAAGTTTAACGAGTGTTTTCAGTATTACTCAGTTATTACAGAAATTACCAGCAAATAAATATATTTAATGTATCTAAAAAATGCTTAAGAAATTATATAAAAACTCAAGTATCCTTTATTAGATAGAATGGCTTTGTTATTCTTCATGAACTATGAATCTTAGAATTTACAAATATTCTTTATATTTTTTTGTATTTGTATAGGTGTAACTGTGCTTTGTGTGTGTTTAAATGTGTTTTCCGTTTTTGGCTTGTTTATAGTATAATAGTAATGTGTATTTTTTTAATATTGTATAGTACTTGTAAGCTGTAGGAATACCGCTAAGAAATAAATAAAAAATTAATTGCTGTAAAATATATAAAAATGTGATACTATCTATAAACACTAATAACTATTTTCTGAGCCTGTTAATTTCTATTTTACAGTCTGTCCTTGGACATAGGCCTCCTCTAAGAGCTTCCACTCCACTCGGTGTCTAGCTGTACGTAGTGTCAGATGCTCTCTGCTCGCTTTTTTCGTACATTTGTCTTATCTTTTATGTGTCCTGTTCATTTTCATTTCAGTATTTTACTAGAAGTAACATCTTTCAATTTCAGACCTAGAACACTCCTTTTTTTGTTACTAAGTAACTGTTTATTGTGCCTCAGAATGTCTGATGGTTACGTTAGCAGGCGACATGCAGAGGGCACATTATAACAATGTATGGAAATAATTAATTATAACTATATCACTTTACAACACAAGGTTCTTCGGGACATTTTCAATGCACCATGGTACATTAAAAATTAAAGTATCCACAAGGATCTAAATGTGGATACAGTCCTAAATACGGCGAAACGGTTTGCCTTATGGTCTAAGATCCCGATATACAACGACCTTCACCGAGATGCTTATTTAATGAAACGTATTTTATATTTAATTTAATATGTCAATAAATATAATAAAAATATATATAAAATACGTTTCATTAAATAAGCATCTCGGTGAAGGTCGTTGTGTATCGGGATCTTATACTATTATCTCACTGAAACAGGCTACACCATGCAACCAGCCATGTGAATGTTGAGGAAATCCTACTTCTTGACACGACAATAATAAGAGGCCCAAAGAGAACTAAACCTTTTGAATTAATAAACCTAGTGTAGTAAATATAAGTGCAAGTGCAGTATTTCGGACTCACGAAAATGTCAAAACATTATAGAAGACTAAGAAGTTAATGAACATTACCTTAGTTTAAGCTATTCATTAGTATTGTAGAAAATTACGTTAAAATAATATTACTTATTAGCCATAATTATTGTACAGGTTAGATTGTAATTCATATAAAGTCGCACTCTTTTTTGTGGAAAAAAAAAACTATTCCACTAACATGATTATATAAAAAAAATGTCATGCCACGATAGCTGCAACGACTTGTCTATTAAAAATATATCTGTGGCCAATATCATTGTTATTATTATTAAAATTTCATTACGGTATTATATACATCATTTGAAATTTTTACAAGTTATCAGACGATATATTTTATGACAATATCTGATTCATACGTGAGATAAAACCGGTTATCCGGTTTCCTGAAATTTCAGACTATTTCAAGCTTAAATTTCAGCATTTACTAAAGCGTCAACTTAAAAATAAATCGACACCCCGGGGCTGGAACGTGATCTATCTTTAATTCAAAAGATCTCCCCACACCAGCTCTTTAAGCGCTACACGTTTACAATAGCAGCTAAACGACTTTAAAAGTATCAGCGCCAACGACGCTGCGCGGGGTATTGTTGCCTTCGAATAAAATGTACTGATATTTTACAGAATTTAATAACGTCTAAATTCTTTTGATAAACGGAACAATATTTCGTGAATCAGGAAACAAAAATCCTTACATATTATAAAATATATTTACGCGGTAAGTGTCGGCCTAGTGGCTTCAGTGTACGATACTCATGCTTGAGGTCGTTTGATCGCCGGCTGTGCATCAATGGACTTTCTTTCTATGTGCGCATATTTGCTCGAACGGTAAAGGAAACCATCGTGACGAAACTGGCTTGCCTTAGACCCAAAAAGTCAACGCCGTGTGTCAGGCACAGCAGGCTGCTCACTACTTGCCTATTTGATTGACAAATGATCATGAAACAGATTCAGAAATCTGCGGCCGAGACGGCCTAAGGTTGTAGCGCCATTGATTTATTTTTATTTTATTTAGGTACGTGATAAATTCCAAAAGTTTCGAATAAACGATATCGGCAGTTTTCACCAATACTTTATTTTCTTTATTCCTACATAATTACATAATTATGTATTCACAGTGTATATTCGATGAGGCTTGGCGGACCCATGCGGACCCATATGCCAATACTAGATTGGCTACTAAACTGCAATATTAAAACATTAATAAACAAAATAATAGATTTCTGAATTATTATCAAACAAGATGAAATACCAGGTCATTAATTAATTTTTCGACATAGGTCAATTCTGTTTACTGATTAAAGAACGAATTTTGTCGTACTAAATTAATTGCTAGAGACTCTGGTACGTAATTAAAAAAAGCAAACATTTTAATAGATTTCTATTTCATAATTTGATAAGTTTAGTTTTTTTTTTATTGTAAATTTATAATAAATAATACATAACTTTAATCCGGTAAAAGCTTTTTCTTTAAGTTTAGGACCTTAAATATCGTTAATTAGTTTATCCTGCACAGATAGTCATAGGTACGTAGGTTATACGTCATAATGGTGTAAAGCAGAACTAGGCGCCAAGAGCGGGTTAAAAAGTTATGAAAATGCATCTCTAACATGATGAGGGAATTAGAAAACTATACGTACCTATAATAAAATCATTGTTGACGTGATGTTTCTTTATTTTTATCACTTCACAAAAAAGTTTTTGTCTCGTGCGTTATACTAGCCACTTATTTTTGAATAATAAAAAAGAATTTATGAAAATGTTGAATTGCATTTTTTACATAAAAACTTTTTATCTCGGCGCATCTAAGTGCGTAATGATACTGGCCACTAACTTTACAATAGTAAAAAATAATTTATGGAAAAAGTTGTTTTTTCTAGAATGAATAATATATTATTGAAGATAGATATGACTATTTGTGTTGAGTTTGAATTGATGTTTTTCCAAGCAAGTGAGCCATAAAATTAAAAATATTTTGAAGACAATATTAAAATCAGCCCTGCGATTCTGTAACTCACTTTTCGAACTCACACAGCGGTTTTCGCATCGGCGATCGCTCTGAAATGCGAAAACCGCTGTGTGAGTTCGAAAAGTGAGTTACAGAATCGCAGGGCTGATGTAAATTAACAGGATGATGTCAAACGCTGAATCGCACTAACGAAGTATGTTCAACCGCTAAGCATAATATAACTTCTGGACTTTAGCCTGGAGCCTTTGGGTCACTCAGTGGTTAGACTGGTCGGGGATTCTCCCTTTAGATCGGAGTGCGCACACAATCCTTCGTCCACAGAGTCAATATAGTTATAGTCAATACAATTTGACATTATTCCTAGTTTGTGTATATATTAAATTTAAAATCGATAATTTTTATGATAGTAAAAATATAAATAATAGATTATAACAATATTAATTGTAAGATTCTAATGGTGAAACAAATTTTTAATCGGTTTTTAGTTTTTGAGGTTAAACACTCTACTTTATATAACACTAGCTGGCCTGGCGAACATCGTACCGCCTAACAGTCGATTCTTTATTTGTTTAAAATACTTATTCTGCTATTCGGGACACCGGTCTAGCTAGTAAGATAAAAAAAAGAAAATAGATAAGACAACAAATACATTATGTCAAAAAATAAAAATTTACCTTCCCGGAACCCCTCCACTAACACTTGAACTTTATTCTATGGTATTAAAGTTCAAATTGACTTAAGTATTATTACGAATATTTTGTATGGGAATATAGAAAAGTGTTGTTTTTAGACTTTTTCACTCATTTTTTTTTAATTTTTCTCCGTAAGAACCATCCTCGTACTTCAAGGTATATTATAAAAAAAGCAAGCCGTTTTTATGTTATGTCGTGACAACGTAAACGGGTTTCATTTTTATATATATAGATTAGTATGGATATACCCCCTTTTTCTTACAAAGGGTTTTTTAATACTCTCCTGTCTCCTTTTGCCTTATAAAGTTTACACTGTGTTACAAAGAGAGAGGTATATAATACTCGCGCTTACATATCAGCGCTGAAGTGACACTTAAAACAAATAAAGTTACCGATTGATTGTATTTCCAAAGTATTAAATAAGGCAACACCAGGTTTCCAATATTAATTAGGCAAAAATCTCGTATTAAATATATTTTATACTCTAGCAACGTTCTATAAATTACCACAAGCAATAGTAAATTCCCTGTTTTCGTATTTCCAGTACATGTTTTAATTACAACCGAATGGAATAATCAGTGTATATGTAGATCTTCGTTTCGTATGTAAATGCGCGGGAGATTTGAATATTTTGTCGCATTCGAGTGCGATTTAAATCATCGATGAAATCCTAGTTCGTGGTAATCTATATGTCGCTTTGCGTTTACTTAAATCTATCCCTTTTAAAGAAAAAACTTTTTAACCGGATTAAAGTTATGTATTATTATAAAGACAATACCCTATCCCTTTTGTTCTTGAACTTAATATAATCTTCAAATAGCTATTGAATGTTTTGCTTTTTTTCCTCAAAATAACAACACTTATTTTAAAACAAATATCGCAAATTAATTAGAATTAGCTGTCTAGCACTAGTCCCAGGCCCTTTTATCAAATAGATAATTGTTGACTTTATAGTAATCTTTTACACAGCTTTTCTTTAATAAATTCTTAAATTTTCCTTTTTCATTGTTCCACATTAGGGTTGCCTGGAAGAAATCGCTTGTTAGCGATAAGGCCTCCCGTTGCCTTATAACTTTTGTAACATTTTTTTTTGTTATGTGTATGTTTGTGAATAAGGTAATAAAGCATAAATAAATAAATAAATAAATTTATTAAAAGGCAGAGATAAAAGAGCATAAGAGTACCTAAAGTTGTATTTTAAACATCACATAATTTTAAGTAAAAATCATATGGTATTATTTATTAATAATCATTGTCCCGTACCATCATTGTGTGTCAATTACCGTAAGTTATTGGAAAGAAAAATTTAACGTGATATTATAGTACGGCAACACACTTGCGAGCCTTCTAGCAATGTGAGTCTCCATGGACAGCAGTATCAACAGTGTGAGACAGTTGCCGTTTTCCTCTTGTTCTATAAAAAATCAGTGTCCCTACAACCTTTTTAGGCCTGGGCCTCAGATCTCTGTATCTACTGGTTTATTGATAATTTGTCAATGCAAGAAACAGTCTTCTATGCCTGACACACGCCGTCGACATTTTGGGTCTAAGGCAAGCCGGTTTCCTCACAATGTTTTCCGAGCCGTGTAATGCGCACATAGACAGGAATTCTATTGCACATTGCTAGGTGCACAGCCGCGGATCGAACCTACGACCTCAGGGATAAGCTACTACGCCAATACTGCTCTATACAAAAGTTAATAGACATTATAAGTGGTGTAATTGCATAGAAATGAGCCTGCTTAGTGCTTGTCCGTTATTCTCATTGCTTTCCAGCGAATAGCGCCTTTAATAACCTTCTCTTTGTTCTATTGTCTTATTGTGAACCGATACCAGTTATATAATTCCAATAGTTTTTATAGCTTCAGGAACTGTTTGATAACGCTAATTGGCGAGGCCATTGACTGGAACATACTTTAGCATTCTATTATAAAAGTACTAGCTGACCCGGCAATCGTTTGTTTTGCCATGTACCTCTATTATTTCCGGGAAACATTTTTTTAGTTCAGATTCTACTATAATTAAAAATTTAGGGGTTGTATGTATTTATGTAGGTTATCATAAAAAAAAATTAGAACAAAAATAAAAAAAGTTTTTTGAGGTGGACACCCCTTTTACTAAGGGGTTTGAAAGATAGATAGTAGCCGATTCTGAGACATACCGAATATGCATAAAAAATTTCATAAGAATCGTTCGAGCCGTTTCGGAGAAGACGGGAACAAACATTGTGTCACGAGAATTTTATATATTAGATAATAGTTACGTAACGCGTAACTAAACAGGTACTTACAGTAGAAAATTGGATTAACATGGACATGTGAAATTTTTTAGTACTTGCGTAAACTAAACCCATAGTGTATCTATACTTTAGTCCGTACCGTACCTTCATTATATGATTTTATAACTCAAACATTTGCTTAAAATCATCCATCACCAACAACTTCTATTCGAAGGTCCATTTCAAACAATTTGCAGTGAAAATGAATTTCATATTACCATATTGAACAAAAAATGTGTTTTAATTCGATAGAAATCTGCTCTACCTTTGCACCAAAACACAAAATTAAATTCTTATAAAGGATTTTAAATGAATATATTTAAAGAAAAAAAATACATCTGCATACACATAATATTCTTAATAGCTTCACGGTTGGTCGAGAAGTGCAGTTTGGTCTGCGTCCAACGCTCGCTTAATAGCATCGTTATATTGATGATGGCTTGTACGACAAGCAGTGTATGGTTATGTTTGTACTTATTTTTATAAGATACGATTATCCTTAAGAGGCAACAAATATACAAAATAAATAAAGATTATATACAGAAACATTTAATAATAATAATTTATTTTCTCCTATATAACTTTTACAATAAAAAATAAGATTACAGTTGAGAACCAGGAAAGATCCTGTCATATGGATAACCAGGCTTCCAATTTAAAGGAAAGACATATTGAGTGGTAACAAAAAGTACATATATAGGCAAACAAATTTAACATTTTAAATAAGGAAATAAAACAAAACAAAACAGTCAACTAGTTAGAAGTTTGTAGAAATAAAGTTGTATGTGAGTGTGTGTGTGTGAGTGTGTGATAGTGGGAGAGGGTATGTACGCGTGTGTGAGTGAGTGTTAGGGGGGTGTGTGTGGGTATGTGTAAGGCACACGCCTGAGAACATATATGAAAATTATTTTAATACATCTAGCAGATTTTCGGTATCCTCATTTCTGTATTCAGATATACACTAATTAATAGTTAAAATAACTATGCTAAATTAATTATTATAAAAATTAAAACGACTTGTAATTATTTTCTTGTTACTCTGCTACACTCAATATGATGTTTCTTGCTGTTTTGGATTATGATAACCGGTCATTATCTGTTATGTCTAATATATAAAATTCTCGTGCCACAATGGTCGTTCCCTTTCTCCTCCGAAGCATCTTGACCGTAATTTTTTATGGATTTTTTTATGAAAATTCAGTAAGTCTGAAAATCTACAACTATCTATATACAGCATACAAAAATACATTCAACCCCTAATTTTCACGCCGCTACGATCAACCCCTATTTTTTTTATTGAAGATAGTTATTTTTATTGAACTGAAAAATGTTTTCTAGAAATAATATAATATGTACATGGCAAAACAAACGTTTGCCGGGTCAGCTTAGATAAAATTTCCTTTATAATCTTACCAAATCAATATAAACCAGACTTAGGGATGTCTGTCAAGAACAATGTAACTCAATGCCGTTATGTAAACTTGACTTTTGACTTGGACAGACTCAACCGTCTGACGATAAAGTCTCTTCAATCACAGCCCTAGATCCAACAATTGTGTTTAAAGCTTGAGACTGGAGTAGATAATTAATGACAGGTACTTGCCAATAAATGGTAAAAGATCAACAGAGTGGAGGAGGACTGGCCAACAATCCTTGGGATTGATTTGCTCCAGTTCAAACAATTTGTATGACTCAAAACTTAGCGATTAAAACGAGTGGCGGAAAGTTTCTTGCCAGTTCTTCTTGCCCGCTCTACGCCCTTGACTTGCGAACTGGTAGCAAATGTAAATTTACAATTAATGTAACTTTGTTTTTTGACGTTCAAAAGTTCTTGTTTACCTATATGAATAAATATATTTGAGTTTGAGATTGATTTTGAGAGAGAAATTTCTCATTTCGGAGGTTTTAGAGTCGCAAAGAGTCAGTGGAGTGCCAATAAGTGAAACAGAATAAAATATCAGAGGCCAAAGTTCATATATAAGCTTTATACATAAACAATTTGTAAATGAGAATTCTGTTGCTTAAATAATACTCCTTTACGTAATACGTTTATTCATGGAATACGTAGAAAGACAACGAGGTGTTTAGTTATTCTTCATTTCTTACGAAATTATTCATAGAGCTTAAATGGAATTACAGAAAACAGTTTCATTAGCTAGAAAATACCAACATTTAGTTTGAATAATTAAAACTATTTTTAAATAGTTAACAAATAAAAACATATACATAATATGTATCATGGTTCTGTCTTGTCCCCTTAACGATATTATATATATACTAGCTAACCCGGAAAACGCTGTCTTGCTATGTATATTTCTAGGATTTTTTTTTAGTTTCATAAAAATAACTATCTACTATAATAAAATAATAGGGGTATTCGTAGAGGGATGAAAATTAAGGGTTGTATGTATTATTTAAAGCCACATAATGCCTATGCCTTGTTACCTGTGTTTTGGTGGGGGCTGCTCTTCCTTCGCGCCTACGGTTTAAAAATAACAATGTAGGGGTAAAACAGACTATAGATATAAAAAAAAACGATTTCTCGTGCTAAAAAAACAATCGATTAATTAAACCAATAGAAAAGTAGAAAATGTACGGTTTGTTTACGAATTTCAATACACATTTATAAGACACCCAGTACCAAATAACATAAACCTTATTCATATAAGGTTATTAAATTAACCATCGTCATTTTAAAAACTATTGTCTATAAATAAATAAGAAAAGTCAGAGTATAGATGTATTTATGTCACCAGATGGCGCAATTCTCAAATCTCTTTACAAATATTAATGACGTAATGAAACATCACATCAATAAATCTTTTAAGTGGTAATTATTTTTTGAACCGAATGTAGCATTGACAAGAGTTTCAACAATTATTCTTAAATTTTAAACCACCTCGGAACATAGTGACAGACAAGGTGGCGCATATAACCATAGAGCAAGATCCCAGGGCCGCCAGACGTCACGTATTTTCTGACGGATGAAATGTGGACGATTGGGTAGTGTTAGTATGTACTATGATCGTATGCCTACCTGCTAGCTTGGTCAAACGGCCAATTTCCAGGTATCAGGTAATCAAGGTACACAAAAACATTACTTACTTCACGTAAATTTTCATGGCTGATTTTTATATATGTTTTCGAGTGTATAGTTAAAAATAAATTGTCAATACTCCCAGACACTTTCCGTCACAAAAGTTCTAAAAATTCTAAAATATCTGTTCAAGTAATTTTCATGGCCTTAACAGCGCAGTCGGTCTCACTCAGTCTCATGCGCGTAGATAATGCTCTCCCACTCACAGAGATATTAAAATTTAGTTTAGGGGATGATTGGCCCCTTGGATCGGTCTGTCTTCTTGTCAAAGCTTTTAAAATAGTTGTCGGATGAACATATATAAAAATAGAGCGTCAGAATTTACGTGAAGTTTACTAATTATTTTGAGACCCTTAAAGCGTCTGTCAAGCAATATGGCCGACGGAAAGTGTCTGGGAGTATTGACAATTTATTTTTGACTATACACTCGAAAACATATATAAAAATCAGCCATGAGAATTTACGTGAAGTAAGTAATGTTTTTGTGTACCTTGATTACCTGATACCTGGAAATTGGCCGTTTGACCAAGCTAGCAGGTAGGCATACGATCATAGTACATAGTAACACTACTCAATCGTCCACATTTCATCCGTCAGAAAATACGTGACGTCTGGCGGCCCTGGGATCTTGGACTACCAGTTGTGTAATGTTATTTGTTACATACTATTTCTTGACGTGGTCGTGATTTAAAATAATATAAAAGAAGTCTGAATAGGTGTATGAGAAAATTATAATATATTTGTTAGAGAATAGAAGTGAGTTATTTATCGTTAAGGGCATTTACAGACTGTAAATTTTAATAATAATTTGGATTAAAAATAATATTAAATATTACGCAGAAATTTCGAACAATTTGTTTGGGAATTTTGTTATATGAAATGAATATCAAATCTCATCTGAAGAACCCTTGCCATCATTGCCAACAGCTTTTGCCATGACGTCGATTAATGGCGCATTTTGAAAATTTTATTGACTTAATATTTTATGCTATTATGCGCTCGTCAATTGAATACGCTAAGTTTTATAGTAGTGTTAATTCGATGCATTTGTTAAATGTCTATCCACTAACATTATCGGACATCAAGGCAGAATACAAAATACAAACCGTATCACCTCGACGTCCGTCTTTCCACAACTGAGCGTTTTTTAAGGCAGTTTTTTCCGCGCACCACCACTATGTGGAACCAGCTGCCAACTGAAGTATGTCAGATCCAATTCGACTTAGGGTTCTTCAAGAAAAGAGCGTACCAATTCTTGAAAAGCCGACATCGCACTAGCGAGCCTTCTGGCAATGTGACTGTCCATGGTCGGTATCACATATCATTTGGTGAGCCTCCTGCCCATTTTTATTGTAATTTTAAAACTAAAGCATGTGTGCATTGAAAATTGAGTTTTGTCAGAATACATAGCTTTTGAGCGTTATATTGAAGACATAATATTTATACAGTAGATATAATATTATAATTATATGACAAAACCCGTGACCACCAGGGTCCTGAGAACTTATACAAAACTGTCGTAAAGGAACTGATATCTATAGTATTGGGAGCGATTCCTGGTTTAATTTTAAATTTTTCCCGACGTTTCGCGTGCTGTACAGCGTGCGTGGTCACGGTGACTGAAGACAAACGGTGTTGAATGTCAAAAAGTATCACAGCTGTAGAAAAAGATATATTATCTGTATTTATTTCCCCGGAGTTGATATCGACTAAAAGATGAAGGGTTTTTGCAGAAATGACTCTGAATAGAGGATTAAATAATGTAAAATAATTATAAGTTTATAATAATACATAGCTTCAATCCGTTAAAACAGTGTTTTCTTTTAATTTTATTCTTTCTATTGAGTTGTGAAGAACTGGCTAGATGGTATAACAGGGTGCATACGTTCAATTCTAGTGCCCTAGAAATATACATACGTATAGGTCAACTCAAATCTCGGAGACAGAAAATGGTAATTGCCTCAACAATTCCCTGGTCCATTAAAGCCTGTCCTAGGCTTACTTTGAATAAACCCTGAGGGCCTTTCGAGAGGCTTAAGGATAAAACAATTTTTAGATAAAATATTACTAGTATGTGTAGACTATTTATGATACAATATTTGCCAAATAGTTCAATCTACGCACTGTTCTACAAACGACTCATAGTAATGACGTTTGGCATTTTTGGATATACAGGAACGCCAAAAATCTAAAATTGTTCTACCCTAAGCTTAACCCCTGCAGAGTTATAATTTATTTTGCGTTTTTATAAGATAATTGACTTTTTTTTACTAATTCTTATTAAAATTCGAAAAAATCTGCATCCTGTATATTTTTCATAATATCCACTAGATTGGTACTGATGAGTCTTTGCGTAAGACATACTATTTATAGTTGTTTATTGAGTGTATTAAGGATAATATGAAGTTATACGATATAAAAAATTTTCAAATCATTACCTTTTTTTTACTTCGGACCCCACTGTGACAAAAAAATACTATACCGAAAAGTGACCCTGTATAACAAGTTTTGTCGTATATAATAGGGATTCTGAAAAGGTATTACACATGGACATGAATCGCTCTAATGTCTTTCTAGGAAAAATAATCACCAAGTTACGGTGAGTGGAGTACGAAATCAAGCGTAGACAACAATCAAATAATCAAAATCAAGAATCAAAACTTTCAGTCTTTTTTTTTCATTACAACCTGTATTATTAGTAAATCGGTTACCATGGTAACAGACACCTTTATAGTTAGTCCTATATTATAGTCTGTCCTAAGCACCAATATTAATTGATTCATGTATTGGACCGTTAACAACATTCACGTGTTACATTGTGCATAATCCATCGGCTGGCAAGTGAACTCTAATTAAAAGCATTTAGATTGTTAGAGAGGACTCCATCAAGGGAATTAATGGTATGTATTTACGTCTTCACTTCAAGCGAGTATTGCATTTAAGAGAAATTCATATTTATTTTTATAGTTAAAAGGTTTGGGCACTCAATCTGATTCATAAATATATTAAACGATGTATCAATTAATTTTTTACGATTCTTCAATGAAAAACATCTTAAAGTGCAGATTCAAAGCGATTAATATTGGTGAAATAGTTATCTCTATCGTCGTCCAAAATTTCGATTTTATTTTCAAATAAGTCAGTGCGTACGTCCGGCGCAACGATCGGATATCGATCCAACGCAGTCCTGACAAATTGACTTAGACACAATGACAATTTACACCCTGTATGATGTCATATGAATTTTACAGTTGTAACTAGTTTGGTCTCTTTTTATCATAGCGTAAACACCACTTGTTAGAAAGTAACAAAAAGTGAAATAATTTCATTATATTCGTTTTAAAATCTATTTTGTTTTCAGGTCGTTCGGAACCAGGTGTAATACCTTCGATTATTGGATTTACCAAGGACTCGGTAGCCCATGAATCCGATCGGCTGGCTCCGGGGGATAGAATCTGCAGCGTCAATGGCATCTCCACGGCCAGGCTTACTAATGAAGAAGTTCTACGATTATTGGACAATGTTGAAGAGAGGGCGTCTTTGGAAGTTGAATACTATATGCCTAACTATGGTAAAATATTTTAAATACGAATTGTTTAAAGACCGCAAATATTTTAGTCATTATCGTTACTATTTATGTTAGTAATTAATTTTATATTTGCCATTAAAGTGAGATAATTGATGAAATACAAATAACTATACAGACAGCGACTTAGGGTCCTTCAAGAAAAGAGCGTACCAATTTTTAAAAATCTCCGGCATTGAGAGTGTGCATGGGCGGCGGTATCACTTAACATCAGGTGAGCCTCCTGCCCGTTTGCCCTCCGTTCTATAAAAAAAAAAGCTGTCAAATAAGGAAAACGTTTTTTAAAACCATTACACGTTAATAAAACATTATAAATCACATAATAATGCTCTTTTTGACATTTGCTTAATGCCCGAGTCTTCACCAGCATAACGAGGTACAACAGTCATTGGTTCTCGAACTGCACCCTACCCTTCCTCCTTGTTTCAGCTTTTCTGAACTTTAGTTTATGTTTCATTCTTGGATTTTTTTGTTCTTTCCTTCTATGTGAAGTTAGTCCTCTATTTTTAGTAGTTTCTCGTTTCTCTCCTAATTCTTTCTTGGTTGCCTCTCGTGATGTTTGATGATGAGATGGTTTGTTCTTTTCAGCTTCCAAATTCATTTGTCAAATGTTAGTATGACAGAAATATGAAACTAATCCAATCACCTCTTCAAGGAATATAATCATGCATTTATTAAATTTAATTATTTTTTTTCAATTTATTTTGATACTTCCAAATATTGCAAATACCTACTTCACAGAAATAGATGGAAAAAAACTTTATTTTTGACAAAAATATGGTTAAGACAAAATTCATACATCGATAGTCTGTTATCGAAGGATGTTGATGTATGTTGTGGGTAACTAGATAATATTAATTCCGTGGTACGTGGTACAATTATTATTTTTCTTGCAATATATTGTACATTAAAATAAATATATTACTCCAATAGATAAATCAAATGTTTTCCAGTCCAATTCAGCCAGTCTATGTTTGCCAATCATTTGTTCGTCCCATTAGGTAAAATTACATTATGTAAATAAATAAATTTATTATTCAGAAATATCAGAAGCAGAGTGATAATACTTGTTAGGCCAAATTGGTTAACTTCTATTACAAAACAAATATAAGCGAAAGTTAAAAAGTAACTTTAAAAAGTTAAAATTGTCACGAGCGCACATAGGTAACCAAACACAAGAAAAAGTCAACAAAGTTAACGTTAAAAACTCTACCACAACAAACTTCCATGTTAATTATTAACTGCGCGTTGGTTTTTGCTTCCTTTTAACTTTAAAAAAAATTGGTTTTATGCATAATGATATTATTTATTTCTACTAACATGATTACAACCAATTCGGTCCACATCTATCGTTTATACATTTTTAATAGGCTTTTGTTTTTAACGATAGATAATAAATTTATTTCATAAATGATTATTATAATAAGTAAAATATAATATTACTAAGCGTACCGGCTAACACAGCCGCTTCATTTCAATTTATTATGTACATCGATTAAACATAATTAAAATAAAGATTAACATCTCGTATATAATCCAAAGATACCAGACCTTTTTGTAAAATATGGATGCTATCGAATTATTTATATTTCACAAGAGGACAGCTTGTCTGGATTAAATAGTCTTAAAAATTTAATTGAATTTTAATCTTCTCACCAAGTTATAACATACACCTTTGTATTTTATATCCAAGGTGGACATTTATTTGCGCAACCCCTTCCCCTGACAATTGCAGGGGTATGAGATACCCACACTAGAATCTCTGTTTTTTTTTCAGATACTGGGTCAGCAATACCCATTAAAACCACCTCGAGTAGTTCCGACAAAGCCGCGTTACAGAGGCACTGCTATGATACTTTTAACTTGAGAATGCTTTTTTCAGCATCACAAAATTCCCTCTACATCACAACGAAGCTAGCAGAAGTTCCAGTTGAGAAAATTGGAGGATCACTAGGAGTGACAATACGTGGTGGTCTTCCGGAAAACGCGGCTCCAACTGCTGATCTGGTGTTGAACAGCAGATCTCTGGATGCGCAACCATTGGTCATTACACATGTCAGACCTGGCGGGGCAGCATACAATACATCCAGGATAAAACCTGGTGATCGGCTATTGAAAGTTGACCATGTGAGTAAACAAACATATTCTTCTTCTTTTGGTGCCTCTCCATTACTAGAGGTCATGTCTTTTCCTGTGCCAAATGCAGCAGCTCTTCTGCAGTCGCAATACCCGTCCACTTCCTAACGTTGCAAAGCCATGCTTTTTTCTTTCTACCAACACGCTGTTTAGCCTGAAAAAAAATCATGTTTTCCTAAATAGATAAAAAAATGATTCCTACGGGGAATTTCTTTATATCTCACGCCCTGCACACACATGGTGCACAACCCGGAGAGGGTTGATTCTGGATTCGGTTCCCTGCGATAGAATAATTTTTCTATATTATACAGTATCAAAACACGCTAATAAACGCTCTAAAAGAATCTAAAGACCTTTATATAGGAAAACTGACTTATTATCTTTATTCCAGATATCCCTAACCAACAAAACACTATCAGAGGTCCATCAAATACTCCAGAATTGCCCGCAAGTGACGAGCCTAACTATCGAGTATGATGTATCTATCATGGAATCTGTTAAATTGGCGAGTGGGCCCTTACTTATCGAGATTGAAAGGCCGTGTAACGAGGATTTGGGGCTTTTCTTGAGTAATCAGCGGTATTCTGACGATGTATATAGTTCTGGATCTGATACGTACCAAAGGGTTGGGGCGTGTAACGCGATTTACATTGACAGTATATTACCTGCAAGTATTAGTGACAGGTAAAATATTTCTATAATTGGAATCATAAATTAGCTAATAAAATTATTTATTATTTTAAAAGCCGGCAACGCACCCGCTAAAAATGGGTGTCTACGCGCTGCGAAGACTGCCCTTTTTGGTCGTCCCGCAAACTCGTTTTCCCCGTTATTAAAAAAATAAATACTGGCAGCGTTCCCCCTTTGAATAGCAAGACTAATTCTTTGTCCGAGGTAGCTGCCAGCTCTTCGGTCTCCTGTGATATCGACTAACCTTTTTGCTATTTCCTTATTATTTAAAGGGACTTCTTTTTTATAATACAATTTAGTTATTTTATTATATTTTAAGGTTAGTTATTGTTATTATTGTTCTTTTTACTTTGTAATAAAAGTTTACCAATTTTCGATAACTGAATAATTTTTCTTTTCGAACCAGTAGGATTGGTAGGAAACAAATAAATGCTACACCTGTGGACGGGAAAACGGGTAAATTTTTTTATTGGTTGCCATGGTGACCATTGTTTATATGGAAACAATGACGAAGCGCTACCTTGTAGCAGATTTGGTTTAGTGGGGCGAAAAGTAGGAATAAGTGAGACGTCCGTCGTTCCACAACTGAGCGTTTTTTAAGCAGTTTTTATCGCACACCTCTACTATGTGGAACCAGATACCCACTGAAGTATTACCGAACCAATTCGATTTATGGTCCTTCAAGAAAGAACGTACTAATTCTCAAAAGACCGGCAACGCGCTTGCGAGCCCTCTGGTAAAGTGAGTGTCTATGGGGTATCATTTAACATCAAGTGAGCCTCGTGCCCGTTGGCCTCCTGTTAAATGAAAAATAAAACAAATATCAAGGTGTATATATATCAATAATAGCTGATATTAAAGTATTTTTTTCAATATGTATATTTTATTACCTGGTGTGTACCTAGTTTATTTATTGTATTTTATTTTCTACAGTCTATTTAAATTATATGAACTTACTTAACAAAACCTCATATCCAGGAATATAATATTAAGGGTCTGTTTCACAATGTAGGGATAAGTTCTACAAAAGTTCCAAATTAGCTATTTATTACTTATTGGTAGGATAAACACTATTGTTGCGTTTCACGACTGTCAGATAGCGCTATTCGTCACATAACGTCCATCATAAGTTATGAGTCCGATGAAGTGTCAAATAGCACAATTTATCTTCCAAATTTATGTGTTGCAAAGCTATTTGGTACTTTATCCATACATTGTGAAACAGACCCTTATTATATACAAAAAAATATACATAAATATATTTTTTTCTTTTATTGTACAAACATGGCTCAAAAAAAGAGAAAAAAAATATCTCAATCATAAACAAGAATTGACATAGACATAACATTTATCACTAACAAAAACACTCACACAATAACAATAATCAAAGAAAAAAGAATATAATGAGATATATCAAAAATAATACCTTTTCCCTTTCGTTTCGTTTCAAGTGTGACTTTGAATTGACTACTTTTACCCTATTTTAGATGTGGTGCCCTCCACCCTGGTGACCAGCTGTTAGCATTTGACGACCACGTAATTGATGGCAACACCTACACAGCGGAAGAAGTGATGTGTTACTTAGAGAACTGCGAACCTGGTTTTACGAGACTTCATATAGCGCCGCGACATATTCTGGCACATGGTGGAAGGTTTCCTAGAGGTACGAGTATGTTATTTATCATTTTAGTTAAATATAAAATATATTAATATATTAATAGGGCAAAGACAAAAGTCAGGTTAGTAGATCGGATTGGACTCCTCACACGTTCTGGAGAACTGGTGGAGTTTGTAGATACATTTGTATATTTAGGATTACTCATCAGTATAATACTCGAAACAGAACTAAACTAAGCGCACGACTAACCAAGCTCCAGAAGATAAACCCTTATATGGAAATTGTATTCGTGTTCACAACAACCTTCTAAGCGAAATTAGAGAATTATCACTGAATTAATACAAAACTCTCGTTAATTGTAAATTAATCAATAAAGCTTTTTATATTTTTGACGATTATTTACATGATCCTAATCCTTGGAATTGATTTGCGCCAGTTCAAACAATGATGACTCAAAACTTGGCGATTAAAAAGAGTGGCGGAAAGTTTCTTGACAGTTCTTCTTGCCCGCTCTACGCTCTTGACTTGCGAACTGGAAGTAAATTTTGAATCAATTTAACACCTTTTCTATTGACGTTCATAAGTGTACTTGGTTACCTATATAAATAAAGATATTTTGAGTTTGAGTAACTAGGGAGGATGTGATGGGTTTCTAATTTGATTTTTGCCAAATCTTCATTCATTCCCAAATATACAACGCCTTATTTCATTTTAATAGGGCCGTCGCTAATAAAACTTAGAAATAAATTCCAAACGATGTCTTCCTAGACCGTAGACAGAAAAATGAATTGTACACAGCCGAGTTCAAACGCACGACCGTATAATGCATATATCGCTTGCCCCGGGAAACAAACTCCTAGAGTTCTATTATGACTCTTTTAATGTTTTCATATTATTGACTTCCTTACTGCATTTCAGAATTTTTGCAAAACATATAAAACACGAGGATATCTTGATTCTACGGACATTATTTTGTGTACAATGTTAGTAATACTCGTTTATCTAATTTTACTTTCCTGAAATAAATCGCAACAAACATAAAGATTTTTTCGATCGAAGTTTTAGTTTAGATTGTAATGTTACCAAATAACCATAAAAGTTAATGCGACAGTTTAAAAACAAATATCAAGTGGTAATAATATATCTCTGTTTCACCAAGGTGAACCATAATATTACTGCGAAAAGAGGGGTAATAAATTATTACGTTCTAGACAGTCGTCAAAATTACCTTCGTAATGTTTGGTTACTGTGTAATCTGTAATTATGTTTAAACACTGAAACTATCGTAAAACGCTTTTGCTCTTCAGTCTAATTAGATAAATTACTGAATTGTACATTTAGTTATTTTTTAATTATTTACATTCAATACATAACAACAATGTTTAAATCGTAGAATAGGGAAAAATAGCTTTCATTTGATATATTTGTATATGCAATGTTCTTAGTATCCTAGTAGCATTACCTTCTTTTATTTTTCCTGAAAAAAAAAATAGCTTTTACGATCTTGTTTCCTATACAAGCGATATCATGGTTGTATAGCCACTAGGCTGCTTTTTAAATGTAATTTTATAAAGAAAGTATTAAAATCTATGTTTACCGATAAGCAATATTATTCTTTTATTACAATGTCTCGTGGATATGACATTTTCGTGAGATTAGAAAATGTTTTGTTTCAGAAAATTCAATATCCGGTACGCTGAATCCGAAGAAACAACGGCAGAGATATAGGCAAAGTTCCATGCCTAAACTTGGTGGTCAGGATGATTTTGGTGAGTACTAAGGCATCTTCGATTTTTTTGTAATTAATAATTATTTTATATAATTAATTGAAACAACTAATTTTGCTTAGTTTATTGCTTGATAGATATAGATGGTTAGATTAAAATGATTTTATTGTTACCAATGTAGTTAATTATTAAGTTCTTAATTACATGTAAAGGTACGTTTAATGGCGTAAAAAGAACTTTAAATGTTAGATGCGTACATAGATAGAAAATTCTTTGGTGCACAGCCGGGGATAGAACCATACGACCTCAGGGATAAGGGTCGCACGCTGAAGCCATTAGGCCAACACTGCACTTAGAGGAATGATTAAATGACAACAATTAATTATCTAACTTAATTCAAAACAAAAACCGTTTCCGTTTTATTTTTGGTAAATTTTATTAAAACGAAATTTCCATTTAATATCTACACATCACTAACTACATATCACTATAAATCACAATAAAAATACGCTTAAATAAAGAACAGGAAAACCAGGAATAATTTAGAAAATTTATCGCCAAGAATAACAATTTCACCAACGTTTTGTAGCAAAAAGCGTTGAAACAATTTTTTGCGAACCAACTTTGAGATTTCACGCCCCCAATATTTGTTTAGGCCCGTAATCGTACTATAGGGTTGTTTATTGTGAAGTCCAAACCTCGAACAAAAACTTGCTAATGTTTGGGAATACTTTGTAAATGTTTTACGACACCTTTGTAATGGTGATTGAGTCGTGCAAGCGTAGTTAATGTTGGCGCTATTCGTATCAAAGTTAATAGTAATTTAGGTGGGATTTTTTTTACTTTACTTCAATTTCTATGTGGATCTTTGATTTGCATAAGCTAACATTAGACTAAATCTTTTTAAGCAAATGTTATTATTGTATAAGCACAATATTTTCGGGTGTGTAATGCTTGGTTTATATTAAAACAATGACGTGTGTATTTTCGCTGTTCCACAACTTTTTAAGGCAGTTTTTGCCGCGCACCACCACTATGTGGTACCACTGAAGTATTTCGGAACCAATTCCATTTAGGGTTCGAGAAAAGGCGTATTAATTCTTAAAAGGCCGGCAACGCATATACGAGCCCTTGACCATTGAGAGTTTCCATGGTCTATTACTTAATACTGGATGAGCCTCCTGCCCGTTTGCCCTTTGTTCTATAAAAAAATGATTTTAATTGGTGAGCAACATTTCTGATCCAACCGCAAATAAGCGATCCGTCTTTTATCACCAATCACAATAAACGACACCGCGGCATTATTTGTATTTTGTTTTTATTATATCTGTTTAAATTTGTTCTCCAAGTAGTTTCTTCCAAATTCAGTTTTCTAATACAGTGCAACCTTAATATAACGTACCTCAATATAACGACTTCCTCGATTTAACAAATTCTTCGTAGTCCCCTTGAATTGTCCATAAGAGTCAATATAAAATATACCTTTACATTGCGAACATTCTTTGCGTACAACCTCTTTATAACGAATTTTCAACTATCAAGAAAAAGTATTCATACCTCTAATTAACGAATTTTGCCAACCCAAAACCTTTATATAAAGTTTCCACCAATAATATAACTCTTAATCTTATAATGTGATTCATGTCTCGACATGTTTCGACACGCTTTTGTTTGTAAAGTAATCACTAATCATTGTTGTTTTGATGGAAAGTAATGTAAACACCTCTGCTTGTCACTATTGTTAAAGATTTAAGTTAAAATGGCTCAAAAACGTAAAAGGTGTTCTAAAAAACTATTATTTTACCTCTTTATAACGAATTTTAGACCAATCTAACCTCAACATAACAAACCTCAGTTCAACGAATTACTTGATATTACGAATATTTTCTTGTTCCCTTACGATTTGTTATATCGAGGTTGCACTGTATATTTAAAAATAAATCAGTGGCGCTACAGCCATGTTAGGTCTTGGCCTCAGATTTTTGTATCTGTTTCATAATAAGTCAATCTAATAGGCAAGTAGGTGATCAGCCTCCTGTACCTGTCACACGCCGTCGACTTTTTGGGTGTAAGGCAAGCCGGTTTCCTTACGATGTTTTCCTTCACCGATCGAGCGAAATCCATTGGTGCACACCAGGGATCGAACTTATGACCTCAGTGATGAGAGCCGTACGCTGAAGCCAACACTGCTCAATAATATATTTCACTTACTTTGATGTGTATGAATATAAGATAATGTTCTTCCAGACAACCAGCAAAACTACATGAGTATGGGCGTGTGTAGAACGGAATCTCTGAACATACAGTTGGAAGTACCCCCGGGCCACAGCAGCGGACTGCTAGTACACGAAGATAATGCTACGTTGGTCATATCACATGTTGCGCCACAATCACCGGCCTACAGGTTCGTTTTTAAGTACATTCATTTTCGTTTGACTTATTTTAACTACTTCTAGCTGCCACAAATTATTTCCTGTTCCGTAACAACAGGTATTATGGCAGGGATTGATTGACTAAACAAATGTTTTTATTATTTATTTATTAGCACTTCGTTGCATTACAATATAACAATTTAACATGATTAAATAAGCTACAACTGCTTTATTACTCACTAAATTGTAAGCTACTTTACAAGCCTAAGTTTTTTAAACCTTACTTCTCTGACTCTGCGATCCATCTGTGTCATGGCCTCCGAAACGAAAACTTTAAAAGCCGGCAACGTTCGCCCGTTTGCCCCCTGTTTTCGCAAATAAAAAAAATTAGAAAAAAATTAAAGGAATGTAAGTTTTGTGAATAAAAAAAGGAAGCGTAGATGTGTTTTTTGCCATTTTTGTTTCATTTTTCTATGTTCTTGTATTGTTCATGCATATTGTTTTAGAAGTTATAAATAAATTTTGTTTTACTCCTTCCTTGTTGACACGTGTCACACTCGAATTTCGATCGTCGTTTCTTGCTAAAACAGCTAACTTCTACTCTATCTTACCTAGACAGTTCTCACTTAACATCAAGTGGACTTGTTGCCAAACGTCTGTTCAGTTTTGTATTAAAAAAAAAAGTGTGTGAGTACAAAGTACACATGTCAGAAGTGAAACTTCTTTGGCAAACCAATTTTTAACTCTTGTTCATATTTATACAAAAGGAAGATATGTTAGGTATTTATTTGTCATTAAAATATTAAAAGTGTCGAAAATGAATACAAATAATAAATGTATTTCTTCGATAATAAAAACACGTGGTATTTTAATTTACAATTCGTCATTTAAAATTATAATAAATTATTTTGCATTAAATATAAAATACTAATATTTAACAAATTCTCTTTACGAAATATTAATTGCTCTCTCCCTTTTCTTCGATAAAAACGCTGCACATTTTACCCTCATACGCCTAAAGAAGTTTCACTCACAAAAATAATAATATTAGTTTGCGTAACTACCACGACGGACCGAACACACTTGTATTAACTTGCAAAGCGAGACAATTCCAATTATATGTTTTTAAATCCCGGAACCATTTCAAACATTTCAAACAATTAATAATTGAACTTTTTATAGATCGGGATGTCTCCAAGTCCGAGATCGAGTTATGTCAATAAACGGTCACGAGAATCTAACTCTTGATGTGGCAAACGAAATCCTCCAGCGAAGAAATGATTCGCATAACCCAAAATATCTGACCTTGAACGTGGAATTCAGTATGCCCAATACTATTGAGGCGTCTAGTGGAGTCTTTACTGTAAAACTTGCGAAGACCACGGCAAGTCTTGGAGTTACGATCACAGGTAATCAAACTATGTTCAAATACCTTTGACAAGGAAAACGCTGTTCGCTGTGGAGGAACAGAGATACAGTTCCTACATCCAAATGGAAAGATTCCAGTCTGACTGGCAGACCAAAAGGCCTCAATGGCTAAGGTAGACATGTGGTACATATCTTGAAAGTCAAAGTCAAAATCATTTATTCATATAGGTAACGCAATGTACACTTATGAACGTTCTGCCAGTTCTCAAATCAAGGGCGTAGAACAGAAGAGAAGAACTGGCAATTAACTCTCCGCCACTCTTTTTAATCGCCAAGTTTTTGTTTTAGTCGTCGGAAAAAATACTTTAACGCGTTATTACAACATCACATAGTAGCCAAAAATTGTAGATACAAAACATTAACACGTACAAACAATGTTAAATATATCCAGAAATGCAAGTACCTTTATATCAACCTACTGAAGTGATTTTGAATCTTGGACTGTTCTCTTAAATATTATACCTCATTGTAATCAAATCATAATCACGATATGTGTTAGATTCCAAGAATTTAACATACAAACATACATTTACATAATTAAAACCCTAGATAGATTATCAAATTTTATCTTATTCCATGAATATCACTCAATAACAATCTCCTCTTCTTGACAGTTAAAAAGATATTGTTTTTGTTATTATGCATTTTCTGTTATATTAGTATAAGATCCCGCTATACAACGACCTTCACCGAGATGCTTATTTAATGAAACTTATTTTATATTTAATTTAATATGTCAATAAATATAATCCATATGGGTTGCCTAGCAAATTTCAGTCCAGAGTATGTTTAATTAATATTAAAAAAAAAATTTTTTTTAAGTAATTTGCATGTAGTAAATTTTTTGAACTTTTTTCAATCAATATTTTTAATCAGGGTAATATTATATATGTATCACTATAACCTTCTTTTATACTAAAGATGTATATATACTTTAGTGTCACATAAAAAATTTACACATAAATAATTAATTTATTAAAAACAACCTAACATTTGCATATTCTATGGGCTTCATACTTTCAATTGGTATAGAATTTATCTAATAATCATACCGGTGAAATGTTTAAAAAAATTTTTTTTTTAAATTAATAAAACATACTCTGGACTGAAATTTGCTAGGCAACCCATATGGATTATATTTATTGATATATTAAATTAAATATAAAATAAGTTTCATTAAATAAGCATCTCGGTGAAGGTCGTTGTATAGCGGGATCTTAGACCATATATGGTAGCTCATATCTGAGCGTCGTGTCAGCGAATAAACATCTGTAGTGGAAACTCCGTTTCCACCGGCTTCTGTCCATCGTCTCTCTTATTACAGTGTTTAGTTTTAAGAACGATGAGTCTTTCACTTGATCGGACCATCTGTCTGTTGAACCACAATCAGTTTCTTCAAGTTCTCATCACCTCTGCGCATTGTACTCTACCTTATAAAACCGCATTAAATAAATGTGCTTTCCTTTTTGTTATTTACTATGTTCTAAATAATAAACATGTTTACAGGTTGCAAACAGAAGCTATTAAGTAATGAGGAACCAATGGTGATATCAGATATCAAACCAGGTTCGGTGGCCCATCGAAGTGGCGCGTTGGCTCCGGGGGATCATCTCCTTGCTATAAATGGACAGCCTTTACATAATTTGTCACTGGTAATATATTTTTCTAAATTACTGCCTTATGTTTAATACGTCAAATTTTGCTACAACATTATTTTTCGGAGCGATATTTGTATTGCTATTATTCTATTAATGATCATTTGAGTGAAACATTATAATTAATATTATTTTGATTACGTAATAATATATTTTAATAATGTGATATTTTATCAATACAAATAATATAAGACGTTTACGTTAGGTACGTAACGTTTAGGTTACGTTACGTGCGAAACATTTGAACGCCCATTTGAAAGTTGAAAAAACATTATTAAAATTCAATAATTATTTATCAGGACACAGCCTTCAACATCCTTCAAAACTCACCAGAAGATATAATAACATTAAAAATCCGCAAACGCGATTTGACCGACGACTGGGCGAACATACACAAGCAAAATGCAAAGCTCACTTTGCAAAGCTTTAGTAGCGTGGAAACAAAAGCTGTGATACACAGTGAAGAGGACTCCGGGCATACTGACAGTCCTAATAATAGCGGGAAGGACAGGCATGACGCGGTTTTTATGGTGGAAATCATAAGACCAGACAGTGGACCGCTGGGGTTAACAATAGCTGGTAGCGAGGATGTAACGCAGCCTATACTATTGAGTGGGCTTATTGAAGGTACGTTTCACGCATTTATTTATTTCGTAATCCTACAGCTAACTATTATACTAAAGATATACCCTAAGATGAAAAACCTATGGGTAGGTACTTCTTTGGTGGCGCGGAAGTACACGGAATTCAAGAAAACCGAAGTGAAAAACTAAAATAATTTAAAAACTATATGTTTTCTAATCAATCCGTATTGTTGATTACGTATGCCCTAAGTTCAAATATAAAATTTATTTCAATAACACTTAGTTATAGGAAATGTATGAAAATACAAACATACCGTACCTATAGATAGTCAAATATTGTACAATTCAGGTCAAACTTATAACCTCCTTCCAAAATACAGATATTTTATAAAATTTCTAATAGAGCTTGATTATAGGTGGCCTGGCTGAAAAGTGCGGTAAACTGGCCATTGGAGATGAGCTGCTCAGCATAAACGGCGAGAGCGTCCTAAACAAACCTTTGTCGGAAGCGATCAAGTTGTTACAACAAAGTGGGCAAAGAATTCAGCTGCAAATGTGTAGGAAAGTCACTGGTGAGTGTAGTAATAGCGTTTTTAAGGCACTTTCTGCCGCGCAGCACTTTCCTTATGGAACCAGCTGCCAGTAGAGGTTTTTCCAAATAGATACGACTAAGGGACTTTTTTTCTTAAAAATCTCATCTTGAAGGCCAATGGTGGATATAGACATAACATTTGTTACTAACAAAAACACACAAATTACAATAACAATCAAAGAAAAATAATGAGAGATATAAAAAAACCCTTTTCCCATTCGTTTCGTTTCAAGTGTGTAATGCGTATGTGCTGTGGCTGTAATTGGCCCTGGCTCAGCATTATGCTGAGGAGCAGAATGTTCCACAGCGCCGGTCATTCTGCCAGAGACCACAGCAGCTAGTTTGCGCCTCAGTTGCAAAAAAAAGAAAGAAAAGGAATGTAATAATACTTAGTAGAAAAAAATAATAATAATAACAATATTAGTAATAGTTACCAGTGTAAGTAATAAGGTCTTGTGTAAAGGTGTATAGTAAATAAAATAAAATTAAACATAAGAATAATTGTGGTCATTCCTTTTTTAATAATATAAACATTCTCTCTCTACGTACATTGCGTCTCTATGCATATTCTACAAAGCGTACTATGGGAGAGTGTTCTGAAGAGTTGTTTGGGTTGATCCCTCCTACCAGCCGTATCAAAATTCCATCAACAGCATCATGATGGCTGGAAGTCTTCCGCGGTCAACTTCACAAGATTTTCTTTTGCGAACTAGCGAACTGTGGAATCGATTCCCGGTGGCGGTCTTCCCTGGGAGATGGGACCTTCAATTGTTTAAAGTAGAGACCCCCCCCTCGAAGGCCGGCAATTCACACACAAAAATTTTTGGGCGTACCCTTTGCAACCTTATAAACGTTAAAAGTGACCCACCTGCGCTGTCCCATAAATAAAAATTCTGGGAATGCCAAGCATGATTGATTTTTGACGGTTTTTGTAATATATTTTTGAAATGATGTCCACCCGCCGCGTCGGTATATGAGCACGATAAACACCGAATATATGCCAACGAATTTATGTAAGTTTCATAAATATGATACCTGAGAAAAGTTTAAGTATTTTCATTGTTATACGTAAATTTACTGAAATACAGCGAATTGTGTTGAAAAGTAATTCCACGCTATATGATTTTCCTGGAATAGAAAATCCGACATAGGAATTTTATACAAAAAGTATTTACAATATTGCTCATTCATCGGAAAAATATTTGCGGTATAATTTGTCTCATTCATATTCCAACTTTGAAACATAATACCTGAAGCCGATTTTGGAATTCAATCAAAATTATAGTATTTTTTTAAAAGGTTATTATTTTGTCTATACAAAAATATATAACTATTAACATTTTCGTAATTAAAAAAACATATTTGCATTATATACTGTGTTAATAGGTCATTTGGACTGCGGTGAGTCGAGTGCAAGGGATTCTAGCCATTCCACTTCTAGTCCAGGGCTCTCAAACGACAGTGCTGTGGAGTCCTGGGACCAGAATACGCCCGTCAGGACGAGTGGTAATTGTGGTCAGTATTTTTATATTTTAAACTTCAAAGAGGAGTTAATAATTGCTTCATTTCAGCGTTTAAGACATTTCCACATAGCCTTTGCTGTTTCTGCTGCTTCCGGAAATTTTGCCCTAAATTCTGCTTGTAATATTTGAAATTTAAAAGGCCGGCAATGCACTCGCGAGCCCTCTGGCATTGAGAGTGTCAATGGGCGGCGGTATCGTTTAACATCAGATGATCCTCCTGCCCGTTTGCCCCTTATAAAAAAATATCTTGGCCAGTGAGTGTTCACACTGAGCTCTCCGTGGCAGTGACAGTGCGAGCTATTTTCATAGTAACGCTGCCCATCTGCATACTTCACTGTCCAACAGACCTTCGCGATACTAGAAGCACGCTGGAGATTCACTTCTTCGTTGTCGACATGCCGCACTGACCGATTTAGTTCTTCGTTTCTTATAAAACCAGCAAAGGAGTGGAACTCCTTGCACCCTTCTATACCTAGAATGTTCTATATGGGTTCTTTTAAGCGGTTAATAGGAATCTTCTGGCCACATCTCATTTGGTATTGTGGCCAAACGTCACCCCAGTTCTGTATAAAATAAGGTGTAAAGGTGCTTTTAGTATCACGAAGGTCGTCGATTCTGAAGCCAAGGTGTATTTAATTGTCCTAGAAACGTTTTAGAATATCGCCGGATTTGAGAGAACGTAGAATAAAAGTTCTTAGATTAACTTGAAAAATATATTTTAAGTAATTAACGATACCATTATATTCATAACGTATATTTTTTTTTATTTTCACAGCTTCGGAGTAGATGGAATTTGATTTGATAATTTACTTATGTATTATTTAGATTTATATATAGCTGACAGTAAATATAAAATTAGAAGCATTTAATGTATATTTCTTTTTTGGCGTTCATAACATTGTTGTACCTATATGAATCAATGATTTTGACTTTTGAATTTTATTGCAATTTTTATTTAAATAGTGGTACACGTTATTTTATGTTCTTTTTTTTATTTATTATTTATTCACTTCTTTACCCTCTGTAGGTATTTGTTGATTAAATTTTTCCATATAATGTTTGCCTAGAAGAAATCACGTACCGAGAGGGTTGCATGTTGCTTAATAACTTATGTAACCTGTTTTGTATATGTATGTTTAAGGTAACGAACTGTTAATAAACAAATGTCTCGTAAGTCTAATAAATTTTGTTTCATCATTTATAACTTAAACTGTATTTTTATATTTAGAAATAAATATATAATAGATAAAATTATAGTCTGATAAAAGCTTATATTTATTGGTAATGTCTCACGTACCTTCATTACTCATTTATCCAATTTTCAGGCAATTCCGAAGTAATAGAATACGCCGTACCAGACAAGTCCCGAATAATAGATAAACAGCCGTACTCACCGACAGACGAAGATAAACTTATGGCCTCGAACTTCAATTCGTTCATTCAAGACCTGCCCTTGCCGAATTATTCACTCAATAATTCACTCAAGACGTTCCACTACGAGAATACGTGCATTATTCCCGAAACTTTGAAGAAAACGAATACAAGAGAGGACGATGTTCAGCAAATTGAAATTCTAACTTCGAATATGAAGGATTGCCAACTTCACAACATGGAGAGGTCGTCATGCAAATGTGACTATGTTCAGATGGGTCCTTATAGTATAGTCTCCCCGAACAGGCGTAACTGGGATAACGACTACAACGGTATATATACTGTGACGACGCCGCAGAAGTCGCCGTTGAAACCTATGGCGGGATCCAGCTTTCAATTTTCGAATAGTCCTATTTATGAGAACGATGTTCCAGGTATGTGTTCTCTGTTTTTTTACATAGTTTTAGCAGATATTGGAGCCCTTGAACTAAGTCTAGGGAGATCTGTACATCAGGGTACTCCGCTCATATAATTGTTACTTAATAATCGTTGCCAAAATACTATAAAAAGAAAAATAGAAAAGTAAGAAATACTACTAAAATAAAGATACAGGAACGGTTACATGGTTGAAACATTTGTTCACACCAGAAGTGAATGACTTCTCTGTATTTAATTTGAAAATATAATATTTTGAAAATCTGTAGGCGTTTTTAATAATTCAATTACATTTTATTTTATTGAACATACACGTATTAAGCACCTTTAAATATTTAAAATTTTACATCTGTTGCAATGTTTTTGTTCACTATTTGTGAATCGTCATGACTACACAAATATATATTAATCTCGCTGTCTAAATTATATACATTTAGTTATTAAGCAATAACTGCGTTTATGTAAACATATTAAATTAATCGAAAATAAACGTACAAGAAGCTAATATCAAAAACTTTTTTTTAATTTATTTAAAAACGAAATACAATAACCATGTTACGGTGCTACGCAAATTGGTCACAATTTCTCCGCCCATCGAAGCGTCGACATTCATTACAATAATGTTTGTATATAAACTTATAAATCAAAGATTGAAGAAGATGATAGACAAAGCATAATACTGCAAATAGATTATGTTTAGCTCAAAACAACATTTCTATGAAAAATCTGGAAATTATAGTAACTTCAGTGAAATATTCAATCGAATGTCGCTAGAGATATACTCGTACAATAAAAGTCCAAACCTTTGTAATGCTTTTCATAGATATTTATAGTATTATGTAGAAACTAACAAAACGTGACAGCTTATAGAAATTGATATCAAAGAGTACCTACACAATATTGTTCGGCAAATATTGACCACTGAAGTAATTAAATATGGCAGGTCACACAACTAGAATAATACGCGATAATAATTATTGGATATGAAATACGATACAATACGTAATTGTATCTTAATCACTCCCACGTAACTATGAAAATTATGTTGGCGTGAAATCATATTTCGTAATTGACCTTTTAAATAATTGCCAATCAACAGAATAAATATTTAGTAATCTAATTCTTACGTGGAAACAAAATATTAAAATCGGATAGGTTTTTATTTAGGGTCGTCATTCCTTGTCCTTAGTTCATTTTCAGTGATCCCGCCGCCCATGGACACTCAACGCCAGAGGTCTCGCGAGTGCATAGCTGGCCTTTTTAATAATATGTTATTATTTAGGTTCGTCATTCCGTCCTTAGTTGATGTTAAGTGATCCCGCCGCTAATGGACACTCGAAATGACAGGGCTCGCGAGTGCGTTGCCGGCCTTTTTAGCATAGGTTTTTGTTTAGGTTTGTCATTCCTTAGGTGGACGCAAGGGTGTCCACTATCCTACTAAGTATATCGGTATGTATTAGTCACCTTAATCTAATATGATTATAAACATTCAAGGTCTCTACAGCAGCGATACGTTATCACCAGCTCGGGGTTCTGTTCATCACGTTATACTATATAAGGATGCAATATACGATGACTATGGGTTCTCCGTGTCCGATGGTCTATATGAAAGGGGGGTCTACATCAATAGGATACGTAAAGGCGGACCAGCAGATATCGTTGGTCTGTTACGTCCGTATGACAGGATTTTACAGGTCAGTGGTCATTCATAGCAAGGATAATTTGTCTAGTTGGTTCATGAAATATTTATATATTCTAAAAAAATTGCTAGAAATCGAATATTGTGTCTCCAGGCTATAAGCAAATGCTTTCCATCTATCTATAGAAGGCAGCCATGACGAGAAAGTCATATCCATTCCATATTTTTTCATTCAAAATTAATTTGGGAATGTGTAGTGTGTAGTTTTATTCATCAGTATATATGAGCAGTATTGGCCTAGTGGCTGCAGCGTGTGACTCTCATCCTTGAGGTCGTAGGTTCTATCCCTGGCTATGCACAAATGGACTTCATACTATGTGCGCATTTAACATTCGCTCGAACGGTGAAGGTAAACATCGTGAGAAAACCGGCATGCCTTAAACCCGAAAAGTCGACGGTGTGTGTCAGGCACAGGAGGCTGATCACCTACTTGCCTATTAGATTGATAAATGATCAAAAATCGTCAGAAATATGAGACCTCGACCTAAAATGCTTGTAGCGCCACTGGTTTTTTATTATTTAAGAATTATTACATTTTTACCTTTCTTTTATATGACATGTAATCGCCGCTTGTGTTCAGACTCGCTACTATGCAATAACATTTTAATACAAATACGTTTTTTAATGTCATTAATAAATCTTCAATCATTAATGCGTTGAATTTGTTGCTTTATTTTTCCACAACTCGTCAGCCGTTATTAATTATATCAATCTCTTTTTCATGACCTGAATTATATTTTATTAACGGTGAAAACAATCTTTGCCCGTATCGGAAATGAATACTGCAAAAAGCCTATTTAAAACATTAAATGCAATATTTTTTAATGGTAAAGTGTGTAGTTGTTAAAAGTATGGTTTTATTGAAGAAATATATAGATAAAAGATGAAAACATAGTTTTGCAGTCAGCGAATTATGGGGTTTGATTACTTAACCGTTCCAGCAAATGTTAAATGCGCACATAGAAAGTCCATTGGTGCTCAGCCGGGGATCAAACCTACGACCTCAGGGACCTCATTTGGCTACGAAATGGTCATTTAAAAACTTTTTTATTTTAGTACTCAGGATATTACTGATAGTATGTAATTTAAATTATAATAAACATTAGAAATCAGAATTATGACTATATAACTGAACTTCAGGACTACTATAAGTAAATATATAAAAGTGGTCTTTATCTTTTCTGTTATAAACGTTCGAAGTGTTTATGTGTCACAGGTTAATGAAATTAGCAAACCAATCACGATAGTTGACGTTCTAGTTATGAGGGTACTTCGTAAGGCTGAAGTGCGAGCAATATTGCTTCCTTTTAATTATCTCTGAAATGATAATAATATTTCTGTTTACAAGCTAAAAACTTAATTATACACCCTAATAATTCACCAGAAATGGGTATTAAGAGATATTAATCAGTGTAGGTTGTATAGTAGTAGGTTCGATCCCCGGCTTGGGCTTTGTGTCTATGTGCGCATGTAACATTCGCTCGAACGGTGAACGAAGGTTTTTCTTGGTTTTATAACCACAACTAGAAAAAAAAAAGAAACAGTTTAAACATAACATTAAAATTAAAAGCAAATTTTTTTATGATTGTACGCAATGCAATACGAAGAAATCCCTTTTTTTTATTTAAAAAAATAATAATCAACAGGTGAATGGTACACGTACGGTGGATTATGACTGCTGCTTGACTGTGCCTTTGATTGCCTCTGCGGGTGACCGATTAGAAATTGTCGTGCAACGGCTAGCAACTTCACGGGTAAGATTTTTTTTTAATTACTCATTTATATGCTGGGTTGGGCTAATGGCATGAGTATGCTTTTGACCAAGAAGTCGTGTATTCAAATTCGAATTTTAGAAATAAGGAAATAAATATTTATTTGATTAAAGCACACACACAAAATATATATAAGAAACACAATCACTTTAATAAAAAATGGGCAACACTGCAACACTGATTTTCAGTGGACCCATACTATCTAGGAGTGAAGCTATCTATCAGCTATTTACTGAACAAAACAAAAATCTTAACAAAAAAATGAAATTATTTTAAAACATAAAAATTTATTTTTACTTATTGTTCACAATAAACATTACCTTGGACTATGAAAACATCATAATATGGACATGTCAGTTGTCAGTGTCATAGACTTAAAAATCTATGTGTCAGGCACAGAAGGCTGATCTCATGTCTGACAATTTGTTTCCACGGGTTTCTGTCCAGCGCGTCTCTAATAACAGTGTATAATATTGAGGATGATGAGTCTGTCACTTGATCGATCCTTCTGGTAGGTTTTTCCTTCTATGTTACCAACTACGATCAGTTTCTCCAAGTTCTATTCGCCTCTGCACATTATATTGCCGAAATTAGATACAATTCGCTGTCGCATAAGGTAGACAGGCGAATCCGTATGCGGAGTTGGGCATAAATATTAAATACGCAACATATAAAAATCTGAAGCCAAGACTGGTTGAGGTTGAGGTGGTTTTGTTTTTTTTCACAATGGCGCAAAATATTACACGAAGTGTAAATATTACATAAAATGATTTGTGCAATTATGGTGAATCAATAAACAGATTGGATACTGTACAACGTATGTTGAATCGTGACATCATTATAGGCATCCAAAAACACGGCAATTTCAAATTGCTATGGATTTATCAGCGTTGCAATATTTTACAGGCGCCAGGTTTTAATCTAATTTACAACGATTTAAACGAAAAATGTTTAACGGATCTGGAAAGATGTTTGTACAAAGAAGACATAGTTTCTAGACCTTTCTGTATACTTGAACCGAATTTGATGTTTCACCTTAAACAAACTCAACGCAACTGTACATTTATTTACACGTCTTCAAAACTTATAAAATTATTCGCTTTTAACAATGAGGGTAACGAACTTAGTGCTAAGTGTAACATGTATGTATGACAAAACATTTAGTATCCGAGAATTATTAATCTCCAAATATCCAAATTCTGAATGTTACCTTGAGTTACCTCCTATTCCCTGATATCAGGAAATACCGATAGAAATACTAAAAATAGAATAATAACAATAATTTAGATTTCCTTTTGGAAGCGGAAACACGAATCATCCTTATATTTTATTTGACGTTCAAAAGTGACATCTTAAAAGAAGAGAATTTTTTCTTCTTTTGTGAAAATACTGTTCTTACTATTCTCATCTCTGGGCGGGAGCTCCCCAGTACCAGCTCCTTCCGCTTGTCCGTATCCAACGAAAAAGAGCGATTCGATTCGGCTTTTAATGCACTTTTTGTCGTGTACGACACACACACAATTATTTGATAATATCCAACAGAATAAATGAACATAAGAAAATAACCTTTTGTTTTTGGATAATATAGCATTGTATAATATGCAAAACCAGCTTGTGTTATTAGTTGGAAAATATTTAATATCGTCTCAAAGAGAAACCTTTTTACGAACGATTGCCTAACGTATTTCGAAAAGCAATTATTGGGACGTTATCGTTTTGATCTTAGTCATTTCGATTGCGGATATTAATATTTTATTCCCTGATTTTTATGTAAAGAAATTATTATATATTTTTTAGCTAATTTCGGGAACCGATTTGAAATTTACATGGAGCAGTGTTGGCCTAGTGGCATCAGCGTGCGACTCACATCACTGAGGTGGTAGCTTCGATCCCCGGCTGTGCACTCATGGACTTCCTTTCTATGTGTATATAACTTGCGCTCGAACGGTGAAGGAAAACATCGTGAGGAAACTGACAACCCTTAGCGCCAAAAAGTCGACGTCGTGTGTCAGGCACTGGAAGCTGATTACCTACTTGCCTTTTAGATTTAAAAATTTTCATGAAACAGATTCAAAAATCTGAGGCCCAGACCTAAAGAGGTTGTAGCGCCACTGATTTTTTTATAGACAAATAAAGCCTTCTGTTGCTGACATATTTTATATATTGAAACTCTCTTTACATTACAAATAAAAGGTCAAAATCAAATCTTTATTGCATTCCTTATGTTCATACTTTACATGTGATATGTTATAATTTACGTTCACATAAGTTACAAAAGTAAAAAGTGCCCATAAATCATGATAATTTAATTTAAGATCAGTGTCACGTCAGTTAGTAGTTAGGGATACGATGTGGACAGGTAATGTTTGTACAGAAGAAATTTAAAGGAAGATAGAGAAGGAGCTAAGCAAATAGGGACGGCAAGTGAATTCCATAGCCTAACTGCATTATTTTGTTACAGGATTTAAGAAACATTCGCCTAGATGACAGTTCGAGTCCCAGTGAAAGTCCCAGCAGCATTGTGACTAAGACTATTTAGTGCATAACCCGTTTCTAGTGCACGAACACTAAAATCTAAGGAATAGTTTGTATAATGGTTGCCATGGCAACATGAACGGCAACATCAGTGCTTGTTTGCCGTTAGGAGAGTGAAATCGTTTTCAGCTGTGAAATACAACTTTTGGGTGTTTAATTGTTGGAAAATGGTCATAAAAAGCCTTACTGGCGTATTCCAATAGTGATTTAATTCAAATCCCGCTTAAATCTCTATTATAAATGTGTTTGGTTAGATTAAGAATGTTATAGGTTTTACAAGATTGACAAAAATTACGAACATTATTGGAACACATGTATAAATAAAAGTAAAATTACGTCTAAATCTTCTTATAACATATTAATGTTCTATGGATATGAACAATAATTGTATAAATAATTAAGCGCTCAAATATAGCTGTGTATATTGTGCAGTATTGAGCTTATGTGGTGGTTATAGTGTATTAAGATTAATGTATAGAATTAAATATATTGTATTAGAAAATTGCAAACTGTCTTAAATATGTTGGATAACAATTACACTCCTAAAATCTTTAAATTTTCTTTAAATATACATATTAAACTTCGTTATATTAAAATAAAAACAAAAAACATAAATTAAAAAGAATTCAACGGGTGCCCTTATGCCTAACAAGCAATCTCTTTCAGGCAAATCTAGTAAAGAAAAAACTAAAAAAATATATGCTTAGGGTAAAGGGTAAAAAATAGTCTTTATATCACCCACGAATTCGATTTTGGGTCAAACAATTATCTCACGAAACCTGACTTGTGGATAACAATGAAATAAACGCAGAAATGTGATATTCCAAAGTCTCCTTTTTCATATTCTGCTTCTGATTGTCAGACGTGATTAGGTCTGACGAGGCAGACGTGCGGCTGCTTAGACCTTATTTAATAAGTGTAGGAATATACGCATTCTAAAAAGAGTTGCTTTCAAAGAAACGATTTTCTAAATTCCATAATCTAGCCGTGTTGGCCTAGTGGCTTTATCGTTCTAATCTCATCCCTGAAGTCATAGGTTCTCTCGGGCTGTGCACCATTGGAATTTCTTTCTATGTGCGCATTTAACATTCGCTCGAACGGTGAAGGAAAACATCTTGAGGAAAACTTGACTTAGTGGGTCTAAAAGCCAACTTCGTCAAGCACACGGTGATCCTACTCGCCTATTAGATTGATACATTATAATGAAACCGATACAAAACTCCCAGGCCTAAAAAGGTTGTAGCGCCACGGATTTATTTATTTCTATAATCTAGCTCTAAGTTTAAGGTACTAATTGGAGACCTAAAGCTATATTAGCTACTTACCCTAGAAGTAGTAAAAAGTCGTGTTTTATAGGTTTATAATACGTATGTATATTATGTATGCCAATACAATAAACACTGCTATATAAGTATGTATTCAATAAACTAAGCAACCACAACAAATATTCGATGGAAAATTTTTCAATCTGTACATTTATTGAAAATTGTAATAATAGTATTGTGTGGCTTTTTATAAATTAGCTTCACCAGATATCGTCGACTGCATTTCGGTTTGGATAAAAGCCAACAGACTATCTTCGCTGCTAAAATCTCCCAAAAATATATCATTTTGAATTGTACTGCGCTATATTTTTGAAGTGAAACTTCTTTATCGGGGTTGGAAAAAAATTTTGTGTAACATTTTTTCGTTACGCGTCACATTTTTCGGTTAAGCGTCACATGTTTCGGTTACGCGTCACATTTGACCGTTACGCGCGCCTTTTTCTTGTCCCTACCACGGTTGATTCAAAGAGATTCTAAACCATTAAAAACAAAAATTTATAATAACAATGATACTAAAAATTCTATTACAATTTATGAAATTCTGTAAAAATCTTAGTGGTAATAAGGTAAAATTAAATAATTGTATTATTTGTATTCAAGTATGTGATATTAAAAGCCTTTTGTTAAACTTTATTTAACCAATTTCTGTAAAGTTGCATATAGATAATTTTTCGAAAAATAAGGTCATACAGAAGTTTCACATCTAACGTGTGTACACTAGTACACGCACATTTTTAATTTTTTTTTTAAATACAAACGCGACAAGGAAATTGGAAGCTAAAACTGCTGTGAAATATAAAAGAACTATGAAGTCCTGTGGCTTATATAATGGGGTTTTTCTAGCTAAATAGACACTCAAGTCATGAGGATTTCTCATGTGTGACCCAATTAACTTGTAGTATGGTACACAGAAGGTAAGTGTTTACATATGGAAAAAAATAATTAAGAATACCGTCTAAGGCAAAGACAGCGCCATTGTTTTTTTACGATGTTATTTTAATTCCTCTCTTGTATAACGTTTCCTTTATATGGGATATTGAACATGTTGTATTTACAAACTGTAATTGATATCCAACAATTTTATTATACATTTTTAGTTTATACGATTGAAATTATGGCAAAATTTTAAATTTTGTTTATTCTAATTACAATTAAACTTATTTAGTACATTGTTAAATGATTACTACTAATGAATTGTCAACGATATAGTTACGATATGTATGTAATAATAACTAGATAATTTTATATTGTTGTTGAAATCAGACTGATAGCGTTTTATAGATGTTAAATGAACGATAAATTATAATTAATTTTGCTATTGGTATACCAGCTTTGAGTTTCTGTGTTCAAATATTTTATGATGGCTCTTAAAATCTTTGGCTTGTTTATATAAGATCCTTCCTATCCTTATAAAATCTGAAGGATTAAGAAAGTGTTTATGTTATCTGATAGGATAGACACACATCATATTAATGTTTAAAAAAAATACTCCATGAAAGGTGACATCTAGGCCAGGCCTTCTCTATTAATAACAATCTGTTGTTATTAAGAAATTTAATAATACATTTGACCCAATCAATAGCACAGATCTTTATTCAAGTTTTATTATATTTTACTTTATTTAAATATTTCACCACGGAAACCCTGAGCTGGATAACTCTTATAGCTACGTCCCCAAAGGTATATCCAAAAACATTAGCTGTATAATTCAAATTATGTAAATAATATATGGAGAAGTGTTTGTAAAATAAGTATTATTTCGTTTTTGGCCTTGTAAAATAAGCATTTCTTCGATGTCAGTTTATATAAAATGCATGTAAGAATTGTTGTCGGTAATTGGACGTGGAATTTTAAAACAAAAGACGAAAGCAATTCGTTTAATTGTGATTGGCCAACTGAATCTCGTCCAATCACAGACACGCGACTCCGTTCGACCAATCACCATTGTTTCGTCATTTGTTTGATATCGTCGCCTCCAAGGTCTTATTCTGAAAGGCACAATAAATCTAAAGGTGGTTTTGTTAAGTTATTTCTTTACACGAAATAGCTAATTGCGTATATATAACTTTTGAATAGTGTAATATTCTGTACTAAAAGCTACGTTATGTTTAATACGATTAAAAAACTTAACTGACTCAATCAATGTTCTAAAAATACGGACTAAACTCAAATTTCAAATCGAAAGTTTTGACCCTATCACACTTATATGCCGCATATAGTAGGTACGTCTTTAATAATACAGTACCTACTTTACTGGCGTAGAAATTCTAGTTTAGAACCCGAATCTTGAACCAGAATGTAATTGACAAAGAACGTAGATTCTACCGAGTGAGAAAAGTAAATCCGTCTCTATTGAATACTAAAATAATTCATTAAATACATGAAATTGTTCCCAACGCAAAACAAATCATTTTATGACTGAATGCGAGTCAATTTCGAGTTCATTGCGTTTAATACACAAACGTTTCAAACGGACCTTTGTCACTAATACCGGTGTATTTGCAATATCTCCTTTCACTGAGGTAAATGACTCAACTTGTGTTCGGTATTAAAGACAAATTTGCCTGTACCGAAATATATTTATACCAGTGTATGTCATAAAACAGATACTGTAATAAATATAAGTTGAGTATAAATACTAAATATACTCTAAAGCTTTCTGGTTAATATGAAATATTTAAATATCAAAGTCAAACGGAAAAATGAACTCTATTGCTTTTTTGTTTGCTATTGACCAATCACAAGCAAACAAAATATGCCATCGTTTCAATTCCGTTATACATTTCCCCATACAGAACATTTTCAAGAGAAACAGAAATCGTTTTTTATTCAATATCGAGTAAAAACTATTTGATTTTACTTTCGTGCAATTTTGTATACAAATTTCCGCATCTGAAAAGAACATGTATGACATAAAAACGTTTTTCGTTGACCACAAGATTTCATGTTCATTTATAACGTGATTGAAGAACAAAGTTAAGCATAATCGAGTGACCTAATGTAGCTCATATGTATTGATTGTAATAATTGTGTAGATAGCAATTTTTTACGTTTTATTTTTATACCTGTAATGTAAGTATAATTTATATTAAATGTCAATTAATGTTTAACTAATTGATTATAGAAGAGCCTAGCTACTGATTTAATAAAATTATATGCGTGATTATACTTGAGTTTTATTTGTAATTGTGTCATATAGGTAACCAAGTACACTTATGAACTTCAATAAAAAAGATGTTAAATTGATTCTGAATTTGCATTTACTACCAGTTCGTAGTTCAAGGGCGTAGAGCGAGCAAGAAGAACTGCTATGGCAAGAAACTCTCCGTCATTCCTTTTAAGCGTCTAGTTTAAGTCATACAATTTTTTGTAGGGAATATAAATATTATTATTGTTAGATTTTAACAAACAAAGAAATTATATTATTATATGAAATAGATAAATTAGAAAATAAAAAGAATTATAAAAAAATACCTATTGGGTACCTACTTACAATAGCTGTATTATAAATGGAAAGTTTAACGCGTTACTAATAGCGTCTTGAAAGTGATTCCAAGTAGTTCACATTAAATATATACAATAGTGCGGAAAAAGAAAAACTAATATAGTTCCTTTTAACTTTTTATAAAGTATAAAATAAAATAACAGTAAATAAATTGATCCGTGTATCGCCCTTAAATCCCACGACGGTTTTCAGACTCGAAGATTGTAAGTTTTTATTCTTGTGTAAATATCAACATATTATTGACTATGATATTGGTTGTCCTATTGATATGATTTTAATATTAAATGCTGACGAAGCTAAAAGACAAAAGTATCTGCCTCATACCCCATTAAAGGGCCAGGCCGCGTGTCAAGACACCTCACGTAGCAGTATAGGAAAAGCAGTTCTACGGATTTAGTAATCGTTTTTTAACTATTCATAATGGTCTAAGATCCCGCTATACAACGACCTTCACCGAGATGCTTATTTAATGAAACTTATTTTATATATAATTTAATATGTCAATAAATATAATCTATATGGGTTGCCTAGCAAATTTCAGTCCAGAGTATGTTTAATTAATTTAAAAAAAAAATATTTTTTTAAACATTTCACCGGTATGATTATTAGATAAATTCTATACCAATCGAAAGTATGAAGCCCATAGAATATGCAAACGTTAGGTTGTTTTTAATCAATTAATTATTTATGTGTATATTTTTTATGTGACACTAAAGTATATATGCATCTTTAGTATAAAAGAAGGTTATAGTGATACATATATAATACTACCCTGATTAAAAATATTGATTGAAAAAAGTTCAAAAAATTGACTACATGCAAATTATAAAAAAATTTTTTTTTTTTTAATATTAATTAAACATACTCTGGACTGAAATTTGCTAGGCAACCCATATGGATTATATTTATTGACATATTAAATTATATATAAAATAAGTTTCATTAAATAAGCATCTCGGTGAAGGTCGTTGTATAGCGGGATCTTATACTATAAGCATATAACACAATAATTGCCTTTATAAACTCAAACTCAAAGTCAAACTCAAAATATCTTTATTCAAGTGGGTAACCAGGTACACTTTTGAATCGTCAAGTTAAATTAATCGTAAATTTACATTTACTACCAGTTCGCAAGTCAAGGGCGTAGAGCGGGTAAGAAGAACTGGCAAGAAACTTTCCGCCACTCTTTTTAATCGCCAGGTATTGTCATACAAATTCTTTGAACTGGAGCAATTCAATCATAAGGATTAGGATCATTTAAGTAGTCCTCAAATTTATAAAAAGCTTTGTTGATTAGTTTCCGTTTAACGACGGCTTTGAATTTATTTAGTGATAATACTCTAATTTCGCTTGGGAGTTTGTTGTAAAAACGAATACAATTTCCATATAAGGAGTGGTTTATCTTTTAGATCCTGGTTGGTCGTACACTCAAATTAGTTCTATTTCGCGTATTATACTTGTGAAAGTCACCATTTGTTTTAAAATCGTTTATATTTTTTTGGACATACAACAAGGCTTCAAGAATATATTGACCAGATAGTGTCATAATATACTTCAGTATTTAATTTGGGACGGCTTATAGTTCAGTATTTTTTGACAAAAACCTTTGAGGAATTTTCTTTTAAATTAAATAGTAATAACTAGATTCAAATTTTATACTTAGAAGAAAAATTGTTTTTATTTTAATAATGTTTATTGATTTGGAATTGAAGATATTTGTTATTACCTCTAACAATTGCTTTTTATGGAAATAAAAGCAGGTGAATGACAAGTGGGTTAATTAGTCAGGTTTTCCCTTTCGCAGCATACCTACTGACAATACAACTTGCAGAGAATCGAACCTAAGATCTCTGCCAAACTAGACGTAACAATAGGTGCAAGACTATGGATGCGAGAAGTGAACTGAAATCGATATTTATTACTATACTAGCAAAAATTTGTTTTAATTATTAAGATCTTTATTTTGTTTTTTGCTTTGCAAATTACTGGTCAGCAACAGTACTCCATAACTCCGATTATCAACACCAATATTGAGTATTTATACAGCACAATCCCAAGATGCAACATCGAAATTGCTTACAAAAACAACAAATAATCGCTATTGTAATTTACTTGTGCTTTAGAAGGCTTTCGTGGACCTGCCAAGCACATGCCGTTACTATTTTTATTTAAAATTTTCAGTATACTTTTTCAGCTATATATTATTATAGAAGGTAAGCCAAATTTGCAGGCGTCTGGAAGATGAAATATGCAAAGTTATTTTGCTTAAATTTCGAAAATGATACGTACGGAAAGGCCTCACAGAATAAGATAGGTATTTTATTGTGCAGACCAAACGCCTCTCCCAAGGGCTCTGACCTAAATTGAAATAACCTAGCGCAATGTTGCCGTTTTCAAATAATATCCAATTCAGATGGAATATTTTGAAAATTTATTTTTTGTTTAATCCACGGATTGAGGTTTCGTATTCAGACGTTTTAATATTCAATAGGCTTAAGGCTTGTTTTAACAGTATAAAATAAATTACAGTTTTAACAGGATATCATAATTTCTGACCATTTTTATACAACACATTTACGCTTTAAATTCAATTTCAGATAAACAAAAAGGGGAATAAAATTACTATAAATGGAGCTTTTGAATTTTTGGCGAAGTTATGTACTATTTGTGAAACAATCATTGAAAAGACGTTTACTTTGTGATTAATTTGTTTAGTACTCAGTTTAGAATTGGCTGCTGGATTCTTTTGTTAAGGCCACTTAAAAAATATATTTTTTCAACCACTTCAGTCGCGTCATCTGATTAGTTTTATTAGTGGTGTCGCAGTCGAGATTAATCCAGCTTCGAACTACGTGTCTGGAATTCGGGATTGTATACTATTCAAGTTACAAATTCTCATGCGAATATTTTGGCGATTTGAACAAAGGAAATAAATTTGATCAAGTCCTTCGAGATATTTAATTATGCTCTTAGTTACCAACATTTACTTCAGAAAAACAAAAATATTTGATGCTGAGCAACATGCCCTTCAACTCAAATGAAGTTAAGGGCACGGAGCCCGTTATACTGATGATAGATGGACTAAAGCAGTAACCGAATGGAGTGGTACAAAAGGAACAAGGGCAGACCAATAGAGCGATGGACCGACGGGATCGAAATAAACACATAACACACAATAAATACCTTACATTCTTCGAACACGTATCTCGGCGTGGTGATCAGTCCATAGAACGCCTTGTCGTCCAGGGGAAGGTGGAAGGCACTAGACCGCGCGGAAAGTCACCTACGCGTTGGACTGACCAAATCAAGTCTGCCGTAGGAGATTCACTCAATCAGTGCAGCAGGATGACCTCTATTAGGCAACCATGGCGAAACGTCGTGAAGCCTATCACATCTGCACCTTCTATTACCTGTACTTCATAGCGATCACGGCCGCTCTGTCAAGAGTGTACCGGATAGGAAGTAGAAATGTATGTCACTAAGATGTGGATTAATAAATACTTATTTATTATTATTATACCAAAATTTAAATTATTATACCGCTGCCCATGGACACTCACACTGAAGGCTTGCTAGTGCGTTGCCGGTCTTTTAGAATTCGGTACACTTATATTAAAGGCCCCTTAGTCGAAATGGTTCGGAAATACTTCAATGGGCAGCAGGTTCTACATAGTTGAGCTGAGTGCAAAAAGTGCCGTAATAAGTTTCTCAGTTGTGGAACGACGGACGTCGAGGTGATACGGGTGGAATTTCGTATTCTGCCTCAACGACCGATGGTGAAACTCAGCTGCAGGTATTAATAAGAACCACATTTTTATGAATTTTTTTATGCATGTTCAGTAATTCTGGGAATCGGTTACTATCTATCTTTCAAACCCCTAAGTGATAAGGGGTGTCAAACATTTTTGAATTTATTTTTTTATGATACAGCATACAAAAATACATACAACCCTTAATTTTCTACCCTCTACGATCAACCCCTATTTTTATTTGTTAGTTAAGAACTTATAACTTGAACTCAGAGGTTTATATAGAGAAAAATCACAGAAAAACTTTAAAAGTTTTAATTCTAGAAAACCGAACAGACTTTGGTGTAGCATAGCAAAATGTTCCATGTTGGTATGTACTAAAAAGGTAGGCTAGGCATTAAGGAGAAACGAAGTTCGCGGGGGCAGCTAGTTTATATATTTTAAGATAACAAATATTCGTAAATCGAATTCATTATCCAATCGAGGTGTATCGACCGAGTCACGTAGTAAGTTGTAGGAGATAAGCCGAATAGCAGCTATTAAGCCGAACTCGTGTCAGGAATACCACGTTGAATCGTGTATCATGCTTTGTGCTTTTGATTTATTGCCATGTTTCCTTTATTTACTGTACTTGGTCAAGATTGACCATACATCTTAGTAGATATATAGTGTATTACGAAAGCAGTTCGGACAATGAGTGTGAAAAATAGACCATTAACGAACTTTTGTTTTTGCGGAATATGCTTGGAATGAGTATTAATAATATCCATACCGTTAAATCACCTGCAACATGAGCACACCCCGTACCCTCACGTACAAACTCTTACTTACACATCATCACACAACACAGACGAATTAGGTATAATGAATAATAAAATATGTTTATTAAGGAACATAAGATACATGTATCACTTATTCCACGTCATTAAATTTGAATTTCTTAGGCATCCCTACTCATCGGCAAAGAAGACAGAAAAGTCCGGCCGAAAGAAAAAGCCGGCGTAAAAAACTCTCGGTACTCTTTTAAAATACCACATCATCAAACAACACTTATTTTAAAACAAATATCGCAAATTAATTAGAAGTAGCCTGTCTAGAACTAGTCCCAGGCCCTTTTATCAACTAGATAATCGTTGACTTTATAGTAAGCCTTTTTGCACAGCTTTTCTTTAATACATTTCTTAAATTTATTAAAAGGCAGAGATAAAAGAGCCTCTGGGATTTTAATTTATCAATAAATGACAACAATTCATTTTGTCCTAAATTTCCCCTTCTCCCAAAAAGCAATATTAAAGTTGTGTTATTGGTGTAATTTCCACACCAGACTTTGTTGAAAATGGTTACAGGGGTGGCTCCGGGCATACAATGATTTGTTACAATTTTGCCAGAGGACTAATATAACTTAGTACCAATATTTTTCCCTATATCATCACTAAACAACAGAATTTCACTTTTATTTACATGTATTTATTAATTTAACTGGTTTTTTCCTTTCATAAATATTTGAACCTTTCTGTATATATTATGTTTTCCACTTTTGACTATATGTTTAGTATAATTGTTTTAAGTTATTTATTATTTATTGTAGCTGTAGGATTACGAAAACAGATTACATTAAAAATACACCATTCTTAATTGGACAGACAGTCCCTATTCGCTTCTTCTATTTCTTTAGGAATCTATCCCCTTCCGCGATATTCACAAGTGCGCCTCGTACGAACACGAATTCCTGCGTAATACGCCAATGTTTTAGGTTTTAGCTAACCATAATAAAATTTATAAAAATGTAGACATTTTCTACCTTACCAAAAGTGTGAGGAAATATTTTAAGAAGCGACTTGACTTTATTTAGCAGTAGTAACTATTTGGTTATACATTAAAATATTAAGTTGTTTGTTTAATGTTTAATTTCAGTTTTTTTTCTATTCATGTACTTAATTGACTTATGTTTTCTATTTCGTATATTTTGTTTATGTTATCTATTATGGTTTTGTCTATTGTCTGAGTGTTTTCTTTTATAATATGTATGTGTGTATGTGTATGTGTGTGTTTCTTGCAAGTTCTACGCCCTTGATTGGTAACTGGTAGTTTCTGTTGACATTCATAAGTGTACTTGTTTACCTATATGAATAAATTTATTTTGAGTTTGTAAGATTACTTATAACTTAATAAATACATGTAGACAGCAAACAGAAAAAGAAATAAATCCGCACGAAAATCGTTCAGTAAACAGATCGAAGTTTTCTCATAAAGCTGTACGTGTAACCAATCCATTTTCAATATTAACTGAAGTAGTTGGTAGTTAGGAACTATCCGACAACTCGTTACTGAAAAAGTTTTGGTGCAACCGCAGCGGAGTAAGTATCGCCTCTTAGTTCTTTGGATTTAGCTATCCGCGTCTGTGACTGAATTTTATACACGCGAATGTTTTAACCTGAAACGCTTCTCTCACAAAGATGTTGACAGCTTACAGTGGATTCTTATCGCATCTTATCCTTCCACTTAATACCAACTATAGGAAAAATACATTCATGATTTGTAAGACCTACGAGTGTACAGTAGAGTACTATTTCATAAAATAATACTTTCCGTTTCAGCATAGGTTGAGAAGATGTTGCTTAAGATTGTTAGCGAATGTATTTTGAATCGATAGTGACAACTTTGATTATAAGAAATTGGGCAAAGAAAGTACGTTCGTTTCTTTAAGTTCAAGTTGTGTTTTTGTGTCTTTGTTTATTTGCGCATAGAACATATCACACAGTTTCTTAACGTCAAAAATCTTCTATGTATACAACTTAAGAGTATAGTATTGTCTTTTATTGACATAACTTTTACACTTAAAAAAAAATAACGTCGGTTGAATTTATAACTATGTATAATAATTGTAAATTTATAATAATACATAACTTCAATCTAGCAAAAAAGGGTTTTTCAACTTAAGTGTATAGAAAATTTGGCCCTCGTTTAGTTCGCATTGAATCGGCGAAGATAGGGACTACATCAATATATGTAATGGACATTTTAACGCTATTGATAGTATAGGTACAACAAATATCAAAAGGGCAGAATATTTAATAATAAATAAACTGTGGCGCTACAACCTTTTCGGTCTAGGCCTCAGATTTCTATATCTGTTTCATAATCATTTATCAATCTAATAGGTAAGTAATCAACCGCCTGTGCCCGACACACGCCGTAGACAATGGTCAAACGCAATCATGATGTTTGCCTTCATCATTCAAGCGAATGTTAAAAGCGCACATAGAAAGTCAATTGGTGCACAGCCGGGGGTCGAAACTACGACCAAAGGGATGAGAGTCGCACGCTGAAGCCACTAGGCCAACTCTGCTCTTAATAAAACGTTTTATTATATAATAACAACATCTACTATATAAAAATAAGTCGGGTTTTCCTTCCTGACGTTATAACTCCAGAACGCACGAACTGATTTCCGCGGTTTTGCATTCGTTGGAAAGGTCTCGGGCTCCGTGAGGTGTATAGCAAAGAAAATTCAGGAAAAATTTCAACAGAAAAGCGGGATCACCAAACGAAATGTTACATAAAACGAAGCCATCTGGTGGCGAAACGGAGTTCGCCGAGTTTGCTAGTAATATATAATAAAACATGAACTAAAGACAGCAATAACATTCATGAATTCCCTCTATGATAATTACACCCTTATATGTTTAGTTCTAAACACCGTCTTGTACCAAATATAACATAAGTCCCCGTATGTAGCTTAAACCCATACAAGCGTGGTTTCCTAATGTTTATTACCTCTATTAATTAAGCTATTTACGACATATATTGCTCAGTCAGGGATTAAAGTCTAAATAGCTATAATTAATCAAGAATACTACCTTAAAGAGAGAAGAGGGAGTCATTGTGAATATAGTAATTTCAAAGGTATTTTCACACTGTCGCCTTTGTTCTGTTATGGGGTTTTAACATAAAATAAAACAAATTACCACATATTACGATATTTATAAAAAAACTCAAACAAGTAAGCTAGAAAAATACAATAATTAAAGTATATTAAACTAAATCTTATAATTAACTTAAATGCATAAATGTGGGCCAGGAGGATTTCGGTTTATCCTACCAAACCTATTATATGTGATAATGTTTACCACATAAACAAATAGAAAAGATGTGGTGTTAGGATGACCAGGTTGGAACGAAGTTCCTTCGGCTAATGTAGAATTAACACAATTTGCAAATCTCTTAAAAGACTTGAGAAAAAAAAAACATGAGGGAAGCAATACCACCTTGTCAACGATAAACTGTCTTTTCTTAACTTTCGTATTATCTTTTTCTGCCATTTTTGGGAAGCTTGCACGCGTGTGTCCTTCTTGCTAAAACACAGACTTAAAAATGTTGCGCAATACTCGCTTGTATATACGACTGTCTGTGATATATACGTCTCATTTAACAGTTTTATTCCACGGTTTTACTATCAAAATTTTTTTCAGTTTGGTCGCGCAGCAAAATCCCTATCTCCACTAAGCCTGCCGTAAGGATCTTCGTTCCAATAATTTATTATTCGATACAATATCTAATTTGAAGGCATTTTCCAAAGCTAAAACAATGAAATCATTTCAGATTGTTTCATAACCAAAATAAAACTAAACCATAAAATAATAATTAAAGAAAACATACCCCTCAACACAGTTATAACCGAAACAATCCAAAATTTTATTTCACACAAGACACAATTTCTGTCTCAAACACGTCCAATCTACGGCAATCACCGTCCGTGTCTGTCCTTTTGTCCCTACCCTCATCCTATTACATTTCTTTAGTCACAGATGAAATAATTTTCATAAAATGTAGCTCCCTTCAAAAATGCGGATTTAAAACACACAGTCAAAATGAAATAAACGTAAAACCTTCTAGGATCAGTGTAAATATTAATTATATTTTAGGTATATTATGTCTTGTTATTAAGTACTTTGTTAAATTAAAAAGCAGTCTTATAATAAATATTAAGCACTCGCGAACCAAGGAAGTTGGTTTATCTCTTAGTAACTGTTTTAGGTTAATGTTATTGTTTATACGATTTGCAGTGGTTTTTGTACTCGTTTCATTATTTTTAGAGAAGTGTTGGTCTAGTGGCTTCAGGGTGTGACTCTCATCCCTGAGGTAGTAGGTTCGATCCCCGGCTATGCACCAATGGACTTTCTAGGTGCATTTAACAATGGGAAGGATAACATCCTTAGGAAACCGGCTTGGTTTAGACCCAAAAAGTCGACGGCGTGTGTCAGGTTCACCTACTTGGATATTAAATTGACAGATGGCAACGAAACAGATACAGAAATCTGAGGCCCAGACCTAAAAAGGTTGTAGCGCTACCGATTCTTTTTCATTATTTTTTCAAGGATTGTGTTTATAACTCTACCCCCTACTGCGTCCTATTATTTTACCTCAAACAAATAATTACAGAAATATGTTTAAAAATTTATTAGGCATATTAAAAAGATCATGTAAGTTCTATATATTTAAATCAAGCTTACTTTTTAGGCTTGTCTATTAAATTCATGTAAATCTGTGTAATTTATTTACATACTTCATATTTAAATCAGTTATAGAAGTTATTTAGAAACTTTTCAAGTGAATTTACAACTTTCACTATATTTTTTCTTTAAATTAAATAGTTTGAATGCGTCTTCGGGACTTATTTATGATGAATACTTTTAAAAGTTTACTAAAGTTATTCAATTACGCTTTAAATGCATTATTAAAAATGTTATATTCAAATTTAAAGTAGATTTCTGGGTCGTTCATTAACTTCGCTTTTACTTCGTCGTCGATATCAATAGAAATGAAAACAAAGAGTGGCCAAAGGATATAATGGTTCCAAAACATATACAAAAATACATGCTTTTGCATATTTAGTTAAGTTTATTATTTTAGCTCACATTTTTCAAATTTAATAGGTCTTATGAATTTTATTTGCTTGGAAACATGCTGGTCCTGCTCCATAGGACAATCATAAAGCCTGGACAAAATCAAATTGGTTGCTGATTTTTTGCTTTAACATATTTTTGTTTTTGTTTTTTAATTTACAATGCTACATATGTAATTATTTTATTTTATCTCACACTGTTTTATTGTGTTTTTTTATTATTTTTATTACTCTTTAATGTATTCTACGGTTTCGATATTTGTAAATATGTGAGGAACATGTATACTTTTTTAGTATAGTAGTTTATTCTAAGAGTACATTGTCTTCACATATAATTATTTAACAAATGTGTTTACATTAAAATATTGTAAACCTATTTTAAAAGAGTAAGTGTGGAGTTTTTTGCCCATTCTTCTCCACACGAAACTACCTTTTGGAAGGGGCCACTAGAATCTTCTTTGTATTTTGTTTGACGTTCAAAAGTGCAATTTTAGGTGGTCTAATTGAAATAAATTATTTGACTGTGACTTTTATATAAGTACACACCTATTTCTCAAAGGTGGGCCGAGTGAATGAGCGTATGCCTTTTAACCCGGAGGTCGTGTGTTCTTATGACGGTTGTGCACCTATGAACTTATTTTATATAACAGAGGCAAAACGAGGATCACCTTATGTTAAGTGATGAGGGCCTTAGGGAGCGTTCATGTATTACGTAACGAATTTTGGGGGAGGGGGTCCTTTTGTAAAACAATACGATGCAGGGCGGGGATTAAATTACGCGTTATTTTTAATATTATTTTCGACTTTCCAGTACTTTACACCACATAATGGTAACTTTTAGGTATAAAGAGTCACTATGTGGTCACGAAACGTTTAAATATACTTGGGTACAGGAAAAACGTTACGGCGCGTTACATGGGGGGGGGGTCTTTGTATTTTGTAAGTGGCTGCTAGGTGAGGGGTACTGGGTTCGATTCCCGGTTCGAGTGCAAATTTTAAATTTGTTCTCGGACTTTAGTAGGGTTGTACGGTACTTAGTGCTTAAACAATACGTGGAGGGCCCGGTCAAATTTCTAAGGCAAGCAGTGAGTATGCTACCTAAGAAAGGAGATTGTGTAGGTTTGGAACGTAGCAATACGTTCTAGGCCGAGAGTGGTAATTACAAGTGGTCTTGTGATTCGCTCGGGTCATCATGCTCAACTCTTTTTTAGAAGACATTTATTTACTTTTTCTGTTATGGGCAGTATTTGCACTTATCACCACCCTCACTTCTTCACTCGCCACAAATGCAAACAAATATTTACATAAGACACCTTACGTTGTAAGACTATATCAATACTAATACAATACTTCAGATTTCTGTATTTGTTTCATGATCATTTATCAATCTAATAGGCAAGTAGGTGATCAGCCTCCTAAGCCTGACACACGCCGTCGACTCTGTGGGTTTAAGGTTTCCTGACGATGTTTTCTTTACCGTTCGAGCGAATTTTAAATATATGTAGTTCTTAGTTCCTTAAGCATACACCAAAATATTACCAATACTCATTATTCAATTTTATATTACAAAACACATTCCTTCAGCAGCTCTAGCTAATATATGTTTATGATGAATGGATAAATAATGCCATGAATAGTGTTACTTGGAAAAAGCTGGAGGAGGCCTTCATCCATGAAGGGGTTCCGATTAATGGTGCTAAAGGAAGCTAGGATATAAGGATAACAAGAAAAAATAATATAAACTGTATATAATTACGTATATTTTATTATTATTATTCCTGTTTAGTTTCTTTTTCTGAACAACAATTTGTAATACATCTATTTTTGCATTTCTTGCATACCTTATGTAGTTTAATACATTTTTTTTCCTTTTCTCACAGTGGTTGCCTGGAAGAGATCGCTCGAAAGCGATAAGGCCGCCAGTTGCCTTTCCTTTACATGTAATTTTTGTAAAAAATTTATATCATAAAGCAACAAAGTATATCATAAATAAATAAATATATAGCAAATCTAAGCTGTATATTCTACATTGTTTGGAAATTATTATTATTACCTTTCATAAAATAGTCTGTTCTCTCGGAATATAATGACAACAAACTACATGTACACATTACGTGTAAAAGTTATCCTTAAAATATTTCTGTAAAAATCCTGAAAAATCTCAAAGTGCAATTTTAAAAAAGAATATGAATTTAAGTAAGTTTAAGAGTATCACAAAGCAAGTTCGCAGCACAAACTAACAAGAGGGTCTACGAGTTGAAAATTGTTCTTTTCTACAATATGGCTGCGTAGACAATCGGCTACAGAACAGTTATTCGGAAAGTGCACTTTTCACATCTGGTTTCTTTTTTTTTAGGTCTACTTAAATGATTTAGTAGGTCCTATTTCTTATGTATTTTTTCATGCTAGAAGAAATCGACTGTTAGGTATAATGCCGCCCGTTTTCTATTTCTAAACTTAAGGTAACGAAATGTAAATAAATAAATGATTTACTTAGCATTTGCAAACTAGCACCATCTATTTAAGTAAGCAACGGGTGTTACACTAAGACTCTTAGAGTTTGCTAATGCGTTCCAGAATATACAATTTAATAATGTATTTTGGTAATATTTAGTAGCAGTGTTGGCCTTGTGTTTTGATTGTACGACTCTTAGACAACAGGGGATCGTACGACTCTGATCCTTGAGATCGTAGGTTTGATGCCCGGCTGCACCAGTAGACTTTCTGTCTATGTACGCAAATGACAATGTTGACAAATGATCATGAATTGAATACAGAAATCTGAGGCCCAGACCTAAAAAGGTTATAGCGCCACTGGTTATTTTAATTTGTAATATTTTGGCGTACGCCTTAGTTGATACTATGAACTAAGCTACTAACTAAAAAACGAGTTTATATACAAATCTATCTGTAACGAAACCAGGTCTCCACCATGCGTTGAATGAAAATTATTCTATGAAGGAAATATTTCTTAAATATCGCCCACGGGGTTTAGTATTGTAGATTTTTTGTCCTATTTTCTTTGTGGCACAGATTACAATACCGTCGAAATATATAAAATAGTTGTTAACATCACCTCGTGTATGGACAGCTTAAGCAAACAATGTTTTCCCACAATCGCGACGGCAGATCTAATCTACCCCGTTGTCATCAAACGCCGCTTCTGGAAAGTTTGTGGCGATTCTCAACATATAACTTTTTGCAATCTCGCAACTTATTCCCAGGATTATATCGTCGTGTATATCACATACTTTATGAGGAGAAATTTCTAATAAAATATGTAAGTTGGTGTGGCCTTTGTTTGGGAATTTCGTTTAGATGATAACAATGAAGGTATATAGTTTTCGGTTAATCTAAAAGAAAATCTTTTTTAAAATGACAAAAGGTGTACATTTTTCTTTCAAAACCCAAAAAGATTGTGAATCAGTTTGACTTAACTGAAATTCTAAATGTTAGTCAGAATTACCCAAATTGCTTCATATTAACAAGAAACTGATTTTACTCTCTTCTCCAGAGGTTATTTTCTCAGATCTTCTTTTTTTATATATAATAGGGGGGCAAACGAGCTTGCGGGACGACCAAAAAGGGCAGTCTTCACAGCCCACAGACACCCATTTTTAGTGGGTGCGTTGCGGCCTTTGATGGAGGAGTACACTCGATTTTTAAACATTTGGAGGTCGTATCTCTGAGGAAAGACCCCCACCGAGATTCGATTCGACAGTTCGCTAGTTCGCAAAAGAAAATGCCTTGTTAAACGGACTGTGGAAGACCTCCAACCATCAAGATGATGCTGGTAAAATTTAAAGCTCGTACGGCTCGTACGGTGTTGAAAAGAGGCAGGAGGGATCAACCCAAACAATTCTTCGGAACACTCTCCGTAGTATACTTATGCGAGTTAAATCGTATTAAAGGTTAAAAGATTTCCAGAACTCTTAACAATCAGTAAAAATTTTACAAAAATAGTATCTTCCACGGGAAAAACTGCAATTTATTTGTAAATAAAATTCGGTTGGTCCGATATATTTCACAAATGAATAACCAAAGCAACTCATATGAAACCTTCGGAAACCATGGCCAATAAAGATCCGTAAATAGATTTTTCATTGTATCCAATACTTTTCTTTGGCAAAGTTATAACGAAAAATATTATATCACTAAACTAAAAAAATATGTTTCAGATGCTTATTCTATGCGTCAGTAAAACATATAAAATTTTATCTTATTATCAGTTTTCAAGATTGTTAGTGAATGTATAAAGTTTTGAATCGTTAGTGAACATTTAGTTTTTAAGAGGGTGGAAAATTATTACTCCAGATTTCGAACCCTGTAACTTCATAAAACCTAGCACTACTACTCTAATTAAAATTGTATTAACTCACCCATAAACCAACACGTAATATGTAAACTATACACTGAATTGAACTAATTAAAAATTGATTGACACGTACATGAGTGGAATGAATATTGTTACAATTGATACCTTTGTGAATAATAAATTTGTACAAATCGATTGTTTACTAGTTTATTAAACATTGTCAAATATCTGTATGTATTATTATTGGTATTACTCAAATGCAGCAGTAGTGACGTAGATAAACTTAATAGGTATTTTGAATATTTAATGTTTGTTTATTTACTGGTCACTTACGATAGACCGCATACTGTACCGCATTTTCTTTATCATAATTATTTAAAGATGCAGTGCTTGGAGTGGGACACACCACCGTTGATGGTAAGTGCTAGTTTAAGTCTGATCCATTATTGGATTCCTTTTTTTATTATACAACACGCGACAGCCGAACCAGTGCATAGTATTTTACCGAGGGATATAGCTTCCAAATACCTAGGCCCACACGATTCGAAAAAAGAAAAGTCAGAAAGAAAAGACAAGACGCCGTCATATGTAAATATACATCTTCTAAATGAATGAAAATCAGAAGTTCGAACTCATTATTTGTTTTTCACTAGTAACAGTTGTCAGTAATTAAGTACTTTCTTATTAATCTCGTCAGAAAAAAATTCTGTTTACCTACTTCGTTCTCTTCCCATGTATTTGCTTTGCGCAATTACCACAAAAAACATCCAGCATAGTAATGCATAAGTTACATAACTCAACCTTTCGAGTGCTCCTAAAAGACAATATATAATGACGTTCACAACACGTTCGGAACATTGCGTTACCTATTAATTAATGGTATTTAGATTTCCGATTCGTGGCCATTGAAAAATCTAATTCAAATTGTTTTTGCATTTCTCAGCAAGACACTCGCGACACCTCTGGCATTGACAGTGTATAACTTAACATCATAAGCCTCCTGCCCGTTTGCACCCTGCTCTATATAAAAAAGAAAGTCTATATACAAATATAAACAAAATTTTAACAAAATAATACACCATTTTAACTTGAGATTCTCGTATCACACTGGCTATAAAAACCGTCAGTACAATTTATAAGGTTTATTACCGGCTGAAACAATTTTACGATGCGATGTCGACACATTATAAATGTCAGCCATTACGCTTATTAATTTTGAACTGAATGAAATTTGCTCACTGATTTCCAACTGTGTGAGCAAAATTAACGAAATTTATTTACGCCCCTTATATTTTCAACTCACACATAGATGCGATTGTTTTTGATTGTGCTGGTAACTTTGAATAGTAATGTAAAATGCTTTGTAAACAACATATTTACACGGGATTTAAAATTTAAACACTTTTAATAAAATATGTGCCTAATGCCAGTATTAGCCTTAAAATGAAAATATTGATAATTTTACAATAGTCTTCCAACTTACCGTAACTTTGTTCATCGTGCTCTTAATGTGGTTTAAGTTTTCATTTAGTTTTAGTTATTATTATTACTTTTTTAGTCATTATTTTGTGGTTGATTGTTGTAATTTTTTCCTTTGCTAGCTTGCTTGCTAATATAATGTATGTGTGTAAAATTTGTGATTCGTTCACATTGTCTTAGAACTTATAAATAAATAAATTAGGCATTTGATTACTAGTTAGTAATCAAAAATATAGCCAGTTGGCTAACCTGGCTAACCTAACCCTGACCATCGGGGGAGTCCGTGTTACTCGGGGAATCGGCGTGGTGGCCGTTAAGCAGCACCATCTGGATGTGTTAAATAAATTCGTCATGTATGGGTATTAATATAAAAAAATACTCTGACCATCGTGGGTCCTAGCCCCGACTAATAGATTATAGTTCATAATGTTATATTTAAATTTAAAATGTAATACAGTCGACTCTCGATAATTTGAAACTCAAGGGACCAGAGATAATCAAGAGTTCAAAATAACAAGTGTTTGAATAACCACGAGGGGGAGGGGCGACTAAAGGAAATAAGAATTTGATCAAATTTGATTTGATTCCTTTATTCTTATTATATATTAACAATTATTATAACAATTATTATAACAATTATTCACAATTTTTTATTTAGAAAAGAAGTCTGTAATCTTTTTTTGAGTGACTTTTCGTCGTCATTTATATGTAAACAATTGACAAGTCTGTGCATGTATGTTAACAAACGACAGGTATGTGCATGATAAAAGTTTCAAATTATAGAGAGTAGGGAAGATTTCAAATTATCGCATGTTGGCGAGCAAGATAATACTTTTTCAACTTCAAATTACCGAAGGGACCAATTATCATTGATTTTATTCAATTAATCGAGTAGTTTTCAAGGGACCGGAATTTGTTTTCAAATTATCGAGAGATAATTGACAACTAAACGAGTGTCAAATAATCGAGAGTCGACTGTAGTTAGTTTTAATATGTTCGTAGGGCATTATTGTTAAAAAATCTTGATTAAACGGAACATAGTGTGAGGCTTTGCGTCGGAATTGATATTAATTCAGAGCCTCGGTTACACTTAATAGGTATAAAGTCCCACTTAAGCCGAATTATGGCCTCGGGGCGTTCAGGCAATTCCGCCAGAAAATTTGTTGAAGAAATCTTTCTTACACTTTACGCCAGTTTTGGAGTATTTTATCGTGAGTCTTGCCAGGAATAATTAGGGTGGAATACAATTTTGACATATTTGAATTCATATTGTCTATATATATATACATATAAAACCTCTTTAGCGGATATAAATATATAATACATTATTTACATAAGCCGACGGTTTGAATACATATCGGGTTCAGTGTGAGGCACCAATATAATTGATTGGTCAAAAGCAATTTGATATTGTAGATAAATACTATATATATATATATATATATATATATATGTGTGTTGCCATACGCCATCTATTTACTTTCTTGTTATTAATATTCAAGTTATAAATCCTAATTATCTCTTTAATTACATGCAGTAATAAGGAAGATTATATAGCTATATAATTTTTTTTATCAAAAACACAATTCGGTTGTGACAAAGGTGAAAACAATAGGTGATATTTGTCTCTCGAACGGAACGGGGAATTCCCCGTCATTTGTTTTCGGTCGGTGTATTTTCGTGTGTTATTACGGGGGACTTCCCCGTTAGAGCTCAGAGCCCCACAAATCCACGATCCACCCTTGATCTAAGGTCGTTGTAGCCCAAAAACCAAGAATAAATAAGGTCAGATACATGAGTGGGTATTAAGGGCACACGCCGTACATCCGAAAATTCCTTAAAAATTAGATTTGCCCCGTTTGTATAATATTGATTTTTCTTAAGTGTGCCATAATTTTGTATATTCTATAAATATGTATTGTGCTAAAACCTTTTAAATAACCTACTACTGAAAAGCACTCAAAACGTTATTTACAGTTTCAATAATAACAATTCATGTTATTATTAAAATATCAGTTAAGTTTTGTTTAAATATTCATTTATGTATTTTGCCAACCTGTTTAATAATTAAAGGTAATTTGTACCAGGAAATTAAATAATCCCCCTCAGGGCTGCCGGTTGTAAGTAAACAATGCTTCGCCGGATTTCGAACTTAAATCCTCCGGCCATTACAGAGCCCAAGTTATACAATACAATAACATACCAATCGCTGTTAAAAATCAGCTAAAAATATAATATTCGGCATTTTCGGCATTCAGTAAAATGATAAGACCCTTGTCAACCTTAAAATAAAACCTTTAAGGATCAGTGTAATTATTATATGATATTATAGGTATATAATATTAAGGGTCTATTTCACAATGTATGGATAAAGTGCCAAATAGCTATGCAACACATAAATTATTTGGAAGATAAATTGTGCTATTTGACACTTCATTGGACTCATAACTTATAATGGACTTTACGTGACGAAAAGCGCTATCTGACTGTCGTGAAATGCAACAATAGTGTTTATCTTACCAATAAGTAATAAATAGCTAATTTGGAACTCGTTTAGAACTTATCCGTACATTATGAAACAGACCCTAAGGGTCTGTTTCACAATGTATGGATAAAGTACCAAATAGCTATGCAACACATAAATTATTTGGAAGATAAATTGTGCTATTTGACATTCATCGGACTCATAACTTATGATGGACTTTATGTGACGAATAGCACTATCTGACAGTCGTGAAACGCAACAATAGTGTTTATCCTACCAATAAGTAATAAATAGCTAATTTGGAACTTATGTAGAACTTATCCGTACATTGTGAAACAGACCCTAAGACTTGTTATAAATTATTATACAGAAATAAGCCACCATAAGCACTTGCGTAACCAAGCAAAAGTGATTAAACTATTTCAATTTAATGTTATAATTTATTAACCGACTAAAAACCAAGATTATCAGTTTGCTCTGTATATATATGATATTGTAGATTTGATATTTCTGTATGCTATCCGCACGTGTGCTAAACTTCGAAAGTGTGTTTGTCAACAAAAGTCATGTCGAGATGATTTTTATTTAAATAATTATCAACAATTAATTGTAGGTATATGTGTGTAACATATGTTAATAATGTAGACATGTATTTGAAATCGGTTTGTTATTAAATAACTTTATATTATTAGCGCAATTATAATCAATGGCATATGACTAGCTATTGGCCTACTAACGGCCTATTCCGACTTTAAACATACTTTTTGTTACTCAGAGTTAATATAGCATTCTAACCAGGATTTTTTAAATGTGTTCAGTAGTTTTTTTCTGTAATGGGAGGCAAACGGGCAGGAGGCTCACCTGATGTTAAGTGATACCGCCGCCCATGGACACTCATATTAGAAGACCCGCAACGCACTTGCGAGCCTTTTAAGTATTGGTACGCTTTTTTTAGAATCCTAAGAAGTATCCTAGAATCCTAATTGGTAGTAATTGAGTTTACAAACAAAACAAATGTTTAGTATTTATAATATTAGTATAAATACATAGAATTTTCTTTGTTTAATTCGCATAATTTCTGTAAGTCCTCTAGTACAGTAATTAGTCTGCTCCGTGGAACCAATACAATAGATAGGAGATAAATCAGAGACAATTGCTGGGGCAACCGACAATTAGACGTGATGTTGCAGGTCACAGGCCAACGTGACCTAACGGCTATTATCCAGCATATTATTTATTTCATAGACAACTACGAGAATATTTTTTTTATAAAAAAATAAGTGTCTAGAATAAAATAGACTATCCCATTTATAACTTTAAGCCACCACCGGAATCTATTTGCCTGAAGTTATCTAAAGTAAATTAAATTAATATACGTAAAGCCAGAGTTGATTTAAATCGGGTAATCTCTATATAATATAAAGTATAGAGATTTACCTAACAATTAAATATCATATAGCAACCAGTATGTAATGTAAAAAGAGCTCGGCTCCTGCGTTTTGGCCGATCGGAGCATCAAGGTCGACATTTTTTGAGCGGCACCATCCCTTGGTGTTGAGATGATGGGATCTCTCTGCATCTTCTACCGCATTTACCATGAAGATTGTTCAGAGGAATTGTTCGGATTTATATCTGCAGCGGAGTTTCACCTCCACGTCCGTCAACAATGGACTTTTATTTAAAGGCAGTTTTTGCCGCGCCCCACCACTATGTGGAACCAGCTACGACTGAAGTATTTTCGAAGCAATTCGCCTTAGGGTCCTTCAATAAAGAACGTTCCAATTCTTAAAGCACCGGCAACGCACCAGCAAACTTTATGGTATTGAGACTACCCATGCCCGACGGTATATCACATTTTGTGTTCCCAGTTACATATATAATATACAGGGTGGCCAAAAAGTCGTGGATCAAACGCAAAAATGGGATAGATGAGGTCATCAGCGGCAAAAAATTGTTCTACGGGAGGTCTCTTAGGTCAACCCCTGCAGAGTTATGATTTATTTTGGTTTTTATATGAAAATTGACTTTTTTTACTAATTCTTCTTAAAATTCGAAAATATCTACATCCTGTATCTTTTTCATAATATCCACTAGATTGGTAATGATGAGTTCTTGCGTTAGACATACTATTTATAGTTGTTTATTGAGTGTATTCAAGATAATATTAAGTGATACGATAAAACATTTTTTCAAATCATAATTTTTTCTTTACTTTGGACCCCACTGTGAAAAAAAATTACTCCTCCGAAAAGTGTACCTGTACTACAAGTTTTGGCGCATTTAATAGGGATTCTGAAAAGGTATTACACGTGGCCATGAGTCGCTCTAATATCTTTCTAGGAAGAATTACAAACAACGATTGTGAAATAATAACAATTATTTCTCAATGGTTGTTTGTAGGAAACAAAATATTTTACAATGAAATATGCTCAAAATTCCTGACTCTGACCATAATACTTAATCTGCACCGTCTAATCAAATTCCTACGTAACCCTCCAGCCATCTGTCCAATTTTTGAATCTAGTCCGATTCACACAGTACTGGTCACAGGTAGGTAAATAATCTATCATAAGTCCGAATCGTTGTTGTTTTTTCGTCCTAGAAAGATATTAGAGTGACTCATGGCCACGTGTAATACCTTTTCAGAATCCCTATTAAATGCGCCAAAACTTGTAGTACAGGGACACTTTTCGGTGGAGTAATTTTTTTTCACAGTGGGGTCCGAAATAAACAAAAAGTTTTGATTTGAAAAAAAATTGTATCATATAACTTAATATTATCTTCAATACACTCAATAAACAACTATAAATAGTATGTCTAACGCAAGAACTCATCAGTACCAATCTAGTGGATATTATGAAAAAGATACAGGATGTAGATATTTTCGAATTTTAAGAAGAATTAGTAAAAAAAGTCAATTTTCATATAAAACCAAAATAAATCATAACTCTGCAGGGGTTGACCTTAGAGACCTCCCGCAGAACAATTTTTTGCCGCTGATGACCTCATCTATCCCCTATTTGCGTTTGATCCACGACTTTTTGGCCAACCTGTATATTATATGTTTCGATCATGTGGATGTTAATATATCCGAGATCCGTTTTCGTTATTAAATTGTATCTAAATTACGTAAACTGTCAGCTAACGATAGCTTGTGATTCGGGGCTGTTGATAGGGGTCCCTTGTCTAAAGTCTTGGGTCTGAAGTTTTACTAAAACTTTACGTTTTGTTCCACACTCTGCGATATTGACACAATACTGTTATAATTCTGTGTAAATCCGTGAATCCATTCCAGAATACGATCGAAATCCTCAAATAATTGGAGCACACGTTCTATTTGAAGTACGTCTAATTGTTCATTGTTCACTAATTCGTTCGTGTCGCCAGTCTCAGGGGAACCAGTGGTCATTAGGAAATACTAACTACCTACTAAATTGCACAATGCGAGTTTAAGTCTTATGCTATTGTAATAAAGGACAAAGTGGAAGTAAAGTTTCGGCTTTCGAACTGATAGCTTGTGCAACGGGGAATCATGTGTCTCTTGGACTCTATTTGTAGACGTTCTTATTTGAAAAAGTCTATGACTCCTTAAAACCACTAATACATTTAAAACTGACCAACTTTTGAAAATTTCATTTTTTTTACAAAAACGCTATTTGTCTGTATGACGCATAAAATACTGATTTTAAAAATTTGAATAGTTTTAATATATAATTTTGGTACAACGTGGTGGCGTAGTTCGAAATGATTCACAATGCGAACAATCAGATTAACATACGTACAGTATTAAAAATACATAGGACATGAATGCTATCAATATCTAACGCGCTTAGTATATCCATGGCACAGTTTTATTTTACATTTTTGAAAATCTATAGCCGCTCCCCCCACCGATTGAAAACATTTTTTTCTTATAATTCTAAGCTTCGCAACCCAATAGGTCTGTATGACGCTCGAGTAAATCCCCATTTAGCATCGTGGGCTCCCCTACTACAATAATAAAAATGTGTGCGTGTACTAGGTGTACACACGTAAGAAGTGAAACTTTTTTACGACCTTATTTTTCGAAAAAGGATCTACTATATGCAACTTAACGTAATTGGTTAAATAAAGTTTAAAAAAAGGCTTTTATTATCAGAGACATGAATACAAATACAATTATTTCATTTTACCTTATTACTACTAAGATTATTACAGAATTTCATTAATTGTAATAGAATTATTACTATCATTGTTATCGTTATTATATATTTTTTTTATTAATGGCTTCGAATCTCTTCGGATCAACCGTGGTAGTGACAAGAAAAAGATGAGAGCGTAACCGAAAAACGTGACGATTTGCTACAAAATTTCTCCCATACGTCGATAAAGAACTTTCATTCCAACGCCGATAAAGAAGTTTAACTTCAAAAAGCAACATGGCGCGTAACCGAAAAATGTGACGCGTAACGAAAAAATGTTACACTAAATGTTTTTCCAACCCCGATAAAGAAGTTTCACTTCAATAAATCAAAATATTTGAATTCAAAACACACTTGTGAGACCGCAAATAACACAGATTGACCACACCACAATGTCCTATTCCACTGGATGGAGTGACACACACAATGATCCTCCGTCACGCTCTTCGCCCAATTTATAACTCCACGGTGCTAGGATGTTTTGGTACCGCCACCACTGCTTCCACTTTCGCTGGACAAGTGGGATTTCCTGGCAGCGTTTTAAGCTGCGCTAGTTATGTTTTCTTGTCAGTAGTACCCATTTACACTTTAAAAAGTTAACTTGGTTGTAATTAAAAAAAAATCTTGATTTTAATTTAACAGTTCATCCAATAGAATTCAAATATATAATATTATATTATACTAGTGGACCCAACAGACGTTGTCCTGCATGATATTTCAAGCGATATTAAAGAAAAAGCATGAAAGTACAGACCGCAGTGCCATCTGCCGGGCTGTTTTGTGAATCTAAACCATCCACGGTACCACCCAAACGTATACAAAAAAAATCATTCAAATCGATCCAGCCGTTTAAGAGGAGTTCAGTGACATACACACTCACAGAAGAATTATATATATAAAGATATATATTATTATCTTTGAATAAATGGTATATGGTATATACACGGAATGTAATATACCATTATTCCTAAAAAAGTATTTGAAATTAGCATCAAATAATCAGTTCTATCAAATTGGCCATTTTAATTTTCACGAACATCTAATATATATATATATATATAAATAATAGTAGGATACAATAAACTATCTTTTCGGCCTTTATCCTTTAGGATGAAATGAGACGTTTCTTTTCTTTACTAAAATGAGAGGAAAATAATTTTCAAAACATTTTCTGCTTAAGCTGAAGTATTTAGCACCTAAAGTAAGAAACCGGCTTTCATTTCAGGAAAAATCTTGCAAACGAGAAATGCATTAGCACGTTCTTTTTATTTTAAAACTAGGTATGAAATTAATTTTGACTTTAATAAAACACTTTAAGCTAAACAAATTTTAAACTTCATTTTTATATGCAAAAATATTTTAATTTTACATTATTAAAGTACTTATTGCGGTTGCTTGGTTACACTATGGATTTTGTAACGGCGTAGCGGTGCTACGGCGTAACGTCATTATAATAACGAATAATATAAGAGGCATTTAAATATTTTTGTTCATAACAATTTTAATTAAACATATACGCTCCACCATAAACATAAATATTTAATAATGTATGTGTGGAGTGTATTAAAAGAGGATAAGAGTTGATGTAAATAAGTTTTAAGCTGTGTATAAAATATTAAATTAGGAGTTTAGATAATTAAAAGCCGTTATTTGAATACCTATATAGGTTTAACAACCGATTATAAATATGAAGAGCAAGTTTTAATCGCAGTGTTTGCTGATAATATAAAGAATAAAAAAAATACTAATGATTCCAGGTTGAAAACTTAAATATCCTTCTGTGCAATGGCATGGCCGTTATCGTCTTCAGAGAAGCAGCTGGAAGGTTACAGATTTCATAATATTTCCTATATTCTCAATCTGATAAAGTTTAAAAACCGTACTCACAATAGCATATCTGCTTACTCCATAAATTTATGTTTTGGCATAAATTCGAAAAATTTAAAAATGGAATGGCCATACAATGCCGCCGATTTGTTCGAGCACCAACCAATCTACTACCGTTTGAGCGTCGACTTCTGGTTTGAAACTTGGAGACGGAGACTGGGAGGTCAATTTTCTAAATATAAATTCGGTAAATTCGATTCCGGTGTCTGGTTTAGGTGAGACGGCTAAACGTTCGAGGATTCACATTTCATATGTCAGATTTTTCCTGTTCTCGATTTTGATAACTATGTCATTATTATAAACAGATTTTTTTTAATATTATACATATAATTATTAATACTTCCTTTATAAATATAAGATATATAATTAAAAACACCTTTTACCATAAGTTGAATCAGATCACTTGTTTCCCTGACCTTTAATTACCTTTGCGCTTGGCATTATAAAAGCCGGACTTTGTACTTTATAGACCCACGAGGCCATAAACGGACATTTGGAGACACTATTCATAAAATTTTCTGCTCCATATCGCACTTAAAGTACTTATCGTAGAGGCAGCCGTGGTAATGCGAACATTACCTATCATTACCGGCAATGTCACCGTATTAGCATAATCAGGCTATATTACGGTAAATTAAGAAGCCTATTGCGAAGGTAAATAAGTTGTTAACGTAGCACAAAACGTCTACTAAATTAGCCAGCGTTTTTCTTTGAAGTTTAAATTCTACATTTGATACATACACTTGCTGAATTTATAAGTAATATTTATTATTTGCTATAAATAGCTTTTGGTTTTTTGTAAGCTTGTTTTGTTTCTGTAAAAATAAAAATAAGGCTAAATAAATATGTATTCCTTAAGATCCCATGTCTCCTAATTGGAGCAGAGTACTCCAGCCTATTTGGAAGTAGTTTTAATTTCACTCCAGCTTTCTTCGGCTTAGCAATGATGTTTTGACATGATGACATCTCTTTTGTCTTTAGGGCTATAGCTACAGGACTCAAGTCCCTCCGGAACGTGTGACCCACCATGACACGTCTTATTTCCGGCGTTTTATTGTTTTACAAATAATATTCAAGTTTTTATTTTATTTTAGTAACTCACAGTTGCTGTAGCCTGCTGTAATTTTGTCTTATCTATATATCAGTTACCCTATTTTTCATTTAGTAGGTAACGTTAGGTAACGTAAACTTTATCGACGCGTGAGTACGGTGTTAAATATGCTTTTATGTATTATATGGTGTAGGATGAATGGGTCCATTCTTAAGAACAAAAAAGATATATATTGATCCGTAAAAAAGCAAACTCTTCACGCAAATTTGAAGATTCGACTACTCTAGTGTATAGAGCTTAGGCGTAGCTGTCTTGTATCTATCAAATCTGTTAGCAACGACATCTTGAAATGTCATACAATTGTATGATTTATGACTCCCTCTTTGAAATTCTTGAACTATAGTATTATCATAGCATTCACATCCAAGGCATGTGCGCTCTCGGGGGGCAAGCTCTGATTTATCGCCCTCTGGCCACTACTTCGCATTCCTGATTTCACACGTAAGCTCCCACTATAGCTTTGCAAATAAATTCATGAATAGCCAAGGACTTAAGAATAATTTAAACTTTAAATTGTAATGTTTTAATTTTCTGAAGTCTGAAGAATGTCTGAAAAGAGCGAGAAGGAAATGAAATACCTGACTTGCACATAAAAAAAAAACAAATACATCAAATTATATTTAACTTAAACAACATCAAAAATCTTTATAACCCTTTTTGGATAGAGGCCTGCAGTTTAAGATTTGATGCTAAGATTGACCATATTACCCAAGTAGTATTTCTACACATTAGTTTCTAAGTCATACCGATTTCTTAAATTTTTACCTTGTGTGCGTCAATATATTTTAGTAATTATATTGATTTTTAATTATATATTAAGGTTAGTTTTGTTTTTATTGTTCTTCTTTTTGTGCATTTGTGTGTTGGAAATAAAGAAATACATATATATATATATAAGTGTCTTGGGAGACCTTAATTGGAACACCTCCTCCACCTTGGTGATTTTCGCTGCCGGAGTTGCGTCTAAGTAATAAAAAAAATATCGAAAATTTTGTACAATGTACACAAACTATGTAAACAAACCGTACATTTTCTACTTTTCTATTGGTTCGTGAGACGATAGGAGAGGAGTGGTTTATCTTCTGGTGTTGGTCGTTCGCTTAAATTAGTTCTGATTCGAGTATTATACTGGTGATACATTTTTGTATTTGATTAAATACAACGGGAGTTGTTTTAACTTGAATTATTAGTAATATAATAATATTTCTATCCCATTTCAAATAATTGCAGGAATGGTTTGATTTAATAAAAACATTTATTCTATATGAGGATGAGGTTGGAATTACAGTTTTCATCGAATGGAAAGTAGAATAACGGATTTTCCGATATGAGAGGGCATTTTCGTAAATGAACGAGGCATAATAGATCTAGGCTATTGTATGGACACAATGAAACATACGAATTAGGTGGAATTAGTCGTACAAGTTCTACTGAACTTTATTCATATAAATGAATAAAAATTCACGTAAATAAATTTATGGATGTCGTTTTTACAACATTGAAGAACTAAGAACTTGCCACAAGCAACTGCAGTTACCGACAACATTCAAAACGTTGAATAATATCTATTAAAGTAATTTTATTTAAATGTGTAGTACTTGCGTGAGCACTGGTGGCCTCGTGAGTCAAGTCACTCGAATCACGGCTTTGATACTTAAGTGAAGGAAAATCCTAAAACTTACGGAACTAACGTCAGGCACTTCTTATAAAGATATCAAAGAATCGACTATAGTTATAGCGGCCCTGGATTGTTATTACTCGTGTATACCAATTATTTATTTACAATTTTTCACAGTGCAATCTATAAATTTTTCAATTGTTCAAAACTATAAATTTGGCCAACGCGCCCTTCTTAATAAATATCCTATATGAACCTTACAATGAAACAAAAGTTAACGATTAGACAACTATACTATATTTAGACTTTTTTGGAAACAAACACCGACCACACCACATCATACACAACGCAAACCTACATATCGATACCTCCTAAGTATACTGAGTCAACTGACATTTTAGTAATTTTATAGGAGAGCCATTTTAAGGCAAATTGTTTATATTTTAATGAAATCAAACTAATTCGGAATAAGTTAAATGTTTTTTTAATAAAGATTGAAAGCTCTTCCTTTGGTATAACATGATTTTGCTGAATTTTGTTTTTTAATGATATTTTATGTACATGACTCATTATACACGGGCGGGACTCAATAGTAAAATGGTTTAACTACCAGTTATATTCATGTACGTTGTACATGAAAATCCATGGCTTACTCGAAAGTATTTAGAAATATGATAATCATTTTATTAATATCATACTACTTTTGGTTATTTTAGATTTTTTTTGTCCCACTTAATAATAAAATGTTGAAATTACATCACTTGACTCATTATACTAGGAAAGTACTTATCTATGTTAGTAGTTAAAACCTCAACGTATACTGGACTAATATAATTAATCGAGGCTTTTTAATTACTCATTTTAGGTATTTCGAATACCTCACGAAATTAATAAAGGTTAGGAAGAAGTACTCTCATTAACAAAACAACACATTTAAAGAATCACGATGTATTTTTCGTTTATACTAAGTAGGACCCTTTTTTGTAGCATGTAGTATCATTAAAGTTTCTTGAAAAGTAACAAACATCAATAAAAATAATACAAAACTAAAAATGGTAACTTACGTTAAACAATATTAATAAAAATAATAGATATGTATAATATAAATATCTAAAAATCTAGGAAATTCTAACGCTCAAAAAAATGCTATAAGGTTAAACAAAATAAATAAAAATATTAAAGGTTGAACGAATCAAAAATCAGTCTGAATTACTATCTTCTGCTCCATTAGAGTTATTAAGATAGATAGATAGATAGATCCATCATTAGTAGTTGTCCAGTTGTTTATAAGTTTTGACTTTGATTTGAAGTCCTTTATTAAATCCTGAGACACTTCAATAACTGTGTATGTATCTTAAAGCTGTATATCATTGATCAGGCATATAAAGCTTTTTATCTTTGTCTGTCTTTCAATTAAAGCGTGCATACTGTCGCCTTCACTTTGTGAATGACCCACTATTAGAAAGCGATGGCTAATAGCTATACACTTTAAACTACCTAACATATACATTAAGAAATAAATCCTATTTCTATTTTGGCCTCCACAGTTGTCTGACTAAAACCGGTAATCATTGACACCTTCACCACCCGTAACTTCTATAAACTTAAAATGATAGCTGGAAATTTCAATTGCACCTCTCTTTGCTGTCTGTTGATACCATCAAAAGCAATCACCTTGGCGAGATCCCAGAATTAATATTGTGAAATTATACAAATAATGTTTCCATTTCCTTTTGAAGATCAGATGCTGATATAAGGATTTCATTATTTTGTAACGCAGATTTTTTATCTTTTGTTTTCATTTTTCTAGCTTTCTCTTTTTTTTTAATGCTCTTCATGCTTTTCTTTATCTGCCTGTAGAACTTGCTTGTTATTTTCATAAATGTGACATTGTTCACAAATATCTTTTTTGGGTTTATAAAACCTATATATAGATATTGTCTCACGGTAGTCCATAAACCATTCGATTTATGAACAGTTTTGGGAAGGATAAAAAGCCTGCCAGATAATTTTTACTTGATTTTTGGCGAGTGTAATGCGACTCTACAGGAGAAAATGCTTCAACGTGATCTATAACACTGTGAACGTTATCGGATGGATTATATGTTCATCCAAAGACCACGCTGATCTGATTTAATAAATCCATTACCTTTATCGGACTTTTCTAAATCTGTATAAGCAAAATCAAAACTAATAGAAAGAGTTCTCAAAAACATAGTTTTGTAAACCGATATTTTTGTGGTCTCAATATTATCTCCTTCACTCCTTTTTTTATCGACGATATTTTTTTCTCTTTTTTTCCAGCTTTTACAACATATCTTGCCAAAAAACCCATTGTCTTCGGAGGTCCAATAATCCAAAACATTCTGTTAATTTCTCACTGCATTTTTTCCGACAAGTTGAGGGGCAAGAAGTTTTCATAATTCTCATAGCATGTACTCTTCCGTTTCTACTGACATATTCAAATCCTCTATTAAGCTTGTATTTCCTCTCCTTATCCTTACATTTTTTATGAAAACTCTTAGCCTTTCTTTTTCTTTTTTCGCAATGGAAATGGGCTTTTGGCGTTATTGGACGATGAGTATGTGATAACATTAATGTCAGAAATTAACAGGAGATGAGAAAAAGAATTATACGGCGATGGTACTGGAGTAATATCACAATAATTTTCTATAATGCTATTCTGGATGGGCGAATTACCTGGAGTGTTCTCTATGACTGATGGCGATCGATCTCCTTTTTGAGTTCAGTTATCAACATTCGATACCCAAGGCGAAGAGCAAAGAATATAATCTAGGAATAATATGTAAGCATTAGAAGGGATATTCTGCGATACTTCCTTGCTATCATTCTAATCAATATCATCAAGTATTGATAGCTCCTCTTCCATAAAATTTGCATCCGGTGGCAATGGAGACTCTAAAATAAACAACAATTAAAAACACAAGAATTCATATTTTTATATTTAACGTGCCAATATCAAGTTATAAAATTTACACATAAAAAAATATATTATACCACAATTAAAACTAATATATCAAAAATTGAATTAATATATTATTATAGCCAGATAAATCAAGTGTCTTCTTTATAATGTTTGTTCGTTGTAAACAGGTGTAAATATAGTTGTATCAGTATACGGCGTACTAAGCAACGTGTAACAATTTTCAAACAAAAATGGCAAAATCACACTATATGTAACATAAATAAAGTATATCAATGTAACTTACCATATTCATCCCTGTTTTGCATTATATCACCGATTCCTGAGATATTGCTAATTGTATCATTAGTATTATTCACCTTATTATTGAGAAAATTAAAAAAAATTCGCGCCCTCGCCGTCATTTATCGTATACTGAGCCATAATATACTTGTATCAATGCGTCCCTCCTCACGCCCCGCGAATACTGATACAATTTTATTTGGATCAGTATACAATGTACGATTTTAACTGATGTTGAAATTGATTTAGTATACGTGAAATTATCTCGGTAATTATAGGTCTTTTTAAAAAAAAAATAACACTAACATTAAGATCATGGTTTATTATGTACTTTTGTATAAAAAAAACAAAATACCTAAATTTGTTAGTTGACTCAGTATACTTAGGAGGTATCGATATAAGCTACTAAAAAACACACTTTCTTCGCCTAACGCCATTTCTCCTTCAGATCTCTGATACTGAATATGTCTTTAACCACTTTCTCAAAAGCAAATTTTTTTTTCAGTAACGATTCAAAACTTTATATATTCACTAATAATCTGAAACAACATCTCAGCCTGTTCTATGTTGAAAGGTAAAATATTCTTATTGTCCAACAATAGTTTAATTATAAAATGCAAGTTTTATGTAGAAATTATTGTCAAGTTAATATGTCAAAAGGAAGAGACGAGCTGCCCACGACACAGGGAATCCTAGTGTGGGGGCTAGAGCACTTTCTCTTTAACTAAATATCCATTTTTATTATGTACTAGCTGGCCTGGCTAACATCGTACCGCCTAACAGTCGATTCTTTTTTTGTTTAAAATACTTATTCTGCTATTTGGGACACCGGTCTAGCTAGTAAGATAAAAAAAAGAAAATTGATAAGACAACAAATACATTATGTCAAAAAATTAAAATTTACCTTCCCGGAACCCCTTCACTAACACTTGAACTTTATGCTATGGTATTAAAGTTCAAATTGACTTTTTACGAATATTTTGTATGGAAATATAGAAGTGTTGTTTTTAGAATTTTTCACTCAATTTTTTTTAATTTTTCTCCGTAAGAACCATCCTCGTACTTCAAGGTATATTATAAAAAAAATCAGACAAATCGGTCAAGCCGTTTTCTGGATAATAACGTTTTTTTCTTTTTAACTATACTTCAGTTACGGTAAATATAGTATTTAAAAAAATATATAAATACAAATTTTAATTGTAATTTAAGAAATACTTATTTGACCAATGTGGTTTAGGTTGATTGCAATTTAGTTGAACAATGTAGTTCACCGTGATGATTCATACCCCAGAAGTTAGATGTCGCGTGCTCAAAGCCACCATTTACTGTTTATTACTGGGTTGGGAAATAGGCGGGAAACATTTGGCGAATTGATGTGAAATGACTAATATTCAGGATAGCAGCTTTATTGATGTATTCAAACATAGTACTACGGTTTCAAATTCAATGAAATATGTGCACTGGAAATTAGTTTTGAAAGATATTATGGTATGCTAAAAGAGTTTATGTAATAAGTAAGTCACGAGTAGTGAAAGCATAATTTCTAAATAATAATAAATTAATCTAATTATATTTTTTATAATCGGAGTTTTTACTAACAAATCAGTTATTTTATGTAATTTACAATTTATTATTTTAACTGTTTTATTAACTAAAGAATATATATTTACTATATATTATTTATAGTATAAAAATTGCCTATATTTTAGAGGTACGAGTATTATAATAAGGATTATATTAAGATTATGTAATTATATTTAATATTAGTACACGACCTCAGATGGAGTGTTAATTATTTATAATTATATTATATTATTATTAACTCGCAAAGTATAAAATGTCTTAAATTAATATAACACAAATTCCATTTTTTTTTGTATTAAAAACTAGTCTTACTGTCAAACAAAATGACAGACTGTATAAGAACGTAAAACAAAAAACAATTGCACCTGCGCTTTTTTTTTATAGAACGGGGGGCAAATGGGCACAAGAATTGAATTTTAAGAATTGGTACGTTCTTTTCTTGAAGGACCCTAAGTCAAATTGGTTCGGATACCTCAGTGGGCAGCTGGTTCCACATAGTGGTGGTGCGCGGCAATAACTGCCTTGAAAAACGCTCAGTTGTGGAACGGCTGACGTCGAGGTGATACGGGTGGAATTTCGTATTCTGCCTCGACGTCCGATGAAGAAACTCAGCTGCAGGTATTAATCCTTTGTTTTAATTAATCCTTTGTTTTAATTAATCCTTTGTTTTAATTAATCATTTGTTTATGATTAGCCAACAGCCAACACACTCTGGTTGGAGGCAGCGCACAACATACTTTCTTTATAACATGATCCACTTTCTATTTAAGCAATTGCAAGCGCTATCGGTTCGTACCTTGTTTGTTCTCATCGTTATTGTTAAAATACACATAATAGCCTTGTAATAAAAAAATCTACTAATTTTGTTATAAATGTGTGATAATTTCGTACACAATATTAACTTTAACATTTAAAAAAGGAACACATGACTCACGCAAAAGCTTTTACAATTACCTCGTTCAAAGACTACAGAGGTGTTTATTTATGTCAGCTTGGGGGAAAACTGTTTTAACTATGACTCAGCATGAAATTTATTTAACGGGTGTTACACGATTATTTTGTCAAATTATTTGCTGTTTATTTATGATAAGAACTTATAGATGGTAATATCACTGAACGATCAGAGAGATTTATGTACCCGTTATCATTATATTTGAAAATTTAAAAACGTAATAATAAATACGTAATATGTGACTGAATACAGAGTTCAAATTTTAAAAGCATTATAGTATCTAATTGGTAAATCAGAAAAAACAATAATTTGTAATAAACACAAGTTATAATTTCAAAACAACTCTTTACTCCGAAGTGTTTATTATTATCTTTGAGCTGTCAAGTGTTTGACACATGAATAAATAAATCAAATCAGGTAAATCTCAAGTAGTCCATTGAAATGATACAATTTGAGGGTCAAACTGAACATTTGTTAGAGGACGCAATTTTATTTATGGGACATGTAGAGGGGGTCAATACAAACTTAAACCCAAGTTTGTGGGGTTGGCGCCCTTGGCCCCCGGGCGCCATCTTGGAAAATTTATTTAAAATAAACGAGAGTTCATAAAAGTAAAGAAAAAAATTTGTTTTGACCGGCTTGTCATGAGCATTGATGAACCCGGTCATTTTTGGAGCGTTGTAACAGCGTTTCTAAGTAACGAAATTATAAAAAAATATAGATCAAAATCTTCAGAAACGGATCCTCTACAAAATTTTCCTAATTTAATTTTTTGTTAAAATCAAAAGAAAATCGTAGGGATCAGATTTATCAGTGGGTCTTTAAATATTTTTATTGTCAATAGTGTTTTTTAAATCTTTCACGCTTTGAAATCTATATAATTTTACCTTATATAATGCTTACCTATAGTATATCCCCTTAACAGAACTACAGAAATGTGATCAATGACACAGACAGCAGACTAAAAATCTGTCCAAATCGTCTGCCCCATGTCCCATTTGGAGGTTAAGAAACTTCACACCAAAGCCCGGCTACTAGCAAATGGCCTTTAGTAAAACAGCTTAAGGTACATTTTCTTTTCCACAATTTTCCAATTGCAAAGTATATACGACGCCAGAGGCTGCACAAAATTTCCATTTTCCACCCGATTTACCACAAATTAATGCCCCGAATCCGTCGACGCCTCACCAATTTATGAGAGGATTTGCATCTAACGAAGTTAGAGTTAAGTTTTCTACGGTCGACCGGTGATTGCAATTTGTTGAAATTGGCCCAATAAGTTTCAAGAGAATAGTTCAAATCAAATTAACTTTAAAAGAATAGGAACATTTTTACATAGTTGATAGGTATGTGCAACGTTGTGGTTTAAGTTAACCCTGGTTGCAACAATAGATTATACCTACAGACACTGAAGCAAAACATCTTGAAATTGTATGCATTAATTTAATACTATGCATCTTAGACATTTTTATGATCATGAAACAGACCCATAAGTGAATCTGATTAATTTTACATGTGTCTGCATTATTTATTTATTTATTAAAACACCATTATATTAAAAGAAAAGCAAATAACATGAAAAATATAAGAGATGTAACGGGTGGCCTTATCCAAACCAAGTAAGGAAATAACTAAATATCAAGGGTAGAGTGCATAACCAAATCAACATAATAAAATAATATTTAACACTGCAACATTATAGAATTACCAAACTTAATCTAAAATAATACAAAAAAAACCGAAAGCTAATCTCATGTACTCATGAATTTCAATGCAATACAAAAAAATATAAATACAGGAATTACAAAAGTCTCACTGAGCATTATGCAAGCAACACAAGCAAGCAAGGAATACATTATATATAACATGTATTCACTACAACAAGTTATAATTTAAAAACTACACTTTACTCGGATGTGTTCCTTAATATCTTTGACCTGTCAAGTGTTTGACATATCTTTTTAATTAAAAACAAAGCGGTGTTAGTTATAAGTCAAGACCGGCTGGACCGATGTTAGTTATCTCTTTTTTGGTGGATTTTCCGCTCCGAATAGCAGAAAAAGTAATAAAACATCGGATAAGTTATCGAATAACAATTAATTAATTAATTAATTTTACGAATGCAAACAGCATGTGGTGCCATCTGTTGACGAAATAAGAAAGTCCATCAATTCATCAAGTATCTGCAAATATGTCACAAAAGTGAACGAAATAAAACATTTCTGTATTTGCTAAAAAAGTTGTATTAATAACATGTATTATACCATAATGAAATCCTAAATTAAGTTGAACTTAACACGATATTATAAGACTGTTAGGTGGATCGAAGTTCGCCGAGTCAGCTAGTAAATAAATAAATTGATAATATTTATTAAAAGTATCGCAAAGAATAAATTAAACGTATCGATAAAAGGAATCCGTTCGCTAATCCCAAAGATATAAGAGAATCGTCCAGGCGTTGTTCGTTTAACTCGGCTTACGCTAAATTCGCAATGAACCTCAGGTCCGCTCCCTGCGGACACAGGATAATTCCACCGGGATGAATTTTAATTGGGATTTAATTGAAGAATTATGGGATAAGACCTAATAGAAACTTGCTAAAGGTTTTTTCGGTAAATTAAATTATTCAATTGAAATTGCGCTACTCCGAATTATACTGCCGAGTGTGAATATATATTTGGGTTATCATGAATTTCATTATAAAGTATTTAATATATATTTCTATAACACATTAGATTTGTAAGACATTTTTGCTTGACATTTGATTGTACCAACTCTTACTAAATAAACATAGGTGAAAAAAAGTTCTCAGGCGATAATTTATGTGATGCAATATGAACAATTTATTATTGATATAATTCCTAAATAGCTTTACAGCCTCGGCCTTCAACGTCCAACTCTAATGCCTGAGGTCGTAGGTTCAATTCCCAGCTGTGCACAAATTGTCTTTCTTTGTATGTTTGCTATTTAAGATTCGCAAAGGTGAAATAAAACATCGTGAGGGAACCGGTATGCCTTAGACCCAAAAAATTCAACAGCGTGTGTCAAGCACAGGAGGCTACTTGCCTATTTGATTGATAAACTATCATGAAACAGATACAGAAATCTGAGGCCCAGACCTAAAAAGGGTGTAGTGGTTAAATACATATTTTTATTGTTGTGCGAAACATAAACCGAATTATTGTATCTTAATTATTTTCGTTTGAACGAAAATAAAAATTTACTGTATAAAATTGTATTGATATATCTTCTATTCAGATATACAATTATGTGAAGGAATTTAATGATTTTAACTGTCATTAAAATATTAAAAGTTTAGAAAAATAATACAAATTATATATATATATATATATATATATTTTTTTTTTATTTACATTTCGTCATTTGAGATTTCAATAAATTATTTTGCATAAAATACTAATGTATCATAAATATACTCTTTTTTGAAATTTTAATTTTAACAATAGAATTCCTATAAGGTAATTCACCTTAATCGGTCTCAATCGCTCTCTCCCTATTCTTCGAAAAAACGCTGCACATCTTCGTGACGTTCCATAAAAATTTTATCCTCATGCGCCTAAAGAAGTTTTTACTTCAAAAATAGTAATTTATACTCTTATTAATTAACTATCGACTTCGATATTAATACTACAACTTTTCACTGATAATTTTCTTTACAGACAAAATAATAATTTATTATTTGTAGTAATATTTGGGTTTAACAGTAACACACGCTACATGTGTATGTAGGTATTAGACTCAATTTCTGTACTTAGACGCTCATTTGGTCCGTTGTGCGTAAATTCGCTAATTAAGCTAGCTCCTTCCAGAAGCTTAGAAGTTTCCTGGGCACTTCGCAGGCTTCACAGAACGACCTCACTGCTCCGAGGATTTCTGTTCGTAGCACACCCTACAACAAACCTAAGATAATATAAAGTATGATTTCCGTATGTCAAAAATGTATTGGAGAGTCATAGTTTTAATTAATTTCCTAGCTTAAATTGTTATCATTAAAATCTGTAATAGAACTATGAATGTCGCCATTTCCTTGAATTGCATTTAACCGAAGTTAAGCTTCGTCTTCTAATTCTATCTTCTCAATCTTGTATTTAAATAGCTCCTATCAGCTTATATCCTTTGAATCCGTAACATGAGAATAACTATTTCATTTTATACATTGCCTTATATGTTCCTGTTCTACGTTCAAGAGCTCAATTTGCCAAGGAATCTACGCAATGTATTCGCAAATTTGAAAGATTCAATCGAGCTAATTACGGTACGACAGGTGAGGTAGGATTACCTTTGATTAGCGATGTTATGAAATATAAATGCGAGTACTAAAATAAGAATTGCATTATGTTTATGTTATTATTATATTTAATACTAGCTGGCCTGGCGAACATAGTACCGAGTAACAGTTGATTCTTTTTTTTTTTAAATACTTATTCTGCTATTCGGGACAACGGTCTAGCTAGTAAGATAAAAAAAAAGAATGTTCATAAGACAACAAACACATTATGTCAAAAATTAAAAATTTACCTTCCTGGAACCCCTCCACTAACACTTGAACTTTATGATATGGAATTAAAGTTCAAATTGACTTTTAAGTATTATTACGAATATTATGTATGGGAATATAGAAAATTGTTGTTTTTAGCCTTTTTCACTCAATTTTTAAAATTTTTCTCTCTGTTCTCGAACTTTAAAGAATATTAAAAAAAGAATTGGCCAAATTGGTCAAGCTATTTTCATGTTATGTCGTGACAACGGAAAACAGGTTTCATTTATATATATATATAGATTAGTACATGACCTCCAACTGAGTGAAGCCTTCCTCCAAATTCAGAGCAGAAGGGGTGTGGGTTTTCATCATGATAACGCTAGACCTCACACATCTTTAGCCACTCAGCAACAATTAAGAGAGCTTGGCTGGGAGGTGATAATGCATCCAACGTATAGTTCTGACCTTGCATCATCAGATTTCCACCTGTTTCGGTCTCTTCAGAATTCTTTAGGCAGTACAGGTTAACATCACGAGAGGTCTGCCAAAACCAATTGTCGCGGTTTTTGATCAGAATCCCCAAAATTTCTATTGCAATGGGACCATGTCCCTACCTACAAGTTGGCAAAAAATTCAATGTAAATAAACTATATTAAAAAATTATGTAAATTTTCTTAAAAAATGCGAAGAAGCTTTTTCCTCAACGTAATATTTATTTTAGGTCTAAATGGGCTATTATAGGACTGATGTTTAATAATTTTAAATAATCCTAAATAATTTGTACAAAGTATAGAAAGACATCCGCCGTATTTGAACAAATATGTATACAGAAATGGACAAACCTTTATTATTTAGTTAGTAAAAATGCCGTAGTAATTAACTATTTCAATATTTCAACAACAGTTATTCATGAGCTATTGCATTTTTGCGTAAAAGCGCTCTTCTGGAAAGTAGTGACATTAGCTGTCTGTTCTTTGCACCGATATGTAAAGAAAATCATTGATTTGTTACAGTCTAATGTTCATCTAAATTATAAAGAGGAAGGCTTTTTATGTTTGTAACAGATAAATTCAAAAACTACTGGAGCGAATCCTTTCATTATAGGACATCTTAATTATTCCTTAAGAACAGGCCAAGGTTCATATTTCCAAAGAATTAAAACGTAAATAGCATAAATACATTTCCAGCCGTGCGGCCGTGCATACGTGTCAGGTCGCTAGCGTGGCCAGTAGGTCCTTTAGAGAAAATTTATAAGAGATGACGATATATCTGTATAGAGATAGATAAATATATACCTAATCTAATCAAAACTATTCGGACATCTTTCAATGACGAATGAGAACTGAAAGACGCGCGTTTTTTATTAAATATTTTTCCATTTTATCAACTTAACTTTATGAGGTTTGACGGACTTAACGTAAGCCATTGATCCAATAAACCGTAGAGTAACTTCACTTTTATGATGCTATTAGATCCAAGTCGTATTAAAAATATTTTCTTTGATATTGGCAATCTACAATTAAATTTATTTGAAGTCTCGACAATATTTGTAATAACATGATGACTTATTAACTAACATTTTTCGATACATTAATATCAGACTTCTAGGACTTCAGGTTTCTGTATCTGTCAAAATATATAGAGATAGCCTTCTGTTCATGATACACGCCGTCGACTTTTGGGTCTAAGGCAAGCCGGTTTCCTCACGATGGCGTCATAAGTAAATTGGTAGGTAGATTTTGAAAAAAATAAAAATGTGTTTATTCATATTCATTTTAAGTAATGCATATTATGGCATTACAATGTGTAAGATTTGGGAACTATTTTAAGTACAAATTACCTGTGTCAGGGTTCCCAGCTCCTCCATAATAATCTTAATTATAAATTCCTTAAAAAAATTAATTTAATTACATCTTTTATATTATTTATTTTTGTTTTTTCAACTGTTATCAACACGCCTGAATGCATGAGTGGGTGCAAATGTGTGAGTGTGTGAGACAGTGAGTGAATGAATAAAGTGTGTAACATACTGTGACGTACTAGGTCTCAGAAGCATCTCTAACACTGCGTAAGGTGTGCTCATAAGCCAGTCCTTAAATATAATATTGGTTAGACAAATTGGAATTCACGTCTCTATTCAGAACAAATGCAAGAATTAAAGGTGAAACAAGCTCCCAAATGAACTCATTAAGGGTCCTTCGTTTACATTTATAAGACCTTAATGAGGCTTAAATGTATAATTACATGATTTCCTTTTTACCGAAAATTAAGAAAAATTTCCTTAGAAATTCCTAAATATTTACTTAACAATTTATATTTGCTTTGGAATACCAAATTTAATTAAGCATAAATATAAATGTATAAAAGTACAGTGAAGTTTATGTGTATCCCCTCCCAGTTATGATTGTCAATTAATGTTTAAAGAACTTTATTTCTCATTACAAAAATTATTTTTTATTTACATGAGAAATTTAATATTAAGTATATACGAACGAGATACACGTCGCCATCAGCTAGCCCAATTTTAGTCTAATGGGCCCATTCTGATGTGTGTCTTTAATGCCCTTTTGAACTGATCAATCACTCTAATGTTACGAACCTTAGACGGCAACCTATTAAACAATTGCACACCCTCATACCTAATAGATCTCTTTAAATAATTTGTGCGCGGCTTTGGCAAGATAAGCAACATACAACCATAATTAATTATAGATTTAAACTCAGAAATCAGATTATCTATTCGTGAAAACAGCTCAATAATTGTGTTTATCGCGTTCATAAAAATATACGGACGCAGCCCCCTTCCCCCTTGATCATTTTATTTAAAAAAGTAAATAAAATAACGAAACTTTGACGGAGAGTTTTGTGATGTACATTTAAAAGTAATAAAAATTAATCAGTGGCGCTACAACCCCTTTAGGTCTTAGGCCGCAGATTTCTGAATCTGTTTCATGATCATTTTTCAATCTAATAGGCAAGTTGGTGATCCTGTGCCTGACACACGCTGTCGACTTTTTGGGTCTAAGACTTGTCGGATTCCTCACGATGTTTTCCTTCACCGTTCGAGCAAATGTTAAATTGTTAAATGCGCACATAAAAAGAAAGTCCATTGGTGCACACTGCACAGCCGGGGATCGAACCTACCTACGACCTCAGGTATGAGCGTTGCACGCTGAAACCACAAGGACAACACTGCTCGTTTAAAAAAAATTAAAAAGTAATACTAGTTTTAACAATAATACTATATTATATTTAACGAATGTTTTCAATTTTCATTAATCTGAATTTGATTTTCAGTTAGTTGAAAAAAGGTTAAACTAATCTCTATCATTCGAGTGTCTACTGTCTATGAACTCAGTACTCACAAGGGATTGGATTTGGTATTTAACTATTGTCTATTATATCTAATCCATGAACATTGATCATCTCACATCTTTTATCTTTATTATTTCTAGCTAATAAAGATAAAAGACCATAAAAACTCCATGATATCGGGACAAAGTCAATTAATTCAAAAAACATGTTAATCCTTATACTACAAACTACCTACAACGATAGCGCGATGCAGCGCAATGCAGAAAACGCACAGCGCCATCCGTTGGCGAATTCCACAACTAAACACAGTATTGTTGTACATATTAAGTTTGGACAATCCTTTAGTTACTAATCAAGTATTTACATAATTTTAACCGAAGCGATAACATAAATTTTTACTAAGTATATGTTTTTTATTAGCACCCAGAATTTATCAGCAGCCAGTTTAGGTTTCTTCCGACATAGGCCTCCCCATATTCCATGTCTTTTTCACGAGCAGATACTCTCCATCATTCCAGCAGATCATCTTTTCCTTCTCGCATCTCTGGAATACCATTATATGACGTCTTTCGTCCATTTTGGTTTTTTCTCATGATATCCAGTCTAAGTCCAGTTAAGTTTTTTAATTTTTGTTAATACATCTCATATTTTCGTATGTTCAAAATATTACCTATTACTTAATTAGTAATAGGTAAAACGACTCAATGGTCTAGTGGTTAGTACCCCTGGCTGCGAATCCATGGGTCCCGGGTTCGATCCCTGGCTGAGACGACCATCGATGTGATGAGCATTTGGTGTTGTGTTTAGGTCTTGGGTGTATAAATATGTGTTTATATGTCTATTTATCTATAATATGTATGTATATCCGTTGCCTAGTACCCATAACACAAGCTTCACCAGCTAAGCATGGGACTAGGTCAATTTGTGTGAATTGTCTTTAAAAAAAAAGTTATACTGATGATATTATGAATACCAATTGTCCAACCGATGTTTACAGCATTTCTGCAGGTAAATTTTAATATATTTCATTCAATTTTTTGTGGATATTTATGCCGTTTTTTATTAATATTAAGGCAGAATGTAGGACACGGGCCATGTATTTTACACACACGTATCTATGTTAACCACTAAGCCACGCAGCCAACATTGTCCTATACCTAACAATCTTCCTTGTATAAACTTGCTCTTGAATATATAGTTTTAGTAAAGGTCAATTCCAATTATAAAACATACATTGAGAATCCTAAGGGACATAAAACGTGGTTCTTGTAATTAGACTGTAATCCTGAACATTTATACTCAATCACGAGTATAATTGAATGGCCGAAATCGCGAACGAAGAATAAATTCGATGCCTATAAAGATTCACCCAAAACCTCATTGTTCGATTTTGTGGTGAATTTCTTTCTATCACAACACGCTGTAACATTTTATACGGATAAATTTAAAATATTTTTGTTTTTTTATTTTGCTTATTCTTTTAATTCACCTCATGATATATTGTGATATTACTACAGTATATGCTATAATCTCGTATCTTTTCTAATATCTAATTATAAATAACACAAATTTTATAAAAAGTACAAATATTACAGTTCCAGTTTTATATTTGAAGGGTACAGAGAAAGAAGGATCATAGTAAGTATTTTTTCCAAAACAGCGTTGACAATGCCATATAGTAGTAAATTAAGAAAGCTATCGAATGGAGAATCAAAAAAAATGAAACAAATCACAGTCATCATGGGGCTCAAAAAAGTTTACAATGGATGTATGAAAAAATATCAGTCACCTCTCTTGTTCAAAAAGTGATCATTGTTTATGGATGTGACAGCTAGTGACAGTCTGAGCTGTGGCCTGTCTTTCTTTGCGGTATTGTAGTTTGTTACTGCCAAGACCGTGTTTTCTCGTGTTTTACTTGATGATTTAGCTGATTGTTCACGATGTTAGAAAGTGGGAGTGATGAGACAAGGTGTGAAGTCACTGAAAATCCCAGAAAGAGACCATAAACTATTCCTTAAAAGGATCATAGTCAAGTGATAAAAAAAAGGGTGCGTGTACTTATGTACGCGCGTAAGAAGTTATACTTCTTTGGCATTATCAAGAATAGTTTTTGATTGCATGCAAATAATTAATTACAATTAAATAATCAAAGACTGGAAAAGGAGTCATTATCTATATATATAAAAGAAAGTCGTGTTTGTTACAACACTTATAACTCGAGATCGGCTGGACCGATGTTAGTTATGTCTTTTTTGATGGATTTTTCTCCACTCCGAATAGCAGAATAAGTAATAAAATATCGGATAAGTTATCGAATAACAATAAATAAATTAATTAATTTTACGAATGCACACGGCATGTGGTGACATTTGTTGACAAAACTACGCATCATTTTACGTCGAATTCGTGTCACTTCAAGAAATTCCGAACTTGAGGTAAATGAGGAGATGCATAACCAGGCTTTGATCTTGATCGAAAACATGTGTTACCTCATCAAAACATGTTGTAAAGCAGAAAGTGCTTTAACAAGCAGTATCGCAATATTGGCGATAGAGAGAAGAGGCCTAATGTGTAAAACTGCCATTCTTCTTTTGCAATGGCAAGCAATAAAACATTTCTCTATTTGCAAAAAAAGTTATCACCTTAATGGAATCCTAAAATAAGTTTAACTAAAGTAACAACGATATTATTATTAAGGCGGAACGAAGTTAGCCGGGTCAGCTTGTAGTCAATAAAATTCAATTTACATTTGAAAAATTAAATAAATAAATATTTATTATTATTCTCTTACATTAAGTGTAACATAAATTCTATTATTATTCAAATTTTGTTTTTAAATTATATCTAATGCCGTAGCATCTTCCGTGGGCAACTTCATTCTGCTAATTTTGTGTCACGGTGCGTGCGCATCGTAAAATTTCACTCTCATCAATTTTTCATAACGCGCTTAAAGAAGTATAACTTCAAAAAACAATGAATAGTAAAAATATTATCAATGTTTAGTATGACTCATTGGCCTACATGCCCTTTCTTAAAGATTTTACTTTAGTTGTAGTTTAATACATTGATTTTATGAGAAAATATGTTTTTTGTTATTATCTCAAAAATATTTTGTCTTGACAGTGATGCTTATTTCCCTGTACCCTTCCTTTGGTTATATCACATTTATATTTGCTTTTGTTTAAACATTTTTTATAACAACAACCTAAACCACGAGATATAACGTAGTGTCGAGGATAATATGAACACAAATTTTCACAAGCGATATATGTAATATTATGTAGTAATTGTGTACTCAAATATTCCTAATTAAAGTGTTACATAACGGTGTAACAGACGGCCATTTTTAACGTTAAATGAGATCGGTGTTAACGTAATGGAGGATCTGACGAAGGTAATTGATTCTGAATTAATTTCGGTCACTAATAAAATCCCTACATTAATCGCACTCGTAATCTAAGACGCATCGTAAATATTTTTAATGGCTCTTTTATTTCGGTTGATTGTTAAATCAGAAGATCGTTGGTTACTTTATAATGATATAACAAATGTAATTGCCGCCAATTACATTTTGTCCATTTAGCTTTAATATAGTATAAAATTCTGAATAGGAATAATAATAATAATATTGTCTTTTATTGACATAACCTTTACACATTTAAAGAAAAACTACATAACTTTAATCCGGTTAAAAAGTTTTTTTTTCTATAATAATAATATAAGTCACTTAATAATGTATATAATTTTTGTCTATTAGTCTTCCTTTATCTGCATTTTCTTGAAATTCTATTTTATTAAGTAATTTAGTTTCATGTTAACAGTTCTACTATTTTTTGCATTATCTACACTAATATTATAAAGAGGAAAACTTTGTTTGTTTGTTTGATTGTAATGAATTGGCTCTTAAACTACTGGACCGATTTTAAAAATTCTTTCACCATTCGAAAGCTACATTATCCACGAGTAATATAGGCTATATTTAATTTTGAACAAAAATAGGGTTCCGTAAGATATTAGGGTTTTTCGGACACAAGGTGTAAAAAATCAACCAAAAAAGTTACTTATTTTGCGTACCCTGCCTAAACTATTAAAGATAGAACCATAAAATGTACTAAGTAATTGTAGATCTTATAAATATCTACAAAAAAGTCCGCGACACACTATACCTATCTATGTCGAGTTAGGCACAATAACCATAAATGATGTAATGACATGGCAAAACGGCGTTTGCCGGATCAGCTAGTCTATTATAATATGATGGACACAGTATATAAATATTAACGGAACCTAAACCCAAGCTTCACACCACACGGTACGGATATTGAAATAACGTTAAAGAAATTGCATAAAAAACAACAGTATCGCCATAAGATACATTGCTTATACACACATCAATCAACTTGTAGTGGCGCTGTATTGAAGCTTAAGAACAACGTTTATTTTTTCTTTGAATCGATTTACTATCAAAGGTAAAAATATATGATTTGTAATGACGTTATACATTCTCAGGTCCTTATAACTATATGTTACCCTCCTCTAATAGATGCTTTTTGGAAATACCATCTCATTCTCACAGCCTATCTTTCTTAGGCAATTCGTTAAGGATCTCCGCCATTAAGTTTTTTTTCCCTAACCTCTTTTAAAACTCTTCTACATAAACATTTCTTAACCATATCCTATCCTGCTCAATCGTGACTTTTGTAATTCTTGTATTTCCTATTCTTTGGTATTGCATCGCAATTCATGAATCCGTGAGATTAGCTTTTTAGGTTTTAGTTTATTAATTTTGTTTATTAGTTGAGATTAAGGTTCGTTTTTATAAGATTTGGTTATGCGCTTCTTGCACTTTAGCCATCATAATTAAAAAAAAATTTTTTTTTTCGTTTTTTTCCTTACTAGGGTTGCCTGGAAGAGACTGCTTGTTAGGCGCCCGTTGCATCTATAAATTTAACGTCGTATCTTATGTGGCAGCTTATGTGGTCTTCCACAACAAGAAACGCCTGTTCCTTTTTTTTTTTAAAGAACGGGGGGCAAACGGGCAGGAGGCTCACCTGATGTTAAGTGATACCGCCGCCCATGGACACTCTCAATGCCAGAGGGCTCGCGAGTGCGTTGCCGGCCTTTTAAGAATTGGTACGCTCTTTTATTGAAGGACCCTAAGTCGAATTGGTTGCGAAATACTTCAGTGGGCAGCTGGTTCCACAAAGTGGTCTGTGGTGGTGCGCGGCAAAAACTGCCTTGAAAAACGCTCAGTTGTGAAACGGCGGACATCGAGGTGATACGGGAAAAGAGGTCCCCTGCAGTGGATGGCTTTGGCAGTCCATCTTAAGGATATATTGTGCTATGACACCAAATCATCTTAATTGACTCCTGTGGATATGGAAAATAACAAATCCGAGTTATTTTTATTTAAAAATATCCTTTCCGTCTGTTTCATATACGAAATTTAACCGTCTAGTAAATTAGTCGTATTTATCCTTCTAAAAGCCTTATTAAGGGCAGAGGTTGAACGGGGGATTCATTTTCAGTGTTATCTCGAAATAGGCTGTGATTCCCTCTAAAAAACCTCTCCCACGCTTTTATCTTGACTTTAAGTGATAAGTATTTATTGCCTCTTGTGCCTTTGGGAGTTTTAAGTTTAGAAGAATGGTTTAACCCGAAAATTCTAAATGTTTGAATTTACAGACTATTGGGAATTGTCTGATGTCTATTCTGTAATGGTTTAGGTCGAAACTTTGTATTTTTAATGAATAATTTGTATCTTTTTCAGGTTCTTTTGTAACGAATTACCGTCACTATTAATAAGTGGAATTATTATAGAAAATATAATGCTAAAATAATTTTTATTATTACTTTGTAGGATAAGAAAATCGTAAATACCGTATACTTTATTGTAATCAATAAAATACTAAAATAAATAATATAGTCTTTTTTTATAATATAACAGGGGGGCTAATGGGCAGGAGGCTAACCTGATGTTAAATGAACCGCCCATCGACACTCTAGGCAGCAGATGAGTAGATGCTTCCAATAGGAAACCACTCTACATGACAGCACCACAGAAGAAATTCGCTCATAGCCTTAGGGCTGATTGCAAATACCCGCAGAAAAAAATTATCCAATTCAACACTCGAAGGCTCGCAAGTGCGTTACCGGCCTTTTAAGAATCTCTAATCTTGAAGGACCCTAAGTCGAATTGGTTCGGAAATACTTCAGTGGACAGCTCGACAGTATGGAATCATTAAAACCACTGTACACGACGTCATACTTATAATTATAATTTATAGTAATAAAAATAATTAAATGTTATAACCATAAAGGTTCTGAAATCAGACCAGATTTTAGATTAGATATAACAAATATTATTTGATAAATGTTTACATTCGTATAATAAAATTCTTTATTAAGACAATGTTAAATATTTATTCACAAAATAAACAATCTTTAATCACGATTTAGATTAAGTTCAAGAATAGCGATAACAATGTTCTAAAAACCCAGTTCCATAAAAGGATGTGCACACATCAGCCACTTCATTAAGCTACGTGTTGCCGCATAATGGTGAGTGCATCGCGGCCTTTAACAAACCGTTTACGCTCATGGAATAATCCTAAAACTGAATTGTGTACACCCCCAACGGCGACATTTGATTCGATCTTCTACACGTGTTTACTCGTTTTCTGTCCTTAATAATAATGTATTTATTAAATCAGTCTTAGTCCATATGGTTTATTGTGTTATAAAATAATAATAAATAACTTGTGTTTATTCATTTGCCAACAATTCATTGTAATGTGTAAGATTTGGGAACCCTTTTAATAAAAAATACCTGTGTCAGGGAGCCTAGCTCTTCCATAGCAAACCTAATTATACATTACTATATATGTATGAATCTTTTATTTTAATTCTTTTTATTTTTAAGATTTCAACTGGTTTCAACACTGACAGCCTGAGTGCATGAGTGAGTGTGTGCGTGCATGTAAGTGAATGTGGGTGCAAATGAGTAAGTGAGTGAATAAATGAAATGTGTAATCTACATATCAGGTCTCAGAAGCATCTCCAACTGCGTAATGGCCGCCATAGACGTTCAAGTAATTTAATCAAACTGGCTGGATCAAACCGTTTTATCAAATTGGCATAATCTGCAAAGCGACCACACACCTTCACGCAGGCTTGAAGCAGCGTCAGTTCAGTATCGAACCGGACGAAGAATTGTTGTATGTGGCCCTAAAAATGTCATGTACAGACGACGCTATAGCAATAGTAGGTTTAGTATTTGCTTTGAAGGCCAAAAAAGGACAAAAAAACGTACTGTATGGTGTAAAAAGTGGCTCATGAAAAGAGACGAATATTCGCATATAAATTTGTTAAATGAATTGAAATTTGCTCCTAAAGATTGGCATAATTATTTGCGAATGAATGCACGGTCACGGTCTGCATTCGGTTATATTTCTTTAAGTTTTTCTATTAGTTTACAATAAGCAGCATTCCGCTTAGGTATCTCTATTATGGTAATCTTTATTTTTGACGTTCCATAAACAGGTTTCATTTTGTAAATTATATTTTTGTATGAATTCTTCTAATACATCGCGGTTCGTCATTATGCACTGCAAGCTGCAACACGTCCGCTAGGTAACACTTCCGCAGCAACAACTGAGCGCTCGTAACATACACGCTCAAATTTTTCATCAAACAGTTTGATCAATCCGACTGATCAAATAAAAAAACGAAAATTCATATTTCTTCAAACAATTTGATAACTCATTAAATTTGATCAAATTTTACCACAGACACTCATGTCAATTTGATAAAACGGTTTGATCCAGCCAGTTTGATTAAATTACTTGAACGTCTATGGCGACCTTAAGGTGTGTTCATAAGCCAGTCTCTTAATTGTATTTTTAGATTGCAGACGGTGAGCGGATAGATAGTCTAGTCGACAAGCAGACCTATTTTCAGCGTTAAATTAAAATTATAAATAATGGAGATAGAGTTCCGAGAGTTAGGAATAGAAATTTCCTCTTCTTTCAGAATCTTTTTTGAAATTTCTTAAATATTAATAGTTTATTGAATATTGGCAAAAAACGAAATGCCTTTTTTTTCATCTTTAATTGTTTATAAGTTTTGCAATTTTTTATGTACTAATACACGCTTTTGGCACATTTTTCTAGACGTCATTCCGGATCCAATGAGCTATCGCACAAAATTTTAAAGCAGTATCTCTAATTTGTACCATTTTCAACTTGTAGACTAGACTAAGATACTGTTTGCTTTTTTGTGTACAATTATAGTGAATCAATTCAAGTCATCATTGAAGTGTTAAATTTCCTACCCTAAAAACTAGATCAACTAGCCCTTACAATATGAAGCAGTCTATATAGTTACAATATTGTCTTAAATATTATAATAGTAGATTAGGTTTAAAGTATAGTATATAGTAATAGTCATAAAATTAAAAAAGGGTACATACAGTCCATTGCAATGACCCATGTAAGGGCAAAGCTTTCCTGCTATTACCACCAGTATGCTGTTAATATTGAAATTGCTTTTAAATTGACTTTTGTCCATTCCAAAATTGAATCTCTGGTATAGCTTTGTGCGGTGTAGGTTGCGTATTTCCTAGCAGGCTTTATAGTGACCGGCGTATACTTTTATCACTATTGACTTACGACTAATATTATTTTATTTTGTATTATTGTTATTTTAGTGACTTTATTTATCAATAAGGAAACATGATACTGATACAAGATATGTAAAAAAATATACAAGCTATAATTATAAAGTGTCCTTAGATATATAAGCAATTTATAGTACATGCACAAGAGACAAACAATTACAACCACGATTTTAAAATGCGCCTGAAAGTAGAACGAAAACATCACCTTATCAACTGACATCAAAATTACCCTCTTTTTTAAAAATATTATTATATGAAAATCTCTAAATATTAAATAGAAACCATTTAAAGTACATTTAGTTGGCTACAGAAAATTATAAGTGTTTCTAGTTAAGTTCAGTGGCGGTTGTTAAAATAAATTAAACACTTTATTTGAAGCTAAGTGTCCACTGTCTTTAATCGTTTTAAAAAGAGCTTATAACTAAGACAAAATTAGGGGTAGTGGCAGTGGCGTAACAATAGGGTGGCAAGGCTGGCAAAATGCCCCTAACCCAAGACGGCCCTTCCCAAGAGATATTATGTTCTATGGATGAATGTGAAGTCTCCAATACGCATTGGACTAGCGTGGGGACTACAGACCATTCCCTCTTGCCTAAGAGAGGAGGCCTATGGCTATTAGTTGTATATGTCCCATATACAACGTGTAATTGAGTACGCTGAAAATCTCGAAGTTCATGAAAATTAAACTGAGTAGGGAAGATTTTTACTGATTTTTTAAGAACATTTGCCACGGGCTGCAGATGATATAGTTACGCCACTGCGTAGTGGGGTTGTGACGCTGGACTAACAAAAAACTGTTATTGACGTGTTGTATGGGTTCTTAAAACTAAGTGAAACATAACGACCTATTGTATATTATCTAATATATACAATTCAAAATTAACCTACGCTGGACAAACGGTTGAAAAAGTAACTAACATAGGCTGCGTTCAGGGTTCAATAGGGGGACCAACAATGTGGAATCTAATATTGGACCCGCTCCTACAGGACTTGCGAAATGGTGGTGAGTACGTCCAGGCTTTTGCGGATGACGTCGTTTTGATAGCGGAAGGAGAGACCGGTAGTGAGATCCAGCAGAACCTCAACCTAACATTGAACCGGATACATAGATGGGGTATCCTAAACAAACTGAAGTTTGCGCAACACAAGACCAAAGCCATGGTGGTTACGCGCAGACTGAAGTATGATACCCCACGGCTAAATATGAATAATGTACCGATACAGATGGATAACCACATTCGAATTCTCGGAGTTGATGTGGATGCTAGACTCACATTTAACAGACATGTGGAGAGGGTATGCCGGAAGGCCATCCAGATATATAAGCAGCTGGCCAAAGCCGCGAAGATCGAATGGGGACTAAACCAGCAAGTTATCGCGACCGCGTACACTGCCGTTATTGAACCAATCGTAATGTATGCGGCCGCGGTGTGGGCTCCCGCGACAAATAAAATCTGTGTACGCAGAAAACTTAATCACCTGCAAAGGGGCTTTGCCCAAAAACTTTCAAAAACCTATAGGACGACATCATTACACTCAGCAACCCTACTGGCCGGGATACTTCCACTAGACCTCCGTATTCAAGAAGCCGCTGCCTTATACGAGATAAGAAGGGGGGTAAGCACGGAAATACTGGAGGGCGAAGAATTGGAGAGGAGAGTGAAATACGTAGATCTCCCACACCCGGCGAAACAAACAAAACTGGACTATAAGATGCTCACCAATCCAGAAGAAATCGAAGGACACGGCGGCACACAAATCTATACGGACGGCAGCAAAACAGGTATAGGAGTGGGTGCCGCTTGGACGGAATGGAAAGATGGAATGGAAATAAATAGCAAGATGATTAAGATGGCGCCCCACTGCACAGTTTTTCAAGCTGAATTGACGGCACTACGAAACGCGACTAGTCACATAAATAAAAATAAGTGTGACGCTAAAATATACAGTGATTCTAGGTCAGCATTAGATGCTATTGTGAGTGGACGATCTCTCGATCCCCAGGTAGCCGAGATCCGCCGGAGCCTGGAAGAGTGCCGCAAAAGAGGAACTAATATAAGCCTCTTCTGGGTAAAGGCGCACGTTGGTACGCCAGGGAACGAGAGGGCGGACACGATAGCAAACGAAGCGGCGGAAAGACTAAGGTCAAAACCTGAATACGCCGCATACCCCCTGTCATATGTAAAACATCAGATAAGGCAAAAGACTCTAGATGTATGGAATAAACGCTACCTGGGGGGTGAAACAGCTGGAACTACAAAATTATTCATCGCAAATGTTAGAACTGCGTACAAATTAATAAAAGAGAAGCGGTTCACACCCCAGATGGCGCAAATTCTTACAGGGCACGGAGCCTTTGCACATTACCTTCATAGGTTTAAAATTAGGACAAGCCCAACATGTGCCTGCAGCAATGAAGAACAAACAGTAGAACATGTGCTCCTACATTGCCCTATATTCGCATCGTCCAGGCACAACCTGGAGCAACAAATGCAGATGACTGTAGACCGTAACGGCCTACAGGACATGTTAATAAAGCACAGATCGTGCCTGGAACGGTTCTGCGATAAAATTGTTGAATATATAAAGGCGGCAAACAAAACCCCAAGAACGGGTCTCGCGAGGAATTGCATCCCGGCTCGCCCATGAATATTGTAAACAAAAATATTACAGATGTAGCCGGGGCGTCTTTCGCGAGACGTGTGATGTGAAAAAGTCCCTGGACATAATGGCAGGGGAGTAGAAAAGTGATATATTAAAAAAAAAAATAATATATATATACAATTCTCGTGTCGCGGTGTTTGTGGTTAAACTCCTCCGAAACGGCTCGACGGATTCTCATGAAATTTTGTGTGCATATTGGGTATGTCTGAGAATCGGACAACATCTATTTTTCATCCCCCTAAATGTTAAGGGTAGTCCAGCACTAAATATATTTTTTTTATTTTTAGATTTTTTTTTCTGTTTTTATTTTTTTATAATACAGCAATAAAAAATACATACAACTCCTAATTTTCACCCCTCTACGATCAACCCCTATTTTTTTATTATAAATGATATACATGGCAAAACGACGTTTGCCCGGTCAGCTAGTACGTATATACGAGTATATTACAATTTATCCATGTATGAAAAACTAAAAGGCTCAACTTTATTACTACTAAACTGAAGTTTTACAATTTATTGGCTACAAGTGTAAGGTGAAATGAATGTTAACACATTTCGTTTGCGCTTTTTTATTATTAACTAATACATATATACATAATATATATATATATAGCTACCGTTATGGTACATAACTCTCTTAAACAATTCAATATATGCCATATTGTTACAGTCTAATTTACATATAATATTATCTGTGGCCAAATTTTTTCAAAAATAAAAGTTACACAAATTAAACACGTAGTGACAGCCACGAAAATTCACAAAGCTTCATTAAAATCAAAGTAATAAATTCAGCTAGCAATGATACTCATGATTTTCAGTTAATTAACTAGTTTATTGCAGTCCCCGCTATCCCCCTTCGGGAAATCAATATAAGCACGTTTATTCAACCACAAATCACAGATTATTTTATCAACGTAAGTTCGAATTGTAACAGACTATATTTGTTGTTTGTATTTGTGGAATGTTTGAAGGAACGGATTTATTAGATAGCTTTGCATGTTAACACGTTTATAAAAAACCTAACCAGCCAACAGATTTATAACTGCCCATTTTTTAACTAACCATAATAACAGTTGCAATATATTTTCATATATTTTTATTTATTTATTCACAAAAATTCACTAATATAACCTTACAGTAAACCAATACTATAATATCGAAAATTAAATATTAAAAAATACATAAGTGTAAATAAAATATAAATAAATACACAATATCGCTACTGTGAACTCACTCTGAGAACATAATATAACATATAAGTAAGCGCAACGTCTTTGTTAACGGGGATCTGTGCAACAGACTGGCCTGGCGCTTTGTATCAACCTTGGCCCTTCGCTGTCGCCCATATCCCCTAGGTACAAAGAACCCGAGTCCTTGGAGAACACTTTGAAGTGTTTTGACATTCAGTTTCAGAAATATTTTTGACTGAGAGAGTTATTTCAAGTGTTTTAATTCAATTATTGAATAGCACAATTTCATTATGAAATGTCAAATCTACTTTACAAAATGATAATAATATATCGGTTCTATAAGAATGTATGTTATTTGCAATACAAAGGAAGTAGATACAATGCGACGCGGATTACTGGGTATGGTTGTCAAACACGATATGAGTTGATGAAAGGCTGTTAAACGACCAACTGCCCGCATACAAGTGGATTAGGCTATGAAATCTACGACTTTTCAGCTTATATTCTTTAACATATTCTAGTAGGGGAGCTCACGATGCTAAATGGGGATTTGACATATTATATTTGAAGCTTTTTACTTCTCGTCAAAATATGTCATGGCTTGCATAATGAACCATGTAATAATTAATTAATATAAATAAAAACTCTACACCCTCTACGCTACAACCTCTTTAGGTCTGGGCCTCAGATTTCTAAACCTGTATCATGATCATTTTAAATCTAATAGACAAGTTGGTGATCAGCCTCCAGTGCCTGACACACGCCGTAGAATTTTTGGGTCTAAGGCAAGCCGGTTTCCTTATAGCCGGCTTTCGGTTTCTTTCTATATATTATGATAGTAATAATATATATTATAGAATAATAAAATCCAACTAAACACGCTTATTTCATAACCACGTTCAGTATTATTGAGTTGTTAGTAATTCTATCGATACTTCCGCTGGTCTGATGCCGAGTTTCTGACTGTTCATATGTATTACTTGTAACTAAAACAACCCAATATTTATACTATCCGAGTAGAATCTCCTCGGAAAACCAAAGTTCAAGCCCCATATCTAAAAATAGCGTGGCGTGAAAATTTCACTATTTTCTTCCATGGTGATGAGTCGTTTGCTGTATAGATGCGAAACGTGGAAAGCCACCACGTAACGAATCGACGTCTTTGTGAAGCAGTGCCTGAAACAGATTTTGAAAATCTTCTGACCTGGGAAGATAAGAAAGAAAAGTCTAATGAACACAGCTACAATTACAGGATCGGTGATAGGAAACGTCAATCGGCCACAAGAACTTACGTCGCAAGTGGAGTTGAATGGGACACACTCTTAGAAGCGAGCACTAGATTGGACTCCCTCCCGTAAGAGGAAACGTAACTGCCCTACACAATTCTGGTGAGGCACAGTTCTGGCCGAGGCAAGAGCCATTGGGTTGACGTCGTCTGAAGGTGCTTGGCTCAAGAAAGTCTAAATTCCTCCATATTTATTTTGTTGCTTTATATAATTAACGTTCACAACGAATATTTGTAGTACAACTGTCTTTGAGAGTCCATGGGAGCACTGGGCATCTTCAATATGTACAGGCATACGATATTCCAGAGAATTGTTGCTTGTCATTTCTCTGATTCTTAACATTCCCATTGGTCCTTGACAGTAGCAATTCGAAGACATTCAAAATACTGTATAAAACTTCTTTCTGATTGAGGACACCACCTTTCAAGGCAAATTTACAAATTTAACTATTTTCGTTTACTACAATAACAGAGAAACTTGTTGTAATGTAGATAAAAAAATATATTATGAAATATGTTCAATTTTATTTGAATAATAAAAATACAGGAATGAAATATTCTAAATATTATTTTGAATAACAGTCTACCTATGCTGACGTACAACCTATTGTCTATTTTATGGTGTTATAGTTTTTTGAGGGTATTTGAAAAAAGAGGGATGGACGGTGTTTGCCGTGCATAAGTTGGTGTTGTTTTTTGATAAATTAACTCAAATGTAGGGTTTTTGAACATTGTAAGGGGTACGTTTTGTTCGATTGATTTTGAATTTATTTCTGAAGCTTTTTGATGATCTTCACTATACTTGTCGAATAATGAATACATTATAACAACGAGCCAATGAAAACATTGGCATGATCAGCCCTAAATCCTCCTGGCGTACTAATTTATTTTAGCTAATGCTTAGGCTTATTTTGTTCAATCCAATATAATTTCTTTTTAAAAAAAATTTCAGTCCGTCCTAATAAATTAGAAATTTTTCATTTGGCAAATGGACTTTTACCATTCAGGATTACAATTTTCACGCCCATACATTAAACATACTCGTAGCAACTCACGTAACTTCATCATACTATTCTAATAAACCAAGCTTTTATTAACTTTGAGCTGTGCTTGTTCTAATGCATATTGATATTAAGTAGAGAATGTTCGAACTTTTGTTCATAAAGTAGTCATTCTAATGTAAAGCGTAAGAGAGTTTCTAATTAATTTTCGAAAATTAAAAGTGTTCCTGAATTACGAACATATTCAATAATATCTTGACATCAGCCACTGGGCAGCCAAGTCTATAGTAATATCATACTATCAGTAGTAATATCCTACTATCAGTAGTAATATTCGATGAAAAAGATTTTCTCTATACTTTTCTGTCTTTTGTTTTTCAGAAACCAATTGTCGAGGAAGGTGTTTATATTTTCATATACTGGTAGCTATTTCTGTTTATTTTAATTGTGTTTTCTACTCTGACTTTAATAACATTTTCTCTTTTATCTGTGAAACAATTTAACACTCCTCTAATTATAATTTGTTTTTCTTTTTATATATTCTGTGATATTTTTTCCTGAACTTCTAAATAAATAAAGGCTTTGGGAAATTACGGTATCACCATTAGGAGAGGAGCGTGATAAAAACGCTGTAAAAATGTTTTCCTTTTTATTAAGAGCTTTCCTTAATTTGCTTTAATTGTTAGTTACAAAAATGTATGACGGCATAAATCCAAAAAAACAAGTAGGTATGTTTTTAGGTTGACTCAAAAGGACATGTTAAAATCATCTCTGTCTTCAATCGGCAGCTCATGTCTTAGCATCATGGTCAGCAAGGAAGCATCTGGAGCGTTCTGTTTCAACCGGTTTGAGGTTTCTGTCCAGCGCTAAGGTAATATTAAGGTTATTGTTTGCGTCCATATTTGCAAACCTGAATTTTGTAAAAATAACATATCTCTCTTAAATTAATACGTTATCGTCGCAAGTACTTTTGAACAAAATTGCCTAAAATGTATTTGATTTCCATGAATATTTTAGGAAAATGGTTTTTAGTCCGCTACAACAAATAACGAACCAAAGAATAAAATAGAAAACTACGGGGAAAGCTCGTAATTATTATAAATTGTTATAACCAGGCACTTTATTTTATATTCGGTTACATTTGTTTATATAGTACTGGGGGAAAATGGGTTGGAGGCTCTCCTGATGTTAAGTTGTACCGCCGCTCAATGCCAAAGGGCTCGCGGCTACGTTGCCGGCCTTTTAAGAATTTATACTCTCTTTTCTTGAAGAACCCTAAGTTGAATTGGTTCGGAAATACTTCAGTGGGCAGCTAGTTCCACATAGTGGTAGTGTGCGACAAAATGCCTAAAAAACGCTCAGTTGTGGAACGACAGACGTGTAGGTGAAACGGGTGGAATTTTCGTTACACTCTAAAGGTTAAGACGAAACTATTATTGCAAACTTTAAACCACTAAGTTTATTTATGAACTCTAAAAGGTTTTCTGTGTCGTACAGATAAAACTAACAAAACAGTTAATGTTCGGTTAAGGGAATTTAAATTCAACTTCACGACATTGGCTTTTGTAATTTTTTTATTAGAATACTGTGTCACTTTGATTTAAGAAAAAAATAAGCATTTTTTAAATAAGGCGTGTTTTTAATAATCTTCGAAACGAATTTGAAAGATTTAAACCGATTTCTTAACGGTTAATTAGGATTTGTCTTGACCATATAAAGTATTTCAAGTGAATATTATCAATTGAATAAAATATTACTTACTTATTGTAAGTAATTTTTTAGTCGCGTAGGAATTAACATCCACTTAGAGTTGAAGATTGGACAATATTAATATCGCTATAAAAAATGGGAGTAGGTAGTGGAAAATGGAGTATTTTTTCATCACGATATCTACTGTGTGTGTGTCTGCTAGTGTGGTCGGACTGAAGAAATGCTAACTTCCTAATATAGGACCTATGTTTTTACTAGAAATATATATCAGCCTTCAGTTTAACATGCTAACTTATAATTTATACTTATACATACAAGTTCATACATTCAGAAACTACAATCTTTTTCGAATCTTCTATCTATTGATTATGTTTCTCATGGGATAAATGCAAAATCTTATGACTTTGACTTTACTCTTTTCTAGGTATTATTAGGGTGTAATCTATTGAGTCCTATAGATGAAGAATTAAATTCAAACATCTTGATTCTCCATTGACTATAATATGCATTATAATGGCGGCTGACAGTGTTTTGTTTTACTTAAGTTCACTTATTTTGTTCAGCACTGTTTGCATTGTTCAGCATTATTTCTCTTAAGCCAGCTTAAAACTAAGAAATATTTATGTAATTCCCACACATTAACACTAATACCACGCACACAGTCATACTTGTTTATTCAAGAGCGTCTATGACTTGATGGATACAAAAATGAACCTTGATGCTTCGTAATAAGAGTTGAGTAAAGTGCAAATAGAAATTGTGTTTCAATAATCACAGTTTCAGGATTCCAAGCACGTCGCCACTTCGCCAGGAAAATTAAGGCACTGAAACACTGTATTAACGCATTCTACTCGTCACTAGGTTTCAAGATTTTTTTTATTAAGAAAAACTTTCCGGGTCAATAACGATAATTTAAATAAATACTAAAAACATCTATGGCGCTACAACGAGCCTTAGATTTTTGAATCTATTTGATGATCATTTATCAATCTAATAGGCAAGTAGATGATCAGCTTCCTGTGCCTGACAGACACCGTCGTTGGTCTAATGCGAGCCGGTTTCCTCACGATGTTTTTCATTCATCGTTCGAGCGTATAAAGTCCATTGGCACAGCCAGGGATCGAACCTACGACCTCAGGGATGAGAATCACACGCTAAAGCCACTAGGCCAATACTGCTTTGAATAAATACTACTGAAGTATTATTTTTTATGCCGGAATTAGAGCTTAACGGATCCATCAACCACCAGTGGACAAGCATGGGTATCAACTTTCTTATGTTTTTTGCAGACTGGCGAGCTTTGTAACCGACCTCCGAACTTAAGAAAAAGAGCAAACTTCTCTCTTAGAGGCCGGCAACGCACTAACATGGGTGTCCAATGTCCATTACCTGCGGTATCACGCACTTGAGAAATACGTTGTGCGTCTCATGTTAAGCGGACTAATAAACCTATAATAAAATTAAATGAAAGATACTTGAAACTTTTGGGTTGGAATTACCTTTTTATTTATATAGTATGTTGAAGTAATTATTATCGTTATCTCTAAACTATTTTTACCTTGGATAAAAACGAAGCAGCCATTTTATTGACAACTATCATTCTACCTCGTTTTATTTTTAAATTGCTTTAAGATGAGACTTAGATAGAGTATAACTCAAATTGTTTCTGTTTTAATTCAGATGAAGCTACAATTTTTGTTTAAACTAATAACAAAATGTTTTTGAAAACACATTACTCAACTTCCGGTGGGGATCTTCCCTGAGAGACACGACCTCCATCTCTTCAAACTTACCTACTGCTTCCAATACTTAAAATGGGTATCTATGGGCTGCGATAACTGCCCTTTTTGGACGACCCGTATGCTCGTTTGCCTAATTGTTATCTTATATATAAAATTCTCGTGTCACAATGTTAGTCTGCATACTCCTCCGAAACGGCTTGACCGATTCCTCTGAAATTTGGTAAGCATATTGGGTAGGTCTGAGAATCGGCTAACATCTATTTTTCACACCCCTAAATAATAAGCGTGGTCCACCCCTCAATTTTTTTTTTTCATTTTTTTGACAAAAATTTTTTTTAAATTTTTTTATGATACGATATTCAAAAATACATACAACCCCTAACTTTCACCCCTGTACGATCAACCCCTATTTTTTATTATAAATGATATGGCAAAACGACGTTTGCCCGGTCAGCTAGTTATTATATATATTCTTCACCGCGTATGTTGTCAAATGAGTGTGTTGTGTGTGGCTATGTGAACGATTTACGATTGTACCACCTTAACATTTTTGTACCGCATTCTTGCAATAAATAAATAATATTATTAAAAATATATATTCTCTTAATTAAACACCCCAGTGGATAAGCGCCTTTAGTCGCAAAAAGTGGGGGTCACAACCCCAGCTAATGAGCAATGTTACTGTAACGGACTTGCTCTTATTTCCGAATGTTTCTCGTAATACACTCGTTATTAACCATTAAGATCACTAACTTTGTCGACGAGGCTTTTTGTAAGCCTCGTTATGAGTTCTGCTTTTGATAGATGTGTTTACGGCTTTACAACTCCAGGAAATTGCATTTATTACAGTTGATTACTGTTTGGTTGAGATAAAATGATTTAGGAGAATTTTTTTTGGGAAATAATGTTGTTATGTTAGCCGAAGAGATAAAGCCGTGTTGGTCTAGTCAATAGTGGCTTCAACGTGCGACTGTCATCCCTGAGGTCGTAGGTTCGATTCCCGGTTGTACACCAATAGACTATCTTTCTATATGCGCATTTAACATTCGCTCAAACAATGAAGGAAAACATCGTGAGGAAACCGGACCCAAAAAGTCGAGGGCGTGCGTCAGGCACAGAAGGCTGATCACCTTCTTACCTATTAGATTGAATGATCATGAAACAGATTCAGAAATCTGAGGTCCAGAGTTAAACGGTTGTAGCACCACCGATTTATTCATTTTATTTTTATGTGAGCCGAAGATTTATTTTATTTTTATTGCTTGTATGAATAGTTCAATCTTTGCAATAAATTTTATTTAAAAATTGATAAGACAATAAGATCTTGCATACGTGAAGCTTTAAATATTAAATGTAATATCTGCTCTGCACAAAATATGGATGCGAAAGGTCAACTTTTCATTTTGCATCCCTCGGGTCATAGAATATTCGGCCCTTTGAGCGGCTTATAACTAGATACAGACTGCTATTAACGTTTGGTCATGTAACATTTCCAAAGTGCTATCAGCAAAAGCGGTTTACCAGCATCGTCTTTTTTATTGTACTTATTATTGCAATTGCTTCGTACGACCATAATGAACTTATTCAGTATTAATTATACCGTATGGTATGGTATGGTTTGTGGACTCAGTTTCCGCACGTAGATATGGGTAGGTAGGTCCGTTGTACGTAAAGTCCTGGCTAATTAGGCTAGCCTAACTCCTTCCAAAACACATAACCTTCATGAAGCGACCTCACTGTTCCGAGGATTTGTGTACGTTGCTTAGCCACAGCCTCGCATTCCAGGACAGAGGAATCAGTCAGGTAGGGTGACTGATTCCTCTGCGCTGAAACAGCCTCTGCACAAGGGGCTGTCTGTTGCGCCTAGGACAAAAAGATGTTTATTAAGGAGACAATGGCCCGTAATTGTCCCTATCATTGTTTTTTTTAATTTCAGTGTACCGTATTACTGTAAGGGAAAAATTTGTGAGGAAACCAGCATTCAAGAATAGGCTTAGAATACAAAAAACTAGTAACCGCTACCTTTGACAACGCATGGTGGTCCCGTATAAGACGCTATCTGACATAATATAGAGGAGTGATACTACGAAACGGGAAACAAATGCTGTGAACTGCACAAATTGCTGCTAAAATTCGCATCAAAGAAGACAAATACCATGCTCCATCGGGATAAATACTAATATCAAAAGCTAAATAAAACCGGCGAAATTGTAAATCGAGATAAGGGTGCGTCCACATTTGGCGAATGCGCCGCTAATGTGCAGCTGGCGAGCCGTTTGCAAGCTGCGCGCGGGCAGTCACGGCAATGGTAATGTGCGCCTCTTTAGCGCAACTCATGCAAGGCGCGCGGTTCATTGCAGTTCAGATGTGGACGCACCCTAATGTACTAGTTTTGGAAAAAAATAATTATTAAATTAATGATAAATTATTTCCGTGAAACATTATAATTAATATTAATTTGATAACGTCATAATATATATTAATGTGATATTTTATCACTACAAATAATATAAGAATTGACTATAATATGACTCATAATGTATGTAACTTCTATGGAAAATTATCATTAAGACAAATTTGCACGCCATTTTGTGTGGCAGAATATGTGAACTTTAGATTGTACCACCATAACATTTTTTGTACAATAATCTTGCAAATAAATTATTATCAAAAATGACCACTTTCAAAAGAGCAGCTAAAACCATCTGGTGCATCCGGGAATACTGTATACATGGCAGTGCCGAACTCTGTATACGCAGCGACATGGGCACCGGCTGGAAATAAATTAAGCGGCCAAGTTGAAAACAAGCCAACGCAACTTCATCCAGAAGATAATAGGATCTCGAAAGGTCGTGGAAAGAGCAAGCCGCCATCTTGAGCGATTGCAAATCAGCCTAAGTAGTAATAAGTACCTCAGAACCTCAAACCGGCTTTCCTTTCAAGCAAGAAATAAGAAAGAAAATTATTGCTAGGCTAGGCTATATACAGCGCCGTCTTAAACTAGGCTGGGGCCATTGGGCACACAAGAATTTGGGGCCCTTTTGGAAAGCAAAAAAAGCTAATTATAATAAAAAAAAGGGTGCGTGTACTTATGTACGCGCGTAAGAAGTTATAATTATTTGGCATTATTCAAAATAGTTTTTGATTCCATGCTAATAATTAATTACAATTAAATAATCAAATACTGGAAAAGGAGTCATTATAGTCAATAAAGTTCAGTTTACATTTGAAAAATTAAATAAATAAATATTTACTATTATTCTCTTACATTCAGTGTAACATAAATTTTATTATTATTCGAATGTTGTTTTTAAATTATGTCAAATGCCGTAGCATCTTCCGTGGGCAACTTCACGTGTCACGGTGCGCGCGCATCGTAAAATTTCACTCTCATAAATTTTTCATAACGCGCCTAAAGAACTTCAAAAAAATTCTAAGTATGACCATTTATTATTTAACCATTTTGGTGATCAAATACAGTATGATATATTATGTAGAAATTGTGGTTCTTTTGGGGCCCCCTGAAAATGGGGGCCCTGGGCACGGGCCCCGTGTGCCCTTATGGTGAAGAGGGTATTGGCTATATACTGGACATGCGGGGCTTTCGAGGTAATATGGGAGATTAAAAGTGTAACAAAAAATAAATTATTTATTTATTTATTTATAATTGTAAACAGAGTATGTCACGTTCATTTATTTTTATAGTGGCACGAGAGCGATAAAGACAAAATATGCATCGTTTAGAATCTATAGAAATATATTTTTAACAGCGCCATCTCTAACACGGCTCTATAAACTAATTCATATGATATAAATGTTGTTCACTATTCAAATAACTACATAGCTGACTACGCTAAGGTTCATACAGCTAAAACTAGATGGCGTTATAAATAATACTAATAGCTTATAGTACTAGTGGCATTCCAAACGACATTATAGTTTCATATTATGAAGATCTTCTGATAATGTTAATATTTTACGAAGTATTAAGTGATTTTTATCAGAATTATGATAATTGTATTATTACAAAGTCGTATTTAGATAAATATAATTAATAAGATACATAGATATATGGATGAAAGTGGATATGGATTATGGAATAAATAAGGAAATGTTTGTGAGTTTGTATGAACAAATCTTTGGTACGATCTATGTATTTTCTTTAACAGTACATCAGTAAATTTTTACTGTTAAATGTTTATTCCTCATAGAAAATTGTATGGTGTATTTAGAAGGACCAATTTTTTTTCTAATTAAACCTACAGTAAATTAAGAGTGTCAAAATAATTGCGTAGGTACCTATTATATTAATTATCCCCAGAAATATCTAATACATAAAATTCTCGTGTCGCGGTGTTTGTCGTTAAACTCCTCCGAAACGGCTTGACCGATTCTCATGAAATTTTGTGTGCATATTGGGTATGTCTGAGAATCGGACAAAATCTTTTCTTATTTTCATCCCCCTAAATGTTAAGGGTAGTCCACCCCCAAATATATTTTTTTATTTTAGACATTTTTTTCTGTTTTTATTTTTTTATGATACAGCATTAATAAAACACATACAACCCCTAACTTTCACCCCTCTACGATCAACCCCTATTTTTTTTATTATAAATGATATACATGGCAAAACGACGTTTGCCCGTTCATCTAGTACCTACGAGTATATCAATAATATCAGATACAGGTTCAAACTGAAATCCTTTATTCAAAATTAATTAAAAAAAATAACTTTATATCCAAAACTAAAAATGCCTTATTTATTACAATGTGATGTTAATCGGTTTATATCATCGGATTAACGATAATAAATATATATCAGTTAATCGGCATTATATATATATGTTGTTATGTCATATTGTTGTTATTGTGAAATATGGGGCGAATTTTGTTGCTAATTTGTTGTGTTAGCTTCACAGTTGCATGGCGGCCTTCGAATGAGTACGAAGGTCTTGGTGTAGTCACGGATTTTGAATCCAGAATATCTGATAACCTTCAAGAGGATGCCCAGCTGGATGTGGTATGTAAAACTTAATCCATTTAATTATAGAAACTAAATCATTATTATGGAGCTCTTCAAGCTTGCGTAGTCTTACGTTTCTTTCTATCTAATTGTGTTTACGCTGTGATGAAAAGATATAGATGAATACTTTCAAACGGGTTGGACTTATATATTTATTATTAACTAGCTGGCCTGCCGAACATCGTACCGCCTAACAGTCGATTCTTTATTTTTTTTAATACTTATTTTGCTATTCGGGACACCGGTCTAGCTAGTAAGATAAAAAAAAAGTTGATAATACAAAAAATACACTATGTCAAAAAATAAAAATTTACCATCCCGGAACCCCTCCACTAACACTTGAACTTTATGATATGGTATTAAAGTTCAAATTGCCTTTAAATATTATAACAAATATTTTGTATGGGAATATAGAAAATTATATTGTTTTTAGACTTTTTCACTTAACTTTTTAAATTTTTCTCTAAGAACCATCCTCGTACTTCAAGGAATATTATAAAAAAAGAATCAGACAAATCGGTCTAGCCGTTTTCATGTTATGTCGTGACAACGGAAAACAGGTTTCATTTTTATATACATATATAGATATGGGGTAAGGATTATACAGTTATCTTACAAAAAAAATGTTATCGGCGTCCGCAAATACAGGAACATGAACAGGAAATGATATGACGTTTATATTTTGAAGTTATATACAAAAAGAGCTATATATAACATGCAACTATAAACATACTTAACAGGTGGGCTGAAAAGTTCGGAGGCTAACATAGGAAACAAATTCTTCAATTTTTGATACCATTTTATGGTACGATTTGTATTAAGCCTCAAAATAGTAAATTTTTGTCTAGCGAGCATTTTATTAAGGGCAGAACGCCAATATGTACCAAAGATTTCAGATTTATACGAACAGCTTCGAACACTGCTCAAAATCACCAATTCATTGCTGTTTTTGATCGATTGAGAGCTGCACGCACACACTTTGAATACAGCTTTCGCATATCCAAATATTCATCTAGGATATGTCCAGTTCCTTTGATATACATAAGGTCTCTGCTTTGTCTTAATCAACTTCACTTTTCGGTGTTCCAAAATTATTTTATGTACTTTTTTGTTTTCGTCAGTAACTGCCTTTTTAGGGCGTCCACTGTGCGCATCGTCCTCGGTGCTAATTTCGCCTCGTTTTGACTTAGCAAACTACTTCTCAATGACTGATTTATTTATGAATACTTTGTTGCTTCTTCGTCTTATATAATTAAATTTTGTTAATAACATAATAAAATTGAGAAAATTAAATGAAAAGGACGGCAACTTATCGCTTTCGAGCGATCTCTTCCGGGCAACCAATGTTGAAAAAAAGCAATTATTAACACACGAAATTCCGTTTTATCAATTTTTTCAAACAAAATAAAAGCTTCCTCACTCAAAATATTCTATCTCACAAACTAATAGAACGGCACGTCTCAAATACACGTCACTTATGAAGGTTAACGCTAACTAAAAATCACACTTCATTTAAATGCCGATTTACATTATCTTAGTGTTTAGGATAGTACTTTAGTTGAAACATGTAAACGCTACTTGCTTTAGTACGGTTCTACTTGACTTTCAAGTTGAATCAAAATAGAATCGCTTTTTATTTTTGTTTCAAGTGATATCCCTCCCGCGCCCGCGCACCCCGCGAGATCTTCCCTCGTTGTGTGTAAACACGTAATTTAGTCAAATCTTTAGGAGAGTGCATAAGTGCCGTGAAACGCGTGCGTGTTTTTTTTATAGATGGCTAAATGGTCGGTAGATACAACTATCAAATTTGTGTCTGAATATGTTGTTCACGAATGTTTGTGGAACGTTAAAAACAGTTTATACAAAAACAAACCGGCTAGGCATTCGGCATACACAGGCAGTGTTAAAAGAAGCTATTTTGTTTATTATTTATATTTAGTTTATTTATTTCGAATAAAATCTCGTCTTCTATTTGTTCCATAACTACAGTTAGTATTTTGCGTAGAATAGAGAGTATTTGCCGACGTCGTTGCGCGTTAATTGTGGCGCTGTAATGATACTCTACTGGAAGAAATGTAAACGTTCACTCGCAACGCACTAAATTACTAAAGAACTTGCCTTTCAAGTTGTACTAAAGCACTCTCCTAAACACTAAGATAATGTAAATCGGCCTTAATACTAATAGGGCACATCAATAAGTCGGCTTACGAACTTTTCAGCCCACCGATTACCATAAAAATATATAACTAATCTGTGTCTATCTGTTCTAACATGATAATCTCAGAAACTACCTGAGTTCTGTACACTTCAGCAATGGGAAGTGTGAGTGTAAAAAATTTGGTACAATTGATAAAGGATTTAAAAACACATAATATAAAGATAACACGAAATCTTTGGTGTTATCGTTGGTGGCGGATGGGATTATTAAATAACGGCAATACTAGACGATAATATGTTCTTTTTTAATTAATAATTGCAGGGAGGCCTTTTAAAGAAATACGGCTACCCTTTCGAGCATCACCATGTCATAACTCAAGATGGGTACATATTAGGTCTACACAGAATACCGCACGGACGGGACCAGAACAACACACCTGGCAAACGCCCAGCCGTACTTGTTATGCACGGAATTCTATCCTCCTCTGCTGATTTTGTGATTATGGGACCTGGTACTGCTTTGGGTAAGCCTAATGTATATACGCTTAAAAATCCAAACATTAAAGGCACGTAAGTGCTGATTCTATGTTATTGATTATATATTATTATTTTGTTATTGAAGTTATACTTTTTTGAGCGCGTTATGAAAAATTGATGAGAGTGAAATTTTACGAATGCGCGCGTACCGTGACACAAAGTTGTCAGTGTGATTATAGCGTGCGCGAGCGAGATGAGAATAAAACAATCTACTAGTAAAAAGAAATAGAATATGCGTGAAGTTAGCAGCTATGCCAAGAATTTTCAATGACCATAATGACATTTACCTTTTAAACAAATAAAGGAGTTTTAATTATTTTTTCAAAGAAATTTAGGAATGTTTTTTCACAAAGACTTATTGTTACTTAGTTAAAAGGTTATGAAACATACCAAGTTATTAAATTGAATTAATAATATAATAAAATAATAAATAATAATAATAATAATTGTTATTAATATTAATTAATAATTGAATAATATACTAAATATTAAATATTATTAAATAGTTTACGTTTAATAATAATTATTATTTAATTATATTAAAAAAAAAGAAAGAAAGCCAATGAAGTATAACTTCTTACGCGCGTACATAAGTACACGCACCCTTTTTTTTATAGAACAGGGGACACATGTGTAGGAGGTTCATGTGATGTTAAGTGATACCGCTGCCCATGGATACTTTCAATGCCAGAGGACTCGCAAGTGCGTTGCCGTTGTTAATTTGAGCCGTCCTATATATATAGATATACACTAACTTTATTTAAGTGTTTTTAGTAGTTCACACTATTCAATAAATAGAAATCAGTGGCGCTACATCCTTTTTAGGTCTGTGGCTCAGATTTATGAATCTGTTTCATGATCACTTGTCAATCTAATTGGCAAGTAGGTGAGCCTCCTGTGCCTGACACTCGCCGTCTACTTTTTGGGCAAACCGGTTTCCTCACAATGTTTTCCATCAAGCGAATATTAATTGCGTACATAGAAAGTCCATTGGTGCAAAACCGGGGATCGAACTTCCAACCTCAGAGATGAGAGTCGTTCGCTGAAATAATTGGGTATAATTATGTTAGGTTCCTAACAAACCTGCAGTGACGCTGCTGTAAAGTATCCTTATATTCTATATTTTCTCTTTAGCCTATATTCTCGCGGAAGCCGGCTACGATGTTTGGCTAGGGAACGCACGAGGCAATTATTTTTCCCGCCAGCACCTCACATTAAACCCAAACGATGGCAAAGGAAGTTTCTGGGACTTTTCGTGGGACCAAATAGGAAACTTGGATCTACCAGCAATAATTGACTATATCTTGGAAAAGACTGGACAAACGGGACTGCACTATATTGGAATGTCGCAGGGAACAACAGTTTTCTTTGTGATGGGATCTCTACGGCCGGAATATAATAAGAAGATTATCACCATGCAGGCCTTAGCTCCCGTTGCATATTTAGCTCATAATAAGCATTCCCTGTTCTTGACATTGGCACCTCATAGAAAGGCTTTAGAGGTACGTGTAGTCTTATTTTATTACGTGGAATAATGGAATTACCAAGGAATAGGTAGGTAGGTATATAAAAGCGTAGTCTAATCGATTTTTCAACGTGTTTAAACGTACAAATGGTGAAGCCATTGCAAATTATTTAAATGATAACCATCAAAAATGAAACATAAATGAGAATTCTTAAGTAATATGAAATAAGTTTGAACGTTTCTTACCAATGTTTGTATTCAGTAGTTCATGGAGTATGTAATATTTATTGCGCTTAATTATCTGCAACACACAAATATATAGTATTTACAATATTCTTAACCTAGTAATGATAATAATAATTAAAAATTCATAAATAGAAAAACAAAAAAAAATTAAAATGTGTGGTCCCTGTGGCAGAGTACCTTTAACGCTGGCAGCATTTCCTCGCTGCATTGCGAGACTTATTCGTTGAGCGAGGAAAGCACCAGCTCTGAGGTCACCGGTACTATCTACCAGGCGCCAACTTGCACTTAATTAAATCTGAATTTAATATTTACTTGATAAAAACTTTACCCAGCCTTTGGAAGCAGTCATGACCTACCTTAGTTTCTATCGTGCACTTTACTGTCATTTTAATTAACTATCATCCTTTTGTATATTTAAGGCGATCCTTGGAGAATTGGGTCTAAAAGAGATATTACCAAGGAGTCCTATAATCACATGGGCTGGAGCCAGGCTATGCGGTGATGGAATGGAATTTCAGCCTATATGCAGCGCTCTACTCTTCACATTAGTTGGTTTTAATCCATCACAACACAATGCTGTATGTAAAATCGTTATTATATTTAGAAAAATACATCGGCACTTTAGTAACCACATCGTATAACAATTTCTTGAAATTATAATAAAAACATATTTATAATTCTGCAAATATATTATTAAATTACAAGTAAAACTACTTAAGTACAAAATTCATAAACTACTTTTCGGACGTTTAAAACAATACAATTTTCAGACTATGTTTCCCGTGAAGCTTGCTCACGCACCGGCAGGATGTGCCGTGCGTCAACTAGTCCATTATGGACAGAATATCGTCGAGAAAACCTTCCAGCGGTATGACCATGGCTTTTTACGTAACTTGCTGGAATATGGAACCGAAACACCACCCAATTACGATTTATCGCAGCTCAAAGCTCCTGTTTACCTGCATTATTCCCTACAAGATCCCTTCGTAAAGTTGGAAGACATGGAACGATTGTATAGGGAATTGGGAGGACCAGTTACCAAGGTTTTGGTGCCTGAACCTACATTCAGTCACATAGATTTCATGTGGGGCGTGCATGCCAAGGATCTTGTTTTTGATAAGGCAATTGATATAATGAAATCCTATGATAATAAATGAGATATTAAAATTTGTTTTTAATTTTAATAGATTTAAATTTAGCGTAATCCCCTTAATTATAATACTTAGTCGAGTATCGAAGTACTCTTTCGCAACTAGTAATGCCAAATCATGTTTAGGCTGTGATCAAAAGGAGACATTATTTGAAACGGTACGGTACGTGGAAAAGTGGCAGGTAGAGAAGACCTGGCCGCAGACGCACGTCTTGGTTGAAGAATCTTAGACGATGGTTTGGTCAATGCCAAGATATTGTTCAGAAGTGTGTCATCTAAGATTAAAGTAGCCATGATGATCGCCAACCTTCGAAAGAACATGGCACTATAAGAAGATGGTACTATAACGCTGATTGTTTTTTTTATGAATAGGGAGATAACATAGTGGTACTGCAACCCTGCTAAGGTCTTCAGATTGCATTTGTTTCATTAATCATTTTCTTTTTTAAGTAAAGTTCATCAGCCTATAGCCACGTGTCACCGGTTTACCTAAGAATACCGATTTCCACACAATTCTATTACCTTGCGAACAGTAAATTGCGCACATAGAAAAACCACACTGCGATACTCATATGATATATATTTTCCAACAAATTTAGCAACCTTGAGGTTGTGTGATGGAGTCTCGTCAATCTAATATATGGATATCATGATTTTCTATTTACCAGCACACTTGCGAGCCTTCTTTAACTGTAACAGAGGTATAAATAAACGTGGTATAAATACCAATAATAAACTAAGAATAAGCAAAATGTCTACTAATAAACCCGGAATAATTTAATCCTAGTAACTGTTCTTGCTAGTGTTATTCCAGCCGCCATTCAAGTATAAGTCTGACATAAACTAAACTTTAATGGTTGATACTTGATTATCAGTGTGATTGTATTGAGTATTGACGAGTTAATTTTTAAAAGATTTTTCTAAATTATGTCATGGAAATAAGATCAATACAATAAATTGAACAAATAAATAATTTAATAAATCAAATGCAGAAAAAGTGTCCATAGGCAGATCATGAGATGTCTCCTGCCCGCTTATACTCCATATAATAGGCAAGAAAAATGATAAACCTTCAAACACGAGATAGTTTTGGTGCCCCAAGGAATCAAACATTGCAACTAAATGCGTCACTAAGCAACAGTCTTATTAAATAAAGACTAGCTTTTCTGTAAAAGTTAGATTCCTTACTTAGACAGGTTGCTACTTGAATCCAGGCGTTGTCAACACATAGCGCATTACATACAATAAATAAATGTTCGATGTCCATTTTGACAATTAAACACTGAAAATATCTCTCTAATTCATAAAAAAATAATCAGTGTAATAAAAGTTTCTTTTCATCACGACGTAAACAGAAATTGACAGATTGAGTACTTATTCAATTCACCTTTTCGTTAATTAATATGAGTTAATTTTTGTATCTATAAAGATGACGAGTTGGGTTAAGCACGCTATCTCAGGTATTTATTGAATTTATATAATATTGTGTGGGAAGTCCATTTATCGAGGAAGAATATAACGCGGGTACAATCTTAGAACGCAATAATGTAGACCAAAGCTACATTTTACATAACAGTAAAGGAATCTTTTTTTTATTTATTTAAAAAAGCTTGCCGACACTCGGCACACTGATAAATTAGTACAAGAAAAATAAAATACAGTATTTAAAGTACTAGTACACTACTACACTTATAGACAAACAACATAAATAAAATCTAAAGGAAAAATTCGTTTTCGTAATTTTCATGCTTTAGCACTTCACTCCAAAAAAGGTGTGGCTAAGCTTATTAATCTATTCACGGAAACTAGTCTAGACATTTATTTTAAAACAGTACAAAAGAAACAGTAAACGTACGTATTCAAGAAAATGGCACTGAAATGTAGTTCCTATGACAATTTGCAATTTTTTTTCTACTAACAAATCGTGTTGACTGTTATTTAATTATCTAACGCTTGAGCACATCTGTCTCAGTTCACATCGGTTCAATCAACCCTTTCTTCCAGATCACCGTCAGTCCGAGCATTACTTTCCACTCTAACGCGCACATTCAAGGTATCCACTTTTGTTTTTATCTACGGCCCTTTAATAATCAATTAATTCTAACTTTTTGGTCTTTACATAAACATGTAACAAAAGTGCAATAGCTATTTTAGATATTTTTAATATTATTTATAATCAATCTAAATTTTCCAGATGCAGTGTTTTATCTGCTTTGCCTACCTAATGATCATATGCACCGCGCACCCACCGAAAGATCGAGAAAGTCCCACCCAACAACGACGATCGCTTTTCCATGACGTCATAGAATCACTTCGTATAAGAGCACAATTACCAGAAGAATTTTCGGAGGAAGAAAATCATCTGAAACAAAACTTCGAAAAATTTAACTACGAAAATGATCTGAACCTACCAGATGACTTTGACTTCCTTCCAAGAAGAAATGATAGACTTGAAATGCCTACATTAAAATATCGTTTTCCAAAAAGCCTAGACATCAATGACACAAAAGACGAAAGAGCAAAAGAAGAAATTGTTCTATACATAAACTCGCCAGAAGAAAGTGAAACTACCACGTTCAAACCGAAAAACACAAAACGCCCAAGGCCGACTATCAAAAATAAAATCAAAACAAAAGAAAGTGAAGAACCAGTGAGTGAACAAAAACCTGTAACAAATTCGTTGACTGGATTTAGTCAAATGGGTAATCGTGAATCGCAAACTGTAGTTAAACCCACAGTGATTGTCAATTTCAGAGGAACTGTCAGTAATAGGGAGAGTGACATCCGCTTAGAAAGACGAAAGAATGTAACGGAGAGTGAAACAGTGCCACAAAATATTTTTAACATAAATCAAGAGATTAATCTAGAGAGATCTGTTCCGAATTATGGAAATAGGGGAGATGCTAGCGTGACAAATAAAGTAAAGCAAGATGTTACAATACAGACCGAAGCCAGAGCTAACGCTGAAGAAGACCTGATGATGTGCGAGTCAAATTCGTGGAAAAAAAGTGATAGAAATGGTAGGCAGTTACTACAAATTTTGGTAACAGTTTAAATGATATTTAAGAAAGTCATCTTAATTTAAAAATATTTTCTAACCCTAATTCGTATTTCTGATTAATTTAAGCATAAAGAAAAACTTGAGTTTAATTAAATGTTAAAAAATCTAGTTTGTTATTGTATATTTCTTAATGTCATAGATTACTGTAATATTTGCGTTGGTTATACAAATAAATTTTTTTAACGATGAAATATTAACTGACCTAACTGATTTTATCTTACGTTTTAGTTAGTATTTATATAATAGTGATTAATTTATTTTGATACTATTTTTACGGCAATGAAAATCTATACAAATAACACATCATGTTGTTTTCGTATTTATTTGTAATTCTATCTTAAAAACAGTTCTTAGGCAATTTAAGCAACAAAGCCTAGTATGACAAATTACGTTCTATGTAAAATAAATTATGATAAGAAATAAAACAAGTCTGATATACATATGCTAATTTTTAAGACATAAAATGTTTATTGTCTAACGGCTTTCCTTTTAAGATAACTTTGCGTCATTTCTAGAAGCAAGCAAATTACGAATATGTAAGTTAAATACAAACACATGAAAATGTTTTGAATTAATTCTCCATAACAATAACTTGCTCGTAACATTTAAATTTTTGATAAGATCCTTATTTGTTTTGTCTCAATTCGTCATTGATTTGTTTTGAATCGGGTAGATACATACTTTAAATACAGAAGCAGTGTTTTTTTTTAATTAATGTTTTCTAGATAATTCCCCGACTATGTAGTCGGAGGTATTAAATAGCTTAGGTAAATGGTATTGGTAACCCGAATGATTAAACACTACTACCTATTTATTTTAACAACTTTTTGTATGGCCCTTATAGCAAATCCTAAAAAGATGCCTCTTAACCTAATATTAAACATTATTTTCTTTAAATTCGTCTCTGTTACTTCTACGCCCATAGCTTGCTCAGTGTTACCTGTCGTATTCATACATTGAACAGTCGGGTAGAACATGCAACACTGTCTCTTCAGCTGTATCGCCACAAGGACAGGCAACACTTTGTCTAATCCTGAACTACAGGAGCAGATTTGGCTTAATGTCTTCGTGCAAATCTCATCCCTAAGCTTGTAGATCCCGACTGTGTACCAATGGAATTTTTGTATATGTGCGCATTTAACACTTGCATGAACGGTGAAGGAAATCATCGTGAGGAAACCGACATGCATTGGACGCAAAAAGTCGATGGCGTGTGTCATACAGAAGGCTTATCACCTACTTGCCTATTAGAGTAAACAGATACACAAATCTGAGGCCCAGACCTAAAAGGTTAAACACTTATTGTGATTGTTAAAGAATAGAAGCCGAAGAGAGTTATTGTATCTGAATTATTCCTTTTAACAAAAATAAAAATGTACAGTATAAAATTGTATTGATATCTTCTATTCAGACATGCAATTATATGAAGGTCTGCATCTCGATCTTACAGAATGGCTTTATTACCCTGACGAAATAACAATTAAATAAATTGTTAATCAATATTTGTAATTGTGGTTAAATATTGGCATTTTTAAAGAATAAATAAACATAATTTAGAATGTCTAAGGTTAACATTTCGAGTAACGTTTTAAGTGTTAAAATTACTACAGTAGATGCAATTCTTACGATTTCAATAAAAACGCTTGTTTTATTTATTGCTTTAACTTTACAAATAAACTAAGGGTATAAAAACACTATAAAATCACTAAGGATTTGACGCCCAAAAGGCCACACCACAGTACAAATTCCTTACCTATAAACATACCAAAAAAATAGTTAAAATACCCAGGTTAAACAAACAGAGAGAAAAAAGTTGTTTTTTTGAGTTTCACGTTTGTTTTAAAGGGACACAAGTACGATAAATGTGTAAGTTTAAGACAGTGTATAAAAATTTGATTTGAAATATTCTATACTAATTTTGAAAAATCCACAGTTCAAGTCTCTATTGTTAAACATAATTCGCTGTTTTAGGAGGTTAATGACCTATGAATTATAAATAACTCATAAGCGTGAGATTTATTATGTTTATAACGATAAATTAAAACCGTTACTTCGTCATTATTAATCATAAAACCAGTTGAAGCAACCTGATCTATTTTTTGTCATTAATTTTATTGATCCATAATTCTGCATGATATATGCGAGTATTTATATATTATGTATATTTTGTATTTTAAAACTACTATTTATATGTGTTGAAAAGATATCGAATCTATCTATTTTAGAAAACTGCACTATTATGACTAAATAATATGAAAAACTGGAGAGCGTTTTAACTCTACAATGTTCCTACATAATGTGGTAAATAAATAAGTGATCGAAGATGTTAATAATAATATAAGATTAGAATTTCAAGACAAGTCAGATTTTGTATAGACTAATATTTGTGGATAACGGTGAAGCTAGAAGAACTGGGTACATTAAACCGAAAATTAATGAACATAATCGTAATGACCAATTTTAGTAAAAGCGAGTTTGCGGTGTTAATTCTATAAGGCGTTTTATTATAACACTGCCTTTGTGGTTCAACGGATTAGGTTTTTTTATTGTAGATAAGTATATTTTAGAAGCTATTAGATTGACCTACCTATTAGCTGCTAATAATTGATCATTAAAATTGACTATATAAATAATTGTTATAATTTCTACTATTTGACCCAGTGAAAGCTACTTTTAATTAAAGTAATTAATGCAGTAGGTACTGTATATGTTATCTTAACAGCAATTTTGAAAACCAACTTCCGGCGAGTAACTTGTTTGCTTCGGACTGTTGATCGTGTTACCACTAAGTCATAATATTAGAACGTGTGGCTGGATTCCAGATTTGATTCCAGGCGTAACAATTATTCAAATGGGTTGCTAAGACCTAAAAAGGTCATACACAAAAATATCAATGCAATAGTTATACAAGTATTTGTCCTATTTCTGTATCTATACAAGCCACTGTCTACAGGCCAAAATGTTCTACCATAACTATGTTTATATGTATATTAAAAAAATGGAATACAAGTTCGAAATGTTTGGATGCTTCTTGATAAGCGGACGCCAACTTTCACATCGTGGGTCCATAACATTACTACGAGTCCTCGAAAGTAATATTTACGATATTCGAAACAAAAGGTAAGAAACATAATCAGTAAAAAATCGGAAAATCTTATATTAATATGCATATCATGAAGGTAATTATGGTTTAACTTTAACGAATCGTAAAGTTTTAAACACAACTTGCATTTTTCACTTTGCTTTTAGGTGTTCCATAATATAGTGTTTATATGACATATGTCAAAATGACACTTGTACCCAGTTCCTCTCATTGTATTTTTTTAACTAAAGTACTATTTTATATATTTCTGTTAAATTGTGTAGAGCACTGTCATTAAGAAACAATTGAGACATTACGTAAATCTGTTAATTCAAAATTAATTATTTTGCAAAAAAGTTTTGGCTCGCCACTTCAAAACCTGCCAAAGATTTGCCTTTATTAATGATTTTAAAAGGGTTGCTTCAAAAGTTGTTCTGGCTTAAAACATGCAATATAGAACTACTTCCTTTTCCTTTCTTACTTTTACTTTCATTCAAAAACGTAGGGTACTCGGTTCTCATGTGCTTTATATTAATTTTAAGTTTTTACCAGTAGTAGTGGTTTGGCGCAAAGCAAAAAGCTGTCGCAAATTGACCAACTTAAAACTTGACAGTGGTTCGTGTTGACGTACGGACGTACAAACAAAACTTAAAAAATGGTGCAGAGATATTTATTATTATTATCGGTGAGTGAATTTTTATTTAATCAATTAAATTAACCCTCAGCACCAAACCCGAGTTTCAGATATTTTTTTAAATGCAAGTTATTTTTGGTTATTATATGACTTGACACCGACCATCCGACCATGGCTCAGTGACATAAGTTTATCATGATAACTGTTCTGTTTGTTCTCGAGTAGCGGAAAGATATACCTAAGTATTATTTACAATCAAATCATCCCTTTAATATACAGGGAGCTTTATGTGATTTTCACAATCTGTTAATCGAAACATTTTTTCTTACAAACTTATAAATTAATAAGTTGTACCTCTTTTTACACGCAGTAAAGTAAACTAAATCAATATTAATATAATGCTCATTCAATTAGACCGCAAAGTTAAGTGAACCTAATACATATTTGACAGCATCTTAAATGCCAGTTTTGTTATCACATTTGGGACAGGATGTTATATATTAATAGCGTAATTAATTGGCATTACTATTCTGATTTTGAATCTATCATTAGAACATGTAGAGTACAGTGTTAATTTAAATTTAGAATATTACGTTGTATTCGCCACTAATGCTACTAAAATAAACCTTTCCGGTTACGATACAAATTACTTCCACATGAATTAATTAAATAATAATTAATTGTAATAAAACGCAATTTGATCTGTGAAATAGTTTCATTAAAATGAAATAATTCAAAGACAAACAAAAAATGTGATAAAGGGCAACATTTTGTTTGAAGTGCTTTTAATGTCAAGGCCTTCAAAATGTTAGTTACTGAGCTTTAAGCTCAAGCATTTGCATTTACAAAAAATAAGAATTGGTATCTAAGCGTTATTTGTGATCTATTTATGACTAATCACTCATTATTATGACCTTGACTTAAAAAACCAAGGAGTTGTTTGTATTCCGGTATTATGTAAGTCCAGTAGTCAGCCGAACATGCCCCACCGGGCAGACACATTTCTATGATTTTTCTATTGATTAAGAAAGCAGGTTGTCATTCTGATCCTGATATTGTAAGTTTTTGGGTCTAAAACTTCAATGTTTTTCGCGATGTTTTGTTTTACGGTAGGTTGTGTTAACATATAAATTTAATTGGCCAGCTAGGGTTAGAAAGCATGACACTTAGAATAGCTAGGACACTCGACTAACAGGGAAACTACCAGTGCTGTCAATTTTAAGATGTCATAAGGAACATGGTGTAATTGTTGTAGCTCCTTACAAACATTGTGTAAAACAAAAAAACTTGGCGATTGAAAAGACTTACGAAGTGTTTATTGCCAGGTCTTCTCTTCCGTTCTACGCCCTTGATTTGAGAACTGGAAAAATGTAAAATTAGAAGCATTTAATGTATATTTATTTTTTGACGTTCATAAATGTACATACCTTTATGAATAAATGATTTTCATTGATTGATTGAATAAATACTTAAAGCATAAAAAACACAATCTCATAAGATTTAAGATGCATGTATGATAAACTGGAATACCCAGTTTGCCAGTTTCACATAATCTTGCTAATTTTCTTGACCCACAAAATAGCACATTACATAGTCAAAAGATTTAGTAAACACTCAAATGAAGAAATGCCAATTTCAAGTATTTTTACTGTACTGTTTTTGCCCCATAAAACAAATGAAACTTTTTTAAAAGTTTGTTTAATACTAATAATAATAAATATTTATTATTTTTAGAGACGAATATTCAGAAAGCATTCCGTGGTTATATTACACCCTCCAATTAACATAGATGCAAATAGCAACAAACATTCTTACATCAATAGTAGTATTATACAAAAGGAAATTATTTTGCGAACTAGCGATATGTGGAATCTTCTCCCGGTAGGGTCTTCCCTAGGCGATACGATCACAAAGGCCGACAACGCACCCACTATAATGGGTCCATGGGCGATGACTGTCCTTGAGGATTGAGCATGATTTGGCCCGTAGACTCGTTTGCCCCCAATACTATTTTTTTTAAACCTTGCTACAATCAAAAGATATATATTTGTATCTATGTGTGTGAGTGGTGTGATTGAATTAATATTGACACCTACTGTCACTTGCGCCGTTAAAATCATGCTTTATTTAATCCACTGTTTCAGTGAATGCTTGACATATACCACTGTTGATTAATTTCCAAATTGTTTTAGTATATCTGTGTGTAGTATATCTCTATGTAATCTTCATTACAAAACCCATTTCTGATTGGCTTTTTTTTCTAAATTACAATATACATATTTCTGAATTAAGCATGAAACTAATTATCAGTTTTTAATAAGGATAATTTATTAAATAAAGCGGGACCGAGTAGCCAATGATATCATGTGTTTTAGATGCTTAATAATTCAAAGGCAAAACATGTTTAGCAAAGTCAAAATAAACAGAAAGAGTTCGACGAACTCGTCCTTATATGTAAAGATATAATACCCAAATCATATTATTCTTAGCGATCTCGTTCTGTACATAAACAATCTTATTCATTAACACACTAATAAGATATTATTAAAACATTGCGTTTATTTATATGGAAATCAGAGTAATAAAGACCAAATATAATTTAATTTAATGACGGCTCATTGTTAGTAGGTACCCCTGACTGCGGATCCATGGGTCCCGGGTTCGATCCCCGGCTGAGACAAACATCAATAAGATTAGCATTTGGTTTTGTGCTTAGGTCTTGGGTGTTTAAATGTGTATTTATATGTCTATCTAAAATATGTATGTATATCCGTTGCCTAGTACCCATAACACAAGCTTCACCAGCTTAGCATGGGACTAGGTCAATGGGTGTGAATTGTCCAATCTAAAAAAAAAATTTGGAGGGAATCTTTGTATGGCAAATAAAAATTACAGATTTACTAAAACATACGACTTATATACTAGAGTTATAAAATACTGCAACTTGTTTAGCAATTTTGATAACCTCTATAAAGAATATATTAAAAAAACATCAATCGTTTGAGCGAAGCCTACATATCATTATATACTGACATGTTTATTATTCGTAATTGGTATAAGCCATAGTAAAAATGTTTATTTCCCTCTGGTGACTTAAAGTATGATTGGATTTTAAATGTGAATTTTTATGATGACATTGTTCTTCTCTAATTAAATGATCCATGATTCTACACATAGATGTCTTACATGTGTTTATTTTTACCTATTATATATCAAAATACCTATTTCTCAAATAGACACGTAAGAGCCTAGGCTGTAACTTGCTTTTAAGTTAATAACTTTTAATATTAGATAATTTTATAAATATGTCGCAGCCAACTAGCTTAAATAGCCGTTCAATTAACAGCCTAGCCTTTTAACTAAACGGCTCCGTTTAACTAGCGGCCTGAAAGGTGTTCTTTTTCTTTATAAATGCTTATGTCAAGTATTATTACCATACCAGTTAGTAGACCATACTAGTACCATATTCAACCTAATTCTCATAGAAAGTTCAGCCAAGAAACATAAATACACAGTAGCCGCTTTCTTTGCATAACGATTTTCCCAACGCCTTGGAGAAAACAAGTTTCATTATTTTTTGAACTTGACCCCTGGTCTTCAAATTAGATTCTCTTAGATTGATAATGTTAGTTTAATCTAATGGTGCACTTAGAATAATAGTTACTTCTTAAAAAAACCTACAAACTTTTTAGGTCTGCGCCTCAGATATCTATTTAATAATCTTTTGTCAATCTAATAAGGAAGTAGGTGATCAGCCTCATATGCCTGACACACGCTTACGACTTTTTGGGTCTAAGGCAAGTCAGTTTCTTGTCGATGTCTTCCTTCACCGTTCGAGAGAACGTTAAATGCGTAGAAAGATAGTACATTATACACAATATTGCACAGCCGGGAATCGAACTTCGATCTCAGGGATGAGAGACACACGCTGAAGCCTCTAGGTCAACACTGCTCTGCTTGCTCTGCAACCTCATCAAAGAAAATTTTGTTTAAAAAATAATAAGAATCAAATATATATTTTTTACACATTCACTAATAAGTATGGTACTCTTACAATACCACTTTCTAGTCGTTATTGGAGTTGCTTTCATCTCTTGAGGTGTGGTCCAGTTGTATTGTCTTTCACGTTTGACCTCAACATTATCGTTATATATTTCGTTTTGTTTTGTCGTAGTCGGCGAGTATATTACGATCGTTTTCTAAAAGTCTAAACGACTTTATATGAATTACAATATTCTATACAATAATGGCTAATACATAATTCTTACTTAATTTTCTGACTTAATTCTACTTATATATATATAAACTAAGAAAATATGTTAATGTGTGTAACATTAGCGGCTTAGGATATTATAAATGATCGGCGTCACGATCGGATCCCTTATTAATTCCCAAGGATCAAAGTCCAATTCGAAATTCCGTCTGCAAAAACCAACCTAGGAGTTGAGGAACATCGCATTCGAATTCTTCGCGAATATAACAATAAACACTACTATCGTTAAAAAATGTCAAGTTAAGAGTAAAGTTGCCACTATGATTAATGATTATGTTTCTGAACCACCGCAATTACACTAATATTCTACTCATGTGTTATAAATTCGTTGATGTCCGATATAGTTTAAAAAAACATAGTGTCCAAGTTTGCGCTGGATTCTAAGTAACCCGCATATTAATTGTCCTCCTTGCTGGTACTATGTTACTCCCAACAATTATTCCAAAAAAGGTGTTTATGATATCACTTGTATGTATTTTTACGTAGCCGTTCGAAATATATATATTTTCATCCGCTTTTATTTTATTTAACACTTACAAGTTATTTAATGGTAATTTTTATTGCAGTAATTACGGTAATAAAATTAAAAACTTGTGTTTCGAATACTTAACGTCAGGACCAATTAATATTTGACATTCGTCATGAGTTATACACGGAAGAATGAAGATATAATTTATCTTGACATTCAAGCATGTTCAGGACTATTTTCTTATTAAAAAATTGAACGTATCAAATTATATTGCATATAATTATGTAATATACAGTGTCGAGCACAAAAAATCCACAAGACACGAAATAATATATTATTGAGGCCGTAATTCATGAAAAATCGAACAACAGCATTAATATAAATAAATTGAGCCCTATTTTGGATGTATTTGGTATACACCAATGACCTTCACAATGTTAGAAATACTAAAACAATAATTGATTGTTATTTTCACTTCATGTGTTTTGAATTGAATAAGTTAATATAGTTAGTACAGATGCCATTATAACATAACAATAAATGTAACAAGTTAAAAACTTTATTTTAAAATTATTTAAAGTTATGCATTTTTTGACTATACTAATTGCATTATTTAAATTTGAATTTAGAATATTTGTGGTGATTTAATTACATAAAAAATCAAGGTATATTATAGTCATATAAGTGACACAATGTAGTGTTCATGGACAAAAAAAATGCGTCTAAATTTACATTTACTGCCAGGTCTCAAATACAAACGGAGAAGAACTGGCAATAAAGTCTCGGTCAGTCTTTAATATCGCCAAGTTTTTTTTTGTTTTACATTATACTCATCATCAGATCTTAAGATAATATAAGAAAAAAGAACAAAACAAGCATGCAATAGGAAAAGCATGCTTAAAATCTTTACCTAGAAACTATCAGACAGTACACAAATATTTCGACTCCAGCATAATCAATAGATTACAATTCTTAATAAAGCATAAAATTTCCATCAATAATTACATTAACATTTACAAGGACCTTGACGGGATAAAATTGTCACCTTCCTACCCACCTATAAACGTGCAAAAACTAGAAGTAGACTCAAAGCTTTTTGCCATTTTTATTTTTTAAATTTTCTCATCATAATAATTATAATTCTATAATCTCTAATATATAAAATTCTCGTGTCACAATGTTCGTTCCCAAACTCCTCCGAAACGGCTCGACCGATTCTTATGAATTTTTTATGCATATTCAGTAAGTCTGAGAATCGGCTATCTATCTTTCAAACCCCTTAATGATAAGGGGTGTCCACCCCAATTTTTTTTATTAAGGACAAGTTTTTTTTATTTTATTATGATACAGCGTACAAAATTAATACAACCTTTAATTTTCATCTACCCTCTACGATCAACCCTTATTTTTTAATTTTTAGTTAAGAACTTATAACTTGCACTCTGAGGTTATAATAGCGAAAAATCACAGAAAAACCTAAAAAGTTTTCATTCCGGAAAACCGAACAGTCTCTTTCATACATGTCGGTATGTACTAAAAAGGTAGGCTAGGCATTAAGGAGAAACGAAGATTGCGGGGGCAGCTACTAGTTATATAAAGAATCTTACCTGGAATCTGCGTCTACATATCATTACGGTGATGTCATACTCTGAATCGCGCTAACGAAGTTATTTCGACCTTAGCCTATATAAAACATCTCAACCCTAGCCGTTGGGACCTTCGGACCGGCCAGACAGTTGTCAGACTGGTCGAGGAGGATCCTCCCTTTAGGTGGGAGGAAGAGCAACGCCTTCCGTCTCGATTTACATTTAATTTAATTGAAAACAACAAACAAATAAACTATGACGCGAGTTATAACCTAACTTTAGTTGAGTTACATATAAATATGTAAGTTAATAATTAGAAGTGTAAATGTAAACAATCACCGCACATTTGAAGCCAATATGAGCTCTAGTTTTTACCACACTCTTAAATTGTATTTTAACATTATCGTTTCCGATAATGACCAATAACATAAGTGTCATTTAGATTGTGATAAGCCAAGTTAATTTTTGTTACCGCCGAAACCCCTCTCCCCTAATTGTGTGTTAGTTATAAGCCCATATTTTAAACCATTATAGTCAGTTGTGACCCAGCTTCAAACAAAGAGTTTTATTTGAACATTTCGATACAAAAACCGCCAGCAAACTTAATTCGCGCTATAATTAAAATACAATAAAATAGCAAATAAAGTAGCAATTAAGATGATTTTTGTTTTTCTAAGGAAAATAAATAATAGTAAAAACACGAAGCAAAGTTTATTCTAGTGAGAGGAGCTTTTTTCTTTTTGTTCTTTTGTGGTCGGTTGTCTTTACAAAATGTGATACTGTCGGCAGTTCACAACAGGATATTGTAACTTGATATACCAATTGATACGGCCTAGTCTGTCTTTTATACTCTCAATTTATTATCAAATTAATTGAGAAGTCAAAATAGAAACAGTTATATTATAAAAGTTACATATATTAAAGCTATATTAATAAAATCAACCTATTATAATGGAATCAACTCCATAAATGTTGGAATTTTATCAATATCGCCCACTGTTCAACATCGAAAAGGAGATAGTAACGGTGAAGCAAAAACAGCTAGCTTTCTCGAGCAATATAAAGGCTTTATTAACTTTTTTGGTTGCGCCACTTAGCTGACCCCAGTATACAGTTAACTGAACATATACGCTAAGATGAGTCAGCTGAATATCAATTGAAACCTCTTCATCCGCGAAGAGTTGGGATCTTTAAGGAAAAAGAATTAAAAAAACAACTTAATTCAAAAATGGATTATAATTTTAGGAGAGATGTGGATATCCTTTGTTGTTACACCAGTATTTTCATCTTATAAGAATACCCGGAAAGCTCGGTTGCAATTCCTGATCCTTGTTATCTTACATATGAGAGGAGTATATATTTATTTCTTTTCAGTTGGTCTCAGCGAGTTGCTTTCTCGACAGTGTCTCCTCCCGGCCGTCAAACAATGAGTAAGTATTTCTATCTTTTTCGTAACATTAAAAGAACTAAATATGTAGATTACTTATACTGGGTAAAAAGAGTTCTTACTATTTTTAGACAATTTAATGACAATAATAATAAGTGGTAGAAAGTTTTTGGTGTGTGTTTAATATTTCTAATATAATTTATATAACAAGAATAAATACAACTATTGGGACACATAAATCCAAAAGAATGAAAATACTACCATTTTTTCACTATGACTACTTTTTCACTGTGTTCTGACAAACAATAACAATAATTTACAAGATTTACCGATTAAAAGACCTTATATGAAATGACACTTTGACAAGAATTAAACTACCCAATCAGGACGACCTACGCCTAGATGTAACTAAATAACTTTAAATTAGCAATTAACTGTCTGAAAAGGCGCGATATTTTTTATACTAATAGTTATTAATATACTAAAGTTTTAGTAGATTAGGCTGACGTAACTAACGCAATAATTTTTTTAACATTCACCGCTTTGAAACGTGAGGTGCACATTTCAACTAACCCTACTGAGGAAGTATGAAACAGTTGGGTTCAGGTATGCTATTATACTTGTTTTCTATTAGACATGCTTTGCTTCTAAGCTAAAAAGCTTTGTGCTTAAACCTGTTTAGACACTTCTTAATATATCCGTTTTCTAGGTCGGCACCTTTAAAAGTTGAGATACCAGTTGAAACAACTACACAAGTAGAATCGGAAGACGAACATCCTGTATATTATCAAGCTGATACTAATTCAAAAGTTCCTGATGGCACACGAGATATTACCGACAAAATTAACTCGATAAATACCGGCCTTGAAAAGCCAAATGGTCCGAAAAAACACCGTTACAAAATTCACACAACAGGCGGTACTATCGTTTTTGATATAGAACAATTACAAAAATTACAAGATGAATACGAGAATAATGAAATAAAAAAAGCAGAAATTAATGCACTGAGAAAGGAAAATGAAAGTATCAAGCGATATTTATATGCAAGAGAGATGAAATTGGGACGAAATATAGAAACACCCATGCCACCACTACCATACATGATGAATATCCCAGTTATTGTAGTGCCACAGAGCTTTGATCTTAACAACCGGGTTAAGTTAAATAATAATCTCAAATCACTTGCTATGAACGATATCTATCAAACGAGGCAAAGTTCACCATCTTTTCCTAGCTTTCCATCATTTCCATCTCTTTCGTCATTTCCATTCCAAAATTTTCAACTCCAATGGCCTTTTGCCCAACTATTTCCTTTCATAATAAAAGATCCCTTTCAAACATTCAGTCAAGGTGGCAGTTGGAATAATTTATTTGAATATGGTCAAAATGCTGATGTATGTTCAAGGAAACAAAAATCAGTAGATGAAACCTCACCAGACTCTGAAGAAAACTTAAATGAATTGAGCGATATAGACTCTTTCAATCCTTTGCATAAAGTCCATACACGACAAGAGCGCGCTCTTAAAAAAAGAACCATAAGCAACCGCGCTACTCACCAACAATTAAACGATGATAAAAAAGGAAAAAAGATTTACGTAACCAAACCTGTTACAACGAGTCAAAAGAAAACTACTAAAAAACCTTACGTAGTTGAGGAGCTAGAGGAAGTGAAAAATGAGGAGTCTGGTGATTTGCGTTTTCCTTTCGGGGATTTTGGTTGGTTTGGTAATAAAAAACCTGTAGCACCCAGTCCTGGATTTTTTATAAATAAATTGCGAGTAAGAAAGGGTGGTGTTGCAATTGCTGGGCCTGGAGGTGTGGCGACGGCAGGAAGAGGAGGCACAGCTATTGTTGGGCCAGGTGGTCTTGCTTATACCCAGCCAGGTGGCTTAGCCGTCGCAGGTCCCGCCGCTAGGGTTATCGCACTCTCTTCAGATGCAGATTTACACTCTCTTATAAGTCGACTTCAACAAGATAATGATGGATCAGTGCCACGTTCAAAGCAACCGATCAGGGAAGGCAAATTAGTAGCCACAGGCCCTGTGGTTTATTATCACCCAAATGAACAAACATCAACCTGAACACTTATTTATTTTATAACTACATCAGTATTAACCTAGCTAATTGTTTGCAAATAGATATCCGGAGCAAGAGGAAGGAAGAACTTACTTGGAAGAGCCGCACAGTATGGATTCCTACTATTATGATGGAATGGACATCTCAAAAAAGCCAAACACAGGCGTAAAGTTTATCCTACGCGTATCCCCACAGGCACTTGCTGTTAGTGGAGCAAAAGGTGCAGCAATAGCTAATCCAATTTCATATGTATTTATAAAAGGAGGAGAAAAGAGCTCAATAACCCACGAACCTGCAGCAACCGCTGTTGCCGGCCCCGGGGGAATCGCACATGCACTGTCTGAACTCAATGTATATGAGTATAACTCTGATTAGTAAATTATATTTAAACAAAATGTTTAGTTAATGTAAGAAATATTGAGATTGCGAAAAATAATTTTGACTAAATTTAAAATTATTTTTCGAATTGATTTTTGTTAATGACAAAAGAAAATTAAAAAATAATAAATTACTCATTAATTGAATTGCGTTTTGATTTACCTATTTAAAAATAATCAATTTATTTAATGTTCAAACATATTTGCTAAGATTGCTAATGCAGGCGATTTAAGATTTCTTGTATTAGGTTTATACGAAGGGCTTTTTAATATTTTATTAGTATTTCTCAAGAGAAAACAGGTAAATAATTTATATTAATTTAATTATACAATATTAATTGTCCGTATAATTAATTAATTACCTTATTTTACAGTGACTCCACTCAGTATTTGCCGTTTTACGGAGGAGCTAAAGGCCAATATTTAGAAATAAGAAAGGACACTCGGGGATCAATCCTCAGTGAAAGGATCGTTCCAGAAGATAGTATTTCCAATGAGAACATTTTCAAAGCCACCGAAGGAAATCTTCAGGCGAAAATGTTTCAAGCAAACTTAGCACAGCTGAAGTCTTTGTCATCTAGTGTCCTAAGGTTGTACAATTTAGGTAGACGCCTTGGCTACCTAGGCGAGAGAGAGAAGGAAAGATTCGAGACACAATTGGCATCCCTGGAAGAGACCGCATCCAACACAGTAAAAATTGTCGACGAAATTGGTGACGATGTGGATGTTTTATTCAAGAAAAGCAAGCCAGAATCTACTACTATTTCGACGACTGCTGCAGCTGAGCATTCCTCTTCCGTACCCGCACTTAGAAAATATCAAGACAATTATGATGATGATGATGATGTAAGTTATTACTAATCAAATCAGTAATTCCGAACCAATTCGACTAAGGGTTCTTCAAGAAAATAGCGTACTAATTCATAAAAGGCCAGCAACGCACTTGCGAGCATTGTGGCGATATAAGTGTCCATGGGTGGTGGTATCACTTAACATTAGATGAGCCTTCTGACCGGTAGCTACATAAAAACATTAAAAAACAAATCAAATGCAGTCCATAATTTTTTTATGGAAACTCGCCGTTGGCCTTTACAGCTCAGCTCGGGATGTTTTGGCGAGCGTAGCTTTGCCGGAATGGGCGTTTTTCCCGCGACTAGCGCAAGACTCGAACCTCGGCTTGAAACGTTGCGGGCTATCCAGTCCGTCAACCACTGTGTCATTTAAATTCATATTAATTCCAGGTTGGAGAAGAAGGTATCAGTGTCGGGGCTCAGGCCGACGATTCCAATGAAAATTATGAAGTACATGAAAGAAGAACGATTTCTGAAGCTAAACCAATCGGTTAGTAGTTTTTTTTTTAATGGCTCTGGCACGATTTATATATACGAGTATAGGATTTTTTTTATAATTCGTGCTTGCCTTTAGAAATTCGTCCGTGTCCTTCATGTACGGTTTAAGCACTCGCTTGGTACCGCACAACCCTCCCAAAGGCCGAAAACAAATTTAAATTAAATTAAAACTTGCCCTCGAACCGGGCATCGAACCCGGCACCCCTCACCTAGCTGCCACTTAATAAGACCGCTAGGCTATGTGGCCCCCCGGTTAGCAGTTGAAAATAGATTTTTGGTATATAACATCGTTTTTCTATATGAAAGTACTTATTTATTACATTTCATATTATGTATTGCTAACGTGATAACCAGACATAATCTATAACTCATATACTTGTCATATTAACAATATACAACATAATTGTAACATGATCTTCATTTTCTTGGTAGTCTTAATTTTCTTCGTACTTAGAAAATATGGAGACAATTCTGATGATGATGTAAGTTATTACTTATTAAATTATCAAAAGCCTCTCTGAAAAATACATAATTTAAGACGGTTTCACAATATTTTAGAGAGTAGTGATCAGTATTTTTTGGGTACTAACTGGATAGAAACCATTGTTTGTTTCTTCATTTAACCCATTATTTTGAAATGGACGTGATTTTAAATCGAATAGAAAGCTAAAAAACATCACTGCCCTTCCTAAAACCAATCTTTAGTTAACTTGTCGTTTAATTTTGTACATCTGAGTTTCTTCGATATTTAATTATTAATCTATCATTAAAGGTAACTTTATGTATACACTGTAAACAGCTTGCCTACTAGCGGACTGTGAAATGTGTGTTTGTATAATACATGTAGTGTATGTATTAACAAGAAAACTAAATATAATATCAGAAGGTGAGACCTGAGAACTTATCAAACCTACAGATTCCTAAGCCCTACAAAAAAACGGGATAAGTACGGGATGTCTGCACCAAGAAACCTAAAGTAACAGATAGAGCCCTACGGGTAGGATCAAAGGTTCAAGGTGGTGGGATTATCTCCAAGCTACCGGACAGGCTCACCACGATAACTACGGACTTGAAGGAGTCTTCGCCACTTTGAGAGGAAGCGAGAAATGAATAATACTGAATGTGTTATATTATAAAAATATGATATCATCTGTTTAGGTGCTTTTAGATGATATTTGCAATAAGTCGTAAATACTATACACAGTATTACTTTAATAGACTAATCTTCTACGTCTCGTTGCAATTACGAATGGTATTTATGTACACATAGTATGCAGTCTAATAATATTACAGGTCTAGCAGTGGTCGGCGAAAATGGGGTAGCAGCATCACGGCCAATAGGTACTGCGGTAGCAGCGTCTGGAGTGGCCATCGCTAGGCCCATTGCCACCGCCATAGCAGGCCTAGACCCAACACTTCTTGGCATTGACTTCCAGCTTAACCATTATCAGAAAACTTTTAAGATTAACAAGAAAACATAATGTATTTGTAACGTGTTTCAATAAGTTTTAGTAGTTTTAACATTGAACTTAAAACTGCTAATCTATATTGGAATTTTCATTGTAAAATTATTGTTGTGCCATGAATTTCCATGTACAGAATTATAGATTTTTAAATTATTAAATAGTCTTATAAAAGGCCTATTTTATTCAAATAAGAACAGACTCGAACATTTTATTTATAAAATTAAATAAATCTAATGCATTTCCGTTTCTTTCTGTCCAATTATATTTGCATAGAGATGAAAGGAGATAGGTGAGTTCTTTACTAAAACGTAGTACGCTCGGTGGAAACTCAAATTGACAGTTGTCTATCGTAGATTAGAACTGGTTTCCTTTAGTTTACCTAGTTAGGACACTAAAGCCCCTGTTGTAGCCCCATTTATCGTACGTAAATAGGTAAAAAAATGTGTTTATTCATTATGTACAATGCATTATATTGTGTTAAATTTGGGAACCCCTTTTAAGTAAAGAAATACCTTTGTCAGGGTTCCCAGCTCATCCATAACAAACTTCATAGATACAAGTTTTTGTTTTTAAAATTTTTAACATCTCCCAAATTGTTATTTAAAAAAAAACACTAGCACTCCGGGAGTGCCGGCAGAAGTGAAAACTTCAATATTAACGTTGTGTTTAATTATAAGTATAAAAGTACTATCATTTATGAGGTAGAATACAATGTTTATTTATTGCGCTATCGTACACAAATATGACAATTTATATGTTGTTATTTATAATATTATATCGTTATTTATATATTACATTAAATTTTATCTCTCAGAAAAATCAACTTCCATCCATAATTTCGACGACTTTTACACCATCGTTATTATCAGAATCATCATTGCAAATTTTTACAACTGATACAATTGGTTTATGATAACTGAAGTAAGAAACAAATAGTTTTGATTCGAACCTATTTAAGTGTCTAATAAAGACCGCATCAATAGTAGTTTTGTATTTCGTTGTGCTAAAATTGCGATCATTTGACATAGTTAAACAAAATTCATTATTTAAAAATTCAACGGTAGAAAGAGTGGGAGATACTAGTTCCTCTCCCTTCCCCTCGATCTTACGCTTTTTCGATCAGCATCACGTGACCCTGACGCGAGTTTGAAAGTTTTTACCCATACAAAAAAGTGCTCAGCGCCGCTAAAGAAGTTTTCACTTCAAAAAGCACAATGTGGCGCGTAATACGCTTGAGTGTAACAGTGAGTGTAATGTGTAACTACTACTACTACTACTACTACTAGGTCTCAGGAACATATCCAACTCTGCGTAAGGTGTGTTCATAAGCCAGTACTGTATTTTTAGATTGAGGAGCAGCCTATTTTATTTATTATAGATGTAGTCTGCTTGCATATTGCGTCTGGCAAAGTCAGTCCTTATTGTCGAACCGATGATAACATCATTATTCCTTTTTAGATTACAACCAATTACTAACTCTGTCTAAAGAAATACACGTACACTCAATAAATTTTATTTCTTACTTCAATGGACACAAGTACTCATTTGTCTTTATTCATCACAGCATAAACAGAATTTGACAGAAAGAGATGAGAGCACAGTATTTTAGTTGAAACAATACAAATAAATGAAATAGATGGCTGGAAGCCATCCAAGTACCGCTTCACTAGGCATTTTCTTTTGCGAACTGTGGAATTGGCTTCCGGTTGTGGACTTCCTTGGGAGAAACGACTTTAACTTCTCCTTTAAAGGCCGGCAACACATCCACTAAAATTAGTATCCTAGTGTCGTTTACCCCCCTATAAAAAATAGGTTATTATAAATAATCTTACTATTTTCTGGTTTTTCCTGTGGCTTTTATTCGAAAAGAATACGTCATACTACATCAATAAAAACAATCACGATCAATATGTTTAGGAATGTCATCTTGTGAATACAATATGCAAACATATGTAAATACACATTCTGCGACATTTCTTATAAATAAAGAATAGTTACGTAATTTCTACGCCCAGATGACGCCACTTCGACTTGTTTCAAATAAGACGGTCTCTTTCTCCTACACGCGGTCGCGCTCAAATCAGCCGTAAAGCAGTCATTTTAAGCCACGACCGCCGCTGCGAAAACCGCTATGAGAGTTCGAAAAGTGAGTTACAGAATCCCAAGGCAGGACCTTAAACTTCATTGAGACGTACATAATTATATGTCTTTACAAACAATACTTTCCGTCAATACTCCAACCTTGGACCCTGGACCCATCAGGCATCGCTTGGGACGAGACCAATAGCCGGACAGGCTTTAGTATGGATGCCACTGAGTGGACACGTTAGCCCCGGAGCACAGGAGGTGGCGCGGCCGCAGAGCAGGCGAGAAAATATAAGAGTCTGCCTCCAACTTAATTTCTTTCCCCTTTTGAATAGAGACCTTTGAGCGCAGGCGCTAATTAAATATTTGGCGCCTGGTAGATAGTATCGGTGACCCCAGAGCTGCTTTTCTCGCTCAGCGAATATGTATCGCAATACGGTGAGAAAATGCTGCCAGCATTAAAGGTACGTTGCGACAGATCCAAACTTTTATATATATTTTAGTTTTCTATTTAAAAAAGTATACGCTGACAAGTACAGGACTAGGCTGGAAATCATCCTTACCACCTAGCTGTTCAACTCACCCTACCGGAGTATATACCGACTCAAAAGACGAAGAACCCTGGAGCTCAGCAGCATTGACTGAGCTAATATTATTATGGTAGATATTCCTAATGAGGAATATCTCCACCCGTAAATTATCCCACAACTCATCTGCTCAAGGTCAGAAGACTGATGGCACGATGTGCTCTTGGAAAAAAAATCTATTTTTACATTTTATTACTATTATGTAGGTTAAGAATATTGTAAATACTCCAAAAATAAATACATTCCCATCTAACATATCTCTTGAGTTTATAGTATAAGTGTCGGCCCACCTAAGTACGAGTATATTAAATCTAGAGAAACTCAAGGTATGTATGACGTTGGCTTGAAAAAATTATACTTATAACGTTATTACGTGTTTAAGAAAATGTAAACAAAATCGAAATGCGCAGTTCTATTTTAAAATTATAGTACACATGTTTATTAATAATCCACGTGCCATTTAATTTACGTTTTACACCTATATAATTGGCACTCTAAAATATTCACATAGATTATATTCTCGCGAGGCTCGTAGAAGGCACTTGTAGACTAATGCATAATCTGTCTCATTTTTTATAGCACAAGGTGCAAACGGTTAGGTCACCTAATGTGAAGTTTAACCGCCACTCACTATGTCAGAAGTCTCGGAAGAGCGTTGCCTATAAGAATTGGTAATCTCTTTTCTTTTTCCTGTTTTGGAAATACCATATGACTTCATGTTACAATTAACATTAAAACTGAAACGCGCAGTGCGTATAACATTGAAACTAACATGTTTGCTACAATAAATAGCCCTGAGTACTGATATATTCTTGACTCGAGCTTAATAACGAAAAATGCACACATGTGTCATTCGTAGGGATAAGGAAACAATTAGTATAGTAACAAGAAATCAAATATGGCGATCGCAAGTAATTTATAAAATAAAATAAAAAAATTCGAACAGTTTAGTTATACTCAAAAAATTAAAGATAAGAGCTCTTTATCGCTATGACATTAGTTTTTGATCTGAAAGTAAAAATTATTGTTGCTTTTTACATCCGATAAAGAACTAGCCATCGTCCTGTAAATTAATTGTAACATCAAAAAGTAAATTAACTAAGTTTTACTTAATAATTTCAAATAATAAAACGACTTTTAAAGAATAAAAATGACAAAAGTCACTTTGTAAGCATAATAAAAATAATCTTCCCTTTGAAATCTAGTAAGTCGAAAATGACGCACTAAACAAAGTTGGTGAGTAAACTTCTTCAAGGAAAGAGTGACTTGTAGCTGTCGGCCACACAAAACCCAATTTACCACAACTTTATTCAAATTTATAATCTAAATTATTATGCATTACCTAGAAAGCTGGATGACACTTTTATTTTGCTGAAGAAAATTATACCTTTTATTTATTTAATAATTTTCAGTAGCTGTTAGAATTTATAGTTAATGTATGACTATAAATTTAATATTGGATTGGATTATGTATGTGATGATAGTAAAAAGTACACATTTATCAAAATATTTAAGCGAACATGCTTCTGTCTACCGAGAAATCCAACACGGCTTTGGGTGCCAGCATAGCACAGCACTTTATTAAAAAAAATAAATACACATACAAGTCTCACAATTAATTCACCTACCGAGGTAACTAATTTTTGTAATGGTGATTAAATTACAGTTTTGTCATACGATGGAGAATTTAACGAAATTACGAATAATTTTAATTATATTTTACAATTGCTGATTGGACATCGCTGATTGTGCGATTCTTTGTCATTCAAAACAAATGTGTATCACGACTTAACATATATTTTACTTCTTTGCCACTTTTAGATATATTAAAATTAATACATATTTGTATTGTCTAAGTTTTAAATAACGGATATTGTAGTAATTCAAAATTTAATATACATATTATAAAACAAAACACTAAGACAATATACAAAACCAAAAAAGATTACATTAATAAACGAATGAAAAACGAACGAAATAAAACTGACAACAAAAGTACATAGACAAAAAGGAAAAAAAGAAAAATGAAATTTAACATGAAACAAACGATTCAAAGAAAGAACTAAATTGTTATTGCTTAACAAATTCAGTATTTCCGCCTCTTCAAATATTTCCTCACATCCTCTTTGGTGAGGTGGAAAATATGAACATCTTCATAATCAGTGTCATAGTTAGCTAAAACCCGACACTTTGGCGAATTACGCAGATAAAATGTGTTTGTACGAGGCACATGGATACGCATACGGTGGAGGGATTCTTAGAGAAATTTATAACATAAAATAGGGGCTAGCTATCGACCCATTATAAATATCGTCCAAAAATAATGTCTAAATTAAAATGTTTGCAAGAATCTGCATAACTATCGAAACGTTGATACTATTTAAAACTAAGGAATTTCACAAACCGTTTTTTGTATTGTCGACAGCCTCTATATATTACACATAGTTTTATATATTATTGAATATCTTTTCTTACTTCCTACCTCTTATTGTGTAGTTATTGGCTTCGCGCCAATTTCCCATCGACTATCGATGAGAAATAATCGTTCTCTGTTTTGTGGTAACTCGAAGGTAAGTTTAACTATTACAACTAACTGATGAATCAATTTCCGGGGGATTTTCTTAGAGAAGAATAAAGGTATTTAAAATAACTTCCTGCCATTCTTGAAAGTGTACCAGTGTCCGTTTTCATAAATCTCACAATGTTAAATCAATACTTAAAACTTTGTTAAGCGTGTCTAAGATAGGAATGTCCGAATCATGAGCGCTGATGGAAGGTCATAGGTTATTTTTTGTGTCTTTTGACTAGGTATCTTTTAGTGAAATAGAGTAGATAGACATATGTTTATTTAGTACTAAGTGTAAAATAGCTAAATCATTGTCCTTATGTCTCGTATCACTTTGTTAAAAAAATCGTTGCAAATAATTGTTTCACTAATTAATGCGTATAGTACGTTTGTGTATAACTTGGCTACTATCTATTCAAATACTAAAGAGTGCAGGAACACCCAGATTACGCGTTAAACATATACCTAGGCAATAAAACACCGCCACGTTCTTTACCTAGGACTACCTACTTTCTTAAGCAAATCCCTATTTACAAGGTATGCTTCAATCTACGGCAAAAATAGTAAGTTTTTTTTGTATGTCACAGGAGGCAAACAGGCATGAGGCTCACCTGTTAAGTAATACCACCGCCCATGGACACTCACATTGCCAGAAGGTTTGCAAGTGCGTTGCCTTTTAAGAATTGGTACGCTCTTTTCTTGAATTTCCTCAGCCGAATTGGTTCGGAAATACTTCAATGGGCTGGTTCCACGTTGTTGCGCACCAAAAACTGCTTTAAGAAACGTCTATATATTCTTAGTCGGTGGGTAGACTGTGCGAGGATCCTTCCTTTAGTTAGAAGCAGAACTTTCCTTTCTCCACTCGAAGACTTTTCTTAAGCAAAAAATTTTTTTTTTTATAATTGGGATTTGAACCCAAGATAACATGCTAACCACTAAACGGCGTATAAACACTATGACACATTAACTTGCGCTTACGCATTGCTGCGTGTGTGACTTGATATAAGGCTGGCGCATGCGTCCCACACGCAGTACTGTCTTGTGCTGTGATCTGTGAGTGAGGAAAATGGCAGTACTAATTGTAAGTAATGAACAGATATTTTTTCCGGATATAAATGCGAATTATATTTTCGTAACTCGAGGTATTAGCAAGCGTAAAGAGACTTTTAAACATTGAGATATTTATTTTCTATAATAATTTTCTTTTTTATGCACGATTTTCTATGAAAATAAATTTTCACATTAAAATACTTTACAAATATCAGATTACGAAGTTTTCGACTTAGAGTCCTTCAAGATTGCACCGTACCAATTTTTTAATAGGCCGGCAATGCACTTGCAAGCCTTATGACAGTGTAAGTGTCCATGGGCGGCTGTATCACTTCATATATTTTACTATGCTTCGAATATTAATGTCATTGCCTTTTCAAGGTAATTAAATTCAAATGTGTCTACTTTACAAATATCGGTTTATGAAAGACGTTTATGGGTCCTTCAAGATTGCAGCGTACCAATTCTTAAAAGGCCGGCAACGCACTTGCGAGCCTTCTGGCAGTGTAAGTGTCCATGGGCGGTCAATCGAAGATGAGAGGAAGGTCTAGCAATAAAATCTTCACCTCTTTGTTTAGTCTTACTTTAGATCATGTTAAACATATAATAATAAAAAATAATATAGTCTTGAAACTCTATATCCTACTGATTATAAACGCGAAAGTTTCTAAGTATGGATGTATGTTTGTTAGTCTTTCACGTAAAACTACTGAATAGATTTTAATAAAACTATCCAATAATATAGCTTATACATCTGAATTACATATAGGCTACATACAATATATAAAGAAATTGTATGAATTGTCTAAACTATCAAGTAAGTAGAAAAATCTACCATATGCGAGCTATTCTGGCGTGCGCTGCCAAAACCGCTACAGTTACACATATGTAATGTATGATGGAAATAGTCATACAAAAAAGCCTACCACAGTATATTATATCTATGTCTTATGTGTGAGCCGTTATAGCCAAAATATTGAAACGTAACTACAAAAAAAATTTATAATTTATTTCAAATGCACCAATTAGTAATAAATTGATTCCTAAATGAAAAAAGATAGTTTTATCACTTCTGGTATTTAAAGTAGATAAAATATGTCTTTCACGCGACATCATTTTGACAAATATGTTTTTTAATCCTGCGCAGACGAAGTCGCGGGCACCAGCTAGTTAGACATATATCTCTCCATGTGATAGGGCGTATTTAATAATATTAAAAAGAAATCAATATGTTCTTAATAAACATGTATTATTGTACCTTATGGTAAATAAATAACCATCATTTTTGGACATTGCTGCCCATTGAAATGAGACCGATCCAATTCAACTTGGCATCTTTCAACATGTAAGCATAACAAATCTTAAAAGGCCGGCAACGTACTCGCGAGTCTCCTAGCATTGTCAATCTCTATGGGTTACTTTCTTTTCATCGGATGAGTCTGCCCGTTTGTCCTCTGTACGATAAAGACGCCGAGATTACGAATCCAACAAAGTCACTTTGCAATATTTGGAAACATTGACTCACTTTTTAAAATTGCAAATAAAAATAATAAAAACTTTAATCATGACAAATAGGTTGTGTAAAAATTTATATATCGCTAGTCCCCACACTAGGGAGTCTATATGTTGTTGGTCTCTAGATTACAATTACTGAGTGGTAATTGGTACATGATTTAAACAGTTTTTTTTTAAAGAAAAAGTAGGTTTAGTGTTACATCTAATCATAAGTCATAAGACATTTATTATGTGTGAATGTGTGAGTGTGTGAATGAGTGTGTGTGCTGTATTTGAGAGAGTAGCTAAGATTGAATTACTTAAAAAAAATAGTGTGTAATTTTTTATACATTTCTACATAAAGGGCCGATGGCGAAGCCTAAATATTATAATTTAAAAAAAAATCACATACAAAATAAAGTAACCTTATAAAGTAGCTTAAGTCTGCGACTCTTAATCCAGAGGTCGTGAGTTCGAATCACGGCTGTGCATAGATTTTTCTACGACCGCAATTAACACTTGCTGATACGGTAAATACAAACACCATGAGTAAACTGGTATATCTCTGAAAAATTACATATCATCACAGAAGACTGATTATCTAATTGTCTATTTGAATAAAAGCCCAGAACTTCTTTCTTCAACATAAGCGACACTTTGCTATTTGTTTAAGGACAAAATTCAGTACCGGTATTATTATTTAAACTAGTTATATCAAACTCAGATTATTGTATAGAAAAACTACCGCGGTATTGTTTAAAGAAACAACTTTTTATCAGATTAACACTTCCTATGTTGTTGCGCTTATCTTACGCATCTTTATAATATTTATAGTTCTTATAAAGGCTGTATTTATCTGGCAATCTTGTCTTTACTTTAAGACAATAAGAATATTCGCCCAAGTAAACAGCTTTATTTCTTCATAATATTGTCGTTTATTAAAGGTTTAATTTCAGTCTATTAAATAATTATTCTTTTGGTCTAAAAAAATATAAATAAGTTATATTGTCTAAGTGTTTTATTTTGTGATATGCGCAGCTGTAAGAATTAATAAATAAATTAAATTAAAAATAGGAATGGGACGCTTTTCTATACATCATTTTCAAAATAACTATAATATAGAATGATAATATCAAAATATGGTAATTCTCCTTTTTATATAACAATTTTTACAGGCATTGAGCCGGTTTATTATGCTATGATAGATGTAATGCTGAGCTATTGTGGAAACATTATTAATAATATTATTTTATTAAAATGCACTTGGAATTGGTGTTAAGTCTTAAATATTTCAGAAACAACGGTGAGGGTCAATTAGATGTACATTTGTACCTTAATAAATAAAATAAAAATGGCCATTATTCGAGTACTACACTACACTAAATCCTTGTCATTATGTTTTACATTAGTACTCGACCTCCGACGGATTGAAGGTCTCCTCCAAATGCTCCCACTTGTATCTATTTCCCGCGATTCTGGTGGTCGTCCTCTCTTTCTTCTTCCCTTGGCCATTCCAAGTAAAGGTCTTCTTGACCCACCTGCCTTCACAAATGATACGAGGTTTGACCTTGTAAACAAAGAAATGTACAAAGTTTTATGAGGGATACGTTAGTGATTAGGATCGGAATTGCGCGTCTTTGCGACTTTTATTTCAGGGCAACGCACCCGAAAGCCTAGACAGCGAAGGTCGGCAGGCAGTTATTACTTCAAAAAAATCAGAGATTTTATATGCTTTCCTGTTTCCTAGTACATATTTTATATATTCAACACAATGTGACACTCAGTTTAATGTTATGGGTTTTGACATAGGGGAGTTAGGTCGTGTAATAAGGCATAAATCTCGTGTTGTCACGTTTCCAATTGTGCGTATCTCATTCCCATATATTTTGAAATGTATTTAATATTTCGTGTGCTCATGATGCAGCTTATTAAGCGCCATGGATATTCTTAATTTCTTTTAAGTTTGAAGATCTGAATGACGGGATATGATAACAAAATCACTTCGACTTTGTTATATAGAAACCTCATTCATATAAAATTAATTAGTTCAGTTACACAATTTTTGAAGCTATACTTCTTTAGGCGCGTTATGAAAAAATATGAGAGTGAAATTTTACGATGCGCGCGCACCGTGACACAAAATTCAGTATGGGCGCCGAGCGTTCGCGAGCGAGATGGGAATAAGACAATCTACAAGTAAAAAGAAATATAATATGCGTAACGTATGACCATATTGACATTTGTAGTAGCTTTTAAACAAATAAAGCAGTTTTAATTATTTTTTCAAAGAAATTTAGCAATGCTTTTTCACAAAGACCTATTGTTACTTAGTTAAAAGGTTATGAAACATACCTAGTTATTAAATTAAATTCATAATATAATAAAATAATAAATAATAATTGTTATTAATATTAATTAATAATTGAATAATATACTAAATATTAAATATTGTTAAATTATTAACGCTAAATATCTATTATTAATAATTTAATATTTAAAAAAAATAAAGAAAGCCAAAGAAGTATAACTTCTTACGCGCGTACATAAGTACACGCGCCATTTTTTTTATTAATCTAATTCTCTCTTCGATGGAAAATTACAAATGTGTCCTTCAGTTAAAAACCTCATACATTTCGTTTATAATCTATATACATTATACATAGGTCAATAAGTAAAATTAATACTATTTGACTTACGCGTTTCCTCAAGACCAACAACCGTAGAAGCGATTGCATCACAACAACACAACTATAATGCTATAATTACAGTTGACATATCTGCGGGGATTCGCATCGTTACTGCTCAATGGCCTCATTTTGTATGGAAGTTACTTAAAACTACGCTTAGGAAATATAAAATGCCTTAATTGAATACATTCATGGCTTATATCATTGTTAGAGGAATGGTTAAAGTATCAAAGTAGATAGTTTTTTTAATACTAATTATTTCAAGATATTCAAGACGTCATTCCGGATCCAATGAGGTATCGCACATAATTTCAAGAGCAGTATCTCTATTTTGTACCATTTTCAACTGGTAGACTAGACTATTATTAATCAGTCCATTTACGCAATTTTTTACACAAGCCCTGATGGTAGGAATCTAATATACAATATGACAAAAAATTACAAAAGAGTTAGTTACTAAGAGAACTTTTATTAATAAGCGCGTATCATTTCTCTATGCGTTATTCGAGACAAATATGAGAGTATTCCTTCCAGATACATCCCACGAGATGAACAAAACATTTTAGAGGTGTCAAGGGACACCCGGATGGAACGAAATTCCTTTCGATTAACTTATATGTTAATTGGTATCATAACAGTATGATAGATTTACTCGACACAAATCTTACGACGAAAAAAAAGCCAACATCACGAGGTGTTCCCAGGCGGTCACCCATCCAAGTACTGACCTCGCCCGACGTTGCTTAACTTCGGTGATCGGACGAGAACCGGTGTATTACAATACCAAATAGCAAAAAAGTGTCGTGACAACTTTTCGTAAGAATATTTTCCGTCTAGCCCCCTTTCACAACGCGCGATAAGGAACTTCGTTCCAATATTCTTTTTCGCGTGTGTTTCAATAGGGTAAGTCGGCTAACTTATCCTAGTGAAATACAATATTCTACAACAAAAGGTCAAAAGGTAGCTTGCATATTTGTGTATGTTTGAAATTTATATAATTGACTAGTTGATGTATATTATTTCTAGGAAATATTTTTTTAGTTATAATATAACTATCTACAATAATAAAAAAATATAGGTTGATCGTAGAAGGGTGAAAATTAGGGATTGTATGTATTTTTGTATCATAAAAAAATAAAAACAATTTTTTTTTGGATTGGACACCACTTATCATTTAGGGGTTTGAAAGATAGATAGTAGCCGATTCTCAGACTTACGAAGTATGCATAAAAGATTCATAAGAATCGGTCGAGCCGTTTCGGAGGAGTATGGGAACGAACATTGTGACTCGAGAATTTTATTTATTATTAGATATGTATGAAATTTGTGAAGTTATTCTTGTATATTTTAAACATGTTGTTTTAGGACTCATAAATATGTTTAAAAAGTTTGAAGAACGAAATTATATAGTTCCTGGCTTCTTTTGTTCGAAGTCTGTGTTTGTTTAACATAATGTGCAATTTAACACGCGACTAACGGTGGTATTATACATTTTTGAACTCGGATCTAAGACGACATTATTCGTACATTCAACTTTACATAGCACTAGCAACTCGTCCTGGCTTCCGTGATCTGGTAGTGTGTTAGTGTGGAGTGATAACATTAGTATTGATAACAACAAATATATCTCAAGATATAAATTCCTTCTTTCGCCTTCGGTTTTTGTTACAAATAGTAACTGTTTGACTCTTTATTACATCTTGGTAAGGTCGTCCTAAGTTTTAAAATATTTTATTTATAACTTCACGCTTTATTCCCGAAGGTAAACAGAGACCACATATCTCCACTTGCTACGGTTCTGGAATACCTCTCTCTTCTCTTTCACCATTCACCACGCATCATGCTAACTAGAGGCAAGGCAGGAGACTCATCAGATGTTATGTCTGCCGCCCATGGACACTAATATTCCCAGAAGGCTCGCAAGTGCGTTGCCGGCCTTTTAAGAATTGTTCCGATTTTGAATTGCAATGTTTAGTTATTAATCAATAGTTAGATATAATTTAACGAACGTCTTTGAATACAATTCCATTGGGTATACTTAAATTTAAGTATGAAAATAATGTAAGTGAGAAGAACCAAAACATCCTCACTCATGTTTACGAGCGTTGACACATAGCAAGGTCAAGGTCAAAACGACAGAGCGAAAAATAAAATAAAATATTAATTTACTGGAAACTGGTGACAATCACGTTTCACAGTAGTATATCTTTCTCTATAAATAGGTTTTTAACTTCTTTAATGCTTTCTGGATATTAGTAACCTTTTTTATTATCACATTGTTTGTATGATTATATTTAGAAGGTGACAAATGTTTTTTGAATTTGCGTGTTGTGAAAATGTGGGCTCCTATTTCACCATGCCTACTGCTAACAGAGGACATATATTCTTTTTGTTTATTATTATTAATAAACTATTAATTACTTAAAGATGTCATGTGGAACATGGTGTAACGGTTGCAGCTCCTTACAAACATTTATTAAACAAAAAAATGGCGATTAAAAAGAGTGGCGGAGAGTTTATTGTCTTCTCTTCTTAGAGATTGATTAGAGAACTGAAAGTAAATGTAAAATTAGAATCATTTAATACATACTTCTTTTTTGACGTTCATAACTGTACATTGTGCTACCTAAATTAATAAATTATTTTGAATTTGAATATAAGTACATATTTTCTTGTATATAATTTTGTAATTATAATATATGTAGAATTTGAATATATGCCATCTATTGGCATTTATTTCAATTAAATATCAGATTTTAAATATAATCTATGATATAAATCCTGTTGCACACAAATCAAATTATTATCAAATCTTATCAATCAATCAAATCTGCTGCTTTTAATGCTCCAGCGAATAGATTCTTGCTTTTACAATTTAATTACTAACAATAGATAGTGAAAATATTGATGTATTTTACAACAATCTTCCAACTTACCGTTATTTTGTGTATCACGCTTTAAATGAGGTTTAATTTTCTATTTAGTTTTATTTATTGTTTGCTGTTTGGTTGTGTTTGATTTTTTTCTTGCTAGTTTGAAAATTGTATGTACTTATATTGTTAATGTGTATGTGTGTAAATTTTCTTGTATATTTTAAGCATATATGTTGTTTTAGCACTTATAAATAAATGAATAAAATAATTTCTCTGCAATATCTTAGCTTCATATTAGATTTTCATACTCTCTTATAAAAACTTCTGTACCTTATACATAAAAAAAACAAAACACTCCGTGTTCACTAAGCAAACTTTGTTATTTACTTAAAACCTTACTTCCATCGTTGTAAGCCCTTGGAATGAGAAAAACAAATTAATTATTGCAAATACATACTGAAGTTACGTAGAATGGTAATTTATTGTATCATCGATTGATATTACTGATAATGCATCTAAGGGCTGTGTTATTTATATATAATGTAAAAGGCAGTGTTGGTCAAGTGGCGTCAGCGTGCGACTCTCGTCCATGAGGTCGTAGATTCGATCCCCGGATATGCACCAATGGGTTTTCTTTCTATGTGCGCATTTAACATTTGCTCGAACGGTGAAGGAAAACATCGCGAAAACGAGGCATGTCTTCGACCCAAAAAGTTGTGGGTGTGGCACAGGAGGCTGATCACCTATTAGATTGATAAACGATCATGCAGATTTTTTAATGATACATATATATCTATACCAGTAACGCAATTAATTAAAGATTTTAAATAGTTATATATTTAAGATTTACTATCTGCTCTATTTTACCTAATCAAATCAAAATTCGCGCTATACTTAACACTTACATAACCTATGGCCTCACGTACGACTGAAGGATGGTCAACTTCTTGAATTATAATTAGATGAAGCCAATGGGGGCGTTAGAATTGAAGGTTTAATAACGTCGTGGGTAAATGTGACAAAATTTTCTATTAAGTGTTCCTAATGAAGTTTTTTTACATCAGGAGGCTTACCTGATGTTAAGTGATAACGCCGCCTATGGACACTCATGAGGACATTGCCAGAAGGCTCGCGAGTGCGTTGCTGGCCTTTCAAAAATTGGTACGCTCTTTTCTTGAAGGAACCTAAGTCAAATTGGTTCCGAAATACTTCAGTGGGCAACTGGTTCAATTAGCAATGGTGCGCGGCAAAAATATAATATTAAGTATAATACTAGCGGACCCGACACGTCATGTTATCCAGCATGATATTTTAAGCGGAATAAACAAAGTATGAATGTACCACAGTGCCATACGCCGGGCTGATTTGTGAATCTAAACCATCTAGAGCTTAACGCATACAAAAATCACTCAATGCGGTCCAGCGGTTTAAGAGAAGTTCACTGACATACACACGTACAGTAGAATAATATATAAAAAGCTATGTAAAGAAAATACCTAGTGTATTAGGTGTGTAGTAGGTTTTATTTAAGTTTGCTACGTCAGGAAAGGTTAAATTTATATTAAGCCCTGGATTTCAAGATTTATTAAGCACTAGCTGGCCTGGCGAACATCGTACCGCCTAACAGTCGATTCTTTATTTGTTTAAAATACTTATTCTGCTATTCGGGACACCGGTCTAGCTAGTAAGGTAAAAAAGACAGTTGATAAGAAAACAAAATATACATTATGTCAAAAAATAAAAATTTACCTTCCCGGAATCCCTCCACTAACACTTGAACTCTATTATATGGTATTAAAGTTCAAATTGACTTTTAAGTATTATTACGAATATTTTGTATGGGAATATAGAAAAGTTGTTTTAAGACTTTTTCACTCAATTTTTTTTAAGTTTTCTCTCCGTAAGAATCTCGTACTTCAAGGAATATTATAAAAAAATTATAAGACAAATCGGTCAAGCCGTTTTCATGTTATGTCGTGACAACGGAAAACGGTTTTCATTGTTATATATATATATTTATAACAGAGATAACTGATACTTTTGCATAAATTACCGTTTTATCAAGTTACGGGTAAATATTCGATTTTAATATAATATTAATTATTTATTTGCAGTACTTAATCGGGATAATTAGCGCAGCAGTTGCTGCTCCACCGGTGCCATCTGGTTACTACACTCAGGAGCAATATCAACAAATAAATCCGTAAGATGTTTTATAATTTCGTATTGCCTTACGACAAATCTGTTAGTTATATCCATATAGGTAAGTTAAGAACACCGTAGCGTCAATTTCGTATAGAACAGGGTTTCCCAACCTTGTCCCATGCCCCACCTTAGCCTATTTATAATTCTTATGTAATATACATAATTTTTAATATTAGAAAATTGAATTGTTTACTTAAGTTACTTAAAATATAGGTTGAAGGAAGAAATTACTAATACATTTTTAACGAAACACAGTAGGTAAATTTTGAAAAATTTAAAAACTGGAATTCAAGTAATTTTGTAAAATTTTTGAATAGCGCCCCTTAACAATCAAATTGCACACAGTGTTGCGTGGGGCCCCACTTTGGGAAACACTGGTAAATGATGTAAAAAAACTGAAAGAACGTTACGCAGGTTAAAATTTGTGATAAGAACATTCACATCGGACAAGATATTAGAAAATTTATGTGTATAGTATATGTTAAAAAAATGTGTTTATGTTTGTATATAATTTACACTTTTTACATTCAGATTGGACTATTATGCGGGAGCACAGCAGTTAGAAAACTTCTACAGCCAACCTCAACAGAAACAAGGTAAGAAACAAAATAATAAAATGCTTTAATTCGTGGGCTTTCGTAAGACAAAAGTACGATTTATTTATATTACTAGTGTGCTGTGTGCGAGTAGGCGTATTAGTGAGTGGTTAAAAATGTCGGTAGACGTTACCGTCATTTATTATATCACACATTTTTTAAATTGAAGACTCTAATAAGTGATGGGTCCAGGAAGAAATCTTGTCTACCTTCCGGGGAGATGACGTGCCCAGACACGGAAACAGAGGAGAGACAAAGGAGAGAAACTGGGGGGTCTGAATGCAGACGATGTCATTGCTGCCCTGTGAAATAAAGCAAACTGTGCTGCAGAGTTAATGAAGTGTAAAGACATTGAGAAGAGATACAGAACAAGAAGTGTGCTTGTACAATGCCCGGTTGCAATAGCAAAAATAAAGAAGTCCAGAAGACGCTGTTACAAATGTTTGAAATTAGGGCACACACGGGCGTATTGCTCAACCACTGTGGACCATAGCAATATGCTATAGGTGTGGAAAATCGGGACACAAATCTGCAAGATGTATGTAGGAGCACTACATTCCATTGAGAACATTCCGGCGAATCACGTGTTGGGTGCAAGAAGAAATTGCAACCCTACTGTAACTAAACACTTGTAAAACGATGTCAATGTAATGGAAGGTGGTTGTAGCAGCAAGTCACGTGGTCTCTTAGTAGAATGATAACTCGACTCCAGGGAGACCGAGCGGGGTTTAGTGGTTAAGGCTGTTATAACGAGTTTGCCGAATTGAAATCCTACAGTTAAAAAAAGAAGGACTCTGAACTCGGAAACTCTGTTTGTCCTAGTAAATTCAATAGACAAAGGATTTTTTTCAGTTATAGGTTTTGTTTGTTTGAGTTAAAGAAACGTTTAATGATATACAACCTACAAAGCATGTTTTTGTAGCATGTACATGATTCCTTTTACAATTTTCAGAGGCTTCAAACACTGATGACACTCCATCAAGACTGGAGACCCTGGACCCTGACAGTGAGGTGGAACTCATCCCCGGAGCACAGCAGCCTCAGCAGCCTCCACAACAGGTAAGTCATATATTGTTATGACACAAGCCTTTTAGATTAATAAATTCAGCACTGTAAATTTAAATGTCAGTATTCAAATCGTAATCAATGACTTGAATATTGTCTGTTTGTAGCTCTAACTCGCTATAATTTCTTAATTTTTAACGCCTGACAAAAAGTTTGAGCAAAAGTTCTCTTGTTCATTTTGCACTGTAATCTAAATATTTTTCTTTCAGACTCCTCTTGCTCCAAATATTCCTGGTTTGATTCCAGGCCAGAGAGTGTTTATTGTTCACATGCCCGTGCCAGGCGTTAGGTAAATCTATTTTAATTATAAATGTTTTTCGCTTGTATAATGTGACTATAATAAAAATATAATGTTGCATAATTACATTTAATAAACGCACCTCAAAATTCTAAGAAAGAAACGTCGTCATTTTCTAGACACCGATTTCTAAAATGCACTCGATACGCCGAGTTATTATAAATTTCCGTATGTATCCGAAGTTTCATGCAAATTAAATTAAATTCCCGTCAACCAAAGATTATGTTGCGTCTTCATTATTTTTATTTCTAGAATAAATTTGCTGTCTTTGAACACTCAAACGTAGTCAACTTAATTCAGTAGGTTACTTATTTATAAGTTTAAATCGACGTAAAATGAATTCCAGTAATCCCAAAAATTACTTATTACATAAATTGTATTTAATAGACCCGGAACAGTTGGTGGATACCAACCTGTTTACATCGTGGCAGCCGCACCACAAGGAAATAACGCTTATCCAGGTACAAATAAAGTGTATAATTTTTATATTAAATGGGATTTGAAGTCCTACCAAAAATTATATTATGATCATCAAATATCATGAAATGAAACCCATCAGACATTTGATGGTTTGCAATTGATTGGTCCGGTACGTGTTGATGCAGACAACGATCTGTAATCATTCAAGGTAAAATTATCACTCCATTTCCCAATATTGCAACTATAACATGCATTTTGCAATAGCAATTCCCGACTTCAATGTCAAGTTTTCGTACCACATTGTTTGGAGAAGGGAGCAGCCCTGCGATTCTGTAACTCACTTCACGAACTCACACAGCGGTTTTCGCATCGGCGGTCGCTCTCAAATCAGTCGTGAAGCAGTCATTTTGTGATTTGGCATTCTGATAAACAATAAACTACAAGCTCCCACCTTTTCAGAATGCCAAATCATAAAATGACTGCTTCACGACTGATTTGAGAGCGACCGCCGATGCGAAAACCGCTGTGTGAGTTCGTGAAGTGAGTTACAGAATCGCAGGGCAGTAAAGGGAGCGAGAAAATTGGCAAACACTAAACCGAGTGGAATGGCGAGCAGCCTAATTAAGCGTTGTATATGTGTTTTAGGATACCAGAACCCACTTCTTCTGGATCCATCAGGACAAGCAGCTCAAGTGCCGTACCAAAATCCAGGCTATCAAGGAAGCCCTAACATATTTTTGGGAGCCGCGCCTGTTCAACGACCATTTACGTTCGCCTACCCCAGTCCAGCTTATCAGTAAGAATACATAATAATTATAAAAGCCTTCATTTCTGTAATTACTTATTCTGCATAAAAATGAGAAATACTAAAAAAATACTTAGAATTAATCGGCAAGCCGGTTGATTTCTGTTATACAGCTTGTCCTTGGACATAGGCCTCCACTCTTCTCTGTTTCTAGCTTTACGTAGCCACATAGGGCCAGCTACTCTTCGCACATGTTATACATAATTATTGTTAATTTTCAGGGCTGTTCCCGTTGAGAAAGCCCCTGTAAAATTTGTATCCATTGAGGGACCAGCTCAAACAGCCGCTTTAAATCGTAAGAATTTAGTGTTTATTTTTAATAATTGTCTCCCTAATAGTCCTAATTAGTAGGAATGTAAATGGATTACACGTTGATAAGTTACAAAAATCTAAACAATGTTGAAAATCGCGTTTATATTCGATAAAGAAGTTTGCTTTAAAATTGTTCGCGTTAACCCTCTGATTTAAAATTTTCTGGCTACCAGTGTAAAATTTTCAGAGTATCTTTACTTTATAAAATAAAGTATCCCGTCTGTATTTCCCCGATATATAATATATAATTCATTATAGTTTTATTTAAAATTGCTGAAATAGTAAATGTTGTTAATGAGGTCACAAAAACTCACGCCATTCAAGATTCCGCTCCGGGTACGGAGGGAACTAGTATTAATATTTTAGCAACATCTGTTCCGCGATTTAGATTAAACACTATAACCTATTTATACTTTCAGAACCAAAGAACAGTCAGAAATTAAGCCAAATGAGAGAACAGACCAAAGAAGAATATGAGCCACAAGCGAATTCTCAGGCTTTACCACACCAACGACCAAAACTTTAATTATTTATTTAAAAAACGTAAAAAAAAAGGATATATGACATTACAGCTCTTACCGACAATTTGTAATTGTATTCTTATTAAATCTATTAGTTTGCCATTATGTATTCAATATATAAATAATTAGAAGTTCATTTTTGTTCGGAAACAATCTTGTTTTATTTATTAAAACAATGGACCATGAAACAGTGTGGTATAGATTCCATTCTTTTGGCATAAGGCCATCTCACATTTGGAAATACTGCAGATATTATATATCGTGTATCTATACTGTATACTTATGTAAATAAAAATCTTTACAAATTAACAATTTTTTTTTATAGAACAGAGCAATCGGTTAGGAGGCTCACCTAATCGGTTTTACACAACATTTACTCCTTTATTTTCTCTGTGATATTCATCATTATCTCAACCAGAGGCTTGGAGACTTCCACAGCATTGTTGTATGCAGTAGAAGTAAGCATTGCATTCTGTTAAACTAGATAAGAAAACCTATATTTTCGGTCTATCTGCTCATTACATTATTATTATTTTATCTCATATTGTATCAACTCGTCTCTCCATCTAGAGCTATTGACACTTAATCAGAGAGACTTCTTTTTCTTGTTATAATGCGAATGGTCCGTATCACCTCGACGTCCGCCTGAAGCTGAGGTCCTGAGGTGAGGATGAAGTGAGTCCAACTGAGGATTTTTCAGGCAGTTTTTGCCGCGCACCACCACTATGTGGAACCAGCTGCCAATTGAAGTATTTCCGAACCAATTCGACTTAGAATCCTTCAAGAAAACAGCGTTCCAATCCTTAAACCGGAAACACTTAACATCAGATGAGCCTCCTGCCCGTTTGCTCCCTTATACATAAAAAAAAAAGAAAATAAAGAAAATGTCGATAATTCTATTATTTTCTGATCATTGATCATTTTATCACATGAACAAATTAAAGATATTTACTTTGTTATTATTATTTTTTTTGTAGCTATTTAAAATTACATAATATTTTTAATTACCGTAAAGATTAGAAGAAATCTATTTTTGTAAATTCGTAGAAAGGAAATATCTACATACACATAAATCAAAATCAAAATACGTTTATTCAATTTAGATGCGTCATAGCGCATGCATAGGAATGTCAAAAACGTTTACAAAATTCGCGAAAGAGCAAGACTACACCATCCGTTGGCAAAACTACCAGGAGGCCTGGTTCTGAGAAGAACGGGCAAGAAACTCAGCAAGTTTTACCCTCCCTCTACATGACAATAATTATTCAAAGTAAAATGTCATAAACCACAACGTCATTAAAGTTACATAAGTAAAACAAAATAAATAATCTGTTCTGTGATTTATCACATTCACCATTACACACAAATCAAATTATAAGAATATAATTACAACTATTGCTAAGCGTTTTTATCTTCCAGGTAGTCATTGACTGTGTAGTAACCTTTACACATTAAGGTTTTTTTAAGTAATGTATAAATGTTTACCATTTAAGTAACGTATAAAAAATAACTAGAAAGCAGGTTGCTTTCTTAGTAACATCTCACTTAGGGCTTTCTTTGGATCATTAGTTCGCTTAGAACTTGTTTTGTTAGCATTTAAATATCCTACTCATAATTAAACTTAGTTCAAATGACTTCAATGTTGAATTTTGTACCGCGCTATTCGTACATTGCAACATCAACGACACAAATTTTAAAACTAGGGATATCGGCATTTAAAAAAAAACGGAAATATATTACTTTTGCTATTTATTTACTTGGTGTATAATGTATATATTCTGTCACTTCCCACTATGCTCCATTTCTCCTAGTCGAAGCATAAACGATAACCGTTACGATAAAACCTTCGTGAAGCCATAAATGGTCGCTAACGGGTGTCTTCCTGGATCGTTTGTCACTTTTTGAATAACTTATTATGAACCTTATTTCTTAACAATAAAGTTTAAAATCACTCGTGATGAGAAAAAGAAATGAATAATCATTACTAAGATTAGAAATTTATTGATGATGCTATCAATTAATAGCTGTACTTTACATGTGTTAAGATATTGTTTGATACGTATAGAAGAAGAATTTTAAAGGCCGGCAACGCATCGCGAGCCCTCTGGCGTTGAATGTGTCCATGGGCGGCGGTATCACTTAACATCAGATGAGAATCCTGCCCATCGTCCCCGTTTTTTAAAAAAAATTCTTAGTAAGGATTTCATTTTTTTACAACGAAAACTTATTTTAAATCTACATATGATACAGATAAGTGACCAATGCCTTCCAACCCAAATAGTTTTTTCCGGGAATGACTCTGGTGCCTTCTCTTGAAAGTTTATGAGCAACTCGCTACCAACCAGTCTTAACAACTCAGTTTTAAGGGCTCGTGGGAATATAGATTACTATGGACTCCAATCTATATGATATCAATAGATATTTATTTATTTCCTATTTCTATAGTAACTTAATACTAATACAATAGAAAACTTATTAATATAAAAATTAAACTAAAAACCTAATATAAACAAATCAAGAAAACCTGAAACCAAAACCTTTTTTTTATAAAAAATTATAAATAATGAAATTGTTGTGAATTCAGCCAGTGTGCAACTAAATTAACCTTCTCGTCTCTTATTAATGCGCATTATTTATTAACTTGGAAGAAGATTGTCATGTTTTAATAATAATATTTAGGACAATATAGTAACTAACACAATTATATGGATATTGTCTGCTTGATTACATAAATTATTATTTTTTATTTCATCTAGACGAGTTTTCTGGCGCAAAAAATAAAAAAAAAACAATTCTCTAGTATTTATTTGTCTAGTTGCAGGTGCTTAAGCTAAAATTGTCATATTCATGATATCAATTTTAAAATAAATAAATCAGTGGCGCTACAACCTTTTTAGGTTCTCAGATTTCTGTATATTCATGATAATTTGTCAATATAATAGGCAAGTAAGTGATCAGCCTCGGTAAGGCAAGTCGGTTTCCTCACGAAAGAAAGTAAATTGTTGCACAGCCGGGGATCGAACCTACGACCTCAGGGATGAGAGTCGCACGCTGAAGTCTAGGCCAACACTGCTCTATTTATGATATGAACATGTACAAATACCGTGACATTGTTACTGTATCATTATAACCCCATCAATGTGATTGATAGCTGTAAACATAATCAGCCTAACCTTAAAACGAAACACTGGACTTTAGTGACCACACCTCGCACAAACCACCAGTACTTGACCCCCAGAAAACAATACAAACGCTAATCTTTGAATGTAAACAATTTGTTATTTTTACCACGCCAGACCATTTTATTTTGGGCTGCAATCACTCGAATTAAGATAGCTTTCCAAATGAAAGGTGTCGGGCAATTATAGTCGGCAACTGGAATGGGCAATTATGATCTTTTTGCGAAGACCCGTTATCTTAGCTTAGATGCGCGGCAAAAACGCAGCGAACGCAGTGTTGAGGTCCACAGCGCACCGGCCGGACGCTTCAGGACCATGTCACGATATATATTAGCCCTCGTTCTGATCACCTGCATCTCAGCTGGGGCTATACCGGTGCGAAAGACCCTAAACTTCAATATGTTCTTGCTAAAACCTCGGCCGAGCGAGATCGATCGTTCTATCCTTGCCACGGAGGGTTTATCACGCTTCGGACCTGTCCTGGAGTACATAGTTCAACGAATGCAAGGCTTAATGTCAGTTAGACCACCGCCAGACTCCGGTTACTACATAAAACCAGAGGTCTCCCTACCTGATGCAGCGGAAAACGAAATTGCATCCAAGTCGACGCCGGGAGCTCCGAAGGTCATTGTGAGACCGTCGCAGACGAAACCGGGGACATACGATGTCAAAATCGACCTTGTGGTAGATGAAGAGCCAGAAAGACTTAGTTAAGTGTTCGTACAGTGATTCCGTGTTTACGTTTTTATTTATACTTGCCATAATTTTAAGACTAATATATTATTTTTATTTTTGTATTTTTGCTTATTTCAACTATTTTAAGCAACAGTTAAATATACAATATTTACAATTTTGGTAACCTACATAGTTAATTAAAATAATTAAAATTAAAAAAAAGAAATATTAAAAGTTTGGTCCCTGTGGCAGCATACCTATTTCCTTGCTGTATTGCGATACTTATTCGTTGAGCGAGGAAAGGACCAGCTCGGGTCACGGGTACTATCTACCAGGCGCCAACTTAAATCTTTAATCAGGGCCTGTGCACTTGAAACCCACGGCCCAAGAGTCTCTACTCCAAAGGGCTCAACAATTATTACTAGAGCCATCTTGAAATGTCCTTATGTATGTATAGTATTTAAATATCCCATAAACAAGTCTTTAGGATATCACAGTGTTAACATACTTCACAATACTACGTAAATACTACTTTCTCCTGTTACATAATTTAGTGGATATAATAGAACAGCAAACAGAAAATGTTTTAAAACAGTAATGTCCAATCATTAGTAAATAGTTAGGGATAGTCAACAGCAAATGATAACATCATTTTATTGTCTACATATACAATTTTCTTTACATAAGAACTGACATATTATACGAATTGAACATCACCATCAGACAGTTTTATGTTTAGTATTCTGAGCAGTGTTGGCCTAGTAGTAGCATCAACGCGACTCTCATCCTAGATTTGAGCCTCGGCTGTGCACCAATTTAACATTCCCTCAAACCGTGAAGGAAAACATCGTGAGGAAATCGGCTTGCTTTAGACCCAAAAAGTCGACAGCATCTGTCAAGCACAAGAGGCTTACAAATGATCATGAAACAGATACATTAATCTGAGGCCTAGATCTAATAAGGTTGAAGCGCCACTGGTAATTATTATTCTGAGCTCAGAATTGTAATGTATCTTTTAAACCCTTTTGAAAGTTATTTTATGGTAATAAATTGAATTGAATGCTTCGATGATTCTTAATACCTAATCTACCATTTAGATAAAAAAGGTTCTTTAAGACACTTCGTAACTTTTTGGGTCCTTAATTTTTTTTTTTTTTTTTAAAGACAATTCACACCAATTGACCTAGTCCCATGCTTAGCTGATGAAGCTTGTGTTATGGGTACTAGGCAACGGATATACATACATATTATAGATAGATAGACATATAAATACGTATTTAAACACCCAAGACCTAAGCACAACACCAAATGCTCATCACATCGATGTTCGTCTCAGCCGGGGATCGAACCCGGGACCCATGGATTCGCAGTCAGGGGTACTAACCACTAGACCAATGAGTCGTCAAATGTATATTCATGTATATTAATGATGATGATGAAATGTACGATTTCTTCACCGTTTACTTCTACCAAATTAATTCATTTAAGCACGAAAATAATAATAATAACAAAGACCAACAATGTTTAATATACAGTTTAAAGATGTTATATACTTTTTTTTGTTAATCATTATTTATCCTAGCTTCCTTCAGTACCATTGATTGGAATCTCTTCACGGGGAAAAGGCCTTCTTCAGATTTTTCCAAATTTCGTTTTCCATGGCTCTTCTATCCGCCTTTTATTCAAGTATAAATCTATACTAAAATGTATTGCCGCTTTAAACGCACCTTAGAATAATCGCACGCTATGCAAAAAATAATACCAAGAATAAATAAAATGCATTCAACATAATAAATAAAACAAAAGATAGTACTTTAATGATGTTATTATCAATGTTAGGCCTTTAACAAGTTTTTTTTATGGAAAAAATCTAGATACGCAGGCAGTTGACGACATTATAATGACTGGCATTACAATGACTATTATAATTATTGGCGGGAAAAAGCTTAATTAAGGTCTAAAAAAAGTCGTCTGGCTAATGATATTAAAAATCCTCAAACAACAACAAAAATCTAGTCTTGTTTGGCAAAATATAACGTATCGCTGCTTCGACAACAAGCAATATATAATGTAACAATATATGTAATATAAACAAAATTAATACGAATTATTATTTTTGCTTGTTTGTTAAATAACACTTTCATTTGGTTTAAAAGAGTTGATTTTGTAGTAATATACAATAAGTTATTTATAAACGTTTCGCTAAAGCTGTACCTAACTTTACAAATTTACTGACATACTCTCGTTCTAGGTTCATTCCCAGTGAAATAACAATTGAGAGCTAAGATATAAACGTAGGCTATCACCACATCTAAGGGTCTAAGGCAATTTTCCTCACAATGTTTTCCTTCACCGTTCGAGCAATTAATGTTAAATGCGCACATAGAAAGTCTATTGGTGCAGAGCCGGGAATCGAACCTACGACCTCAGGCATGAGAGTCGCACGCCTAAGCCACCAGGCTAACACTGTTTTAGTATATACTGTTTATATAAAAACAAAAACATAAATAATTGCACCCCGAGAAGAAACACTAAACTTGTTGAAAGTATTTATTTACTTCATTAATAGCTAACACGTATTTTTTTAGTTTTTACATCAATTTTTTCATCGTTCGTTTAACAATTATTTCTTTTGGAAATCCTAATTTTATAAGTCACTGTCATAAAACTAAAAAGACTTTAAGTCTTATAAAATATGCCAATTAAGTATTTTGTATTTTACTAAAATTGAGGCCAAAAGCAGTACTGAAGACACATTATTGTTAACAACTTTAAACATTACTATTAACATAGTTGCCTCGATGTCTACAGATTGGCGATAAGGTTGTATCCATAGTGGCAGCGATTTGGCGTTTCTTATACCTCACATATATTATATAATAATTATAAACCTGTTTGAAAATGTGTTAGAAAGACACTTATTACAAAGGGGCACCAACCAACTATGGTATATTATAACCTTCAATCTCTGTATTGTTTAATTCAAGGAATGAAACTTCCTTAGTATTTTTCTCTAAAGGCAAATATTTCTGTGCCGGACACACGCCGTCTTACGCCAGTTGTGTTTCCTTACCACATCGTCTGATCTTCCAACTACATTTTGAAGGCCATTTTTTATTTATTTTCAACTTTATAACAAGCTGAATAATTTGCCGAAAACATAAAAAAATATTAATAACAAAAAATCTTACAGAACTTAATTTTTTTTACTGTTTACCTTAATTTCACACAAATGTTAATACACTAAATAATTAACAAAACAAAATTTGGGCATTGAGCAAAACAGGCATACCATCATTCCATTTGTCCCCCCTTTCCGAAGCACACGTTTTGGTCAAAGCTCACCGATGTCCAGATTGAGCATTCGGATAAACGAGCTAGGTCTGGATATCCATAGTTGCTCCCCTTAGTTTTTGTGATTTTAATTGTTTTAATATTTGTATTATCTCTTCGTGTATGTGAAGATGTATGTTTGCCTATAAGTGCTTGTCACATTAAAAATTTTATTTTGTGGTTATTTACCAATGTATCAGTGTGCCGAGCGTTGGCAAGTTTTTGCAACGAAGTTCCTAATCGCGCGTTGTGAAAGGGGGCTAAGACGGAAAAAATTCTTACGAAAAGTTGTAACGACACTTTTTTGCTGTTTGCTATTGTAATACACCGGTTCTCGTACGATCACCAAAGTTAAGCAACGCCGGGCGAGGTCAGTATTTGGATGGGTGACCACCTGGAAACTCCTCGTGATGTTGGCTTTTTCTTTTCTTTTCGTAGGGACAAGAAATTAAAATTATTTTTGGAATCTCTTAACTAAATTATTCGAAGTAAACGTACACCAGTCCAACGTCCCTGTACAATAAATGCGGGGTCCCTAGTTTCCTTGCAAAATACAATACCTTTAAAAAATATTCATTGTAATTCTGCGAATTCAAAACTTAGTGAACTAATATAAGAACGAGAACACCTTATACAAGGAGATGAACCAGATGAGACTGAATTAAAATATCTGAACCACGAAATACGAAATATGCTTATTAATTGTGCCACTTAATTTTATATTTAGGTTATTTTACTATTTAATCCCAGCGTAGCACAAGGACATCATACTTCTTCCTCTTCTAGATTCTTGGTTTCTTAAAACTTTAATAGACGATGAAATATAATATTGGTGTCGAGAAAATCTATCATACTGTTATGATACCATTTAAAATATAAATTAATCGAAAGGAACTCCGGGTCCGGGTGTCCCTTGACACCTCTCAAGTTTTATCAATAAAAAAAAGTGTGTACACGCGTTAGAAGTTAAACTTCTTTGGCGTAACAGGAAAAAACTTTTCAAAAATTTTGTTCTACGTTTGTAGAAAAAACGAACCTAACAAACAAAACTAAAATGTTAACTATACTAACTTTTTGTTGTTGTTGGCTAACTTCAGGGTGTTGGTTTTTGGTGACGGTATGCGCGCGCATCGTAAAAATTTACTCTCATAATTTTTCCCTAACGCACCAAAAGAAGTATAACTTCCAAAATGATGCAAAACCAAAACCTTAGAACTAAATACCATAGATAATTGAGGCTCGTTAATCAGACGCTGTAAAACTACAGCGGAGTGCTAAGCCCGTTGCTAACTGTGCTCAATACAGTTACTCTTGACATTTTCCTTCATAAATTATACAATCATATAAATCCTTGTGCCCTAGTATTCACTTAATAATTTGTAAGATAGTGTTGCCGTTACATTTCACACAACTAACCGAGTTTAATATTAACATATTTCAGGCTTCATTTTACGAAGTGATTAATGACTATATAACGAGAGCAGTGTTGGCCTAGTAGGACTTGAGGTCCTAGGTTCGATCCCCGGCCATGCATCAATGGACTTTTTGTCTATTAGCGAATTTAACATTCGCTCGAATGGTGAAGGAAAACATCGAAAACCGGCTTGCCTTAGACCCAAAAAGTCGATGGCGTGTGTCAAACACAGGAGGCTGAATACCTACTTGCCTTTGAGACCATGCAATAAGATACAATCTGAGGCCCAGACCTAAAAAGATCCTCATCGGTCTTTATTATAAGTAAAATAAAAAAATACACGTCGAATTGACGTTGCCCACCGTTTGTTTTTTGTCGGTTTAAAAAACACACCACTTTGGAGCGCAGATTCTGGGTTTGATTTCCGGCAAATCATTTATTGTTTTGGAATAAGGTTTTTGAAACAGAAGCTTAAAAGAATATAGCTTGTCCATGCACCATTGGGGATTATTCATATATTTCTGAAGTGCTGATTAAGTTTAGATAGTATCGTATATTCAAGTTTAATTTACATACTATATGAAAGTATTCCATAAAGAGATAAAGAAAACTCAGTTAATTAGATTTTCCATAAGTAGACAGACACATTTTCTCCTCTTAATGATATTAGTGTGAACATGAAAGTATATAATTAATGCAATGTATGTGTTTAGTACTTTCATCAAAACTTTGTTACATTAAAATTTAAATTAATTATATGTATGCAACAGGCAGTCTTATCGGCAACAAGCGATCTCTTCCAGATAAGCTTGTTCAAAATTTTTGCAAAAGCTTACAAGAATAATATTATGTATGTGTGAATAGGTGTAAGTAGTATTTAAGATATCGTTTTATAACAATAAAGCCGGTTTGAATATTACTCTGTCTTCTGTCTACTTCTCCTTCAAGCCCTATCCCGATAATCCCACCACCTTGAACCTTTGATCCTACCCGTAGGGTCTGTTACCTTAGGTCTCTTGGTGCAGACATCCCGTACTTATTTATATATTCACTATTTATGTGTCAGGGTTCATAATATGTAGGGCTTAGGTTATTAGGTTTCCTTCTCATATCTAGTGCAGCTTGCTAATACATACACTACACACACGCCTGAAAAATAATACATATAAATTTAACTACACATTTCACAGTCTTCTGGCAAGCTGTACAGCTAGTGAGGAAAAACTAAGAAAAATAAATAAGTGAAAAAAGAACCAAACTTAATTTAATACTAACTAGTAACTAGTAGTAACTAGTAAAATAAAATAAAAACTAAATGATAATCTCAAGAATTACAAGGTAATACAAAAGAATAAGAAAATACATGTATTAAAAACTCACGACGTGAAATCATTTCTGTGTTTGCTTGTACACACGATCATTACCTACAAACATACAGTATTAAGAGAGATTTGTCGACAATTGAGATTAAAGTAATACAGGACAGAGATAATTAATTGCATATGAAAAGAAAGTAGGACCAAGGTGACATCCTGTCAGTAGGACACCTGACATCACCCTATGCATAATAATATCAATGTGCGTACGCGCAACATTCTGAGTATTCACTAAACCGTGACGGAAAACGGATCTAACGAAAAAATTAACAAACGAAAAATCTATTAAGATCTAGAAACGTAATTTACGATGTGATAATAAAGATATCAAAAAACGATTAAGACAAAAATTGTGTTTAGTTAATAGTCAAGATGTTGATGTTACTGTTGTGTTTACCATGCGTCCTAACTGCGCCTTTGCATATGCTAATGCCCATGCAGTACCCCATTGCACCCATGCAACCGATGCCAGATATGCAGCTGATGGAGATGCAACGGTTAAGGATCAATCCATTTTTAATGTAAGTATACATTAGCCATTATCGTCATCGTGTATATATTATTATTTATAAACTTTTAAACGAATCTATTAAAAAACTTTTTTTTTTGATGTTGTGAGGTTCGTCAGATCATTTTTAGGTCCATTCTTATTTTTCATCGTAAATTACATACGGTACCCTAAAGAAGATCGCTGACTTCGCAGCATGTGTATGGTCAACGTGTCGGCTTCAAGGAATTGCTTTGCTGATTCAGCATTTACCGCGTTTTACATTTTAATAAAATAAAATATGTTTATTCATTCCGATTTTATCTAGCATCGATAACGGACTTAATATTGTAATTTAATTATAAGTTAATTAATAAATACTTAGCTAATTATTGGTTTTTTTTGGGAGTCCGGGCTGTCGAATTCGTAATTGGCGCAGTCGGTAGGATACTTTCGGGGCTACTACGATCGATATAAAGAAGATTTCCGGGGTCTAGATTCGACACCGCGCGCGGTCGTTCTAGCTATCGCTCTTAAGCGTTCACCGAAATATCAAAGAACATTTGGAAGCAGCCGGGGCGTACTCAAACTTCAGTGCAACTCAAAGAAAACCAGGGAAGTCGACGAGTTATGTGAGTACATTGAATAATTTTTCCATCAGTGTTGCTTTCTCCTCGTCACAATTTTCCGTCCTACGAAAAATAGTCCTGTGTCCTCCAGGCATAAAATTCGTAGGGATAGCTTAGTAGACTTGAATCGTCAATTAGGTGTAGACTCGAATCGTCAATTAAGTGAAGGCTCGAATTGCTCTTCAGTAGTTTTAAATAATTTTCCTGAGAGCTCGAATTGCCCTCAAAGTTTAGACAGTAGGTTGAATTTAAGTTTTAGTAATTTAGAATATAAAATGGATCCTGATACAGTATATAAGGCTCTCCGCCCAGTTCCTGAATTTGACGGTAACCCACATATTCTCCCTAGATTTATTAGAATTTGTGATCAGATCGTAATTCAATGTGTGAAGGACGAGTTAGGATACGAGTTATCAAATTTATGTGTCATAAATGGCATCTTGAATAAAATTACAGGTTCCGCAGCTCGTACGATAAATTCGAATGGTATTCCTGAAAATTGGATAGGAATTAGAAACACATTGATTAATAATTTTTCTGACCAAAGGGACGAGACCGCTCTTTACAATGACTTAGCATTAGCGACACAGTGTAATGAGACTCCACAAGAATTCTATGACAAATGCCAAAACCTTTTTAGCACTATAATGTCTTATGTATCGTTGCACGAGACATTAGAGACAACTATAGAAGCTAAGAGAATTTTGTATCGGAAATTAACTTTACAAGCGTTTGTAAGAGGTTTAAAAGATCCTCTCGGGTCCCGAATAAGGTGTATGAGACCTGAAACTATTGAGAAGGCTTTGGAATTTGTCCAAGATGAACTTAATGTTATGTACTTGCAACAGCGTAATAATTTAGCAACAGATCTGAAGAAACCATTATTACCATTAACACCACACAACTCACACCAACAATTTACACAGCATAAATTTCCTCCTATGAATAATAACTTTAATCCTCCTAAATTTTTACCCGGACCTAGTTGGCATAAACCTAATTTTAATCCCCAATTTAATAGTCATCAGCGCATGCCTATGCAACCAACGCGTACTCAGCAAATGTTCCGAGCACCATTGCCTAATAATAACAGTGGTTTTAGAATACCTAACAGGAACCCTCCACAGAATAATTCTGGCCCTAAGCCTATGAGTGGGGTGAGTCATTTCGTGACAAAACCTTTACCACCTAGAATTCCTGGTCATGATTGGCAAAAATTCGGCAATCCTCCTCCATCTAATTACTTTAAGTTTAGAGAAGTTAATTTTAATGAATTTAATGATTATAATGATTATGAATACGACAATGATTATGTTGACTATAATTATTGTAATACTGACTATGACTATAATGACTATTATGGACAATACTCTTATTGTGACTATGATAATAATAATCAGTACTATGAACAGCAAGATTTACCACCAATAGAGGATACTCGCTATGATAATAATATGCCTAGTACTAGTAAAGACGTTCAACCGAGACATTCCAAAGGTAGGAAAAGTCAGGATTTTCAACAGAGCCATCGAAAATCCCTACCAGAATAGAATTAAATATACAGTCAAAAAAAGAATTACCTTATATAAAAATTAACAATCCACCTTTAAAACTTCTTATTGATACAGGAGCAAACCAATCATTCATAAGCCCTGAAGCAGTAGATAAGTATTTCAGTAATATTCCGAAAATGTACGATCCTTTTGAAGTTACTAATTCTAGATTAACTAGCGTTCATGAACATTCAATATCAATTCCTAGTTTTCCTGAATTTAATGATATTAAAAATATAAAATTGTTTATCTATAAATTTCATAATTATTTTGACGGTTTAATAGGATTAGATTTATTAGAAAATTGTAGAATTGATTTTAGAGATGATATACTAATCACTGACAATGCAAAAATCCCTCTATTGCGTTATAGATGTAAAAAATACACAGAACAAATAATACCAGCGAAATCATCTCGTTTAGTTGGTATACCAATACATCATGACGATGGTGACGTGTTTATACCAGAACAAGTAATAAGTAATTGCATTATTCACGAATGCATTACTAATGTGACTGATTGGACTGGTATAGTAGAAGTTGAGAATATGACAGATGAAGACATTGTATTTCCAATAGACAGACCTTTACAACTTGACTTATTTAACTTTGAAAGTTCTTATACTGAACTAGACTCAGACAGGGTAAACGAAGTTTTAGACAGACTTAGAACTGACCATTTGAATAGTGAAGAACGAATAAATTTAGAAACCCTATGTAAGCGCTACGCTGACATATTTTACATTGAAGGCGAACCATTAACCTTCACTAATAAAATCAAACATAGCATTAGAACTCATGATGAAAACCCAGTCTATACCAAAAGTTACCGATATCCTTTTGTACATCGTCAGGAAGTTAGGGAACAGATAAGTAAAATGCTCGAACAAGGTATAATACGACCTTCTGACTCTGCTTGGAGCTCACCCATTTGGGTAGTCCCAAAGAAAGCTGATGCATCTGGTAGACAAAAATGGCGACTTGTAGTGGACTTTAGGAAGTTAAACGACAAGACTATTGACGATAAATACCCTATTCCAAACATCACTGACGTTTTAGACAAATTAGGTAGGTGTCAGTATTTTACGACTCTTGACCTTGCATCTGGCTTTTACCAAGTCGAGATGAATCCTGAAGACATACCGAAGACAGCATTTAACGTAGAACACGGTCATTTTGAATTTTTACGCATGCCAATGGGACTCAAAAATTCACCTTCGACATTTCAGCGTGTAATGGATAACATCCTTAAGGGTTTACAAAATGAGATATGTCTAGTGTACCTTGATGACATCATAGTTTTTAGTACATCTTTGCAGGAGCATATAATTAATTTAGAAAAAGTATTTAACAGATTGAGAGAGTCCAATTTCAAGATCCAGATGGACAAATCTGAATTTTTGAAACTTGAAACCGCTTACCTTGGTCATATAATCAGTAATGAAGGTATTAAACCGAACCCCGATAAAATTAGAGCCATAGAAAATTATCCTTTACCTAAAACAACAAAAGAAATCAAACAATTTTTAGGACTATTAGGTTATTATAGGAAGTTCATACCTGACTTTGCACGACTAACGAAACCCATGACTAAATGTCTTAAAAAGACTAATAAAATAACTTTAGACTCTGAATATATCAAATGTTTTGACAAATGCAAAACCTTACTAACTAACGATCCTATTTTACAATATCCCGACTTTAATAAAGAGTTCATTCTGACAACAGACGCCTCCAACGTAGCTTTAGGGGCAGTACTTTCACAAGGCACAGTAGGCTCTGACAAACCGATTTGCTATGCTTCAAGAACATTAAGTGACAGTGAAATGAATTACAGTACCATCGAAAAAGAACTTTTGGCAATAGTTTGGGCAACCAAGTATTTTAGACCCTATTTGTTTGGTAGGAAATTCAAAATTATAACTGACCATAAACCACTCCAGTGGATTATGAATTTGAAGGAACCGAACTCGAGACTGACGCGATGGCGACTTAAATTGAGTGAGTTTGACTATACAGTGATTTACAAAAAAGGAAAATATAATACCAACGCTGACGCTTTATCCCGTGTACAAATTAATAACGAGGAAATAGAGTCACTTCTTAAAGAATGTGGTATAGATGTGTCAGTAATACCCGAACCACCAGGATCTACCACTGTAACAGCACATACATCCGCTGAAAATCCTATCCTCGAAATACCCATCACAGATGAACCACTTAACAAATTCCATAGACAGGTTTGCTTGACAATAGTAGGTGACATTAAAAGAAGACCGAATGTTACTAAACCTTTTGATACCCATACGCGTACACATATTCAAGTTTCAGAGTCTTCATTAGAACAAGACGTCATAAAAGCAATAAAAGAATTTGTCAATCCTAAAATAAAGACTGCTATTAAAATAACTCCACCATTAGGTATGTACTCGATAATCCCAATTCTACAAAATAACTTTAAATGTAACTCAATGCATCTGGTTTTAGTAAAAAACGAACTAGAAGATGTTAAGGAGTATTTACGGCAGCAAGAAATAATTAAACACTATCATGAAGGTAAAACTAACCATAGAGGTATCAATGAATGTTATTTAGCTTTATCACGTCGTTATTACTGGCCTAAAATGAGGGAAGAAATTAGTAAATATATAAATGAATGTACAATTTGTGGACAAACTAAATATGACAGAAATCCAATTAGACCACAGTTTAACATAGTACCACCTGCAACAAAGCCCTTTGAGATAGTTCATATGGACCTATTCACAGCGCAAGCTGAAAAATATCTTACCTTTGTAGATTCTTTTTCAAAATACGGCCAAGCATATCACTTACGAGATGGTACAGCTATAAGTATAATTCAAGGTCTATTACATTTCAGTACTCATCATGGACTACCTTTGACTATTGTGACAGATAACGGGACTGAGTTCACTAATCAACTTTTCGCAGAATATGTTAGACTTCATAAAATTAATCATCATAGAACACTAGCTCATTCGCCTAATGACAACGGAATTATTGAAAGATTCCATTCCTCCTTACTAGAACACCTTCGTATCCTTTGCCTGAAAAACAAAGATGAACCTACAATAAATCAAATACCCTATGCTATCCTAGCTTATAACAGTTCAGTACATAGTTTCACCAAATGTAGACCACATGATATCATTAGAGGTCATTTTGATCCTAGAGACCCTTTAGATCTTAATTTAGCTGAACACCTTATGCAACAATATATTATAACTCATAGAGACCAAATGAAGACAGTATATGAAATGATTAGCGAAGCTACAACTATTGACCGTACGAATTTAATGACTAATAGAAATAAAAATCGTGAGCCAGAAACTGAATATGTACCCGATCAGCAGGTTTTTATTAAGAACCCCTTAGCTAGTAGACAGAAGTTAGCACCACGATACACTCACGACACAGTTCTTGCAGACCTTCCCATACACATTTACACTTCAAAGAAAAAGGGACCTGTTGCTAAATGTCGCTTGAAACGAGTACCAAAGTCATCAAAATTGTTACAGGTACCGACTAATACTGATAATGACAATGACAATGACGAAGGCAGCAGAGATAAAACTTGAGACTCTTGACAATGGACCTGGACTTTTACCCTTTAAACTTGGTCAAGCTAAGCTAATATCTCATTATCATACCTTTATACAATATTTAGAACTTTCAGAACTAGAAAATCGTATTAATTCTATAAATGAACAGTTAGATTATTTTAAAATTCAACTAGATAATTCTACTTTGCCTATATATGAAATTCAGATTGATTATCTTTATACTAAATTGTCAAAAATAGATTCGCAGTTAAAAACCTTGGAACCCTCTAAAGTAAAAAGGGGACTTATTAATGGATTAGGATCATTAATTAAAGGTCTTACAGGTAATTTGGATCATGAAGATGCTGAAAGATTTAATAAAGCTATAGAGTTATTAGATGCAAATGAAAATAAATTAGTTTCTGAGTTAAATGATTATATTAGTATTAATAAAAATTGGACGAGCCAATATTCGCAACTTATTAGTAATTTAGCGGAAAATCAAATTAAAATCAATGAAACACTGAAATTAGTTATGGATAAGCATTATCTTTTTGAAGTTAAGTTTGCTAAATTCGCTCAATTATTAGCTATTATTACTGAAAATACAGATGACTTATATTTAGAGCTAATTAGAATAGAAAATATTTTAGGATTTATACGTGCAGCGAGCACGCATCATAGTATGATAAGCATAGATAACTTAGAATACATGATAGGTAGATTAAGAGAAATATATAGTAATAATGAAATCTTAGATATTGATTTGAGAGAATATTATAATCTTATAAAACCAGGTAGTTATTTCATAGGTAAGAGAATTGTTATAATTTTTAAAATTCCTATAATATCTAAAGATAGTTACGATCTATTTAGGCTTGCCATTGTTCCTAATAAATTCCAACAGACCTTTATACCTATACATCATGTAAAAAAAATTTCATCATGTGAAATATTTCATGTATTTGCAAACTGAATGCCCGAAAGTTGGCGAATACCTTCTCTGTGAGAAAAGCACAAATTATTATCAGCCACAAGAACACGCAGATTGTATCCAGAGTATCATCATTCATCAATCTTTAGATAAATCATGTAGCCCCACTGAAGTCTCCATTACAAGACAAGCTATGGAACAATTGGATGATAGACACTATACTATTGTCTTCCCAAAGCCTACGAATGTCGAACTTCAATGTGAACGGCAGGAATATGTATCCTTATCCGGCAGCTACTTAGCAACAATTCCCCATGAATGTTCATTACGAACAGATACCTTTAAGATAACCAATAGTGAAGATGAAGTCAAGGGACAGCCGCTGAAGATCACCGAGATACGAAGTAATTTCACTGAAGTTCAAAATAACGAGATTCCACATATAACTCTAAATTCTTTAAATCTCGATAACTTACATCATCTGGAAAACAGAATTATGCTACAGAATCCCATACGTCTTGCCCACTTTGATTCTTCACTGTACCATACAACGTTGCCCCTCTATGCACTTGTATCTGGTATAGTTATAATTTTCCTTGCCTATATTCTTCGACGATACCTGCGAAAGAACCCTACTACACCAGAAGAAGAACCAAGAAGCAACCCTATATATGCTGTTCCTGATTCTGAAAAACCTGGAGTACCAGCAACATTTTCCCTCAAAGTGCTCAAATAGTTGCTGTTCTGAGGGTGGAGGAATTACATACGGTACCCTAAAGAAGATCGCTGACTTCGCAGCATGTGTATGGTCAACGTGTCGGCTTCAAGGAATTGCTTTGCTGATTCAGCATTTACCGCGTTTTACATTTTAATAAAATAAAATATGTTTATTCATTCCGATTTTATCTAGCATCGATAACGGACTTAATATTGTAATTTAATTATAAGTTAATTAATAAATACTTAGCTAATTATTGGTTTTTTTTGGGAGTCCGGGCTGTCGAATTCGTAATTCGTACGTAAACAAGTACACGAAAAACTCTTTGTTAACTACCTCAAAGGCTCGTTAAAAATGCTGAACTGAAATTAATAATTATCAATGCAATCGATTAATATAGCGAATTCGATGTACGAAAGTCGTGCGAGTGCAAATTAACAGTGAATTTAAGTTAATTAAGAATACAGTTTTAGATTTTAGATAGAAACAATATTTATTCTTAATAAAAAAATAAATAAAACATTAGTGGCGCTACAACTTTTTTAGGTCTAGGTCTCAATCTAATGGGAAAGTATGTGATCAGCCTCAGACATCAGACAAAACCCCGTCGACTTTTTGGATTCTTCACCGTTCGAGCGAATGTTAAATGCGCACATGAACAGAAAGTCCATTGGTGCACAGCTGGGGATCGAACCTACGACCTCAACCGCGCTATTTCTTTTTAATATTTTAAATATTATTGTGTCTGTTTAAGTTCATAAGTAATGATATAAGTGAAACACCTAAATATAATATTTCGTTAATTTTGAACGACTACAGCCCTGCGATTCTGTAACTCACTTCACGAACTCACACAGCGGTTTTCGCATCGGCGGTCGCTCTCAAATCAGTCGTGAAGCAGTCATTTTGTGATTTGGTATTCTGATTAACAATAAACTACAAGCTCCCACCTTTTCAGAATGCCAAATCATAAAATGACTGCTTCACGACTGATTTGAGAGTAAAGTAAACATTGTTTTTAGTACCATAAATATTTTCTTACGCTGCAGCTAATTCACCATTTCAGGAACCAACCACAACCATTAGTGGTACTTCTACCAAATGATCCACCAAATGAACTCAAAACCAAAGCGGACTTCGGAAAAGAAGACGAAGAACTGAACTCCGTGTTAATAGATGCACCAGAAACACAGCCACCCAGAGCACTAGTTCTATTACCTAACGGTAGATTCTCCATCGGCGATTTTATTTCTGCCATCCCTTGGCTACCGATAGAAGTCAACGTTCCCGATTCCATTTCGTGGGCGTATAATGGAATAGCGAACGGCATTGGGAGCATAATTTCTATAATCGGACAAAGACTCCCCTTCCAAAGTCCGAGTGATGGCATGAAAGTTAATAATCAGTTGAAACAGAATGCTGCTAATCCGGTTATGTTTCTGCCGTATAATACGCAAGCAATGCATCTTCCTATTGAAGTTTAAGTAATTATTTATTTATGCTCTCAATCGTCACACATGTGACAATCAAATACTTGGAAATATGTTGTAAAAAGGATATACACGTGTGAAAATTACATGAGAACTTCAAAGGCGCAGAGATAACCAGATCCAAGCAACTTCCTCACGATCGAGTAGCCCGTAATATCGCACACAACTCACGAGGGGACTCTTTGTATTAAAGAAGTCGCTTTGGTAACTTCCGCGAACATACAATGTAATTGAAGACTGTTTTGGAAAAACAACCTATGTCCAAGTTTTTCGAATTTGTTTTTTTTTGCTCTATAGATTCTCGGTACTTCATACTATAATCTGGGTTTCATATTAGGAGCAAAAACAAGCAACGTCCATAGTGTATCTGGCTAAAAGAACCAAGGTCCATTGACAATGGAGGTTTTAAAAAAAAACTCAGGAAGAACAGCCAATGTCCAGGACCCTGGTCTAATTTTGCTGTATTGCTACTGATCTCAAAAAAAACTTGAAATTTAAATATACTATATACCTAAATAAAATAAATAAAAATTCTAATGGTTTATACTATATTTATTATTATGTACTTTAAATGAATAAAATATCAAAAGTAGTTACTATTTCATCGTGACATTGGTTGTTCTTCCAAAACTGCTTTGCTGAGCCAGGGCCTTGAAGCGAACCGAATGGCAAAAGGGATTTTTTTTTTTTTTAATTGTTTTTGATATGTCTTATGTTATTTTTTCTTTAAGTATTGTTATTTTGTGTGTTTATGTGTGTGTGTGTTTTCGTTTGTAATAAATGTTATGTCTATGTCTATACATAATACAACAATAGACATAGGTCTATGTCAAAACCATGTCAAAACAGTCTTCAATTTTAAATTAGCAATTTAGAATAACGACAATATAAAGCACTAATAATATATTATGGTGTGTTAAATTTTTATAACCAAAGAGGTTTCACGTTTAGTGTATAATTGTTTCCTGGCGAAATACGAATATAAAATAGGTACGGAGATCATCTGCCATTACAAACTATGAGACAACGCGTACTCGTATTCCTCCATCACAGGTCGGCAACTAACGAAATGGGTATCCATGCGAAAGATGTTCTTTTATGGCTAGACTCTAGCCATATAAAAAGCAGGTATAAATGGTGGAAATGTTGGCATGACCTTTAACTTTAACAATTTTGTATAGTATAAAATGGAGTGTATATACAAGTATGTATTAACAAAAAATATTAGATTTTTTCATACACGGTTTGTTTTCTTTCGGCTTTTTAGTATAACAAGAGTTAGCCTAAAGGTTAGCGAAGCGACTTTTAACAATAAGATCGTACGTTCGAGTAGGTATATAATTTTTTTATTATGAGCTCAATAACTCATAAGTAAGCGCGAACATTGACTCCCCTATCGAAATACAGGATTCTGATCACCAAATTGCCTATAAATTGTGCCAGTGGTGCCAATAACTCTGCTATATTGTAAGTAATAGCAATCAAAGTATAAAATACATATAACCAAATAAAATAAATCTCAATTCAAAAGCATATTAACGAATTCTGCATTTCTAAAGTGAAATTCGGCAATCCATTTAGATTTATTTGAGAAAGTGATCACAAGACACGTACTCGGGCGAAACGAATTTTAGATTACGGAACTATTGTGAAATGCAATATTATATAAAATACGCTTTTCCTCGAGTTATGTAACCTAACAATATTTATATTTTAGTTAATAATTAGGAGCGCAAATGCACAACGGACCAATTAGGAGTCTAATTGCGGAGAAAGGAGTGCTACTACCCTAACCCTAACCCTAGGAGCGCAAACCAAATGTTAGCAATCATCGTACACTTATAGCCGATAATTGTAAGACGTCAGTTTAGTAATAAATTAGCCGAAAAATAACCGAGTGTTTAATGACAAACACTCGTTACGATACTAATAAAAAGTCCATTGTCCTTCCAAAGGGATCGAACCTACGAGCTCAGGGATCTCGCGCGCACCACTAGGCCAACACTGCTCAAGTGAAGCTAGTTTAAATTTTAAATATAATTAAAAGGGAGGAACGAAATAGAAAAATGCAAATTAAAATAGAGATGTAAATTTACGAGGCCTATTGAGTTCTATAGTGCATATGCGCACACGCAGTTGAAATCTAGTCCGACTTGTGTATCACAGATCGACAGCATAGGTCATAGGATTTTTCCTGAGACAATCGAGACAGCAATCGAAATGCACCAATAATATATGGGAAATAAAATAGCATTGTTTATTGCATATAACTTTATTCATATCAATACAGTGGCACCTGGTAACTGAGACAGGGTTCAAGAGTATAACAGAGATATAAAATACGCGTTATACTTTCGAACCAAGCCAAAACAAATATACTATAAAATATAGACTTTCTATGGCCGACATTCTGAAATTGGCCCTAACTTAACCTACATCACTAAAATGGCAACATTGTCATATTTATCGAACACGAGTGTCAATAAATAGCTGGCAAGTTATTTACTTCCAGGTTTAAAAGTATGTTATGGTATAACCTACAAAATAAATCTATAACCGACGAAATAACATATTTTTTATGCTTCGAAATGAAGCCAGCTATTACGAAACATTAAAATTTACTTAAATCTAATAATGTTTAGCTTGGATAGACACTGAGTCTTGATCAATTGGGTATCCTGGGGCACCTCCTTGATCCTTCTTGGCAACGAGGATTGATGTTGGGTAGTTGAAGGCGTAGAAGAATCCACGGGGTGGGCCCTGTTACAATAATATTTATATTCAAAGTTTATTCGTATATTTTATTCAGACTTCTATAGTACCAACATCTCATGGGATATTGCGTGTGTTTTAAAGCAAAGTTGTGCTTGAATATACAAATAATTGTGTTGCCGGTGAACGAACATGATAACCATTGTCAATATAATATTGTTTTTGATTGACATAACCTTTACACATTTAAAGAAAAAACTGTTTTTAACGGATTAAAGTTATGTATTATTATAAATTTACAACTATTTAACATAATTTTAAATTTATCCGACGTTTCGCGTGCTTTACAGCGTGCGTGGTCACGGTGACTGAAGACAAAAGGTGTTGAATGTCAAAAAGTATCATAGCTGCAGAGAAAGTTGCATTATCTGTATTTATTTCCCCGGAGTTGGTATCGACTAAAAAATTGAGGGTTTTGGCAAAAATGCCTCACGGTGTCCTCTATCAAGTCGGATAAATTTAAAATTATGTTAAATAATTGTAAATTTATAATAATACATAACTTTAATCCGTTAAAAACAGTTTTTTCTTTCATTGTCAATATGTAATTATTAAATCATCAAATGTTGTTTTGCCATGTATATTATTTGTAGGCAACATTTTTTTAGTTCAATAAAAAGAACTATCTACAATAATAAAAAGTAGGGGTTAATCGTAGAGGGGTGACAATTAAGGGTTGTATGTATTTTTGTATGCTGTATCATACAAAATAAAAAAATAATTTTTGGGGTGGGACTACCCTTAACATTTACATACCCAATATGCACACAAAATTTCATGAGAATCTGTCAAGCCGTTTCGGAGGAGTTTAACTACAAACACCGCGACACGAGAATTTTATATATTAGATATTTCACTAATATTTGTCGTCTATTATTCTATTTTTAACGTGAGATTGTCAACAATAAAGGTCATGTGTTACCCTGTATCGTGTGTACGATTATGTATTTAATATACACAATAACTCTTATCACACATGGCGAGGAAACCATATCAACAAAAATCGATAAATAATACTTAAATTTCAACAGAAATTAATTACACACATTAAATAATGTTGAATTTTTTGAATAATACATACGGTAGGTTCCGGTTCTTCGATCCTTTCAGGAAGAGGAGTAGGGTAGGCCTGACCAGGCTGGTATGAGCCCTGTGATCCATAGTACGCCTTGGCTTCACGGGCCTGGTTTACCTGGCTAGGTGCAGCAAAAGCGCCTTGCTGCTCTGACGCGGCTGGTTGGTAGTCGATTTGGGGGTTGTATTCACCTCTGTAACGACATCATTGTTTTTAATTGTGTATTAATTTAAAATGAGATATTCTCTTTCTGTCAAATTGTATTTAAGTTATAATGAAAAGATACATAATAATACTATTGTTGACATGGCGTAATTGATCAGATAGCGATTTAGTTGTAAAACTAACATTTAATTAAGTTTGTTTATTCTGAATAAAAGCTTGAACTCTGTATAAAGGTTCTTTATGTTCAAAGTCCTGTCCCAACTTCACACTTACTAATATGGAAGGTTATGATAATAATGAAAGAATGTTTGATATTGGTCATGCAGTTACTGAATTTACTTTTTACAAACATATATAATACTAGCTGACCCGTCGTCTTGCCATGTATATAATTTATAATAAAAAATAGGAATTGATCTTAGAGGGGTGAAAATTAGGGGTTGTATGTATTTTTTAATGCTGTATCATAAAAACATAGAAATTAAAAATTTTGTCTAAAAAATAAAATAAAAAATTTAGGGACTACCCCTAACATTTAGGGGGATGAAAAATAGATGTTGGCCGATTCTCATAGATACCGTATAAGCACAAAAAATTTCATCAAAATCGGTCAAGCCGTTTCGGAGTATGGCAACGAAAACTGTGACACGAGAATTTTATATATTAGAAGATTAGTATAATAAACATACAAGAAAATATATAAACGAAAAGGTACAATAATACTCAAAAATATGGGTAAAGGTACACGAACTTCCAGTCTGAAGAGAGTCACAAGCTCAAATAAGCAATAAAGCCCTTCAATATAAATATTAGTAATAACATTGAACAGTTATCACCACAAAAACCATCACCAGCCAGAGCCAAAGCGAAGCTCTAACTACAAACACATATACCGTAGCAGTCTGTGGACATACTGTGGGTCGGGTTGCACCCTCGCGGCAGCGGCAGCCTCTTCCCAAGCCTTCTCGTGGGCAAGACGAGCTTGACGAACATCTTCAGCTTCCTGCACTGGCTGCAAGACCACTTTGGGAATGTTGTCTTCTTGGTGGAACCCTTGGCTGTCAGCCCAGTAGCGGACCTGGGTGAAATAATTTTAAAATCAATTAAAGATACAACTAGAATATTTTGTTCAGGACTACCGCATTCAATCTAATTATTTTAAGATTTTGTATTAGAGTGGATGTAAGGGATTTGGTAATTTTTATATAGATATATCAATAAGAGTTGATAGAAAAAAATAGACTGATCTAATAGACCCTAACTAATGAAGAGGTCCTTACAACTAAGAATTAACTAGAAATGTATATTATTTATATTATTTTTATTATCTTATACTACTAAATTATTATTTTTTGTTTGTGTTAACGAAATAATGGTTTTTTATTTAATTATAAGGAATATGCGGAAAGAGATAGGATTTGATGGTCGCAGCAGTCATAAATTCAGTTTTTTGGTATGTTGACAGCACTGTTACGCCATTTTAGTTCGACAGTAATGATTTTAATACTTGCATCTGATAAAAAATGTACTTACTATTATACTATTATTTCTTATTCAAGGTATTTGAGAAATATTAATTTACTTGATACTCCTGTTAACAAATAAATATAGAAATAATTGATAGTGTCCCTAACTTAATAATTAAAACAAGTCCTCTTCGCCATTTTCGACAATTGATTGGTAGGCACAGACTGGTTTTAAAAACATTGAATAAATAGGACACAGAAATGTATCTGCTCTATATCTAGACAGACGTCGTACCTTGATCAATTCGTTGGTGTTCCCTGCGCGGTATGTGTATGATCCGGAGACGTCGCCGGATCTTACTTTGTTCTCTACTTTCGATGATTCAGGGGTCTCGTAGCCATATGCGTATGCGCCTAAACCGTCTTGGCCATGGAATTGAGATGCGTCGTATACCTGGTATTAACGATTAATATATTTAGATAAGTTCATGTTTCAATATATATTTATATTATTATCGTCATTAATTCTCATTAACGCAAGAAATTTAACTGCCTCAAAAGTCTAAAAAATCTGGCTATAGAACTCTGTTTATGCAAAAGGGTAACAGTTTTATTTCTATCTATCATTTTTCTTAGGAATCTGATCAAGATTTATGACCACTTAAGTGCTTTGAAAAGTTAGCAGAAAGTTCCCAACATGGTCGAGAGATGTCGCTTATATCAAAACCTTTAATTTCAAACTTACGAAGTTAATAGAAAAACTTAAATAACAACCATAATTGGTTTTAAATACAAAACATGACTCAGGTTGGCCTTTGCCTTGATAGGAAATTAATAATGATATATTCGTGATTTGAGTTCTGACTCATAATTAGTATATTAACTGCGAAATAATGTGTTAAGGAAACGCGAGTTCTACGACATAGTATTTATTAAGGCTTGGTAATTTTAACAGTATGAAGTCATCACTATATATATCGTATTAGGCTGTTTTGAAGTTATTTTATTTACGATAATATTTTTGGTTAGTGCAAATACATTAAATAAACGCGAATAAATATCTATGTAATTACATAATTAGATGTTTTAAGTACTTTTCATCAATCATGACCGCCGCTTCAAGTTAACTGATCACCGATTTGATTTCTACATAAGTGGAATATATTGAATTAATATGACAAAGCGGAAGTATTACCTCTTCAACATAGTCATCAGGATTCTCAATTTCTTGTCCGTTCTTCCAGTAATGTCCTAGTGTTGGTCCTGCCTCGGCTGAACGAAACCTTGCGTCGTTGTATTTGATCTGTAATAATTGGCAAGTCATTCAAAAATCCATAGCTACATTAGGTATTTTAATAGGTCACTTGAACGATAGATTCAAGAAGAGATTTCTTTCCATTAAACAAAAACAAAAGAAGTTAGAAGAAAGTAAGAGGAGATATATGTATAATTATTAAATTAAATTATGATAGAAAATAAATACTAAGTCTTCATTTGTTTAATCTATTTGTTATGAGAAGTGACACTTTGCACAAAAAAATACTATTATAGTCAACTTAAACTTACCAAAGGTAGAACAGCGGTACGTCCAGCGAGCTTGGGCTCTGTGAAGGGTGGACTGTTGAGGTACTTCTGGGCCTCTTCAGGGGTCAAGTCCAGCTCCAAGATGTTTGTTGGCACTGCGCTGCTTAATGCCACCTGAAAAATGGCACAACATGTTATAAATGGTATAAAATGAAACGGTTTGAAATCTTTTGCATATTTTTATTAATTTCTAAACATATTTCTAAGTTTCTACAGTTCTAAAAAATCTATATTACTACTCGTAATCTAGTGTCAAAGTCCGGTGTATACATAATATGCATAGTTTGTATATTTGTAATAGACGTCACGTTCACGACTTGGTATCCTAATAAAGCTTTATGTAAGTTTAATTTATCTGTTAAGTACTTTATGATAGTAGAGCCAAACGGAATTAGAAACTTGAAACCTTAACGCTTAGATTTCGATTTAAGTACTAAATATTGCGAATTCCGGCCATACGAATACGCGTGGAAGATCTGTCTAAGTTTAACTTAATTGTAAATTAGTTAACATGACGTTTAGACATCTGAATAATAATTAATGAATATGACGCGTTCGTTATGCTGTGTAAATTTGTATAAATGTATAATATAAATAAAAATGATGTAACGTAACCTTAAAGAATACAAACTGCTAAATAACTCTATATATGGACTCTATAATTAAGATATTTAAGTTATTTTGATAAGGAAGTTGTTTTATTTTTTATGTCTTCTATTTATCACTCCAGATAGTATTGTACTAATTTGTTAAGCACGTCACATTTTGGACAGTTTTTTAATATCAAATTCAACACAATTAATTTGTATTTATTTCCAACACAGTATTTGTAACCTACATAGTAATAACAATAATAATAATTAAAAATAACATTAAAACAAAAAGGGTCATGTGTGTATCGAGTTAAAAGATTATAGACTGACTGAATAACATAAAAAATAATACAAGAACATAATCGTGGAGATCAAATCATATTTTTTACCGCCTTATGGTTATAATATTTATTTAATCAGTGTTCTATTGACAGTAATTACGCTATTGATTGAGATTAATGCTGATTTATTTTTTATTGCGACACCTGGACAATAAAAATTAATATTACTACTAAATAATCAGTTAATAGAGGCATGATCTCATATTACATTATTATTGTTATTTATAGCTTGAACTAAAATGAAAACACCATTTTAATCCACAGTTTTTTTTCCAAAAAACTTATTTCTGTCTCGAGGATTTGAATTATATATTTCAGGTTTTTTTCTATTTAATGTGAAAATAAATCGTCGGTTTTTAAAACAACTACTTAAAACACAACTCCTTGTAAAATCTCTTCCTACACAACCGGACCCCCCAGTTATCGCAAAATCAAGGTGAATAACCTTTGAATTACAGAAATAAATTAGACAGGACTTCAGGATTTGAAACCTGTTTAAACCTTAAACACTTTATTAATGAATTATGCAATAATTATCTAATTAATGTGGGATTTTATACTTTAGGTAAGGGGAAATTAGGTAATGAAAAAAGTATTTAAAAAATTCGGAAACCAGTAAATAAGGTACTAAAGGACACAATAACTACAATTATCATTGTTATTTACTTTAATAACTTAAACAATCTTCCACATAAACAGCATAAGAGACTAATATAAATGCTACAATCCTACAAAGCGCTATACATAATATATTCCATTACCTACAAAGTTGAAATTCTATATGTTGAAGTTTTTAAGAGGAGGCCTCTACTAAACGATTTTCAGTATTCAGTAATAATTACAATCATGAGACAATTCTAGAATAATGTCCATGTAAAGATCATACAATAATACAGCGTTGGCCATGTACACAGCAAACAAATAAAATTTTAGCCCAAGAGCGTTTTAAATGTTAATTTAAAATTTACGACTATATAAAACGTAATAAATCATAATCTTCATTCAATTATTATTCTTGTATCACCATCTTGTTAGTTTGTAAAGTTAACCATGTGAGGAATGGGCCTTATAACCAAAAATCAATGACGTGTGTCAGGCACAGAAGGCCGATCACCTTACCTATTAATAAACAAAAATTATCGCGAAACAGGTAAATAAATCTGAGGCCAAGACCTCTAGTTTCATAGCGCCACTGTTGTTTTTAATAAACTGCACCGAAAACATTTAACCTAACTGATATTTTTGCAATTGAGATGCATAAAGTCAAAATACTCCAAGTCTTCCAAAAGGTAGTTTCATATGGAAGAATTTGCAAGAAATTCCTTACTTACTCTTCAAAACGAACTCAATTTTGTAAAAAAATATTGATGAAACGATGTTTAAGTACAAGGTTTTATCCAAAAGCACTAAAATTTGAATTAAAATAAATTATGACTTTTTTATTAAATCTCATATATCAGACTCCCTCGGCGAAATTAATTTATTAACATAAGCGGGGCAATTAAAATGTCCGTGATAAATTTAAAATTTTATTTTTACTTTTTCAATATTTTATAACTTTTCTCAAAAAAATAATTACACTAAAAGGTCCCATCTGCTTCTTAGCATAACAAGTTCTATAAAATGCTAATAATTCAGTTAAGAAAAAATAAAATAAAAACCTCCATTTTAGTGATTAGCTCTTAGACAAATATTGACATACAAACCTGAAGACGCGGGCGCATGAATACTGTTTGCATAGTTAATAACACATTCATGTTTTACCGGATTACGTTTTCGCATAATTTTGTATAGATTGTTACGTTAATAATTCATTTCTCGTGTATAATCTCATAGTGATGGGTTTGAAACAGATTTTCTATAATGGATATAGGGTTTGCTTAGTAGTTAAATATACAATTCTACTCTTTACCACGCGTACGCCGTACAGTGAAGGGAAAAGTCGCAAACAGGCAGGTTGATTTGAATGTTTTCAGATATATGTAGATTGTCTTGAAACTAAATCAATAAAAACCATTCGTAGGTAGTGTAACGTACGTACACTACTATCGGTGTAACTCTTTGTTTGTGCTTAATAATAATAGGTGCCGAGAGAAAAAGCCGGCGTAAAAACCTCTCGATTATTTATATATGAAGGATCACATAACTATAATTATTCCAAAATTGAATTTTCTTTTGAATTACCTTCATCTTTTATTACATACAAACTATACATCGCTATTGGAAGATTAAAAAATAATTATCGACGAAATCTGTCAAGTACCTATAGAAGATAGGAAGAAATTATTGATGAAACCGAGGCAGAGACTTATGGGACTTCATACTAGTATACTGAGGCCCGTATCGCATTGCATCAAACCACAAAATAGGATAATCAATTGAAGTTTTAAATCTGTTAAAAATTGCTTTCCACTTCTTCATCCAACAAGTCTATGTCTGATTCATCCCTTAGTGAATTATTCATGGGATCTGTTTAAAACGCTTATACGTTGGTCACGAAACCTTGTCACCGATATTTCGATCGCGGATCTAATTTAATTCACACGACTATGTAAATAAGGTTGCTCGTTGTCCAAAAATACTTGTGTCATACGCAGTATTGCAAATGTCAGATTAGGTTATAATAATTAATGATGACCATGCGTTTGACGAGGTTTTATGTCTCACGCATAAAATCCGTTAAATTTTATCTTAGTATTACAACATTGTATAATAACATATTCATATCAAGGCATTTTAAATTCAGCGTCTACGACAAAATACATCAACAGTATAAAGACATTAGGGTCAGGTGGGGTAAATGCGAGTACCATAACTAGATTGACTTGTTATTTTGTGGTCTTTTACAATTTACAAATAATTTTTACTGTGAATATTAAACATGTTTTAGGCTTTTGTTTGATGTAATTACTTATAATTAATGATGGATGATTACAGATTAATTCTCTATTCCATTTTCCCGATGTAAAGGGCTAAATGTAAAAAATATGTTAAAATTCTAATAGTGTAGATAGTTACTAATCTGGGGTAATTGCAATAAAATACGCAAATTGAAATATACTTTGGTTTTTATTGCAACGAGATTGATGAAAATCTGTCAATCCATCAGATTCAAAAAGTTGTCAGAGTGTAGTGCAAGAAGTACTTTACGTGTATAAGAGATGCCAGCACTAGTTTATTTTGTGTGTAAACAGTTAAAGTTATGGTATTACATTTGCCCCGTTCATGCATTTACCCCACCTGACTATATGTCAAATATATCAAATAACACATGCGAACCTCTATCTACGTAATTAAAAGGGCTTCTTCACAGCAGTACACGACAAAATCAAGCTAAAAGATTTTACTTTGTTTAGTGCTTTTCATATTAATACTTCGAATATTTATGGGTTTTAAAATGTCAGAGGGATTGTCCGTGACAGCCAGTGAAATTAGCTTACTAAATTTCAAAGCAATTACTGTCAGACCCAAATTTGATATTTTAATGCCTTGATAAACCATAATCTTTTTTTTTTAAAAAGCAGTTATGAATGCTTGGATTTGTAACATTACTTCTAAATGTACTAGATCATTCCTTTTTTTAAGTAGGTACTATTGCCTTGCAGGGCTACGTAAAAAACGTCGAACTTTAGTAGTTGATTTTAATAAGTTGCTAGAGACTTTTTTGGAACAATACAACATGTATCCTTATGCATAACGTCAGAGAAATGAAGGCAATTTGGAAGGCGTTTGACAGTGTAAACAACGTATCATAGAATCCATATTGGATTGCTAGAAAGACTGCATCAGATCGGTCCGTGTTTTATGTGTATCGTGCAATTTGTAAATAAATATTTTCAATACATTTTTAGAATATAATTCGTGACCCGTTCACCATTGCGTCCTGAATGATGATGACGCTGCATTTTTACTTATATCCTCTTGTAGTTATTAAGTTATAAACCAGTGGCTATACAACCTTTTTAAGTTTGGGCCTCAGATTTCTGTAAGTATCTGTTTCATGATATCTCAATCTAATATATAAGTGTGCCTAACACACGCCGTCCACTTTTAAGGTCTATGGCAAGCCGGTTTCCTCACGACCTTTCCTTCACCGTTCTAGCGAATGTTAAATGTGCACATAGAAAGAAAGCCCTATTGGTGCACAGCCGGGGATCGAACCTACGACCTCAGAGGCGAGAGTCGCACGCTGTCACGAGGCCAACACTGCTCGGCTAATAAGTAATATATTAGGAACAAAAACATGTTATATCTAGTTTCATTATTGGATTATAAAAAAGCTTTAGGTCAAAAGATGTATGAAACCGGTCACGATGACCTTCGGGGAAAACTAACGAAAACGACCGTGTATTATAAAATTTTATCAATTTTTAATCAAAAAACAATTGCCATTTATAGCTTTATTTTATTTTTTCTTAGGTAGCCAACAGCTTATGTAAAATTTCAATACCTAATGTATAATAAGGACTAATAAATTGTATGCATAGCCTCAATAAATATTGGTGTGTCTGTGCATACGTACTCGTATATGTGTGTGTTGAGAGTTGATTTTATATATTAGAAATCTTAATTGCGTGGAATTAGCTGCGTTTTGTATTGAATTTAATTTCAAGCGAATTAATTCACACACTTATACTCCACTATTTAAATTTGATTAAGTAACTTGGTCTTAGATCATATTTTTTTTGCTATATTTATATCAGTATTCACCCATCGAAGTAATTATCTGTATATATCCATACTTGATTATAAGGTTCGTAACAAAAGAATTGCCTCTAGAAACAGTTTGCGTGCGTCAATTATTTAAAACAAGCGATGAGAATATTTTGTGAACTGAGCTAAGAAATTAAATTGATGAAGTCTATAAGCAAGCGGTTCCTCTACGAAGAAAGATTTTTGTATGTTCGTAACATATAAACTCATATACTGTGCTACAATTGTGAGATATATACATTTCCAAAATATTTGCACAACAAATCTCCAGCTGTTCGAAGCCGGGTCATCCAACTAGATGATTATGAAATATATCTGTAGTCACGCTGACCGCACTAATGAAACGTCAGAAGCGATCCGTATTATTCACGTGAATTCTGTGAAAATTGATACAAGTCCGGATTCGGTCCTCAAAAATTGTCTGGTCAAGGACGCTGAAGTATTGTCGAATTAGGAATTGCAGACTTGCTTACAAGACCTGCAGTACAGTACCTAGGTACTTCAAAAGAGTGGCGGAGAGTTTATCGCCAGTTCTTCTCTTCCGTTCTACGCCCTTGATGTGAGAACTGGCAGTAAAATTAGAAGTGGCTGTAAAATTAGAAGCATTTCGTATATATATTTTCTTTTTTTTGACGTTCATGAGTGTTCTTTGTCTTATTTCTAGTACATAACTTACTAGGTTAAGTGTTCGGTCTAAAATTGTTATCGATGAATGGACTATCTTTGACTTTATCAATAAATGGACTATCTTTGCCTTTATCGATAAATGGACTATCTTTGCCTTTATCGATAAATGGACTATCTTTGCCTTTATCGATAAATGGACTATCTTTGCCTTTTTGATAAATGGACTATCTTTGCCCTTATCGATAAATGGACTATGTAGATAAAAATTTTCAATCCGAAAAAGTTCCTAACATTCCCGTCGAATTATAATATCAATCCCAGAAATTACCAGCAAAACCTCACAAATAATTACCGTATTATAAGGTTTTATTCATGTTTTTATGTAAAAGGTTTATAAAAGTGGAGGCGATCCGGAGATTGTAATCGTGATACGAGAATTAAATATTTTTGACACACAACACGTCGCAATCGAAAATGTTAATTTTCACGGAGTAGATTAAAATTCTTAAGATCTGGTCACAGATATTTGAAAAAATTCAATTGAATGAGTCTCACAAACTGCAAAGGATTGTTGCTGACAATGTTTGGGTTAAAATTAAGTTTTACTTATGGTAATGCTACGTGAGCTTGTTTAAGAACCCGTTAGCAAGTAAAAAAGTAATTCCTTAGACAATAAGAATATCCTACTAAAAAAAGGATTAAATACTTTTTTAATTATATTTATATTTAATAATTTAAATAAATTAATTATTTCAATAAATACCAATCTATATCAGTTTTGATACCCAACGCAGATCATCAAAGGATATATCTTGGATTCCCAATTTATGCTTCCCTCTCGAAGTAATATTAGCAGTATAGTACTAAAAATACAGAGCATGCCTCAGTCTTTTTCAAAGACAAACTATTTAATAATTCTATAGTTTGTCTATGCAAGAAAATCACACTAAATTTCTGCCAAAAGATATCTTCAAATTCCTGTCAATAATATTTATTTAAACCTAAAATGTTTAGTGAAAACGTAAATTATTGTGTTTAGTTATCTTCGATTATTTTGTAAGTATTTTTTATACTTTTCAATTCATCTATTGTATTAATCGTTGAAATATGGGACTAAGTGTAGCTCCGATTTCAAAATCCAAAAGTTCAAATCTAAAGTCAAGTTTTATTGTATTTTGTTAACAAATTATATCAGCGCAAATTAGCATTGGATAACTAATGAAGACATAATCTTATTAATATTTAACTTGTAAGAATATAGCTACATTTTAGGGCATATCCTAGTAACAGTGGGATTTATAGAAGTTTTGCGTTGAGTACCTCTAATACTGCCTCCAAATAGACAGTAGTTGTATATTATTTATTAATTAATAAAATACAAGGTTTCGACCACGCAGAAATACAAACATACCAAAACTTTATAATTATATAGAAACCTGCATGTTTAAAAACATAATTTATATCTGCAATTTCTTGTATAATATCGAAATTAATTTTTACTTAAGAAAAAATATTAATTAAATTCAAACATTAATTATGGAGTCCAAACTAAACAAACTTACGTATAAAGTCTCTCCTACAAAGGTTAATTTAAACAAAATTTAAGAAAAATAAGATTTATGTCTCCATGAGGTACAGAGGAACTTAATATGTTGTTTACACTAACAAGTACATTATACATTTTACAATTGAACATTTATGACGTCCATAAGGTCATTGAAGACGACTAAGGTAACTAACGTTATAATATAGTATATGTGTTTAAATATATAAGGAGAGTCCCTTGTCGTATGAAGATAATTTAAAAAACTACTGTCTTGAACTTTGAATTGTGTAAAGAAGTATATTATACTTTAATTAATGGCGTATATTTTGATTAATTAATAATAACAATAATAATTAATAATAAATAAATAATAACTTTTATATTGGTAATTATCAAACAATAAACTTAAGAAACAACACTTACAGCGAAAGTTAAAAATGTTCCGAATTTCAGCATTTTGATATCTGTACGCACACACAAAACACTAGTCAAAACAGTAAGGTGTTCGCCTGCGCATCTTCTATATAACACAGCCTCCAATGACGTCATCCCCCGCCCCGCAGTGACCAAACGCGAAACTTGTTCATCTACACGACTCTTGACCTCTGTGACATTTACATCGACGAATTTCTATGTATGATTAAAGATATATACTATTGAACAATCAATGTATGTTACACATTTATGTCTACTATGGAGTTGTCAGTTGTTTTCCTGTAAAGTCGGGAATGTTGTATGTCATATGTTGTATTTTTAATTCAATAACAAGTGAGCTTTCTGGACTTATAACGCGTAAAAAGGGAGCCTTTATATTTGTATGAACCAAAACGACGCAAAATATAACAAATATTTTGCGTCTTAATGTTCGGATAGTATTATTAATAAATAATATTGTTTCGTCATTTATTAAATTCGACGCTATTCTAGAAGCTAGTAATAACCTTGGCCAGATGTCGCAGACGAAAGCAGAGATATGGTCTCATACTATTAATAGATAATCAATATTATATCCAAAGCTTTCAAATTTTTAGCTTGTATTAAATTATATTTGCGATCTATCTGCATTTTATTATTTCAATATATCGCTAAATTAATTATTTAATATCAATCAACAGAATACTACTATATTATACGAAATTTTTGGCATTATTTAAGGATATACAATTAATATGAGGAGAATATAAACAGCACTGGAACCACTGAACTGATTTTGAGTGGTATTTGTCTGTGTTTAATAATATTGAATAAAATAAAATCAGAGAATTTATTACCAAATAAAACTATTTTTCTTGAGTTTCCTTTTGGCCTTTATACTGGTTTTGAGGGTTTTTCGTCGCGGAAGACACATTTCATAATATTTTATGTAAAGTATCCTTGTGCTTATTTTGCGACACGTCACCATTCTTAGAATTATTTTAAGAATACATTTTTACTGAATTACTTCATAATCTGGATGTGTCAAATTCTATCACGAGATTATAAATGAAAGCAACTGCAATTATTTGGATTTCGACAAGTAAAAAAAACATAGAAACAAATCTATTTTTTTTAGTTTTTATCACAGAAAGCTGATGAAACATTCAATCTCGCCAAGTTACCGATATCTTAAGATATATCTATGTATCTGTATCTCATTTCAATGTTAACCAATTAAGTAGTTTTTTATATAAGAAAATAACTACTTAAAACAATGTTTACCCTAACATTAGCTTATTATTATTTATATATATTACACGACAATATTTTATATTTAATTTAATTTCTTTAATTTTAATTTTTAATAATATTTTACCTGTATTTGCCACATTTGTCTTTGATACTACGCACCTATTGATAATGAAATTACATATTAAAATTCTACCAGCATTAGAATTAAAAATATCATTCTGTTTATTTATATATCACTAGATGATCCGACAAATGTTTGTGTTGCCATGTATATTATTTCTAGGAAACATTTTTTTAGTTCAATAAAATATCTATCTAAAATAATAAAAAATAGGGGTTGATCGTAGAGGGTAGATAAAAATAAAGGGTTGTATGTATTTTTGTATGCTGTATCATAACCAAATATTTTGTCAAAAAAATAAAAAAAATAGTTTGGGTTGCACAATCCTTATCACTTAGGGATTTGAAAAATACATAGTAGCCGATTCTCAGATTTACTGAATATTCATTAAAAGAATATTCATAAGAATCGGTCGAGCCGTTTCGGAGGAATATGGGAACGAACATTATGACACGAGAATTTTATATATTAGAAAATATTAGTGTAGATAACTTAAAAATAGTTCGTAGTCTTACTATGACATATACACCTTATAATGACAATTTGATTTACCAATAACAGATTTTGAGAAACCATATCCTGTGGTGACAGTACCTACTCTGATCAAACATAGGAATCGTGAGTAAGGACCTACAATGACTCGTCAGTTGATCGCTTAATGAATCATACAGGAATTTACAAATTTACTTGATTTTTAAGTGAAGTCAAAACCAACTAATAAAACGTAACAACTAGATCTGGAATGTTCTGAGTTGGGTTTAGCCAAATATTACAAATTTGATTATGTAAACATCCGCTAATCATTGAAGGTCTAATGGGTAAATAGCATACGGTACGTAGCATAAATAATAAAAACTTCAAAAGTAGCTATGGTATTTTTGTACATATTCCCTTTTTTATATCCGAGGTTGCCATTTGTGCACCCCGTGATCCCGAAAGTTGGAGAGGTGGGGCTTGGCCACACCAGGATCTTTACTGTTCAGAGACAGGGCAAACACTTAGAGTAGTTCCTACAGGGCCGCGTTAAGGACGAATTGGCCGATGTGAAAGGCCCTTGCTGTGCCAAGGTCCATTCCACATCATTCGTGGCCATAGAGGACCGTAATATTAACGACTGATCGCGTGGCTGGATGCGGACAAGGCTACGCTGTTACCGTGTCCTGCCCCGGTCAATTGCTGGTGGCGCCGAGGGGTTTTAGTGGGTATGCACAACAGCGAGTCCCACATAACCCCACCAGATCAACCATGCCGCGGGAGGGTATGCGTAAAGCATTTCACCACGAAAAAAAAAAAGGGCCGCGTTAAGGAAGCCTCTGCGTCACTCTCGCATTCTATTATAGGTACTGTCGTAATTTTTCGAAGTCACAGCAGAGGGCCTCAAACTTCGACACAGTTTATAAATATTTTTATTATGATATGTTATATGAATAACTAATGCCTAAACTACGTACTGTAAATTTACTATAGTGAAAAACCAAAGCTTCTTAAACAAGTTAAATAAAGCTGTTAGTTATGAGACGTTGGCTAGTTTCCTTAATATGTATTATATTTCGTTTAAGTTAAATATACTGTTTTTCTAATACGTTTTGCTTACCCCCTTATTATACCAGAGATGTCCATGTGCATGTTACTGTTTTGCATAAAAATAACGATTCTGTTCACAGAAAAAAAGAAATTTGAATAACGATCTTGAAATAAAAATTAAACAATTTAGAGTTTAGCTGCGTTGATTTATTGAAGATACCATGCATAAAGTCTTGTTACTAAATATTTAAATCCATTTCACGGTTTCGGATTACACGATTGAATTTGAAATATATACAATGGTAAAAACCCATAGAGCCTTAAGATAAATACATAGATTAGTATAATTCATGAATAGTTTTGGCAATATTTAAAAACTATTTATTTGTATATTACAAATGAATTTATAAATGTGTATTAAGATGAAATGTTGTCTAGTAACTTATTTTATAAACATAAAATAATTAAAAATATATATAAATAACTTAATTTTTTTTCAAACTGTCTAACGCTAGCTATCTTCTAGGCAAACTAATAAAAGTAAGTATAAAAAATTATAAAATGCTTTAGAGTTTAATGTACACTCGTAATGTAAACACTCGCGAGCCATCTGCGTACGGCCTACATACCTACGTCCTATGTATTAAATGCAAGGAATACATTACCATCTTAGTTAACAAAAAAGTCATACATATATATTTTCAAATGATTGCCACAACATTTCTCTTGTTCCGGTATTAAATTTATGTAAATTAAATTCCACGCAATGCCAACATCGCTACTCACCGCAAGCACTTAAAGTTCAAGGTTAAAAAGCAGACGTAACTTCACCCTAGCTAATGATTAGTTGATGCTTAGCATTGATTTCCGTAACAATTATAAAGATTTTCTCCGCTTGATGTATTATTTATTGAATCCTTCGTTACGTTTATACATCAAACGATATGAAAACTTAGAAGGGCAACGTCCAACGTTAAAAAGCTCTCATTAGAACAAAGTTCAGGGTTTAATAGTGCTAAGTAACTTACCTGTGTCACAAACTAGACTAGACTATTAAAATACTTGTTCACCTAAATAATCTGGCAAGTTACATGCCGAGGCGCATCAAAAATGCTAAAAAAATATTCTGAGTTACTACATTAATTTAATAGTTTAAAATAAGGTTTAATAATAATGAAAGCCTTTTGGCTAGTTCAGCTACGTATAAGAGAATTACAAAAATATGTATTTAAAAACTGGTAATTAATTAACCGCATTTACCATGGAGAGTGATCAGAGGATTTGTTCGGACTAATACTTGCAGCTGTGTGTCATTATCGTCATGGGAGAATACAAAATACCATCCGTCATCACCTCGAAGTCTGTCATTCCAGAACAACGAGCGTTCTTTAAGGCAGTTTTTGCCACGCAACACCACTATGTGGAACCAGCTACCCACTGAAGTATTTCCAAACAAATTTGACTTTAGGTCCTTCAAGGAAAGGCACTTGCGAGCTTTTTGGCAATCTGAGTGTCCATGGGCAGCGGTATCACTTAACATGATATGAGCCTCCCGCCCGTTTGCCTCCTATTACATAAAAAACCATTCATAACAAGTGTTGATGTATCCTTTCTCACAACATCTTTGACTAACCTTTAACAAGAACCCAAGTTGTTTAACTGAACTGTATTCCAGAAAATTCACCAGTTATTGATATGGGAAGTAATCAGTCTACCAGAGCCACGCACTTCCAACGTCCTCCAAATCCACAACCACCGAAGGTTGATGAAGAGGAGTTAGATGATAACCGAATCAGCATTTCAAATAAAATGGTATGATTAAGATTTCCTTCTTCAGTCTGTTTATTTTTCAAAACTTTCTTTATGTTGTCGTCGCACACTGCGTGTAGAGTGTACCATAAAACGAGCATAAATCAGTGAAGCCACTACAAAACATTCCCCCTAGAACCAACTTCATATACCCCTAAATATCGATTAAAAAAACCCCAAAGTTTTTGTTGTACACTAGGTTTAAGAGGTTATTTATACAAATATGCATCAAAAATACATTCAAGTAGCATAAAATAATATAAAATTTCGATCATGCACCTGATATTTTATTAATAGTTAGTTTGTTGGTTAGGTACTTACTAGGGTAAAAATTGTATAGAATCGTGCGTTTTTCAATAAAAGAAAAAATCTTCTATAAAGTATCTCCTAAGAATCCCCCGAATATGTGTACCTCCTAAAAACCCCCCAGAATATCTAGATAATTTTAAACACAAACTTATCGATTTAAATTTCATCAAAGGACTTTCTTGCAATATCGGAAAATTACTTAACAAATTAAAGTAGACACTTGAAAGACATTTAAATGAAAAGCAAAGAACAAAATCACACATTTATATTATGTATTGTATCAGACAATGTTTTTTACCAACAGGTAGAACGTTTAGTAGAAGATGCGACACTGAATGGATCTGCGCACCCTACAAGTCCAAATTCTACGTTTGGGGATTTTAAAGAAAAGATTTATATAGAAAAACTCAAGTGCCTGGATGATACGCATTCAGAACGGCTTGGGTATGTTTCTTGTTTTATCTTCTTCTTCTTCAGTACTGAAGGCCGTGGCTGTCTTGAAGCCCTCCCGATACGTCGACTTGCTGCCTCGACACCACTCCCTCCTCACCTTGTCTCAGTGTTGTATGTTGAGACTCTGATTAGTTTATCCTGCCATCACTCCGCCCTGCCATTACAAGCTTGTCGAGACTATTCGGTTTTCTCCTGGCAATATGACCAAAGTTCCTAAGCACCCGTTCGTATAAGTAGCGGCACGAAACTCTAGCGCTGACCGTTATTGCGCAGAAGTAAAAAATAAGGTACCTGAGGGGGCTAGCGGAATGAAGAGCGTCGATTGGCTCTCCAGTCGCATTTTGTCCCCCGCGCGACACTACACATGCGCAGCAATCCCCTCCACGTATCGGCCAGCGCTAGACTTACGTGCCGCTGGTTATAATTGATAGTTGTGTTGATCTTTTGTTGATTGTGAATGGACTTATTATACAATATATACAAATTAGAATGTGAAGAACGGAATAACTTATCTTTAAATGGCGCTATAAATGTTAACATTTAATTAATTATAAAAATATCTTAGTTTATATTTTAGTACGGCGTACATGCATTTGATACGAGACATATATATATACATATAAAGATTTACTAATTGAACTAACTAGAACTTGGTTCAGTTAAATATATAACTAAAGCTATTTAATATTAGCAACGTAAGAATAGCCCTGCAGATCACATACTTCAAAATTAATATACCTATAACAGAATTTAAACAAGCTATTAAATTATTATACAGACACCTTATTATCAACTAGCTGATCCGGCAAACGCCGTTTTGCCATGTCATTATATCATTTATGGTTATTGTGCCTAACTCGACATAGATAGGTATAGTGTGTCGTGGACTTTTTTGTAGATATTTATAAGATCTACAATTACTAAGAACATTTTATGTTTCTATCTTTAATAGTTTAGGCAGGGTACGCAAAATAAGTAACTTTTTTGGTTGATTTTTTACACCTTGTGTCCGAAAAACCCTAATATCTTACGGAACCCTATTTTTGTTCAAAATTAAATATAGCCTATATTACTCGTGGATAATGTAGCTTTCGAATGGTGAAAGAATTTTTAAAATCGGTCCAGTAGTTTATGAGCCTATTCATTACAATCAAACAAACAAAGAAAGTTTTCCTCTTTATAATATTAGTGTAGATAAAAATAAGATGGTGTTTATTATTAACATTCCTGATCAATACGGACCTGCGCATAATCATTAAAATACGTGAATAAAAGATTTAAACGTTATCGTCGTTTTGCGTCTATTTAATTCAAAGTTATATATCTGTAAATTATATAACCTGATTCCCTAGAATTCGTTTTAAATTTTTTGAGTCTTAATGTAAATTAGCATAAATATATTTACAGTGAAGATGAATCTTCACTTTTAAGATTATCTTTTATCATTACTGTTTTACTTCTTATGACACATTTAAATTTAAATTAGGGTACTAATTAATCGTAAATTATTCAGTCTTGACCTCGTAGCTGCAACGTGCGAATCCCTGAGGTCGTAGGTTCGATTCCCGGCTGTGCATCAATGGACTTTCTTTCTATGCGCGCATCGAAAGCGCTCGAACCCTGGACCTCTTAGGTAGCCTTAAGAACGACTCGTGCGGGCCCAAATATTTTTACAGTACACATAATTATAAATATCAAAGATAGTCTAAAGGAAATTATATTACATGTTTGACTAATTTCAAGGAAGGCATTAAAGTTCCCAATAAAAATTCATTAAAATACGCTGCCGGATTCTTCCGCTTTCGGTTTATCATGTAATTGAAAAATTCAATGGATAGGTACTAAATAACATTATCATTGCAATTATGTGTTTTTATGAGGGAAATAATGCGCACGCGGCGGTTTTTATAACTGGCTGATGCCTGTGACTTTGTTTAATAAGGATATCTATTTTTAACCGACTTAAATATAAACAAAAGATGTTATCTATTGATGCGTTGTGACATTTATAGATTTAAATTTTAACATAAAAATAGTGCGTGGAGTCCTAGAAACTTCGTAATGTGGAAATGAAAATAGGAAGCACCCACTCTCGCTCTGTGTCGTTCTATTTTCCCTCCCCAGGAACGTTAACCGTTTAACGCAACTTTGTTGAAATACGCATTAGAAGTTTTACTTCAAAAAGTTAGAAAAATTAAACTTGCCTTGGTGAGTATAAAATATTTTGTATAACTGTCTAGGTTATTTATACAGGCAAGATATAGGCCTTGACTATAATCAAGCAAGCTATCTTGCCTTGAGAGAGAAATTGTAAAAGACACCAACCAAATTGGCATATGGCCACGTGACCAAATCTGACCATAGCCATCCAATCCGATACTATTGTGATAGCACGTCGCACGTATTTGTCTATAGTATAATCAAAGATTTAAATTAACGAACAGACATATTAAACATGTTTCCTGGACTTTATCCTTAACTACTATAAACAATACACGTTGTCAAGTCAGCCAATTACCAACGTGTATCGAACCCGGATCAAGATATACGATGGTTATTGAGATACCATTTATATTTATAGTTAAGTAAAAACTTGTACCATAACGCAAACAAAAACAACAATTTAATATTGGCTGTTCATCGTTTTACCTTATAGCTGAGTAGTTGTTAAAAATAGTGATAGGAAATTACGTGTCCCAAGACTTGAATATTAATAATTAATTGGCCCTCGAGTGACAATGCATTTATTTTATTCGATATTTTGTTTTATTTATATCACACTCCAAACATATTTCGAGTGAATGTCCTTTTATTATTATCAATAAATTAAAAATAAATCAGTGCCGTAAACAACCTTTTTAGTTCTGGGCCATTTGTCAATCCAAAAGACAAGTAGGTAATTAGCCTCCTGTGCCTGACACACGCCGTCGACTTTTTGGCTCTAAGATAAGCCGGTTTCGTCACCGTTTGAGCGAATATTAAATGCGCACATAGACAGTCCCCAGAGATGACAGTCGCACGCTGAAGCCACTAGACCAACACCACTGCTTATTGTTATTTTTAAACTTAAAGGGTTTGAAAGCAATAAAATGAACTACAAAATGAGCATCATATTTCTAGTTCCTGACTTACAATTTAAACCGAATAAACTATAGGCGACTCTCGATAATTTAAAACCTTCCAGTTCTTTGAACATAAAAACAATGTTAATTGGTCCCATCCGTAATTTGAACTTGAAGGAATTGCTCGTCAACATGCGATAATTAGACGTTTGTGCTTCCATACCGTCTATAATTTGAAGCGGTTATCATACACACGCCATAATGAAGAAGAAGAACCATCAATCCCAGTCGTATTAGGTGGGGCAACGAAAAGTCTTACTATCGAAAATTATTTGGACTATATCATAGTCAGACAGAGCCGCTAACTTAAAAATTTTCGAAATAAAAATTTACGAATAATTGTTTCGTATTTTGATACGATCACGAATTTTGATAAAACTCTTCAATTTTGATTTTGATCAACTTTCCAATTATCGAGAGTCGACTGCATATCAGGAGAACATCGTTTACGACTTCCACGCATAGCTTCACATAAGAACCATTATTATGTTTACTTTGTAGTTTGATTGTCAATTTAATTTTACCAATTTATTTTAGGATAACAGTGGACGAAGTAAAAGCAATGACGAATCGTATAGAAATGCGTACAGCTAATATGGTTAGCGTTGAGCCAGTATGCGCTGATTACAAACAAATTGTTATTGACTGCTACAATAGTACAAGTTCCCCATCTGAAGCAGCGGAGTGTTGGGATGCTGTCGGTAAGTTTTTTTTAAAACTATAATAAGAATAAGAGACCTAAAACTGTGTATTTAACTCGTGCCATAAAATACGGCGGTATTTATACGAACTAATAAACTTCTGCTATGCTATTCAATTATTCACAATAATTATTTTTAAAAAAACATATAAAGTATAAAGATGTTTCAATCGAACTATAATCACGTAGTGTTGTCAACATAAAAAAGAGAATTTATCACTGCAGGTCTGCAGCTACCTTAAATCCCATGACTATCTCTACAGGCTCTTTTTGTTATATTCGCTATCTATCGCTGATCTAGATTGCTGAAAAGTATTCGAAACGAGAAATTTTATCCGTTAAAAAAGTTTTATTTCAATATATATACTCTTTAACTGTGTTATCAGGTGCCTTCACTCAATGCGTGCAAGAAGCAGGCGCAGACCGCTTGCGTGCACGTACAGAACGCGATGCACGCGATCAAGAGAGACGCTCGCGTCACGTGGCACATGCAAGGGTACACGCTCTTAAGGAACTCTCGGGAGCTCACGGAGATTCTCCTAATTATGAACGATGACATTCGATTTACACAATTTAAAACAAAAAAGAGTATTTAGCGATCTTGGTGTGAAGACAGTAAGGGTCCGACGGTTAGATAGTTCAGACGTTAGAAAAACGTTGAAAAAGAACCTATGTCACACTACACAACGATATCTTGGAACTAACTGTCCCAGAAGATCTAAACCCACTCTAACAAGAATTATTAGTACCGGTGAAATACTTTTAACATATATTGGTATCATCAAGTATTTAAATCGTTAAATAAAAACAAATATTTTGTCATGTCATTGTATTTCTATAAATTGCCATACAAATTGTATAATGGCTGAAACTAAACTAGGTATATATACCTAGGTATTGGCTTTCTTGGAACTCGATTGGCCGTGTTGTCACGTTTAGTCGTTGTTTTCGTTTTATCTCATCGAATTTGACTTGCTATGACTTTTCAATTTCCGTTGATGCCATGGCCAATCGACTCTTACCAGAATAACTTTATAAATGTGTTTGTTACTTGTTTACTGATGGCCGTGCTTTTCTATATCCTTCTTGTCAGTTCAAGATTACATTTCCAAAGTTGCCTAGACACTTGAAATCGCGTTAGGAAAGCGTTGTCGTGTGTAACATGTCTTTTCTAACGCCCAGTAAAAGTACTCGTCCGTACACATTATTGTAATATTATCTATGTTGTACGTCAAGAATAGTGCTCAAAACAGAATAAACTTTAAAGTGCTGAATAAATTATTTTTATCTAGTTGTAATCTTTAGTTTAGCATACAAAGATACCTCCAAAAGTAGAATGAATCTTCTAATAAAACGGTTTATGAAAAGCAAATAACCAGCAAATAAACGGAGTTTAAACAGAGCAAAGCTTCTAAGATTTCTTCCTGAAATGAATGTGGTTTCGTATAGCAGTTCCATTGGATTGTTCGGGATAGTAAAAGTCCATTATAGAATTCATTTATCACAGTTTATTAAGAAATTATAAAAAAAATACCAATTTGGCATTTATATATATAATTGTTCTTATAAATTATTTTTGAAATTTTTAAATGCAGATAAAAGTACGAAAAAACCAAAAGTACATGTTTATTTTTTTTCAGTTTGACTAGCCATTAGGTAAACGCCACTTTCTTTTTGACATCCGACTTCTTAATTTCTTTAGCCGGCACTCTGTATATTGAAACTTCGCTCTTGTCATTGTCATTTTGGGGCGACTGCTTCTGTGTTGATGTTAAAAGAGCTACTTTTCTTCTAAGCTCTTTGATGAGACCTGTGCTGGATATCCTGGCTGGGGTTTGAGACATTAACTCGCCACGAAGTAGTTGACATTCTGACCTAAAAATAACAAAATTATATTTAAAAATATGTTTTATTTACACGTTGTATGATGGTTTAACGTTTTTAGGAAACGGTAGACGCAAAAGGCATATCACCTAGTTGTCTCTAAAAGAAAACCATCAATCTCTTTCTTAGAGATGTATTTGATAAAGAGATTTAGTGGATACTATTTATTTCATAAAAAAAAAGGTAATATAATTATAGCTTAGAAAACGCCTGAAATTTTTTACCAACACAGTTGCTTGCGTATTTTGGACGTAGTAAACGAGGTAAAAAATTCTTAGTTAAAAAATGGTAATAAAAATTACTAAATTACTCCAAAGCAAATATTTAATTTAGATATATGTATATGTTAAAACTAAAGACGGAATCATAGGTTAGGAGTAACAATTTCTATAGTAAAAAAGAGACAAGTTTTGGAGATTTTGTCAAATATCGATAAATACGATGTCAGTTTGATAGCTTGAACAAACAGATTCTTTACAATTTTAAAATTATGTTTCCGATAAATTCCAAATACATTTATGGAATAGTTTTCCAGACAAAAACATATTTTTAATAATAATATAACTATTATATTTTATGCTAAGATTATGTACCGACCACGTAAAAAGTTATTTACTTAGAATTATTGTAAATGCAGTCTGTATTGTTTGAAAGATTTTATTATTATTATTAGTAAACACGTGCGTAGGTATTGTTACAATTTGTCACAATTATAAATCGTTTAAATAAAAACCTTACAACTTAAACTTACTTCCAATGATTAATCAGCTCCGGCAGCCACCCTGGCGTAGTTGGATCAGCAGGTTTCCCAAACCAATGGCACAACTCACGTCGATGTCTCTCACACAATGCTTCTAGTTGTGTGATGCGATCTTCATAGCTATCTGCAATTCAGATACTTATAAAAATATAACTTTCCGTTGTGAGAAAAATAAAGTTTTCCATCAATAAATGTATTAAAGTGTGTGTCCAGGAGCAATGAAAATGTCAAGAAAACCTTCCATACATTATCTATGGGACATGTATTGTTTTACAAGTTTGATGTGTTACTTTTTGTATATAAATATAATATAGCTATATATATAGCCATATATATAATAGAGCTATATATATATATAGCTAAAATAAACTACTATTTTTAAGAACATACTTATTAATTCTCTATCGTAATGAGAATTGGCTCCAGCTTGCTCCTCCCAGATTGTTTGCTTCTCATGCAAGAGAGTCTCAATCTCTGACTGTCTGCTTGCTATCTCTTGGCGCAACTGAAAATTGTGAGGACAGTTCAAATTTTAACAAGGAATTGTTCATTTGAAAATGACTTAAAAAATATTTAAAATATTACAACAAAGAAAATAAAGAGATTGTATTAATAATAAAAAGAAAATGTGTATATGTCAAATAAATTTAATTTTTTACCAAAAAGTCAGAACTATTCTGCAATATAGTATACACAACAGAGTAATTTTCTTTTACGTAGACAAGGAGATTTTTGTCCTTGAAAGATGTTGTCAATGTTACTATCTAAGAGCCACAAGTTTTAAATCAAGCTTGTATTTGTAACCTTGTGGTATTATGGCATTACATATTTTAAATATGTTTAAACAATATAGGTATTTAAAGCAGTAAAACATACTGCCTTATGACCCATCAAGTTGAAAGATAAATAGCCAAATCATATACCTTTGTATTACTTTGTTTCATTTGAAGAATATTTTTAGCTATTTCTTGTCGTTTATCATCAACCTCCGCAAATATTGAGTTTCCTTTAGCTGAAAAATTAAATAGAAATATAAAACTGATGAGAAATAAATAAATTATAACAGATTTAATAAATAAAACTTTACCTAGTTGTTGCTCCCCTGAATCAACTTGATGGAGCAAAGCTTTAATTTCTGCTAGCTCAGCTAATGTCACTGCTTCATTGTCGTTTATACTCTTTAATTCTTCTCTTCGCATATCTGCAGCAGCACGCAATTCATTTATTTCAGTTACAAGTTCCTCAAACCTCATTCGCCATGACTCAATTTCTAACCTTGCTGCTTCTATCTCTACTTTCACGGAAGCTGCTTCATGTGTAACTGATGATAATTGTCGTTGTAACTCATCAACTTCTTTGGTGTCACGCTCTGGAGTGGTTCTACATACTATAGCTTTCTCTTCCTTTAACCGACGATTTTCATTTTTTAATCTTGTAATTTCAGCTGTGTTACGATCGCATATTTCGGACCCTTGATTTTGCAACATCGTTATTTCCTCTTGCAATGTCGAAATTTGAGAAAGAATTTCTTGTCTTTGTTTTTGTTCCTCAAGCTTGCAAGCCTCCAAATCTGCTTGCAGAAAACTTTGCATTTCAAGTGAAGTTTGGTAGGTTCGTTTTGTTTCGTGAACTTCTTGATTTATTGCTTCATAGTTACTAGTAAGTTCATCGTATTGTTTTTTTAGTAAATTATATCGTTCACTTAATTCGTCTTCTGATAAATCTGCTTCAGTTTTGTTACTAACACTGGATTCATCCATGGTTATCGATAACGTTAGTAATAAAGACTTAAAGATAACATATGAATACAGGAATACTATTGAATATTGATCCTCAAATTTAAATTGAAGCGGTTAAGAATATTTAAATTTAAAATTTCATTCACAGATAATATATATACTACGATTTCACTCATGAGTCATGACTGTTGACTGAATTATAACAGCAAAAATTTCACGTAAAAGAAATATTTTTGTTGATTTATTTATCTATTATTATTTAACACCTAATGAAATAAATGATATTTAATATTTTTGTGGGTGTGTTTAACTGTTAAAAAAATAAAAATACAGTAAAACATTCTGTGATTGTTCATTGTTATAGTATATGCGGACCAAAACTGACAGATATTTGATATTTTGATAACTAGCATACGGCATATGAGTTATGACAGAAATAAATCAAATTTGAAAACAAATACATATTTAGGGAAAGCCAAATCCTAAAAAGAATTAAGGAGGCGAAAGATATTAATTAAAATGAAACTTTTGTTAATTTTGAAAATTACTGCACTTCATATTTAGTTAAGAAAACTAATCTAATCCTTGGTATATATTATCCCGAAGAAAAAATGACATCCTCTCCTCCAACTAAACCTCCCAGAGGCGTAAAACAGGGCAAAGAAACTGTAAGTTGCAAAGAGAAATTTAAATGAAATAGTTTTTAGTGAAGCACTGACTGTATATCAAAATATTTTTATATACAATCTTTTATTAGTAATACTTCTGTACCGCCCCATTTCAATGTCAAGTCAAAGATAACGTACCAAGTTCTTTTAAACTTATATACTAAACATCAGTTAAGAAAGAGTTTTACTTCTTCTGCATAATCTTTTCAGAGTGGTTTGTTGATGTCTGTTATTCGGACATTATCAGGCAGCGAAACAAATGAACAAAGAGAGAAGGAGAGGGCTAAATTAGAGAAAGAATATAAAAAAAGTGATGCAAGATTGGATGAGCTAGTGGCTGAACATGCTAATGAGATTACAGAAGTTATGCAAGTATGTATTTCACTCCATTAAAGTCTAGAAAGTTGATCTGACATCTATCAGCAGTAGCAGTAATGTAATTAAGATCTTTATCTTTATTAAATGTATTTATTGGAGTTTATTCAAACACTTTTGGCAATAAATTATAAATAGTATGCTTGAACATTATATAGTTATAAATACAACATTTTCTGGTACTTATTGGTACACATTTATTTCTCATTACTAACTTTAATAAATTTTCAAATATGAATATACTGCGAGCTTAGCTTACTTACCCACAAGGTCTAAAATTTGAAGTGACATATTTAATATGTTTTGGAGTTTTGGCTCAATCCGTGTATAAGTTTTTATTGACATATTGATTAAAACCAATTATTTTTAGAAATTCTCTGCTGTGGGCACTGCCCTAAGTGCATGGGGGCAGCATTGTTCAGCTGCTGAAGCGAGGCTATCTGCTTGTAGAGCTTTGCTTCGAGTCAGAAGAGATGACTTGAGACGCCTGTGGACTGATGCCAGAACACATCATCATGCGCTGCAGATGTTGACAGACATGTAAGTTTAAACCATTGATATTTTTAGAACTACAAAATATATTACAATTATCAAAGTTAGTATCTGATTATAGATTATAAATATTTTGCCGGTGAACATTATTCTCCAATTGTTTTCATTGCTAAATAATAGATCCTTATCTGATTGGGCACTTCATATTCCCTGTAGACAATAAATAAAAGATTGAATGTCATTTTCTTGTGGCTGAAATGTATAGAGAAAAGGATTATTAGAATATATTCCTGACTTGCAATGACTACACTGCTGTTAAAATTTCCCTATATTGATCCATGACTTTAAAGTATTGTATTCCCATTAACATTCATGTAACAGCGAACGTGTGGTGGTTTGTGAGCGGGAAGCGCGTGAGTTGATGAGTCGCGGACGCGTAGTAGCGAGCGCGCACGCACTGCAGGCCGCTTTGAGAACGGCAGGCACGCATTTACCGCACGTTCACGCCCTCTCTACGACTACGCAGAATTTGGAGGTAAGGTTTTTAATAATATATCGCTGACCATAAATGTTGATGTAATATTTACTCAGGTATTTTTTTAATGTTTGAAATAATTTAAATTTAATTAACAATTTTCAACTTTGCTTTGCTGACGTGGTGACGAGTGTTTCACACTGTCAGTATTCTGAATTTCTGAAATTCAGTTCATTCAATGCTTTTATATTGGAGATCCTAGGTTTGATTTCATTAAATAATTACGAGTTCTGTTAGAAGTTTTTAAAGAAATTGTCGTAGGGATTACAAGATATGTGCTCTTTCATCTCATTGAATAATTTGAATGAAATGTAGGCCAAGAAGTTGGAGCTCGTGGACATGATAGTTCGGAGACTGAGTGATGCGGTGTACAAGGATGAGCGAACGCCGCTAAATAGAAGAGTATCATCACGTCGCAGGACTACTCTCTTATTAGCAGGTTGCTACAATTCCTTTTACTACTCTTAACTTTAAAATCTATGAATATATTTTGAAAGAATGTGCCTAGAAATACTAGTGATCGGCAAAAATCGAGCCACCGATTTGATGTGTGTGATGTAATTTTTTTAAACTAGAAATAGATTGTTTTTTTGAGCTTGAATAGCATATTGAGGGTCCACAATGGAATAGGCACGTATCATCTCCATACTGAGTAATCTAACCTAAGTCATGAATATTATTTACGTAAATGAGGAACAATAGAGGTCCCAAAGCCGAACCTTGTGGGATTCCAAAGGTGAAAGGCAAAGACGGACTTAGTGTATCGTTTGTTTTTACAAGCTGGGACGTTTATTTTTATTTGTTTTTTTTTCAGAATTAACAAAGAGCGAAGAATTGACAGATGCGCACTTGCAAGACATCACACCGGAGTATGAAGCTTCGCTCACAGAAGACGATCGCACGTTTGAAACAACGGTAATGATGTCGCTGGAAGCACTTGGCGTTTTGGAACAGCTAAAAGAAGCCACTGAGGTCAGATGTTTTAAAATTATGATGTTTATATTAGAGTTGTATCGAGGGCAATTTTATCATAATTAATGGTATATTTATTTGGATAATAGTTAATCAGGTTTATAAAAAAAACCTTTTTATAAAATTTTCGGTTTAAAATGACATTCAAGCTAAAATGATAGACATTATGTTTTTTTTAATAATATCGATTCCGTTGTACATAATGGGTAACTTTAAACGATTTTCTAAAATTTTCCTGTTTCTATAGATATTTTTTGCCCAGTTCCTAGTTAGACTAGAATAGTAATGGCTAAAGCCTAAGGTCTTATTACAATTATATCTGCATGAATTTACACATAGCCTGTACGTACAAAGCCTGTACATACATAGCATGTACATATTATGAATAATATTTGCAGAAATTCAAAGTGCAAATTCAGACGGAACTTCTGGAAGTAATTGATTCTGTGTCGCGTCGTATAATCGACGATGACTTTGAGGATTTCGAGGGGGAAGAGGACGGAGATGTTTGCGAGGAAGGTGTGACAGAGACGGGTAGACCGCTTGCGAGGCTCGTTACTTGTTTGGGGGATGAGTTCAAGGCCTGTGGGATGAGGAATAAGAGGTATTTTTTTTTTGTTATTTATAGGCCGGCAACGTAGATGGTTTTAGTCAAAAATTAGTTTTTTTAATGTTTGGACTACACTTTAGTCTGATTAAATAAAAAAAAAATCAGTGGCGCTACAACCTCTTTAGGTCTTGGCCTCAGATTTCTGAATCTGTTTCATGATCATTTTATATCTAATAGGCAAGTAGGTGATCAGCCATCAGTGCCTGATTAAATACAAACCGACAAACAGTTTGACTTCTAATTAAATTTTCTCTATAAACATTATTAATATAATTAGCGACATAAACTAGTTTCGTCTGGTTATTTTTTTATTTTGGAAATAAATATAGCATCAAGTCATTTAGAAATCTAATGGTGAAAGAATTTTGGAAATCGATACAGTTTTTGAGTTTATTCGTTATTAACATATCTATCTATATATATAAAAATGAAACCCGTTTTCCGTTGTCACGACATAACATGAAAACGGCTTCACCGATTTGTCTGATTCTTTTTTATAATATTCCTTGAAGTACGAGGATGGTTCTTACGGAGAGAAAAATTAAAAAAAATTGAGTGAAAAAGTCTAAAAACAACTTTTCTATATTCCCATACAAAATATTCGTAATAATACTTAAAAGTCAATTTGAACTTTAATACCATATCATAGAGTTCAAGTGTTAGTGGAGGGGTTCCGGGAAGGTAAATTTTTATTTTTTGACATAATGTATTTGTTGTCTTATCAACTTTCTTTTTTTATCTTACTAGCTAGACCGGTGACCCGAATAGCAGAATAAGTATTTAAAAAAAAATAAAGAATAGACTGTTAGGCGGTACGATGTTCGCCAGGTCAGCTAGTTCTTAATAATTAAAGGAAATTGATATTTATTGATTAGGGGTTAAAGTTTATTAACCGTGTAAAGGATATTGTTGAACTAATAACGTCTTACAAATCTATGAAAGCTGGCTGTGTGCATGAAAAAACATAAATCATTTGTGGTTAAAATAAATAACTAAGTGCGTGCGTGCAAAGTACACATGTCTGAAGTGAAACTTCTTTGGCAAACTAATTTTTAACTCCTGTTCATTTAAACAAATCTAAAACTTTAGATTTATGAGACTTAGAAGGAGGAAAAAGGGAAGATATGTTAGGAATTTAACTGTCATTAAAAGTGTCGAAAAGTAATACAAATAATAAATTTAATTTATTTATTTATTTCTTCGATAATAAAAACACGTCGTATTTAAATTTACAATTCGTCATTTGAGATTGCAATAAATTATTTTCCATAAAATATAAAATACTAATATTTCATAAATTCTCTTTACGAATTCTTAATTTGTTTCCTCCTTTTCTTCGACAAAAACGCTGCACGTCTTCGTGACGTTTCTGTAAAAATGTACCCGCATGCGCCTAAAGAAGTTTCACTCAAAAACTGTCTTTAATGAACTTTTGTGTTAAAGATTAATCCAAGTCTGGCGTGCGTCGCTTCAGAAACACAAAATCCCGGACTCTTGCCTTCACACGGAACATCACTACTGGAGCGCTGTGCAGCAAGTGGTATGTTTAACATATATATCGTCACTTATCTGACAAATTCGAAGATACCCAAAAACTACTAAACCGATTTTGATGGAATTTGGATTTATGTGAATCAAACATTTAAAGATCAAGACAAAATAAAAATATCTAATTCTAACAATTTCCCAATTATCTTAATTATACCTTATTAAGATAATTTTATTAAGTCGGTTAAAAGTGAAAAGAATTGACGTTGACAAACATAATGGTCCTATCTTAATAAGCTATATATATATATATATAGATGGATGGATATATAGATAGTTTATTAAACATTGGATATTATTCAATCAAAGTAAAAAAGTATATAAGCTATATCTTTGGAACATGAGATGGGGGAGCGGCCGCCCATAGACCCTCTCGCAAGTGCGTTGCCGGCATGCCGAATAGATATTCTCTAAATTGAAGATTACTCAGTTCATAAAGAAGTGCCTTTTCTCCCACCAAACCTCCATGTTGTGAAAAATTACTGCCAGAACTGCCAAACAAAGTAACATCTCCACCACTCCTTTTAATATTCAAGTTTGTTTGTGAAGATGCAATTACGCCGTTTCAATTTCAATTTCAAATATCTGTTCGAAATAGACATTTTCATTGTCATAGATTTTGATGATTATTTTAATCATCTTATGCTGTCTTTTATGTTTCGCTTGGGTTACGCTAGACGCATTTTTATTTTTATTACCTTTTTGCTAGTTATATTTATTATTAGTTACGTCCTCAATTTTATTATTTCATAGTGAGTCTTATCCTTACTACTGACAATTATATACCTTTATTCAAACTCAAAATAGCTCTATTCAAATAGGTAACCAACTTAAAGAAGAAAAGATGTTAAATTGATTCTAAATTTACATTTACTACCAGTTCGCAAGTCAAGCGCGTAAATCGATCAAGAAGAACTGGCAAGAAACTATCCGCCACTCTTTTTTGCCAAGTTTTAAGTCATACAAATTGTTTGAACTGGAGCAAATCTATCCCAAGGATTAGAACCATTTAAATATTCGTCAAATTTGAAAAGATTTGACTTTATTTATTAATTTACGTTTAACGAGAGTTTTGAATTTATTCAGTGATAATTATCTAATTTTGCTTGGGAGTTTATTTTAAAAACTAATACAATTCCCATACACGGAGTGGTTTATCTTTTGGAGCCTGTTTGGTCGTACGATTAGACTTTTTGATTACATGTTAAGAAGGCGAGGTATGTACTCAAGGCTTATTATTTTAAGATAGATATTGTAGTACAATTTGTCTGTGGTATTCTCTAAAATGTTTATTATTTTTTCAGATGCAACTACTCCTAACGGAATATTTAGAGATAGAGAGCGTGAATTTGTCTGGTGCGCGGACATTGGCCACCGAAACGGCTGTACCTGAATTAAAGCTATCAGACTATTTTGCTAAGAAAAGGCCGCAGAGGCGACGCGACAAGCTGTTTAGACTTACTGGTACGTTGTATCCTCTTTATCGATGTTTTCAGTCATAATTATTGTTTCATTTTTTTTTTGCAATAAATTATATATAACAGAAATCAATTATACTAAACATATAGCTAAAGATGGAATACATCTAATATATAAAATTCTCGTGTCACAATGTTCGTTCCCATACTCCTCCGAAACGGCTCGACCGATTCATATGAATTTTTTTATGCATATTTAGTCTGAGAATCGGCTACTATCTATCTTTGAAACCCCTAAGTGATAAGGGGTGTCTGTGGGAGCTTAATGGCAACCACTCGGCGCAACCACAGTTATATTTTCACTATGAAACTATTTTTAATTTTGTCGACAATATCGGCAAATATCACCGGCGTACCAGAAAAAGCGTGCTTTAGAATAGATTTTTTATATAATAACGGGCAAACGGGTTGGAGCCTCACCTGATGTTAAGTAATGCCAGAAATGCGAGTGTGTTGCCGTCCTTTTAAGAAATGGACGCTCTTTTCTTGATGGACCCTAAGTTGGTTAAGAAACAATCAATAATATTGGTGCGTTTGACCATGACCCACTTGCTATCGCAAACTTGTAACGTCACCATTTCCAGACTGCTTTTCGCTTTTTCAAGCTCCATTTTGAATATTGATGATGTTCATTGCAGCAGCCGCAACTCCGGTGTCAAGTGGTCCCTTGACCCGCAGACAGCGCTACCCCTTGGTGTGTCCTCCACACCCGGCCTTACTTCACGCGATATTGCCGGCCTTACACGCCTTGTGTACCAATCTAGAGAAACCTGGGTGAGTTGCTCATTATTTATAACACACAAACATAACAAATACATACACTTAAAACATTTTAAGAGGAAGTTACAAAAAGACATTTAAAAAAACAATTATTGTTAATAATCTAAGTCTTATTTTCTGAAACAAGCTCACTATTTTTAATTTCGTAGAAATTTGACTTTTCATAAGTGTTACTTCAGAAAAATTTCTCCACCAATAAAGGGACAAATTTGACCCATTTGAGGGCAATAAAATAAAATGCTTTGTACTATGTGTTTTACCTACAAAAAGGTAAATCTAAATATTTACTTACTCAAGTGACCTAATACAAAAATAACAGATATTTCAATATCACGAACAATATACCGAATTAACTTTAATTACGTTATTTTATTCTTTAGCTGGCATATCTGCCTACTAATTCTAGGTTTAGTAAACCTTTTAAAAAAAAGTTATCTTTGCTTGTGCGTTTTTTACTGTTTGTGATGAAAATGGACGTAATCATCACTCGCTGTAAAACTCCTTTTAATGTAGTGCACCGCACTTAATAAAATGGATACATTCACTAACAAATACAATGTATGTATAGACTCAGATGTCCAGAGTCGTATTGAAATTGAAAAATGTGCCCGGCCCAAAAGGTTTGTAATCCCTGACATGGCAAAAAATGATAGCTGTCAGAATTCTACGGAATTAAAAGTAGGATAACAATCAATTTTGTAAACATCATATGTTTTAAAACGTATAATTTCATTTAGATAAAAACGCTTGTGATATCACGTAAAATTCAAAAGTTAGCTTAAACATAAGTGGCACATAAGGGAGCGTTTAAGTATGTATAACCCCCTTCATCCCCAAATTTAACGCGCCGTCACGTTTTTCTGTACCCAAGTATAGTTAAACGTTTCGTGACCACCTAGTGACTCTTTATACCTAAAAGTTAACGTTCGTAACGTTGTACAAAAGGACACCCCCCCCCCAAATTCGTTACGTAACACTTGAACGCTCCCTAACATAGTTATGTGAAACTTGTTCAGCGGAGGCGAGTGCTCCCTTCGCGCTTTCATAACGGACTACGTGCGTTGGGGCGAGAGCGAGCGCCTCGTGGCCGAAGCCCGAGTCACCATCGAGGCTGCCATGAGGGAGGCCTCTGCCTGGAGGGAGAGGAACCTCGTGACCAACGCCGCGTAAGACCTCTATTTATTTAGTAATCACTATAAATAGGTCTGTGACAATTCTTATATTACCTAGGGATGCATCCGAAACTCGATACAACGATACTTTTCGCACTTTAAAAATTGCAAACGAGGCACGGACTATCTATGCCCGGGGAATCTTGGCGTTTTATTCCGTTTGTTGTTTCTCTCACCCGCTTTGTTCCCGCGTATTCTATTTCGCTAGACACTTTAGTTTGCTTTTAACTGCTATTGCGCTAATAAGATACCAAATAAAATAAAATACAGAATTACAAAAATCTGACCAATGTTCATTTTAATTATTAATAGTTATTTATTTTATTTTAGTTTAATTATTACTCGTAATATTTATAACTTAAGCTTTAATCTTAATCAAAGTTTGTGACTGTTTATATTTTTTAATAAAAATTAAAAACTTTAACCAAACTTGATATATTTTACCTTAATTTAATTTTAATTAAATAAGCGTGTGTTAAAAAAATTTGGTTTTATTTTTAATAATACAGCATACAAAAATACATACAACACCTTATTTTCACCCCTCTTCGATCAACCCCTATTTATATTTTAGTTATTTTTATTAAACTAAAAAAATGTTTCCTAGAAATAATATACATGGCATAACAACGTTTGTCGGGTCAGCTAGAATTATATATTTTATTTCTAATTTCGACATTATCGGCTTATTACTGAAAGGATTACTGTATTTTTGTGAATTAATAAATGTATAAGAGCAAATTCGGTGTGGTTTATATTTAAAATGTAATATCTTCTTAAAAATAACTTTCTTCCAATATTTCGTATAATAATTATAAATTGTCAATTCAGCGGCGAACAGCGCGTAGTATTTGCGAGTTGTTCGCGTGCTTGGGCCGCGGTGGAAGTCTGCTCGACGGCTGCTCGACGAGCAGGCGCTTGTGGCGGCTTGGCCTTGGTTCGAGCCGCCGAAGCCGCTATAGGTATGTTGCGTATATGGGTAATTAATATTCAGCCATACATAACACTTCTTTAACGAATATAAAAGTAAATAATTCAAGAATTATTAGGGTAAATAATAAACAATCGATCTATTTTTTTATAAATGAATACAATAAACCAGTAGTGCTACAACTTTTTTAGGTCTGGGACTCAGATTTCTGTATCTGTTCCATGATAATTTGCCTATTAGCAAGTAGGTGATCAGTCTCTTGTGCCTGACACACGCCGTCGACTTGTTGGGTCTAATACTAGCCGGTTTCCTTACGATGTTTTCCGTTCGAGCGAATGTTAAATACGCACATAGATAGAAAGTCCATTGGTGCACAGCCGGGAATCGAACCTACGACCTCAGAGATGAGAGTCGCTTGGCCAATATTTGTTTCTGAACTATTGTATCTAACAAATGTTTAATAATATTTCTCCTCCAGGTTCCCTAGCCGTCCACGCCCGCAGCGCTCACAGCCGCCTGACCCCCGGGCCGCCTTCGCGGGCAGCGCGTTGGTTGGCGGACGACGACATCGTGCGATTCCTGCAGGCCCTGCCCAACTATCGTCTGTTGCACGATCAGAAGGACACGCCCATTCAAAAGGTGATTTTCCAGAGCGACTCATGGCCATGTGTAATACCTTTTCAGAATCCCTATTAAATGCGCTAAAACTTGAAATACAGGGTCACTTTTCGGTAGAGTATTTTTTGTTCACAGTGGGGTCGGAAGTAAACAAAAAGTTATGATTTGAAAAAAAAATATATCGTATAACTTAATATTATCTTCAATACACTCAATAAACAATTATAAATAGTATGTCTAATGCAAGAATTCATCAGTACCAATTTAGTGGATATTATGAAAAAGATACAGGATGTAGATATTTTCGAATTTTAATAAGAATTAGTATAAAAAGTCAATTTTCTAAAAAAACGCAAAATAAATTATAACTCTGCAGGGGTTAAGTTTAAGGTTCTCCCGTAGAACAATTTTTTGCAGCTCAATCTATCCCCTAGTTGCGTTTGATCCACGACTTTTTGGCCATCCTGTAAAATTAAAAAAAATATTTTATATCAGCAAGATTCCCGTTTGCCCCCTGTTCTTAAGAGAAAAAAACCTATTCAGAATAATATCGTCGAATAACAGCCACTCCTTTTGTTTTGATGTGGGATTTAGAATGGTAGAGTCGGTGCGAAGAGAGACCCATCATGGGATTTGATGTCCTTTTCTGTATGTTGACAGTCATTACTACTATTACTTCATTATAGATCGACAATAAGTATCTAGTTAAATCTAATTATTTAAATTTTATCCGCTTCCTTTTGACGGATTGATCTGAAATTTGGTACATTTATTTCTGATGACCATAGAGTTTGAAAATATTTGATATACAAAATGGCCGATTACTTTTTTTTTCTTAATATGTACAATTGGTCGCCTATACTTATATTCTTATAGGTAAAATAAGTGTCACTTAGATTTAAGAACCCTCCAATAAGTCAAGTTAGTTTTTTCTTAGCGTCGCAACCCCCCCTACCCTAATTTTATGTTAGTTCTAAGCTCATGTTATAACAAATAAAGCCAGTTGACACCTAGCTTTCAACAAAGAGTTTCATTTAACATTCTGTGGAACCAGCTGCCCACTGTCTATTCCGAACCAATTTGACTGAGTGTCCTTCAAGATAAGAGCGTATCAATTCTGGAAAGGCGGGCAACGCACTCGCGAGCCCTCTCGCAATGTGAGTGTCTATGGGCGGTGGTATCACTTAACATCAGGTGAGCCTCCTGCCCGTTTGCTTCCTGTTAACTGAAAAAAAAATACATTAGAACATATCTCAACAACCACCACCCACCTTAACCCGAGTATCTAAAACATACAGATAAAAAAATAAACATTATATTTTAATTCCAGGAGTTGAAAGCGGCATATGAGCGTGAGGCGGAGATTTTGGGGACCTCTTTGGGAGATGGAGAAATCAGCATTCGGGAAGTGGTTGTGGATAACCAATTGCTGGAAGAGCTGGCCGTGCTCGCTGAGACTATGGTAAGATTGAAGGATATATGGAGGTTAATAGTCACTTTTTGACGTGACAATCACTTATGGAGCCGGTTGCACGCACAAAAAAAACGTGACGCATGCGGCGTTACCTCGCTCTGAGACGTTCCATTTAAGGCTTGAAGTGCAAGCGAGAGCGCGGAACGAGCGACAAACAGGCACAATCGGCCTCCGCGTTCGGCAACGTTCGACATCTTTATTGTATATAAAGTATAAATTGTATTATATCGATTATATTGTAATCGATCAATTCAATTGTGATTTCCATTTACCTTCTTCTCTATATCCATAAAAAATATCTAACAAACAAAAAGAATTAAAACAAAATCTTTTGAAAAATGCACCCATTCCATCAGTATTTAGACGTTGTCACGTTCAACTATCGTCAGTAAACCGACTTTACAGACAACCGATTTTTTATATAAAAAGTAGGACAAAACGTATGCAAAATGCCAATTCAATGGTAACTCAGGCCATTTTTTTTTACAGGAATGGATCAGTTCGAACATCCGTAATCTTCCAAATGTGTTAAGTGCGGGTGGCGTTCTACATCTCGGAGATAAATCTGTGAACGATCTCTTCGCGGCCGCGTCCATCTTCGATGAGATCGCAAATAAGTGTTTGCTTTTCTTGCATTTGGAGGTAAATATTTGCAATTGCAACACGTTTAAGCGTCCATTTACAAATATAATTTGAATATAGTAATTTATATATGTATAAATACTAGCTGCCCCCGTCAACTTCGTTTCTCCTCAATGTGATGTGTACTTAACCTACATTTTTCTCTGTATAAAGTCATAATATTTTAATTAACAAATAAAAAATAAAGGTTGGTGAGAGAGGGGTTTGTTTAGGATTGTATGTATTTTTAATAGCACATTATAAAAAAAATTGAAACTGTTCGAAAACTGCTGTCATGTGATGTGTTCTCGCGCCGTGATTCGGTGACGACCAATGCCAACACTTTTAAGCTGTTGGCACACCTCCGCTAAGAAGCAGAAACTAAACTTATGCGAAATTATTAGCGTAACCTCCACCGTGCTGGAGTACGGACCAGTTGAGAAATAACAATCGGAAGAAAATTACGAAATCTTTCCCCTTTCGATCTTATAAATTGTCGATTGCTACAGAAGCGCCCGTCAACGGGCGGAGATGAAGACGTCGCCTGAGCAAATGAGCGAAAGAGTAGAAAGAGACAACACCATAAGCTGGGTCCACATTTGTAGCATGTTCACGTATTACGATCAGTCGTATCGTATCTAGTATTTGTATCATAAATATGGACGCTCATTTTGTCCATGTCGTATTTTTAAGGCGTATCTTGTAAAAAACGCGTCCATACTTATCAAATGCTGTATCATGTCAGTGTATCGGCTTTAACTTTACAAATATAGACGCTTCACTTTTCTTCCGATGTATCTTTTCCTGATGCGCGTGTCTTTCAGTGCACCTTTCCCTTCTCGTAATGTTTAGCCATGTCAGCAATTGCTCACAGTTTGGCGGTGACTAGCACTTGCTATATTATCATTAATAGTATTTAAAAAAAAAGTTAAATCCAGAGATAGACGGCGCTGGTAGGACCTTGAAGTGTTTAGAAACCGAAACAAACATGGTGGAATACCATTTCGAGAGCGAGATTTTTAGCTCATTTTTCGAGTTTTAAAATTTCAGCATACCAGTGGAAAATACAAAAATTTCACTCGCAAGTCACCCATTGATGTTGTGTATTCCCTTTGATGATCGCGAAAAAACCGACACAGGATGGTTCGCGGTGTATCAAGTATCGTATCGCGATACAGTATCAAAATATACGCGATATATAATACAAAATATACATACCACCGATCGTGCAACGGAGATACGATAAACCGAAATGCTACAAATGTGGACCCAGCTATAGACAATTTCTCTCCTGTTTCGCCGTCAAATAACTTATAACGCACAGCGAAAGTATTATGGATTTCGTTTTTTTTTGTTCCAGTCAATACAAATACAATATCCAGCGCAATAGTTTAGTTGAAATTATGTCCTTTTCAAAGCATGACGCATAATTCGAAAAGACGCACTCCGTCCGCACTTTATATTTGTATCTATGTTTAGTTTTCATTGTATTATATCGCTCCGGAAGCATATAGTATATTTCATTACGAGTGCGGAAAGCTTGTCATTGCAAAGAGTTCCGACAAATGTCTACCCGAGCCGAGGCGCAGCCGAAGGTGAGGGTTGACAGTCGGAACAAGTTGCAATGATGGTTCCGCACGTGTACTGAACGACTATTTTTAATACAGTTGCGAAAAAATTAAGCAATTTAATAAAAACACAATAAACTCAACTAACTAATCATTTATTTCTTATAAAAGTTATAATTCACATATACATTGAAATTGGTACAGTTTTTTATACTAACTGGGGAAGTTTTAGGTTGCATATTTACTGTTTGAGACAAACTATTATTAATTTCGTATGATTGTTCATGTATGTTTGTTAAAGGTGTTATACAATGGCGTTTGCTAGTTGATGGAATTGGATCTGATGAATTATCATTATCAACGAAGGTAGATGGACGAACGTTCTCTTCAGTATTGTCATGTGAAGGAGACGGACTGGACTTTAAATTAATGGATTGTGTGATTTTTTTCCCAGTTTCTAGTTTGTTGTTTAATGAATCAGCAATATAGCCTTCTGCAACTTTGTCTGACTTCCAACCTCCTAGTCGCTTTAAGGACGTCAAATTGGCTCCTGAATCCGCCAATAATGTAGCAGAGGTCCTCCTGAAGCTGTGTCCAGTATAATACTCAGCATCCGGCAGACCAAGAAACGTAGCTATTTCTTTTGGCATATTACCAAATTTGTTTATCCCGATTGCTTGAGCTGTACACTTTCCTTTTTGATAATTTTGGAAAAAGCGGTCGGTTTTTGCTTTTTGGGACCGCTGATTCATAAATTTTTGCACTATTCTAAGAAAATCTCCTTCAACAACAAAGCTTCTCGGTATCTTATTTTTTGTATTCGGAATCTTGATTAGTAGCATTTTTCCATGGGCTTCAATATCTTTTAAAGTAATATTGGCTAACTCCTCTCTGCGGCAAGCTCCAACAACGCCAAAAATCAGCGCAACCTACAAAAAAAGGGATTTGATTAATATTTTTTTAAATAATATATTGACTGTATTTTGCGATTTCGTAAACTGAATACTAAAGAAAAATATAAGTATTTATTAATAAATTACCTTTGTGGCTAAATAACGATCATCGGGAGCTTCGTTCAAAAACCTTTCCACTTCATTCGATGTTAATATTTTCGACTTTTTAGTTGTAAAACCGTCTGATTGTCGTTTTAAGAAAGCTTTTAGTTTTGGGTATTCACTTATATCCACGTTGTTCCTTATTTTCAGCATACTTTTTATCATCGAAAACCTCGACCATAACGTAGAAGGTTTTAATTTTTCTGAGAGTTCGTAGAAGTATGCCAACATAACATTTTCTGAAAAACTATTTGCTTTTTTCTCTTCTCTCCACGTAATAAATTCGTCGTATGTAGAAATGTAGCGACTTTTTGACTTTTCCGGTAAAATGTTCTCCGAAGCATTTTGTGCAATTATACTGAGTTCCGGTGGTGTTAATTCAAATAAAATATCGTCGAAATTACTCATTTTGTGCAACAAACAACTAAACTCGCAAGAACAATTTTGGAAAATGGCGCCAACCGTAAAAGAATATAATCAGAGTTTTTTTTTTTTTCACCCATTCTGGGTAGGCAAAGGGAACTATGCCCATACAGCCAAATCTTCAGTAGAATTTTTTTATTGATATGAAATGAAAATGAAATTTAAACAGATGAAATGAAATGAAACCCAACCTAACTCATTGAATCAAATCATTAAATCTGATATTGAAACAAATTAGTAGCTTCTTTAAAGAAATATATGCATGAATCATACACACTTCTATGATTTTTTTTTGTAAAAACTTCGTGGTTGGTTTTTTCTTTTTAATAGACATTATTTTGACAGTTGGGAAAGAGAACGCACGAGTTCGGAAATGGTAAAGAAAAAGCACGAGTGTGTAATAGACCACATCCCGAACGCTATACGTCCCTGCAATACGCCACTTTTTGAGCAACTGTATTAAAAAAGAGTTTTACGTGAATAAAAAACACTTAATTTTTCTCCATAAATTTAGATTAACGTTATTTTAAATCTGATATGAATCATCATTTGATAACACTTGTACCAGATGCGCATCGAATGCTTCCACTACTTGGGCCAAGAGTGGGAGGAGAGGCCCGACGGGGGGGAGAGTGGTGAGGCGGGGGGAGTGGCCCGTTTGGCCTCGAGCCTCTTGAGGTTCCACGAGAGGGCCTCCACTATATTGGCTCCTGTCAGGCTTGCGGTGAGTAATCTTCTTTTGCTCCTTGGTTCAACATTAGAAATAAGCCTTTACTTTTGAAGTGAAACTTCTTTAATCGTATGAGGTTAAAATTTTTACGGAACGTCACGAAGATATGCAGCGTTTTTTGTCGAAAGGGAGAGAGCGATTGAGACCGATTGAGAGAGAGTGAAAAGGGTGAATTACCCTATAGAAATTCTATTTTTATAATTAAAATTTCGTAAAGAGAATTTATGAAATATGTATTAGTATTTTTATTTTATGCAAAATAATTGACGAATTGTAAATTAAAATGCCACGTGTTTTTATAATCGAAGAAATAAATTTATTATTTGTATTAATTTTTTACACTTTATATTAATACCTATATGAATAAATGTTTTTTTTTTTGACACAGATCTCAGATCTTAGGCACAGACTCGTATTTATAGACACATATTTTATCTCAACAGTATATAATGAATGGTATTGGCGAGATGATGTCATCGGCAGTTGTATGGCGATGGCAAGGTATAGAACGTGCAGGTTTAGGGGCGACTGGGGGGTTAGGGAGCAGTTTGGGAATCGGGGGGAGGGCAGCGGGAGATAGGCTGGCAACACTGCGGCATTGCCTCGCAGCGTTGCAATTGCCTCATGATGGATTACACGCAGCGCATGCATATCTTCATTTGTTGTCGTGCTCTCCAGAGGTAAGATATCTGTAGCTTTTAAACTATAGAAAATGATTATTTGAATGTCTTAAAGACGATGCTTTCTACCTATTTTTAACGGTCCTCAGTTTTTTAAATAGCTATGAGACCTAACATGTAGTCACACATTATACGCACTCATTCACTCGCATGCACCCACACGCACACTCATTCACTCACGTGTGTTGTAAACTGTTAAAAAAAGAATTAATTAAAGTCAAATCATTTATTCCAAAAAGCCTACAATGGCGCTTTTGAGCGTTAAATAAAATATAAAGATGATTCTAGTTGCCCCTTCCAAAAGTTTCGTGTGGAGAAGAATGGCCAAACTCCATACAAGTTACTCTTTTAAATTATGTTTTACAATATTTTGTATACATTAGTTAAATAATTATATTATGTGCAGACAATGTACTCCTAATATAAAAAATTATATTATGGAATTTACTTTAAACATTGTATTGAAATATTAATATTTTTTTATCTTTAAGAATCAAACCCTTGCAACTTGTCTAAATTAAAATAAATTTCAGGAAATAATAGCGGCCGTCCGCGAAAGAGGCCCCCAATTCTCAGAGCTGGAATACTTGAATGCCTTCAAAGTGATCGGAGCCCGTAGATCTATGTCTCCAGCTGAGATGAGGGCACAACTCAAACAGTTGTCGGCTGCTTTGGGTCATGTTGGGGTCACTGTTTAAGAGTCAAAGTGAATCTTGGACAGAGACAAACAAAATTACAAATTGTATCAACCTGTCTCTAACCGTTTTTGTTACCATGGTTACGATTGTCGATGTAAAAAAAATATGGTAGCCATGGTAACAAACTCGACATATCGTTTGTCGGTTAATAATGAAGTGCCTACTACCAAGTTATTTAAAATGATGAAAAACATCACCTTTTCCAATAAAAATAAAGGTTTTGGCATGTTTTTAATTTCCTTAGTTGATTTAGTACCCCTTATAAATTCTTAAACCATATTTATTGCTAGGTTAATTTATTTACTAAGAACTGTAATTGCGCTAATATATTTAAATAAATATTTAAAGAATAATAGCTTTTTTATTCCGATTAATTATATGTATTTTATTCCACAAACGATATTCTGTTTGTAAAACGTCAGAACATTATTAATAAAGCCCATGTTCTAGAACGCCAACAAAGAGCTGGGTAACCATTTTTCTGTATGAAGTTTGACATATTCGTCAAAGACGAGAATGTGACTTGAAAATTATGAGAGTAAATTTTTACAATGAGTGTCATTCCGTCACAAAGAACCGACACCCTGAAGTTAGCTATAATCACACGTAGGTTAAAATTTTTGAAAAGATTTTTATCTTGTTACGCCAAAGAAGTTACATAACTTCTAACTCGTGTACATACACGTTTTTTTGATAACAACGTGGCCAAGTGGACAAGAATTGTAAACTATAATAATTAGTCCTTAGATTATTGCAATGGTGGATAGCTCCCAAATTATTAGTCTGTTTCCTTTTTTTTATTGTATTATGGGGATTCTTTATCGGGAAGACATGACTGGCTTTAGCTACGTATTACTATGTAGGTACGTTACATGCTGTATAAAAGGGACCACGGATGTTGTAGTTCTTTATTTCTCTCTGTGTGCATGTGTAGTGAAGATAATGAAGCGCAAATACTATCAGAAATATAGATCTGAGTGGGAACAAAATCCTCAACTTTCGTCATGGTCAACCATGTCAACAAAAGATAAAAATAATGAGATCGCCTTGTGTAAAACATTTTTAATTATTTTAAAAGTCATGCATATTCTGAAAAACATCGGCAGAAATGTATACATTATAGTGGACAATCCAAGGTAAGAAAGCTATGCCCCCATTAACATAATATTTATAAGATTATTGTGTCCCTTATTTTTTTATGGCACATGAATTAATTGTCCTACTTCTACAGGATGTCCGATGAATCTTGGATAATACATGTACAGTTGTACAAACATGTATAATTGATTCTCAAGCGATTTCAAGCTGAATTTTAAAATTTTCATAAATGAGACACTAGTTTTTAAAATAAGAAATAGGTATTTTACTTATTTTGTACGATAGGAAAATTAATCATATCCTGTTTATTTTCAGAACGATGATAAATTACTTCAAAGGAAAGAACCCATATCTGAAGAAGTAAGAAAAGCAGAGCTTATATTTTATGCAGCGTTGGCTTAACATAACATACCATCTCGGGCCATGGATCATCTCAGCGATTTATTCAGCAAAATGTTTAATGATTCGGAAATCGCAAAGGGCTTTTCCTGCAAACGCACTAAATCTGCTCAGTTAGCCAGTGCAGCGAATACTGACTTAGTATTTGTAATAAAACTTATTGTAAATATTTATTATTATTTTAATGTCTGTATAATGAAGGTGTGTAATTGGTAAAATTAAAAAGTAACTGATAATAAGTGTTTTAATAAAAAAATATTGGTTGTTTGTAAAGTAGGTTTACGATCGAGATGTTTACGTGATAACGTCTTATTGGTGATATAAGTTTTTGGGAAGTAAGGAATTAATGAAGATAACAATTTTTTCAAATTTTAAATTACATCTATCGTTTTATTCACACTTTTGATGATAAATTTCGGGTGTAAAATGACAAGTTTACTTATTCGACTATGATATACATTTTTCTTCATACATTCACGGAATGACTGGCAGCGCTCGAGATGAGACGGGAGATCGGTCCGTCTCTCTCTCGTTATACCTGCGATCGCGCTCGTGAGGTTTTGGTGTGACACAAGTTTCTGAACATGTCACCCGACTAAAACGATTTTAAAGACGTTATCACGTCAAAAAATCCTCTTTTTCTTTTAGTATTATTATTCAGCATGTGTTTTGGTATTTTTTAGTACTGGCACATTGTAGTTTTGGTAGAACGCCATTTTCTCTAACGGTCACACTGATCACGACATTTGCTGATTGCTGAGAATAAATACCTAAATATTATTATAACGGTTTTACATTTGGGAACACAAATATATAATCGAATTATAATAAAATATACGAATACTCGTTAACGTGAAACTAATAATAAACAATAATGGGTGATTCTAATTTAAATGATTTACGAAAACAATGTCTAAGTAGTTTATATTCGTGCACGGAAAACATATCGAAATATTTAGATGTTGAAAGAAGCTGTGAATATGAAAAAATGGAGTCACACGTGAAAGAATATTGTTTGATGGAAGCACGAGAAGATGTAGCGGCACAAGCATTAGAAAAAGCCAAGGTATATCCACAATAGGTTACTAATTAATTTATATTATTTAAAGGTCGCTAATTATCCAGATCTTTATGGAAAGTCGTAGTCAAAACTTATATCTAATGTTCTCATGCTCATGTTTTTATTGAGTTGGATACTGATTTCAATTGTCTATCAAAAATTCATATTTCTTCCTTTTTTTGAACCTACTTATTAATTAAGTGTTTTAGGGCGAAATTGATGCTTCAAACGTGGACAACCTAGATACAAAGTTTGAATCTAACTTACGTATTATGGCAAAAAACAGTTTAACTGTTGATAGACATCCATACATGTTGGAATTTAAGAAACGTGTTGAAAAAGCAATGCAAAGTGCTCAAAGTAAGTCCTCAGAAAATCATACTTATACCACATATTATTTATATCTTTAATTGTGTTTTTTTTTAGGTAACTTAGCTGATTCAGACATAGCAATAACAGAATCTCAAACAATATATGTAAGTATTTTGTTTGAAATCCCATATTTGAAAAATTTACAGAATTCTTAATATAATTAATTGATCTAATTTTAAAAATTACCTTGTAGAATGACCCTTTTACAAAAAAATCAATAGAAGATCCAGTAAGAAACTCACTGTGTGGACATATATATGAAAAAGAAGTAATGATGAACATCTTACAAAAGAATAAGAAGGGAATCAAATGCCCAGGTATAATTTTTAACTTATTACAATGCCAAAGACAGAAAGTGTACTCTTTTCTCGACCTAAAGGCAGAATTACTAGTTTATCCAGTGGTTGGCTGACCCAATAACCTTGGTGCTCAATGTCGACATGTTGAATGCCTATAAATACATTGGTCAAAAGCACTTTTTTCTTGTTTGTTCTTTTCAGGGTCTGACGTCATTGCACTGGTTGTAGTCCCAGCTTGTGCTTCTAGAGCTATGACCCTTGTACCGACGTGACCGATGTATACCTCCAATAGGGGGTAGGCATTTCTGTTTCATTGATGATTATTCTTGCCTTCTGTGCCATTTAAACTACAACTTTTGTGTCTAAGAAAAGTCTTCAAAATTTTTCCTATACCCTACTAGCATGCCGTTTAATGCATACACTGTAATAACAGTGTCACTAAATAAGGTGAGGTTTATTTTCTTTTCAGTTGCCGGATGTGGTAACCGGAACTTGATAAAGGCAAAACACTTGATATCTGATGAAGAACTTAAATTTAGAATGACGCTTAGTCACCATTCCACAATGGTACAGGAACACTCTATTTTGGAATTAAATGATTAAGCACAATAACATACCAAAAATTTAAATGTTGCTAGAACAGGTTGCTGGAATTTGATTGCAGATATAAGTTTACATGAAAACATGACCTGTGTATGACTTGAAGACTGAAATTGCCATACACTTACCTCCTTATAAAACAAAGTAATTGCACTCTTTTTAACTGTTGTACTCTCCTGTTTCTTTCTGTCAAATTGTTTTAATACTGTGATGAAAAGAGACAGATGACAGTTGCCAACAGTGAAATCAGTTAATAAGGGTTCAAATATGTGATATTCACTATCATATATTATACTGCAATGTGTATAAAAAGTTGAAAGTTACAAAATATATACCTTCATATACAGGTCACTGGCTAGACATAACTTGTTACAATTTTTTTTTAATTTAAGTACTTATATTTTAAAAATAAAACAACTTTTAAATGCAATGAGTTTTATTTTAGATAAAATTTGAACAATAATTGAATAATAAATCACTAGGAAATGCGCCTAAGAATTTTTATTAAATATGTAAAATACATTTTTAATTCAAAAAAGAAAAAAATGATTGGTTAATAGTAATTAACAAAAATAAATAATAATCTAGATACTCTTCGGTTAAACTCAGAATCCTTAAAGATGAAAAAGTAGTTTTACATATATTTTGGTCCATAAACCTAGTTTTGTCTTATTGAATCACAGAAAATTCAAAGAAATAGTTTCAAACAAGATTGTAAACATGTAACAATATTTCAACAATCAAAAAGATGTGCTTAGAAAGCCCTATTTTAAAATTGTGCTATGTGATCATGGCTAAGCTATATAAGTGCACTATTGGATGTATAAATATTTACATTAAAATACAATCTAAACGAAGTAGTTGTTAAACTAGACTAAAAATCTATGATCAACAAATTTATTTTAATTTCTGAATTTTTTTTGTTACTTTCCTATAAAATTCTATTCTTTGTATATTGTGAAGCAGATGTGTTCACTGCAATTTCCTTATATGGGGCGTACTAAAAATCAATATAGCAGGCATTTTTTATCAGTTGTGGTTGTGGTTGTCAAAATATAGTAGTATATGAAGAAAGTATAAAACTTAATTTGTATGAAAATAACAGTTTGTGTCGACAAATTTGGTTTTCGACTTTGGAGTGTACGTAATACTACTGTTAAGGCATCTCGACTAAACCCCCTATTGTCTTTCCAACAGATTACGCGCCTCTCACAAGTATTTGTTGACAACTGATAAACTAAATTTTGGGCACAATTTTTAGTCAAGCTTAGTTCTAAATCGTGTACATATCAGACGTGTACTTACATACTTTAGGCCTAAATCCAACCTTTTATGTGAATATTTTTTAAGAATAGTTTAATCTTTAAAAAAATTTTCTGCCATTGGTTTTACTCATTTACATTTAAATACGCTAATATAGCTAGAGGCTAATATGTTGTATTGAAAAGTCTACATACAGTATTAGAAAATATTTTTCTCTCTTTATATGAATAATCATTGTAGTATTAAGTATTGCTATATCATTTTAAATGCGTTATACAATTATGTATGTGGAAATAGATTAATATTGAGGCATATTCTTATAATTTGTCTTGGTAATAACTACACAAGTTGATAAAGGGTCTCCTAGTTGGCAACACTACATATTACAAATATTTGAATGCAGTATTATCGATAGCTTCATCCGCATAGCACAAGAGTAAAGCAGCTGGAATTTTTAGCACCAACGGGGTACATATCAGTGATCACTATAAAATGTGCTCACCGACAATTAAACTCGTATTAGGCCGTTTCTCCACTGCTCCGGTCCGACGTCGGATAACGGAATGACTCAGGAGAAAAATATCGGAAGGCCGGATTGCGCTTCTCCACTATATCCGATCCGATAATAATCGATACTTGTGTATTTATCATGCAACACTTATATCAACTAAAACCCATTAAGTAGTGGAGAAAGGGCATCCTTTTCTAAATTCTGAATATTTTATTGCCCTGGGAAGTTTTTACTTTTTTTATATTGTCTATCTTGAAATATTATAATCTACTTAATAAATAGTTCACTGCTACTATGGTATAAAAATATAAATAAATAGCAATATAATTTGGTTTGGTCCAGGTTATCCAGATTCTTTCAAATTAAAGAAACTATAAATAAACTTGTGAATAATAATTTATAACCTCTTGGATATACTTGGACCGATAAAACACCGCGTTCCGATCTAAGAAGTTATCGGATCGTTAAAAACCGGATGCCGGGTTAGTGGAGAAGCACGTAAGTACTGTTGTGAGTTTCTAAATCGGATCGGTAATTAACGTTTGCCGGACCGGAGCAGTGGAGAAACGGCCTAAGATTTCATAGGTAACTTGGATGACGTCATATCTTCGAAATAATCTAAAGTCATCGTTACGATGGACTAAGGGCCCAGTGAAGAGGTATACAATTAATCACTGGTCTACAATGACGACGTTAGAACTGCTAGATCTCAATAATACAGTTTACAGAGTTTTATTTAATGTTCTATAACATAATACTTTAATATTATAGTAATACAATCAACAGTATTGCAAGAAGTAAAGGTAAAATGAAAATTAAGCGATATTAAAATAAAAACCAAATTTAAAGACGCATACACGACATACAGACAACTAAATGGAGATAGATAGGACGTTGTTACATGTACATTCGTTACGATTCTGAAATGGGAATCGATAGAGACAGGCAAACCAAATGAGGACGATGTAGGGATGCCAAGAGAGGCATTTGTCAATGGACAAGCTGTAAATGAACAACTGTTTGCCAATAGATACACTAAATATCATATTTTGTATTGAAAAAAAGCCATGGTAATTACCAGGAAACTTAAACACCATACGGCTTACGATTGAACAATAAACGTTATTGGTGAAGCCATTGAATTTTTGGCAAAGCCTCCAAGGAACTCGCACGCATTATGTAGCATTCGCTCTCATTATAGAATCTGCTTTGCAGAGAAAAAGAATTTCGCTAAAGCAGCTCCTCTCTATACAATAAAAGTTATGAAGGAAATGAAAACTTTCGATAGATCTGAGGAATGAGGAGGTAGCCTAAATGAAGGACATACATTAACAGAAGCGGACACACCCTACGATTATAATGGAAAAGCTACATACTAAGATCGCAGACAAATTGATATAAAGATTGTTACTTGATAAAACTGTGGAGGATGACCCCAGACTTGCCGAAGACAGGGGAGAGTAGAGGAAGTTGTGCGGCGCCACTAACATGGCCTATAGATTAGGGCGACTGAAGAAGCGTGAGAAAAGAAGTGTGGCGATACCACATACCTACCACTCCCCGGTTACATGCGAGTAACGATAGAAAGATGTCCATGTAATGTGTCAAAAAAGTGAATGGAAATTAATAAGTTCCCCAAAGTCACTCCCGTTTTCATAACCTAACGATAAAGTTGTTTTTATAAATGTAAATTATTTTTTTAAATTACTATTTCCATTATTAAGGGATCCTCCAGGTCATGGGCGGCTCGTCAATATGTGGGGCACTGGGCTATTTCGGGGAAGTCCTAATAGACGCACACGTGAAAAAATACACCGACCGAAAATAAACGACAGGGAATTCCTCATTCCGTTCGAGAGAAGCGCATAGCACATGGGTTGATTGATCTCAGGGATACCATACTTATGATTGCATTTTTTAAATTTCAGATATTTTTTTAATATTAAATATCGTATATTGTTTTAGGGGGCGTCCATAAATTACGTGAGGTGTTTAAGGAGGGGAGGGGGTCGAGTCAAATCTCATTTAATCTTACGTTGCAGAGAGGAGGGGTCTCGGCAAATATCACGCAATTTTTTTCTGGTTGAAAAAAAAAGTAGGAAAACGCTTGACCCTAAAGGCCATCTCTGCAACTTCCCGCTAACTCCATACCTAAACGCTCAACATTTCACTTATTTTGTTTTAGTCGTAAATAAAAGCACGAAACAATTTTTTTTTCTTTTTACAATGACAATCCGACGCGTTTACATAAGAAACCCACATTTTGAAAAATCTCACGTGAGATTGGGCGATGGGGGAGGGGGTTGAATAAAATCTCACGACACCTCACCAGGGGGAGGGAGTCACAGAAAATTAAAAAAAAACACCTCACGTAATTTATGGACGCCCCCTTACCCAATTACCCAAGAAAGACACGAATGGAAATGGTTGGAGGAGGCCTTTGCCGACTGGCAAACAGATCAAGATCTGCAGAAATCTAGCAACATTGATGCCTAGTTTAATATAATGATCTATGTTTGTGTCTGCCCAAGTCGGCTGCTTTTATCTGAATAAAAGGCTATATTATTATTATTATATTGTTTTCAGTGGGGACCTGGAGCCCCAGCCCAAAAAGCCCTTAAGTAGATCCACCCCTGCTCCAGGTGTTAAAAATTCCAGCCGAATTGTCTACATTAAACTTACACCTACGGTATTACAAAATAGGTAATTTTAGATTAAATAATTAACGTCTATTTAAACCTTATAAATATAACACGTCAATTCCATTAATAGTACTCACAAGTTTTGGCATACAAGCTATATTGTGCGTAACTTTTAAAAGTATGTGTTCATACTATGCTGGGTTCAAGAAGTTAATATCCGAGATTTACAGCCGTAAGTTTTAAGCTGAAGAAGCTAATAGACGTATAGTAAATTATTGATAAAAAAATATATATGCCGAAAAGTACTGAACGGATTTATATGAAAGTTAAGCTGGAATATTAAATAAATCAGTGCCGCTACAACCTTTAGGTCTGGGCCTCAGATTTCTGTATTTCCATGATCATTTGTCAAACTAATAGGCTGGTGATCAGGCTACTGTGCCTGACACGCCGTCGATTTAAAAAAAAATGCACGTGTTAAAAAAGCTTAAATAAATACAGAAATATTAATTACTATATAGGTTAAGATTGTAAATAACTTAATTAGTAGTTTGTCGTATCCAATTTTTGGATTACAATAAAAATATAAATATATATAAAGTAATGTTCTCATGATCGGGAATATAATTTCGTAACGCTGGCCGCACGTTGCAGCCGAGGCCGACTGCAACAAGACCGCATAATGCAGTCGACTGCGACTGCTTGGAGCAGTTGTGTTCGACCGCAAAATAATTCTGATGCGAGTTCATTTACAAGATGGATTTCGATGAAGAAACACTGCTACTTGTACTAGTATTACGCAAGCGTAGGCATAGAAGACACCGTAGTGTGGTTGCGTCCAATACTACGATCAAGAGAGGAGGGGGATGGCGCGCGGTCGACAGCAACCGCTTGTAGCTGTCCGTTTTTGGTGGGTCCAGCAGCTCTAAGTCTGAATGAAAATTTTGTATGGAACTGCAGTACGCCGTGCGACGACCGCGCTAGAGCAGTCGGTCTCAGCTGCAACATGCGGTCCGTCTATGGTCAGCGTAAGTATTGTTAATATTTCAAGACGAAATCGATTTGAGAATCAGAAAAAAAATTAATCTTCACTTTCAGCAATTTTCCTAACAATTTCGTTCGCACACAGTTTCAACTCTCCACTAAAATCATTCCTTGCTTCCACAAGTTTCTCCAGCGCATTTTTCACCTTAGTCAGTCTGTAGTCGGTCAAAATTTTCGGACACTTGGAGGTGACATCGAGGAACGCCAGCAAGTTCTCGGCCACCTCTACCGGAATCTTCGCGCAATTCGTCTCCATCAGCACGGATATATGCTTACCGATTTCTGCGGCCAAGAGCTGGTCCACGAAGGCTTCTCGAGGCTCCTCGTTGAGGATTTCTATGGCCAGTAGGGTGAGAGCGAGGATGGCTTCGTTTTGCATCACCGAGTGCGGAGCTATTAACATGTCCACGATGTTTTGGAGGCAGCCTTTTGCCTGGAATTCAAACCAATATATTAACTACATTATTACTAGAGCAGTATTGGCCTAGTGGCTTCAGCGTGCGACTCTCATCCCTGAGGTCGTAGGTTCGATCCCCGGCTGTGCAATGGGCTAATAATTTTGACAGGTGTTTAACAGGAGGCTGATAACCTACTTGTCTATTAGATTAACAAATGAGTAATGACCTAAAAAGGTTGTAGCGCCATTGATTTATTTTATATTAACTACAGCTTTATAATTAGCTTGCTCTGTTTTGGCACTTATGAGTTATCAATAATAAATGTAATATTAAACTGTTTTTCAGACATCACACTGTTATTTGAAAATTTTTATTTTTATTTCGAAAATATCAATTTTTCTACTGCAGTGTTGTAACTGATGAGTAGATTATATTGTTAAAATTATAAATAGTTAATTATTACGGCATTTTTACTATGAAAGTTTAAATTGATTGAAAACTAATGATAATAAATATAGCCATTTGTTATTTGCAGTCGATTTAATACCCATGGTGAGTTTTTATATTCCTTATATCTAAAAATAGTATTACTTTATTTGAGAATATATCGTAGCCATCCAACAAACAACAACAAACTAAACTTGTTTTTTTAATTATTAAAATACCAGAGCGTTCACTGTCAATTGACCTAAGTCAAACACTGACCAATATCATGCATGGCACATGCTCAAATGCAAACTCATGTCTTAAATACTACTAAACTGATTTCGATAAAAACTTGGACTGTTCTTGAGTTGAGACATGATTTTGTTTATCTTAGTAATACTTTTGCGTTTTTAGCACACGCGCTTGAAAACCTAAATACGTTACATTTATAAACCAATTCCATAAAGATCCTGATAATCTCTTTTATTGACGTCTGTAAATATAATTAATATTACGTATCATCGCCAAAAATTTAAAACTAAATCAATCAAAAAGCATTAAGTATCCTATCTTTTCCCAAAAAAAGTCTTGAATTTGGAAATAGTCGAACCACACGTTCACACAAATCAATTTAATAGCAGTGTTTTGTCTCTTTCTGTCAAATTACGTTTACGCTGTGATGAAAAGAGACGGGCGAGTATTTTAGTTGAAAAAATAACTCCTGTATAATCTGAATAGCCGTGAGAGTTCACCTGTATGAGTCCAGCCCTCGCGTTGACTTGCCTGACGCTCCACGCCAGAAGCCTCGGCGCTTCGCCCGCTGCGCCCGCGTGTTGTCCCGCTCCGCCCCATCGGGCTATCGCCTCTAGGGCCGCGCGGTCGCTTATTGTTAGACGGGCCACGCTCTCTGAAAGACGTCATATTAAGATATCCCAGCCAGGCTTTCTTAGTTTTATAAGCCTGGCGATTTCCTAAATAGTTGGAGTTACGCCCCTAGAGGAAGGCGTTCTCTTCAACAGTTACATTACATTCATTAGTTTTATAGCAATTGAAATTTCATTATTTTGCATATATTCAATTATTGGACCCGAGTGGTTAAGATACAGTAAAAATAAAATCCTCTATTATTTAATATTACCTACGCAAACTAATTTAAAAACTGTAAATACAATTCTAAACTATTACGGCTCATGCCCACCAGAGTTCTTATTTAATATACATTAAATTTAATTTACATAAAAGGCCGGCAACGCATTTGCGAGTCTTCTGGCAATGTAATTATCCATGGGCCTGCCCCGTTGCATTAAAAAAAAATTAACTATTATAACTCGAAATAATTCGTTCGAAATGCTTTTATCGTTTATGCCAAACATTCTAGGTTTGATTCCTGATAAAGCAATAACTACTTGAGAGTGATAGGCACAAAAGGCTGATGCTACCTTCAAAACACAATTTCTCTTTATAAAAATACCTTGTCCGTCTACCAGCATCCTCAAAGCAGCCATGAGTTTATAGGCCACATGATGATCCTCCACACTGGGTAGAGCCTTCAAAAGCAACGGAGCAGCCTTTCCTTGGGCAGAGGCCAATCTCTTATTGACCACCGGAACACTCAGGTTCCTCACGGCTGATAATGCAGCGTGCTGGATTTGATTCAAAGTAGATTTGTCAATAGGAATTGTGTCTTTTTCCTTTGTGCTAAGGATGTGGTACACTTCGAATATATCTGTAATAAATATATTTATACATACATATTTATTAAAGCACACAAGCATACTGAGGACACAGAAATTAAGAAAAAAGATATCTAAGATTACAAATCGTAAAAAATATGAAATTCCAAGGTTAGGAACATTTCCATGTGTTACAAAACTACACTATCATATATGTATAACAAAAATGTGGTATTTTAGATTAAAAGAGAAAAACAAAAAAATCTTATTTAAACATTACTGCCCCACTTTAAATAAAATGCCAAACACCCAGAACTTATGAAGAGCACAATATGTTATAAAATTTGTTGCCCATCTGAAATGACTAACATTTTAATATATAATGTATTTGTTGCTGTATGTTATGCATATACTAGGTTTAGTATACCGGTTTAGGTCTACAAGATTTTGCAATAAAACAATTTTCTTATTTGTTATTTAGTGAGTAGGCCTATTGGAGTGCATACTTGTGGAGTTTTTTGTGAAATTAAGGCAGGCTTTCAAATGGCCACGTTGCTTAGCATTCATTTAATATTGCACAATTTACACGATACTTAAAATGAAAATGATACTTGAATCTATATAATATAATAATATATATAGGTATCATAAGATATAATGTGTTTAATAACTGTAAACTATATAACATTTTATAAGTACAGTGAAACATGAAAAAAATAGTCCTTGTCTGCAGTGTGCCCTCAGGATTCACTCTCGGCACTCTACCAAAGACCAACATCAGTCAGATCTGTGACACGTCTTAGACAACATACAATTAATTTAAATAAACCCACCAATATGAGATATGACCATCGGGTACAGTTAACATATCCCACCAGAAATATAGAAAATATTTTTAATAGGCGCTCAGGTAGAGTATCACGGAAATACTTCAGGCATTTTTATACAGTCTTCTACTTTTCTAATATTTAGATATTTTTTGGTAAGCATCAAGCCTTATTACAAATTTGACATACCTAAAAGTTTATCGAAAATTTTATCGGTCATCATCTGAATGCAGTATTCATCCTGTCTGGCAAAGTTTCCAATAGCGAGTAATGCTGTACCCAGCAAATGATGGTTTGGAGAGTCAAGCCACTTGACCATAGTCAAATAAACTTCACCTACACCATCTTTGTAGAGAATTGGCATCGCTTCATCTGCAAATTGTATTTGGTCAAGTAAATAGTTAATGTTCAAGTTACAGCTTAATAAAGATTGAACAATGAGTTAGTCTGTAAAACTATAGATATGCTTGAATAGAAATAAAATCTTATTTTACTGATAGATTGATATGTCAAAAACCATTCTGATACACACATGCTGCAATACAAATATGAATCTTTTTTTCATTTGTAGTTTATTACTACTGCTTACTTTTGTCATTGAATTCAAAATGTTAGTATTATATATAATTCATAATAATAAGCAAGGCACATTGGAGATATTTGTATATTTAATAATTATGATAGAAATATATATGTACTGTATTGGATTTAACAAAAAACTTACCTCCAGTCAAAATCAGTATAATGAGATAACAGGCTTGTTTCACAATAACCTCTACTTGACTACCATCAGCATTGAGATCTCCAACTTCATGTCTTTGAATTAACTGCTCAAGCCGAGAACAAACTAGTTGCACACCTCCTTCTCTAGCCAGGAGAGTTTTCACTGAATCTGGGGATATTTAAAAAAATATCTGTGGATTGTGATCTTTATAAATATAATTAAGTAAATGTTAGATTTCGGGAATAATAAGTTAGGCTTAAGCTTGTTATTTCTATAATATTCTATATGTGTTTCAGTTGTTTTAAGATATAAAAATAAATTACCATGTTCACGAACTTGTGAATGCAAGTGTTCGAGTGCCAGCTCAGATATATCCACATTGGTTGTTTCTTTTAGAACATTTAACACTGTTAAATTAACTTCATCAGCAAATAAGAATTCAGGTGCATTATCATTTATAACGCTAAGTATCAACAATACAGTTGAAATCAAATCATCATTCATATCTTCTTTAATCAATTCTGATAATAATATCTTTTTAACATGCTCTATAGTAAACTTTTCTAGAGAATTAGAAAATTCTTTTCCTCCAATTGCAAAATTCATTAACGCCTTACATATGAGTATTTTTAATTCATCAAATGCAATATTTACAATAGTATTCCCAAGCAAAGTATTCAATATTAGTACACCATTATTTTCAAGAACAATGTTTCTTGAAGTATCACAATCACAGCAGAGATTTCCTAATGCTCTAAGACTTTGTTTTACAAGATCAAACTTATCCATACAAAGGTCTTTGGATAAAATATTTAGTAAAGGTTCAATGATTTCTATTTGTGCGTAAGTTTCACGTTTCTGTTCACATTTTGCTAGCTCAGAAACAGCCTGAATAGATAATAATACAACAGATTCATCTTTACTTTTCAATAAGGACTTAATACATGATGAGACATCATATTCATAGTTTTTGCCAGCTGCAATTATATCTTTTAATTTTGCCGTGAGATCGTCGAGATTGTTTTTGTTCTGAATAATAAGAGTCTCAAATGAGGTAGATTTTTTAGTGGATGGACCTGGAAAATAAAAACCATTAAGTAGAAAACTTCTCAATAATATTTTTAATATTTTTAATATTTTTAATAATAATTAATTGAAGTTTTTGCGGTAATTACCATCCATCGTGTGTGTTTATTGACGAATTAGCAAGTCGAATAAGTTTTAATGTTTATTTAAAGTACTTATGGTATCGGTAATGTTGCGTTATTAATATTTCTCTTTCACATCATTACACATTTTTGGACTGCATCAGTTTATTAAAAAATGTAGTTACTTTGACTATGTATATTATTGACTTTTTCAGATAAAAATTTATTACTATTTTTTTTATCGATTGTAATTCGTAAGTAAATACCGGGATTATCAATATATTTAGTAAAATGTCAAATTTCAATACCAAAAGTCAGTTTGACAGAGTATTGCCAATCTGACTATTGACATTGCCATAATATAACATTTATACCCTGTAGAACCCATTTTTTTTTTAATTTATAGAAAAATCCTTTACTATATTGTATTCATAATAACGTAAAACCGTAAAGAGATTTCACATACATTTGCGTTGTGTTAGATTATTTTTTTATGTTGTATCGGAATTTTAGTTATATCAGTCTGTCTCAACTTATTGATGAAAAACATGATCCAAAAACACTTAACATAACTACTTTTCAATTTATTAATAGACATATTATTATGTAGCGAATAGATCATATTTTGCATTATAGCTATTATGTACATAATTAATTAATAATAATGTCTGTCTGTGTAGTAGGTACTACCTAGATAAGTACAAACCTACACCTACACCTACTTATACCTATGTTCAGGCAACAGAGTGCAAACAGGCATTAGGCTCACGTGACATAAAGTTATATTTGTTCTTAGAATACCAGAAGTTTGGCGAATGCGTTGCGGGTCACCTAATAATTAGTAATGATGCATCATAAACGTGATTGACACTGCAGTGCACTTGCCATCGAATTTTGGGTGGTGGTGGGTAGATAGACACATCGAGGATTGCTGGCAGTCGAACGGATTCTAATGCTAAAAGTAGATAAAATGAAAAATAAAATAAATGAAAAATATGCTTGTCTACGATAGTCGATAAAGAACTAATGTCGTAAAAAATTCAACTCGTAACAACGCAATTACTAACAAAAACCTTGCGTTAAATTTTACAACACAATTGCGGTTTGTACGAGTTGATGTGTGGATAAAATTCTCGATATTTCTCTGAAAAATGTTTAGTTATAGAACATTATGAAAGTGGTTACATGCGTACTATTTGCTGTAGCTGTTAGTACCGAAGAGAGTTTTAAATATGAACAAAAACATAATTATGGATTAGGTAGACCAGTAATGTGAGTTTCTTAGTTCCAGTAATTCTCTGCGCCTATATGGTAGAGTTTTGTTGATGTCGGAGGTTTGATAATGAAACAATATTTTATATAAAACTGTTTGACCATATACAAAAGGGTAAAAGGTACTTTAATTATTCTATAAAAATTAAATAGGAATGTGTCTGCCCATGGCTTTTCGGGACTTATTTTTGTGTGTAGGCATACCTCATATCCTAGGAATAACTGTCTCTTTAAAAAAAAACACTCGCCACGAGCCAAGCTTCTCCAATACTAAGAATAAATCATCTGTTGCACAGTCAAAAACGTTGCTCCTACTGAATGCTGTCTCCGACACTCTCGACGTATTTATAATGTTCGTAGAGTGAGTTCACCGTAGCGATATTGTGATATATGTATTTAATATTGTATATTTTATTTATATATCAGAAATACAAAATACATAAATTATAGTGATTGTTACAATAATCGATTCCGTATGCCTACGGGAAAAAGCCTCCCCTATTGTCCACAATCTTTCCTTTTTGTGTACCAATCTCGTCCAGGTATTTCCAGACATTTCAATGATTTCATCTCCACGTTTTAAATTGCCTACCTCTGTATCTTTTATGGCCTCTTGGTTGCCATAGTGTTACAATTTTGGTTCATTTGTCTGCTCCTCTTATGATATGTCCAGTCCTATTTCAATTCTCGCCATTTATATTTAAGCCATATTCTGTCCAATCTAAATTTAACAATATTTCTTCTAGAACAGCTGCATACAGTTTGTGTGATAAAGCGTCGCCCTATCTTACTCCTCTATGAATATTTATGTCGAAGCCTTCCTTTTCCATTTTGATTCTTGCTTTGCCTGTGTAGATATAATTAATTATCCTTATGTATTTGTGCTCGACACCCTGCTTTCGCAATGCTTCCCTAATTGTTGAGTGGTCCAGTGAATCAAATGCCTTGCAGCAGTCTACAAAGCAATATATATATTGAATGTCTTTGCACTTTTCGGCTATCTATCTAGCAATCTACATGTGATCCACTGTCGAGTAGTTGTTTCTGAAGCCTGCTTGCTCTCTGAAAAATATGCATGAGTGACACGGCAGCGTTTGAAGACGTGTGACTAATTAACTGCGCAATCAAAGTTAACATTTTATAATTTCTCATAGATTAAATTACCGAAGAATGTTCAAAGGTTATCCATATCCTGAGCCCTTGCCATCTTCCACAAGTTTTTACATACGATCTCCATACAGAAATCTCTACCAGGGTAAAAGAGGGAAACAGGATAAACGAGTTTATAGCAAGAAGTTCAAATATGCCCCAACACCAACAGGAAATCACATGTCTTGTGAAGGAATCTTTGAATGTGTTGTAAGTGAGAATTTTGCACATGATATAATGAACACTTAGGTAGGTGAACATGAATTCCCCCGCATCTGTGTGTCTGTCTTAACGTGATAAACTCTTTTACTAATGAACAGATTGCACTTATAGATAGTGTTCTTCCAAAGGAAGGTTTAGGTCTATTATAATTTTATATAAACTTATATCAACTAGGGTTGATTATTGTTGAAGAGATTGCAAAACATCTTCAAACAAAAACAAACTGCTACTGAAAGCTAATATTTAAATAAAAGTTACATACCTAATATTTTGCGTTAATACACAGCTTTAATAAGTAAATTGTAGGTACATATTTGTAATAGATAGATAGAGATAAAGACAAATATCACGTCTAACTGCGCAGACTTTCACTGGTCATTTCAGGCAGGTGAATTTTGTGCCTACTGATCAAACGTGTATGGTTTCGCAGGAAATAAAACTTCCATGCCCGATCACTAAGAATTTAGTCTTTTACAGATATCACACTTGGCTATAGAGACAAATGGGAATACTCCAATTGTACTAAGAGGTGGCGTCGGGTACAGACACTTCACTGTGGTTATCAAAGCACAGCCTGGAGACGAGCTGATTGCCAGAGTCAGGGCATATTGTCCTCCGGATCTCCCGTGAATAGAAAGTATGATTTGAGCTGTTAATTGAATAATATATTGTTAAGATACAAATAATACAATTTCATTAATATTAAATATTAATTTTAATTAAAAATAACAGCATTTTTAAATGAAGTGTGATGTTTTTATTGTGCAGTAGGAGAGTTGTAGATTGTAGCTGGGCCGGCTTAAGGGTAGGGCAACCGAGACCACAGCCCCGGAGCCTCCACAAAAGAGGGGCCACAATAGAACTTCGAAAAAAAAAATGTTTTAAATTCCGACAACACTAGTAAACAACTTTTCTTTTGATATTATTTTTTCGCGGTTTTACCTATGTACAAAGGATGATGAAATGATTACATTGTTCTAAAATATTAACTGAAATCATTGATCTGTATGTAAAAGAGAAAATAATTTGGGCACAGGGGGCCTCTACTCCTTTGTTGCCCGAGGCCTCCAGACCTCTAAATCAGGCTCTGGATTGGACGAATTCAGGAGGAAACCTAAGATAAGCAACAAAGGTATAATTTACAAGAACGCAAACAAGAGATTCCTACAAGAGTTTTCGCAAGAGTAACAGAATTACAAAGTAAATAATCGTTTCTAAGGTCATATTATATATGAGGCTACAACGTATTTTACTATAACAGCTTTCAATCCAGTGTGATTATATTTGTTTGTGTCGTTGAAGGCGTTCTCAGGAAGAGCTGAAATTATTTTTGTGTTGAGGCCATTCAAGAAACGCTGTAGGCAATCACGCTTTTACCGAATAATCACACATGAACTGCGATGCACAGTCGTAATATAAAGTAACTTACGTTAACGATTAATCACGTGACCATGTTTATGCAAATTTGTTTAGTGGGTCACGCCAGTCGCATACTGTTTTTTGCCTAAGGCCCCTGGACAACGATTTTGGCCATGTTTGCGATTCGGACAAGTTATGACGGGCATGTATAGCTATAAAAAGCATAAGTTTTCTGTAGGTATGTTTGTTTTAATCAAGGGTCAGTATTTAGTGCAACTATAGGTCAAATAGTCGAGATACGATTTTTATTGTTTGATACAGTATGTTTATAAATTCCAGTGCAATATTTTTTTAAATTAAAACACTTTAATTTTGTTAACACAACATATAATTTCTTAAAAACCTTGTAGTATCGTGACATTTGTGCCAAAGAAATTTTTTCATGTATAATGAATATCTCGTAGTTTTATTATCTGTGAGTAAAATTTAAGAATATAAATTTAGGGCGTGTTTAGTGCTAATTTATTTGTTTACGTCTGTGGCGACAGACCACACGCCTCTGCCCGTTATTAAATTTATTTATAACATAACAATGTGTTACTATGCCTAATATTGTCAGTAGAAAATTAAATGACGATTATATTGAAAGTAATCATGCTTGAACAAAAATATACATCGAATTTGTAAATTCGAGTTTTTTAAATTCCACTAAAAGCTTTCCTACAGGAGTTTTTTCTTTAAATTTGACGAAGTCATTTCTTTTGAAAAAAGTCTGTCTATATGTGTATCTAAGGGCAGAGCCAGGATCATAGTACCTAATGGCTGTCTATACCTGCACTTATTATGTCCGAGTGATTGTGTTTGCTCAAAAACATCTTTGGTTTATGCTAGAGATCTCGTGTCTGATTGGTCATAGACACGAGCTGAATTTCCGTTTGACCAATCACAACTAAACGAAACGCGCCATCGTTTAGTTCATTCTCTCCTATAATATCAACAATATGATCTATCGTTTACGCACCAGCCTTATTCAGCTTCACTCTAATCGATAAAGATTATTTAGAAATATCTCCATAATCTAAATAGAATCGAAATTAAAAATTATCGCGTTTTGTCAACAATGTAAGTTGCTATCCTAAAGTCTAGGATACAATTTATATTTTTAGTCAAGAAATTTTTAAAACTTTGGAATAGAGACTCTTGGGCCGTGAGGTTCGCACAAGCGCTAATTAAAGATTTTAGTTGGCGTCTGGTAGATAGTACCAGTGACCCCAGAGCTGGTGCTTTACTCGCACAACGAATAACTATCTACACAACGCACAACGAACCATACATTTTAAATTTGCTTTAATTTTCTGTTTATCAATATTTATATATTGTAAATACTGTATTAAAATATTTATTTAGTATGACGCATTTTTAAAAACCGTTTACAGTATCAATCACATATATAATCCGACTATAGTCAACTTAACTGCATGACGATTTAACAAAATTACAGGTATGTAGCTACTTTATGAAATGAGCAAACGCATGCAACCAAACGTTCGAAATTTACAACATTTTTCTATAATAAAATATAAGGTACGCATGGAAGTTCGGTGGCGGTTCTTGTGTTGATATGTTCAAATAAAACGCTTGAAGCTGGATAAAAACTGGCTTGAATTGAGCTTATTACTAAGATAACATTAGGATAAGCGGGGTTGCCTTCTAATTATTAACTTCAATATAAATGTAACTTAATTAATGTAAGGTGACATAACTCAGATGAGGTTTTAAGTGAACCAACGATTAGATCTGGATTGTCGTATAGTATACAATAATGCAGATTACCTGCTATTGGACTATAACTTTGTTACACCGATCTGGCAAGTGGATATAAAATTAGTAACAATTAGCTGGTTCAGTTCATGCGGGATAGAAGCGGTTCTAACCGCTTTAATTATTATACGGTATGTCCTTTACTGGCAACAATGTAATGCTATTTTAACACCATAGCTGTTATTAATCTTGTAATGGACCAGTGGTAAGAGAAAAGGTGGCATACCAAAAACCTGTAAAGATGAAATACACCTTATATGGAAATTGTATTCGTTTTTACAAAAAATTCTCAAGCGAAATTATAGAATTATCACTGAATAAATTTAAAACTCTCGTTAAACGTAAATTAATCAATAAATCTTTTTATAAATTTGACGACTATTTAAATGATCCTCATCCTTGAGATTGATTTGCTCCAGTTCAAACAATTTGTCCGACTCAAAACATGGCAATTAAAAAGAGTGGCGCAGAGTTTCTTGCCAGTTCTTCTTGCCCGCTCTACGCATTTGAGTTGCGAACTGGTAGTAAATGTTAATTTAGAATCAATTTTATATCTTTTCTGTTGACGTTTGTAAGTTTACTTGGTTACCTATACGAATAAAATTATTTTAAGTTTGAGGTTGATTTTGAAATGAGATAGTGTGGAATAATAGTAGCGAAGATTTATAGTAGCTTCACTTCGTCACTAATAACATATACAATAATCCTTATATAGTACTCGAATATAGGTTATTTTGAATTTATTTATTATTCGTGCCGTACCGTATCGTATGATTATGAATACTTTGGTTATAAAGAAGTAATTTTTGAGTCTGTAATAATCCAAAATTTAATACATATTTATACGTATACGCGAGAACTATTAAGAGTACTTATAAGACACTCCAAACGTCAAGCTAGTGTTAAAAAAAATGATGTGTCTAACTTACTAACGACTGACAGTTAATATCACTGTCGTTACCTTACTATTGTTAGTATTCACCTATTGGTGAAGTACAATATTTGGGTAAAGTAAAACTATAATGCTTACAATATGTGTGCAAAGAGAATTTGATATCAATATTCCAATTGAATAATATTCAAAACAATTTTGGAAGATGTCCAACGAGTGTCTTATGAATTGAAATGCGTTGATAGATTTATGTCAAATAATTATCAGGTATCATTGGAAGATTTTAAGTCACCAATAATCATAAATAAGAAATTATTATTATTATTAATCCGTATGACCTTTTGAAAATGATCACTTGTATAACTAGATTTTTAGATCCACTTCCCTCGTGCTTGCTTGCTTGAGAATCAGATGCTTAAAGTATTAGAACAAAACATAAGTTGCTTTTTGACTTTCAGTGGTTTTATCATATAATATTTTTTACATAATAAGCTGTAAATCAAGGCCCAACCCAGAAGGTCTAATCTGATCTGACTGATCACCTACTTGCCAATTAAGAATAAAAAAAACAAGACTTAGAGGTTACAGCTCGGTCAGGTTGTCTCTCTCCCTAAAATATAGCGAGGGGGCCGATGGCTGGCCATGCGTCAAACTCGTGAACGGGTGCTACTTATGGTCTGGTCGGACTTGAATTCGTGTATGCAGTGATGTTAGTTATTTCGACTATGTATTTCCGTGTTGTTCCCCCGAGAATGTAAGTGTGTGCTTCTATTTCACCATGCCTACTACTGATAGAAAATCTTTTAAAGATGTCATGTGGAACATTGAGTAATGGTTGCAACTCCTTACAAACATTTTGTAAAACAAAAATGGAAAAAAGCAACGAATGGCGATTAAAACGAGTTGCGGAGAATTTATTGCCAGTTCTTCTCGTCCGCGCTTGATTTGAGAACTGGCAATAAATGTAAAATTAGAAACATTTCATATGTGTTTCTTTATTGACGTTCATTAGTGTACATTGTGTAACCTATTTGAATTTAAAATTGTACTAACCACGCTTAACCCTTAAAATTTGATTGTAACATATTAAATAAAAAAAATATTGAGGGTAGTTTTAAAAACAGCCTGTATAACACAAGCGATTCGAATAATCAACTAAGCCACACTTTATTCTTGCTTGTACCCATCAAGCCCATCAAGTGAACGAAAAAGGATTTTCTGGTGTTTATTTTGTGATGTATTTAAATAGTATTTCCGATTTTTTTAGGCGACACAGACTGGTGTATGAAAGGGTAAGTTCTATTAATATTTACATGTTAGATATTTTAAAGAAAATATTTTAGTTTTAATTATAATTATATAACTCTATGGACGTCTTGGTAACCCGACTTGGAAACATGTGAACCTAGGACAGGCTATTTCAATGTAAATAATTGTAAAAATAATTATGAAACTCGGAGCTTGTGAGAACTATTATTCATATAATTTGGATACTTATCTGATTTCTCTTGTTAGGAAAACTCGCGAGGAGACTGACGTACCCCCTTATCCAATAATATTTTGTACTCGTTTTAATTAGGTATGTACCCCTATTCATAAAACTGAATTATATTATTATATAATTATAAACCTGCTTTTTGATATGTATGTTTTTGTAAAGGGTAACGAAATGTTAACAAATAAATATGTCGCTTTCTGTATTATAGGTATAACTGTTTATAATAATATATAATAATAATAATAACCTTCATATTAATAATAATAATAAAAAATGGATAATTAGATACCTAAAACCAATTTTAAACGTTTGGTCCCTGTATTTCCTCGCTGTATTGCGATACTTATTCGTTGAGCGAAGAAAGCACCAGCTCTGGGGTCAGCGGTACCAGTTACCAGGGGAACAAAATTAAAGTTATAACTCACGACTTTGCGAGAAATGTTTATACAAAACTGTACTTTTTCTATAAAGTATGGCATAATTTCTTCTCTTCTTTCTCTTTCTTTCTTTTCTTTCTTTTCTGTCTGTTTACTTCGGTATCTGTTTATGAAGAAACAAATGACGCACACGTCGTCGTTTATTATATTTTGTATTTCCATATCTCTTAAAAAATATTTAGTTTTGTGAAATCATTATAATCTCAAATACAATAAAACACAGAGATGCTTTGAACGTCTCCGTCGTGTGTTTAAGTGTTTATTTTAGTTCACAATGTCGCCGGAATCACCGCCAAGCCATTCAATAAGTGCCTCTTAATTTAGATTTCAGAATATTAACACTAGAAATCGTAATAGGAAATGTGTCAATTGTCAAATTGGTGAAAAAGTATTCATATAGTAACTTTTTATTAATATTAGGTTCTTACATATGAAATTGGCGTTTTGTATGGGAGGAACAAAAAGTCGAATATTTTTAAATATAATATATTTAATTAATCAAAGTATGAACTATTGTTTTCTATGCACTTTTGCCATCTCATAGGTAGTTCATTGATCCCTTTATTAAAAAAACCAGTCGGACGGGAATCAATAAAATCTGTGAAGGCTATTTGGACTGCCCCATCAGAGTTAAATTTTTTCCTTTGCAAGAAGTTGTCCAAATTTCGAAAAAGATGGTAACCTGTTGGAGCAAGTTCCGGGGGATGTCTTAGACATTCCAATTGAAGCTCTTCTAATTTGGTAGCCGTCTGTTGTGCAGTGTGTGGTCTAGCGTTGTCGTGAAGTAGCATTGGAGTGGAGCGATTGACCAGCCTAGATTGTTTAGCTGCTAACTTTTCCATCATGGTTTGCAGTTGCTGACAATAGACATCAGCCGTAATAGTCTGGCCATATTTAAGAAACTTAACTTGCAGTCACTGACCACGCACGCTGTAAAGCACGCGAAACATCGGATAAATTTAAAATTATGTCAAATAATTGTAAATTTATAATAATACATAACTTTAATCCGGTAAAAGCTTTTTTCTTTAAAGGTTTACAATATTTTGTTTTGTTGAACAACTTATACGACTCTCAACAACAACAAAATACTACCGCTAATCAAAGGAACACAGTAACATCTATTGGTTTAACAATCGTAACATACTAATCTTATCTTATTATTATATTTGTGTATAAGAAATTTCTCGAAATTATATTGTTTTAGCGCCTTATATCCAAATTCCGTATTTCAAATAAAATATGTTCATTGTGCCTCGTTAGTTATGACAATATTCTACTATCTCTGCTTTCATCGTGCTAATCTACGTCTGATCCAATTTTAAATGCCAGATAGATAATTGTGTAATGTACCAACTGGCTGCAGATCAAAAGTTGCGAGTGTCTTTTGAAGAAACTAATTCAGTGCTCGCCTATTGACGGAACTAACGCGTTCACTTTTTCACACTTTTGCCGCCAAAACGTGACGTGCGTATAATGTGCTAGTGTTACTATGTAAAATTGTGAAAATAGAAAAAGAAAATGGAAAGAAAAAGGTTATAAATTAAAAAGATTTATCAAGTGAATTTTAGTCATTTTCGTCATAAATCATTGCAATTCATATACATATATTTATAACAAATAATATTTTTTTATCATTAACGAATTAATACTAAAATGTACGGTTATCAGGTGGGAGGGCAAACGTTTTAACTTACTAAATGTAAACATTTATTAATTATGTAAACTAAAATTTTATAAACACTGATAGTTGGCACGATACAGTAATTGCGCGATGCTTGATGAAAGACAAGATATATTTCAGTTTAAATACACTTTTTTTAAAACGCTTTCGCCCGAATACTCAACTCGAATTTAAATAAAGAAAAACAACTAAAGAGAAGAACAAAAAAGCTCAGATCATTCGAATAATTCATTCGCCATATAATCTACACCCTTTCGATTAATCGAAGCTTATAACACACTAAATCTAGCGTCACCAAAATGTTTCGACCGACTCTCTTCCGCGGTCTAAGTGTGGACTCGGCTGATTCCACGGCCTACCATCTCGACAGGAGCCGGCGGGCCTCCCTCAGCGCCGAACAGCGGAGGAAGCTGAGCATGCTTCGTACTTCCAGCATCCCTACACCGCTGAGCCCGGTGAGCCACATTTACCATATGGTACACTGCCCAAGAAAATGCTGTAATCAGGTACAAATTTCAAGCAACGGTTTTACCTATGTCTGCTTGACAAATTTTACGGGAGTAGAAAGTTATTTGCTACTTCTTTTGTTCTGTTCGAGTGTAATTATTTTATATATATATGAACTATTACCTACATAGCTGCTACAAGTGTAGGCTTTGTTGTTCAGCATCGTAGCAACTTCGTAGCCATTCTACGTTGATTAAGATGAGTTTATATAAGTTCTTTCATAAACTTTATTTATATGAAAATATAACCAACATAATAATCTCTTATTAAAAAAAAGCGTATACCGTATTTTAATTAAGAAATCTTTCTATTCCATATGTTTAAAATCTGTATTGTTTCTCTCGTTTCAGCCTTAAATAATTTCCTAATACATTAATATCTAATTATCCTATGTATTAGTAAATATTTTTTACAGTTCGTATGATACATATCAGGATCCATCTCCGGTAACTGTTCTCTCCTCTAAGGCTTGCCATCTTTCTCTATCCCGAGCTATTTGCATCCATTATAATATAGTAAATATTAAAAATAAAAAACAATTTGTCACCTTATTAACAAACAAAGAAACACGTATATTAAATTCGAAAACGATGCCGATGACACAACAACATACATATAGAAATTACATAGTCAACAATATGTAAATGGAATATCCAATATTATGGAATATGTTTGCAACCTTCATGAAAGGTTTCAGTTTATTTGAAGGATGATCGGATTTTCTGATTACGCTCACTTTGTATGGTTTCCATGCTATACAATTTCTTGTTATACATAGGTGCTAATTATGATATTACTACTGTAACATAATATCTAAAAAAGTGCATGCGTACAAAGTACACATTTCAGAAGTTCTTTGGCAAAAAAATTTTTAAGTCTTGTTCATATTTATACAAATCTAAAACTTTAAAATATTAAGTGTCGAAAATTAAAACAAATTATAAATTTAATTTTTAATTTATTTCTTCGATAGTAAAAGCACGTGGTATTTAAATTTACAATTCGTCATTTGAGATTTCAATAAATTATTTAAAGTTCGGTTCATCAGTTTTTGAAAAGTATATGTGTATCTAATAATACAAGTCGTATTTTATATAATTATCTACTTCGAATAAAAGACAACTATATGGAAGTGGAACCAAGGGCAAGCAGAAGAGGGTGCATTAGAAAAATGTGGATAGAAGATATAAAAGCATTAGCAAGTGAATGGAGAAAGAATGCCATGGATATTTGGAAAAATCTGTAGGAGGCCGTTACATTAAAGGGGTACCGATCAATAGTACTGAACAAAAAAAAATATGTAACAAATTTTTACCGTATATTGTTAATATTTGTAATTTTATTAATATTATGTAAAAAAGGCGAAGAAGTGTTTTGTTAAAAATTCCAATCTAGTATTAATTTAAATCGATGCGTCACAATTTGTTCTCCATCATTAGGTTTGTTCTGAACTAAGTTGCTATATTTAATCCTAACCTTTGATGTTATTTTCATGTGCTGCAATATGCATGTTCGATATGAAAGGATAATAAATGTCAAATTTAAATTATGATTCTCAATTATGTCGCTTTTCATACAATAATTTCAATCCAAATAGATCAAGAGCCCAGGACTGCCAGACCTTCGTCATTTTATAAAAGCTGAAAGTTCTTCTGTGCGTGTCCCCTATACAGGTAAGAACGACCAGAGACTATAGAGTTTGGGTAGTGGTTACTTTGGCAGATAACAGGTAGTAAAGGTGTATAAAATAGTAGGTACCTTAAATTCGTTAAAGTATAAAGCTCAATTTTTTTATATTTTATTAGGGATAACTTTATAAATATCGTCATATATACCTCAATAGCCGGACAGTTTCAATGGTTTTTACACCCTGCCAGACACATTGAAAGTCCGCTGTAGGTCCGAGCGCGAGCGCTTAGTCTTTACTACCTGTTATCTGCCAAAGTAACCACTACCCAAACTCTATAGTCTCTGGTCGTTCTTACCTGTATAGGGGACACGCACAGAAGAACTTTCAGCTTTTATAAAATGACGAAGGTCTGGCAGAAGCAAAGAGCCCTCGGCTCTTAGGATAAAAATACATAGGCATAGACAACATTTATTACTAACAAATCACACACACAAATTAACAATAATAAAAAAAATATAATTATTATTATTATATGAGAGATATTTTCTTTTTTTTTCACGTCCATAAGTGTACATTGTGTTACCAATATGAATAAATGATTTTGGCTTTGATTTTAATTGTGTAATGTGTGTGAGCTGTGTAAGTGGCCCTGGCTCAACAGCGATGGCCATTGTGCCAGAGACCACAGCAGCTAGTTTAATTTTAAGTAAGTAAACAAAAACAAATAAACAAATCATTTTTAAATAAAATACTCTGAGAACTTTGAAACTAGTTTTTGTTAAAAGCCGGATATAAAACTCGTAATAAATTATGATAATTTTGAATCTAGACTGAATTACCCTTCTAAATATATGAAACGAATAGAATTTGGAAACCTTTACCATTATTAAATCATAACGATGGTTTTAGTTTGACGCGAGTGTTTAACCCAAATACCTACAGACTAAACATTTTATCGCAGCGTTTAATGGAAGTTGGAATAGATCGACACCTGCCTGATTTATCGAGAAATTAGTTTTTATTTGCCAATAAAATGGTTTAATGTGTCAGTATTTCTATCCTCTATCTAATTAGGAGTTTTTAATTTTAGTTACTTTTTTATCATTATAAATCTTGTATGTATTTGTAGCAACGAATAATACGTCATAGTACAAAATATAAAATAAAGCAAACTATACGAGTATACAGCGGAGCCTTCTACATATTGTGTCGCAACACTACTTTTTGTAAGATTATCTTTATAATATTACTCCTATTTCACCATGCTTCCTGCTGATAGAGTACCTACCAATCTTTGTTTTAAATTTATTTTATTACTCTTTATTACTTAAGATGTCATATGGAACATGGTTTTGCAGCTTCTTAGAAACGTTGTGTAAAACTAAAAACATGGCGATTAAAAAGAGTGGCAGAGAGTTTATTGCCAGTTCTTCTCTTCCGCTCTATGCCCTTGATTTAAGAACTGGCGGTAAATGTAAAATTAGTATCTAGCATTTAATTTATACTTCTTTTTTGATGTTCATAAGTGTACATTGTGTTATCTACATGAATAAATGATTTTTGACTTTGAATAAAAACTACATTTTTATGTAACTGTTTTTAAAATGTTGCCTTTGTTAAAACTGATGGATCATCCAAGTGCTTGATACAAAATCACAGCGAATTTGTATTGGAATCACGCTCACGCTTTGTCACGTGACCATTTTCATACAAATTCTTTTGGTAGCGGGTCACGCCTGTTGTAAAATCCAAGATCACCAAACTTTGACAATTGACACTTGTCAAAATGACTTACTTTGTTACTCTACGCCAATTTATACTTTACAGTGTATGGTAGAACAGTTGTCAAGTGAGATACGCCTATCTTTATGCTACGTTATGCTGTAGAATTTTACTCACGTATACTGTGAGGTGTTCGTACTGCTGTAATGGACGGAGTTGCCACAAAAATAAACAATCTGTCGTAACGGACTTAAAATACGCTAAACGAAAGACAATGGCGTAATAAATCTTCTTAAAATGTTTTCGCAGTTGTATCTAGTCGCCTTTTGATATCAAAGTTTAGCAAGATTTTATGCAAATTTCGCCAGTTTCATTTATGACGCATTACTTTTTACTTTGTCAGAGCACCATTGGGACTTCCCCTTTTAACCGCCTAAAAAAAACGAAGGACGCTTTTTGTTGCTGATTAATGTGTATTGAACTATGTATTGCTTTGAAGCATAATAATATAGGTAACATATCGTATACTTATAAACGTCATTACACCATATTTACATTTCCATTAAATACTCTCAAATTAATTAAGTTTTAAAATCAAGGGCGTAGAACGTATAAAAAGAATTGTTTCTTGCCAATTTCTCACTTTGCCAAGTTCTCGCGGCCACTATTAAAATCTTTCTTTATATATAAATTAACTTTACCGAGACGTTATTGGGAATTACAATTTTGCCCAATTTAAGACTAAGACCTAACTTTATTTACCAATAAAGATCTTAACATAAAAAGGATCATAAGAAATTTTACAGGCATGTTTCTCTCTCAATCTTCTCACTAGGCCCGTGGTATCAGGAAGTTGCATAGATTCGATATTCACGTGATGGTAAAGCCTTAATCATGACCTCCAATCTTACTTCTTCTTCGACTCCATACAATTGGCTACCTCCGTAACCTCTTTTAAAAGTCTTCTACATAAACACTTCTTAACTATATCATATCCTGCTCAATTGAGACTCTTGTAATTCAAGTTCTTATTCCTTTGTATTGCATGTTGAATTGTGAATATAAGAAAGATAGCTTTTAGTTTATTTTATTTTAGATTATGTTTGGTAATTGTATAATTCTTCAGTGTTACTTGTTTTTTTTCTTGGTTATGCACTTCTTGCACTTTACCCTTAGTATTTCTTAATTTTAGCTCTTTTCTCTACTAGGGTTGCCTGAGATCGCTTGTTGTGGATAAGGCCGCCCCTTACATCCGTAATTATTTATGTTTCTTGTTTTTATTTGTTAAAGAGCAGTGTTGGCCTAGTGTTGGTGTGCGACTCTCATCCCTGAGGTCATAGGTTCGATTCACGTCTGTGCACCACTGGGCTGTCTGTCTCAGTGAGCATTTAAATCCGTGAAGGAAAACATCGTGAGGAAATTGGCTTGTCTTAGACCCAAAAAGTCGACCTCGTGTGTCAGACATAGGAGGCTGATCAACTACTTTCCTATTCTATTGACAAATGATGATGAAACAGATTCTGAAATATACCTTCAAGAAAAGAGCGTACCACTTCTTGAAAGGCCGGCAACGCACTCGCGAGCCCTCTGGCATTGAGAGTGTCCATGGGCGGCGGTATCACTTAACATCAGGTGAGCCTCCTGCCCGTTTGCCCCCTATTCTATAAAAAAATCGTTTTAGCGCCACTGATTTATTTTATTATTGTTTTTATTTGTAATGTACCGAGGTTTTAATTAATAAAAATACAACATATTTTGTATCTTTATAATAAAATGTGGTATCATATGAGAAAGATAATATACTATATAGCTGGTCACTAAAAGTCTGAATAATTATTCTCTTAGACATTTTCTTTGTGTATATTTAAAAAAAATCTAAGATTTATGTAGTATAATGGTGTAAGTGTAGGCTCGCTGCCAACATACCGAAGACGTCAGACAGACAAGCGACAAACAACTGTATATATATTTTATCGGTCATTGTTCTATAAGCATTTGTAAATACGCAATTTAAATGCTCAGTAAATCTTAGATTAAAGAATTAAAAGTTCAATGGCTATTGTACTAAGTGACAGTTCGACACTATATAAAATATATTATATGACATATATATCTTAAATATAAAATTCTCGTGTCACAATGTTAGTTACCATACTCCTCTGAAACGGCTTGACCGATTTATATCAAATTTTATATGCATACTCAGTAGGAATCGGCTACTATGTATCTTTCAAACCTGATAAGGGATGTCCATTGTCCACCCCAATTTTTTTTTTTTTTTATGATACAGCATACAAACATACATACCACCCCTAATTTTCAAGCCTCTACGATCAACCCCTATTTTTTATTATAGTAAATAGTTATTTCTATTGAACTAAAAAAATGTTTCTTAGAAATAATATACATGGCTAAACTAAGTTTAGTTTAGTTTAGTTAGCAGTAGAGAAAATTTATTGAAAACAATTATATATACAATAATATTACATCTATCTTAAATTTATGAAGCCAAGCACTCACATCCCAGGTTGGCAAAAAAATACCTTTTAAATGGGTACATGCATGCAGGGCAAACAGTTAACAAATATTACAACATCTAAGATGAGCGTTCGACTAGTGGTTTAGAGTCAACCCTGAGGTCGTCGATTGGAAATCTGTCATAGAAATTATTCCTCTTGCAATTAAAAAGCTCGGCTAACTATGTTAAATCGTGAAAAAAACAAAATTTGCTATATTAGACTCAAAAATTGATATTATGTGTCAAGGCTGGTCCTTTAGAGATTAGTGTCTAAAACGTGTCTGCCCCATTCCCCGCTGCTATGGGAACGTTATACAGCAAACCTTGGCTATGACAGAAATAATTTTATCAACAAAAATATAAAGTATACTTATAGTTCTGTCGATTTCTATATGATATCTTTTTTCACAGTACTAACGAATCCTACACAAATAAAATCCACTGCACAGCCCATGTCTGAGTCTGATAATCTGAAAATAAGATAACATTCTTCATTTATATTTGTAGTTACATTGATTTTTTTATCAATGTAACATTAATACCTCAAAGACACACCCACAACATCATCTATTTAGAGAAGCGACACAACTTTTATTAATACAAATCGCAGTTATTTTTAACTTAACTGTATTTTAGCATTGGCTTACATGTCAACTATAAAAAATATGTTATTTTAATTCTTATTATTTAAAAAAATGTGTGCGTGTACTAAGGTGTACACGTAAGAAGTGAAACTTATATAAAACCTTTGTTGTACGCAGAGCCATAATTGGTTTGTTTTAAGTTTTAGAGGTCCGAAACTATTTCTTTAAACACAGTAAATTTTGATACACTGCCTAGCATACAATTTACATATTAATTGCAGCAAATTGCGATTAGTAAATTTCAAGTCGAAAATGTAATCCGTTGTTAAACTTCAAAGTCAAAAACACACTATATGTCATATTTTAACGCCGATAAAGAAGTTTGACTTCAAAAAGCAACATGGCGCGTAACGGAAAAATGTGACGCGTAACGCGAAAATGTGACACTAAATTTTTTTCCAACCCCGATAAAGAAGTTTCACTTCAATAACAAATTCATTTACTAGATTTTTTTGTCATGAATTTATATAACCAAATTTTTTTCCGTGATCCTTAAAACTTAATATGATTAGCATACTGCACTATTTAATGAAAAAACTTTTTAACCGGATTGAAGTTATGTATTATTATAACCGGATTAATGTTATGTTAAATAATTGTAAATTTATAATAATACATAGCTCTAATCCGGTTAAAAAGTTTTTGAAGTGAACAACAGTAAGCGTCACATTTTTCGGTTACGCGTCACATTTTTCGGTTACGCGTCACATGTTTCGGTTACGCGTCAGTGTCACATTTGACCGTTACGCGCGTCTTTTTCTTGTCCCTACCACGGTTGATTCAAAGAGATTCTAAACCATTAATAACAAAAATGTATAATAACGATAACAATGGTACTAAAAATTCTATTACAATTTATGAAATTCTGTAATAATCTTAGTGGTAATAAGGTAAAATGAAATAATTGTATTATTTGTATTCAAGTCTGTGATATTAAAAGCCTTTAGTTAAACTTTATCTAATTTACCTTTATTTAACCAATATAGATTGTTTTTCGAAAAATAAGGTCATAAAGAAGTTTCACTTCTTACGTGTGTACACCTAGTACACGCACACATTTTTTTTTCTTTAAATGTGTAAAGGTTATGTCAATAAAAGGCAATACTATACGGCACTATATTTTAAACGTTCATGTGTTATTGAAGTGAAACTTCTTTATTTTTTATTTGTATTATTATATATTATATAAACTATTTGTATTTTATATACACTGTTGGGTACCTTAATAAATACACAGGTAAAAATGTAACATAGTACATGTAAGCCAAGTTTAATTCACATTATTGTAAGACTTGGTTCACGCTTATAAGCGGAGATAATAATTTAATATGTGACCTGGTTCCAAGACTTTTTAACGATGTACTACGAAGGTCTTAGCAAACAGAATGTATATTATAAAAATGCTAAATATTCACTTTATTCTTTTACCAAAATTTTTACTTAAGGTAAAAGGAGTAACTGGATATATAAAATCATCAGCGAGAATAACGTGTTTTATATTCTAAAGATTGATTGTTTAATTAATTTTGGAATTTAATTAATATTTAAAGAATTTATTTTGAAAAAAAAAATTATGTTGGTACAATAGAATCTCGCTAACGAAAGTAGATACTGGATTTTTTTGCAAACTTTTTATATGACAACACTAAAGTTAGAACGGTCAAAATGTCTTGATATTTTTTTTATTTTAAATAAGTACTTATTAGTTTTAGTTACTTTAGATAATATTATTGTTCTTTTACAGTTAGTCTTGAGATTATTAGCCAACGGTTATGAATTTAAGAAAAAAAAAATGAACGTTAATTATTAATTGAACGATATGATACATCTGCATGGAGATATCGCTTTTTGCGTACATTGCATCGAAACGTGCAGATGGCAAGCCAATAATCTACTTAGATGAAACTTATGTCCACAAAACCTATAAGCCTAAAAATTGCAAGCATCCACTAGTAAAATAAAAATGAATGACAAAGTATCAAAGTGAGTTGTCCCAACTTTCCTTTTTACATTAGGGCTGCCATGCTGATATTTTTTTAAATTTGCCGCTCTTTTTCAGTATCAACTTTCATTAGCCAGACTATAAAGTTCGCATATTCTGAAAATGAATACTGATTTATTAAACGAGAGTGGAACTCTTACATAAATGAGTAAAACTGTAGTCTCTTCACTATTCAAAGGGGCAGGCAAAACATTCGCAGTTTTGAAAAAAATACAGTAAAAATACTACTACTACCAGGAGAACAGGGACATGAGCAAGTTAAAACAGAGGTTCATCGGCGAATAAGCTAATCGCCAACGCTCAACCGATCATACGGCCTGGCCACGGGGATCGGCGGTGCGAACGGCGATGCGGGAGGCGAGGCGACCATTCGCGCGGCGCCGTTTGCAGGCCACGCACTAGTCACGTTCGCCGTTCCCGTGGCCAGGCTGTTATTCCTAATGTAATTACATGATTGCAGAAACCACTTTAGTTATATTTGTACTTTCATTGTGCTAGACCTTCGCTCTAAATTGATTCATTGTTTATCAATAGAACATCTTTATGTCGGAGAAAATTAGTACCGAATGGGATTTGTGTTTCTAAGGGCAACAACAAAAGTCAATATTATTTCAAACTCAAACTCAAAATATCTTAATTCATTTAAAAGGTAAACAAATACACTTATGAACGTCAAAAAGAAGTTAAATTAATTGTAAATTTACTACCAGTTCGCAAGTCAAGGCCGTAGAGCGGGTAAGAAGAACTGGCAAGAAACTTTCCGCCACTCTTTTTAATCGCCAAGTATTGAGTCATACAAATTCCAACTAGGCCTATTATAAAAGGCACAAGGAAAAAAATAGTCTAGTTGCCCCTTCCAAAATGTAGTTTCATATGGAGAAGAATAGGCAATAAACTCCATACTTTTAAAATACTTTGATTACATTGATTTTGATGAAACTTTGTGTTCAAGTAGAGTCGAGAATGATTTACATTATTATATATTTTTTTTGTATGTAAGAGGTGTGTACAGGACTTCTGTCGGATCCGCTAGTGTTATATAATATATATAGTAGTATATATATATTTAATTCTTTGGGTTTTTCGACATTATCGTATTGATTTGGATACTGTAGGGATAGTGTACGTAATTGTTTTGTGAATAAATATTCAGTCAAGGCTTTATGAATGTAACTCTTTTCTATGTGCATGAGGTTTTCTTTTCTTTCGAAAATAAAGGCGAGCAGCAAAAATGAATTTATAATTTTAAATACAAGATATTTTAAAGTGACCTTTAAAATAATATTATTCACACATAGATAATCTTTGGTATTACTTAAAATAATTTATAAAAATGAAAATGTATAAAATGGTAATTCATTACATTAATTTTCTTTAAATGTGTGAAAGTTATGTCATAAAAGACAATACTCATTACAAAAACTTTTATAAATTTATATTTTAAATTTTATATCATTCCTAAAAATTGCAATTAGGTGCCAAGGTCACGTTTTTAGTGATAAATGGATTGACAAGTACAAGTAGCCTAGATAAGAAGGTCTTAGCAATTACCCATTCCCCTAGTTGTGTATGATTGCATTGATGAGTTTCCGATGTTTGTACTCTGATCTCTCTCAATAACAATTATTCTGTTGAAATTAATTAGAATAAAATTTTTAAAAGTTTATATATTTCCTTATTCTAATAAGGAAATACATAATATGATAATGTGGGAAATAGCAAAACTGCTTAATTCTTATATAAGTTTTTATAGAAGTTTTAGCTGACACGGTGAATATGTTTGGTAGTTGGCTTATTTAACTTAATTTTTATGCCTCGAAAATTGATGAAAATCGAAAATTACTATATTGCTATCAAAAGGGTGGGTTCAATGGTGAAATTTAAGCGTCATGTTTATTTATATATGTATTTATTTACGTACAATTAGTTACCAAAAACATACATGATTAAACAACGCGTTTGGCGTTTGTATTTTGGATGAGCATATAAGCTAAACAATAATGTTACACAAGGATTAAGAGGCAAAGAAGAAGTGGCTATAATTTTATATATAAAAAATATTTTTTAAGCTACTGCATAGATGTTTGAGCGCGGCGACCGAATCAAGAAATTCCATAACGAAAAAAACCTCACACACGATGACGTAATAATATAGGTGCGGAAAATACGCGTTAGAGTGGGACAGAACGCATACTGCGCATTCCCATCTCTCTGACGAGATCGGTGACGTAGCGAGCGCGGCCGGTGCGCGTTAGAGTGAGACAGACTATATAGGCGTTTTAGTCTGAGTCTTGTAGAGTTGTAGATTGAAATCATATCAAAGAAAAACCTTGAATTTATATCAAAGAAAAAGAAATACTGCATAAATAAATAATAAATAAATAATTATAACTGCATAAGATGATAAAAAAATGCTATGCAATAGCTTTACCGCGGCAACCCGAGTAGTCCCCTATTATAGCCACTTCGAATTACGACCTCATGAAATACTACTTACAACACTAGGTCGGTGGTCCCAAATACCAGCTTCTTCTTTTTGACCAAATTCAGCGAAGGGCTTGTCAATGTACAATGTATTAGTGAATGACTTGACTTTCTATCTCTATGTTTTCTACAAAGTATACTATGAGTGTTCTGAAGAGCTTCCATCACCGTACGAGCCGTATTAACTCCAAATTGCATCTACATCACCTTGATGGGCTGGGGACACATTTTCTTTGCGAACTAAATAACTTTGGATCCGATTCCCTATGGGGGTCTTCAATCGGAGATGCAACCTCAAATTGTTTAAAAGAGAGCTTACACCTTCATCAAAGGACATCAAACGCACCCATTTACGAGTAAATGTGTGTCCTTGATCTGTGATGAGTGTAGTTTATGTGCGTCCCGTAGGCAAGTTTGCCTCTTTATCATATTTATAACATTTGATGAATAAGAACAAACGTGTAAATTATAAAATAGAAGTATATTTTTAATTCAACGTGACTGGTCTGAACAGTTTCGGTTTTGCTATGATAGTATACTAATTATCATAGTAGGAGTTAATGACATTTGATGACGGAAGTTGATTCTTATCATACCGTAACATACCATCATTCGGTAGCAATACAATGCTTCTATGGTCGTTCAATTATTTTAAATCTCGGAAGTTCTACATAGGCAAGTTTTAATTTCCATTTTTAAAGTATAACGAAGAAGTATCACAATACAGTGAGGAAATACTGCTAGCTTTAAAGGTACACTGCCACAGGGACCAGGGACCTAAATTTGTTTTATTGAATTTTTTATCAAACACGAACAAATTGGATGTATTATTGTACGTTGCATTTTTTTTAAAATAAGACTCAAATACCATTGAACTGCTAATTTAGACGCTTAAGTATTTCGGTTTTGGATAAAACTTTCAACGGGACGAGGCGTTTAAGCGATTCCCGATCTAGAATTGAAATATTTCTATATCTCGCTCCCAATTCCATTGCATCGGGAGCATTCTCGCTAAACGCTTGTGTTTTATTTAACCATGACGGAGACTGACGAGAAGTTAGTTCAGGTTAGTGTAGATATTTTTATTTGAAATAACCTAGATTATAGGAAAATATATATGTGGTATCAGTAAATACTTATATAAGGAGTACGATTAAGGTTATTTTATGAGTAAATTTAATTTAGACCCATTTTTAAATCAAGCAATCCTAATCAAAATTTGAATTGGTGTATATTAATTGAAGCGATCATAGTTAAAGGGATTGTAATTTGTAAATAAAATATTTATTATATAAATTTTTTCGACTGATAATTCAGTGGTAAGTGGATTGTTAAAATATACAAAAAAATGGATATCATCAAGGTTGCATACGCACTTATATTATTAAATAATGTATTTAATTTGATATCCTCAATTTATAGATTCAGGAAATAGAGGCATTAACTAAGGTTGAAAATATTTGTAACTATAGATATATAGTCTTACATAATATATTTCCTTCCAAGAACAACAATCTTTCAGTATACCTGAACAAACAAATTGCATAGAACAATACCGTCGATAGGGAATAGAAAACGGATTGCAGATTTGTTATATTGCTACACAGATTGGAGATCGATCATTAGATATGAATCAATCCATGATTTTTTATCTAAGATTCTAATTTAGATAGATCTAAGATTCTATCTAAGATCTATCAAAGGATGCATATTTATTTTGGACGATAGACGGCAATTATTATTATCTAGATTGTTTGACATTAAACGTTGTATAGGCTCTGAAAAATATTAAATTTTTATTTCACATCTATATTCCAGTAACTTATACTTCAAAATAAAAAAACTTCCAGTCATTTGAATCATGATAAAGTAACCTAATTATGTAAACAAAAAATCTATATGTATTAGTCTTTCGTGAGTAACTCGTTTAAATGTTATTTCGGCTATTTGCTATAGAACATATAAAGTAATATATTTCTTTTTCCTATGATTGATATTACCCTGTATCGAAAGTTCTCAATGGACCTTGAAATAATCAAGACGCTTATAACTGCAATTCATTACTAGGTGCCCTGATGTCGTGTCATATTAATTGACCCCCCTACGTAGATAAAATGCATGGTGTGGGTGTACTCCAATGCCAAGTGTACGTTTAGGAAGTAATTATTTCATTGTTAGTTATTTTTAAACTTGTTTGTGTAGTCGACAGTGTTACTCTGAAGTTGTAACTAAATAGGAATGAGGGACACACACGCACAAAACCAACTCTATAATTGCGAACTGCGGAATTGACGATTGCGGTGGGAGTCTTCCCTGGGACCTTCCATTGTTTAAAAAGAGAGCATACTTCTCCCTGAAGGGCCGGCAACCCACCAACTTAAATCGGTGTCTATGGGCAACGATGACTGCCGTTTATGGGTGTCCCATTGGATAGTGTGCCCATTATCCTATATAATTAATATTGTAATATAATAAATTGTTGCAAAAAAATGATTGAGCGAGGAAAGCCTGTTGCTTTTTGCTCTGGGGTCACAGGTACTGTCTACCAGGCGCTAACTTAAATCTTTAAGTTGGAGGAAACACTCTTCTGTTTCAGCCGTTTATATTAAATAAAAGATTATAATAAATTAAAATACTTAATTCCATATCAAAGTTAATACATATATTTTTAAATTACAATTTTGATCTTGAATCTATATTTTGTTATACTTGTACTGTAAGTATCGAAAGTTTAAAATACAAAATTTATGCAGCGAAAAACATCAGCGGTCATAAATAATATAATGACGCAGAGTATTCGCTTTCATCAAAACAAAATGTGTTAGTAAACAATTCGACTACAGTTATAAATTTAACGATCGTTTGTGTTCAAAACTCAACCATCAAGAAACTTGTATCACCTGAAGATTCATCTATGTATATGTATAAATAATAAGCCACTGGCCCTAAAACCAAATAATATTTTATATATTAACACTTCGTTGCATTACAATATAAAAATTGAACATAATTATTTAATTATTGAAAAGGAGAGCAACTAACGGCCTTATCGCTTTCGAGCGATCTCTTCCAGGCAACCACTGTGAGAAGAAAAAAAATGGTGCGTGTACTTATGTACGCGATTAAGAAGTTATACTCCTTTGGCTTTCTTTATTTTTTTTAAATATTAAATAATTAATAATCAATATTAAGCGTTAATAATTTAACAATATTTAATATTTAGTATATTATTCAATTATTAATTAATAATAATTATTATTATATTATATTATAACTAGGTATGTCAATTTAATAACTAGGTATGTTTCATAACCATTTAACTAAGTATAAATAGGTCTTTGTGAAAAAGCATTGCTAAATTTCTTTGAAAAAATAATTAAAACTGCTTTATTTGTTTAAAAGGTACTACAAGTAGATTGTCTTATTCCCATCTCGCGCACGCTCGGCGCCCATACTGAATTTTGTGTCACGGTGCGCGCGCATCGTAAAATTTCACTCTCATAAATTTTTAATAACGCGCCTAAAGAAGTATAACTTCAAAAATGTATTAAATTAGATAAGGTAGACAAGAAGTGAGAAAATACATATTTAGAAAAAAAAGGGTGCGTGTACTTATGTACGCGCGTAAGAAGTTATACTTCTTTGGCATTATTAAAAATAGTTTTTGATTGCATGCAAATAATTAATTACAATTAAATAATCAAAGACTGGAAAAGGAGTCATTAAAGTCAATAAAGTTCAGTTTACATTTGAAAAATTAAATAAATATTTATTATTATTCTCTTACATTAAACAAATAAAACCCTATTTATCTTTAAAACATTTTTATTTCATTATACTATTTATTTTTAAGTGACTCTAATGTCTTCATCAGGATTTCGGTTTGTAATTTTAAATTAATCATTACTTGGTTGTGCATCTACGAGGCTTCTCCAAAACTAAAACTACTACTTGCTTTCTGCAACAAATAAGAGAATATTAATTTAAGCTCTGTCCATGCAAAACTTAAAAAATTGTATAATTCATATTATAAAATTTTTAACACATTTATATTAATATAATTATATAAATGTGTTAATAATATAATTTGTAGCACATGCTACAGACCTGGATAGCAACTTTCTTTTATTCTATTTAGAGATAGAGATAATTTAAATATAATACCGGTGTCTTCCTTGTAGGTTTCTTTTGAGTTGTTTGGGGATTCTTGTTGTTCACTTCGACATGATTTTCTTTAACCTTTCTTTAATCCTACAAAATAATGAAATTGTTAAGTTATGTTGTCACTGTTGTGCACACCTTTGTTTGGCATTTTTAGTATTCAAGTTATGTCGTGTAAGTATGCTTTTGGGATAGCAATTGTTTCCAAAATGATTTTATTTGTAATATCCTGAAATATATAAATAACATCTATTAATTTAAGTATCATGGTGAGTGGTTCGCACTCAGGTATTAAGGTGTATTATACCCACTGTCCATTATAAGTGGGAATGGGCTCACATCTGGCTGGACAGAGTTTCGGTACTACAAGAGCAACATGGATGTTTTGAGGTATTACAATATCTCTAACTACCCTGTAGGGGAATAAAGTATGTGCCTATGCTTGAGAGGTTGAACCTTGAACATCACCATCATATTTATAATTAACATTCCTACCTCGACACCATCACAATCAAATTCATTGAAATCTACTTCAAACCGTTGCGGTATCATCTCTGCCATATCCATTGTGTCTGGAGAAGGTGATGGTGGCTTTGTTCCACCTCTAGTTTTTGATGTTTCACGGCGATAAGATGACAACTCTTTTTGTATTCAATTTAGTGCACTTCCACTGATTCATCAATTGTTTTTTGTCTCTTGTCCTTATATTTGCTAGATTAAATCTGAAAATGTACATGTTTTGATTAAATAATGTAATCATTTTTTTGAGATACAGGAACTTATTAAAATGTTTACTTCTCTGTAATATCGCTCCAAGCCTTCATTTTCTCCTTATTAGTATTCGTGCTTAAATCTTTGTTCTCAATTATTGATATATAGGGTCGTAGAATATTTCTAAAAAGTTGCTGTAACAAACGCAATAAACAAAAGCAATGAATAATGGTTCATGTTTCAGTTTTAATCAACAATAATACTCGATAATACATACGGATAGTTAACCTCAATTGTATTGAAGCACTCAGGAAGTTTGGCACAGTTTTTTCACAAATATTTTATCATATTAATTAGTATTGATTTAGATATTCAATATAAATCACTTCTGATTATAATTCAGACGCACATATAAAATTCGCACTTGTATAATGAAAATTGAAAACAACTAGGTACTTATATAATCTTTTATTTTAAACAATAATTCAAAGTTCAAACTCCTATATTTGTTTAAAAGGTTAATGTCATTGTCAGATGTCAATTGTCATGGTCATTCAAAATTCTTGTTAAGCTGCTAAGCTAAGAAATAGAATATGCGTGAAGTTAGCTTCACGCATATTCTATTTCTTTTTACTTGTAGATTGCGCACGCTATAATCACACTCCCAATTTTGTGTCATAGGTGCGCGCGCATCGTAAAATTTCACTCTCATCAATTTTTCATAACGTATAACGAGTATAACTTCAAAAACTAAACAGGAACAAAAACACAAGCTAAACTTATAAAGGATACATAAAAAGTAAAAAGTGTACATGAATCACGATAATTTATGATCATAATTATATAACATATGCGCACATATTATATAATTATAGATATAACCATACACCCTCGAAACACCCCTGTGTCGAAAATCTTTAACAGAAAACAGAATTTAGAGAACATTTATCCAAACCAGGATATATTTATAACTTCTGACAGTCCGCGCAAATAATGTACAGTCAAAATCTGTTATAACGACATCGAAGGGACACTCATATTTGGTCGTAAAAACTGATAGTCGTAACAGCCGATGACGTTGTACACTAATACAATAGAATTCAGTCGGGACCTTTGATCAATATAACCAGTATGTTGTTTTAAACGATGTCGTCGTAAACGGTTTTGTATATGGAGAACCAAATATTTTAGTTCCGGGCTTTGATAATTGTTTACCCTCAAATTTTAATCCAACACCCGAAAATTCTTGTATTTCCGGTAATTTGGTCAGCCTGGGATGTGATTGCTAGGTTCAATAAATTTAAGAAAGTTAGATGCTATATTATCTAGTATCTACGGCGTTCACTGATTTCGTTTCGTTTTCGTATTTATTGTATTTTTTAATTGTTTCCTAATGCTTTAGTTTGTAAAGTATTTAAAGAAAGTATACTGTGTTATAGCCCTAGTCACCAATATTAATTCCCTTAGTTTTTGTTGTTCTTATACTTTTTTTTTAATGAACAGAGGGCAAACCGCATTGACCACGGAGAGTGTTCAAAGGAATTGTTCGGATTAATCCCTGCAGCTGAGTTTCATCATCGGTCGTTCCACAACTGAGCATTTTACATCGTAGTTTTTACGCTCCACAACTATCTGTAAACTGCTGCCCACTGAAGTATTTCCGAATCAATTCGACTTAAAAGAGCCCTCTGGAATAAATGTCTTTGCCCCCTGTTATTTACAAAGAAAAAAATTGGATCGCTACAGGTACTGAGATATACAGTACTATTCCTTATCTATAAACCTAAATGATATGCATGCATATGGGTCAGATGATGATTTCATGCATATGATGTCAATATCTTCTATATACGAGATCAACGTATATATTCTGCAAATATTCATTAACGCTCTAAGATATTTTTTACCTACACGAGTATTCTTAGTTATTCAATGACAGTATTCCAGTCCCTAGCCTCTGGGTGTCTATTGACAAGGGGTATGAGACGAAATCATAAAAATATATTTTTTCGAAATATTTTGTGATCTATATGAATATATTATATGTCATAGTTAATATAATACAGCAATAAAGTCCCCCCCCCCCCCTCGTCGTTATTCAAATGTTGAACTCTTGATAATTTGAAATGTATATGTTTAATTCCGCATTTCGATTCAGCCGTAGTGAGCAGGGAAGTGCGCAGGACGAGTGTGTAAACGCGATACTTCTTCTCAAGTATATGACATAATACAACCAAGGACTATTTACGAAAACTTAATATTATATAAGGCACACAAATATTTAATGCATTACCATTTCATTACCGTTTAAAAGATATAAAACCTTTTTACAAATTTAAAAAACTTTTAAAAGTACATATAATTACAACATACCTATAAAATAACAAAAATAAAACACACATATTCTATATCTGTGTCAGTAAAAATCCTAAAACTAATAATCGTAATAATAATGTTTTTACAAAACATAAAAAAGGCCCTTCTAGCATTTACTTGTCTGTGAACGAGCGTCTAAGAAATTATTGCTATTCACTAGTTACATAATGCCTGTTGTAACATCGATGCGACCTACCTGCACTTTTGTAAAAAATATTGTACATATTGTTAGAAACTATTATTTTTATTTTATTTAGTTTATTTTCAAACAATTTCATAACACGATGAACATAACTAGCTTACTATAAATTTTCTCGCTAAGTGAATGTAATTCTTTGAGAAATAAAGTATCTTTGATATGTCCCTTGAGTTTCAAAGTATCGGGAGTCGACTGTAGTATGTAAAACGCTGTTTTTATAACTGTTATTGTTCTCAAAACAATCATTAGATGACCTTTACATTGTTTACGACTGAAAACGCAACGCTTGCACCGCGTACGGAAATAGACGGAAAACAAACGAGTTTTGTTTTACTGGAAAGAAAATAAGAGACATTTATGCTGTTTTAAGCGCTGTTTTTGTTTATTATAAATATTATACAAATATACAGTACTGTGCTAAGGTCTCCTGTAATATACAACACAAGCCATTAATAAAAGATTTTGTTAATTTATGTAACTTAATATTCGTATAAAATGTTAAATACAGGAAATCAATATGCTTCCGTTTAGTTCTGAAAACCATTACAATGTAAAATTTTAATCAATGTTTTCCGTACGCCGGATAATGGAAATGGGGTAATTTTAGTATTACTTATTACCCGTAGACGACGTTTGAGAACGCAGTACAATATATTTGTCGACGATATTTGCTCGCTAGGTGAAGCAAAACATCTCAAGGAACTGCGCTGGACTCTATACCTATAAAATAAAATAAAACATAAAGTATGTTTATTATGGAATATAAGATACAGGTATCACTTATTCCACGTCATTACATCCCTACTCATCGGCAAAGAAGATAGAGGGTGTAGACACAGAGAAAAAGCCGGCGTATAAAACTCTAGGTACTCTTTTGAAATATTAAAATATCATCATACAAAATGACTATGGCAAACATAGATAGAAGAAACCAGAAGAAGGGACATGCTCTTTATTTATATTAAAAATATATTAATATATAATGATCCCGTTTTCAGTGATGATAAACAATCAAAGTTGCAACATCAGCGCTTACACGTTTATTATATTTAATTATGTTATATATATGTTATTTATGTGTTGATTATATAGACTGAGCGTTTATTTTAAACAGTATACAAGCCGTAAATCGTAATGGGGTTAGGCTAGCAAACTTCCGACAACTCAATTTGCTTTTGAGTGGCTATTTATAATAGCGTGTAGTTGCTGTATTTGTTTGTTCAATAATGTTTGATAAATTCGAGTAATTAAAACGGACATAAATTATTTATTTTTACATATCAACATTTGTTTAATTAATATTTATACAAATTGTCATCAAAGTTTAATTAATATTTCATTAATTTCATTTAAAACTGTCTCAAATTTTGTATTGTTTGTTTCAGAAATATGTTGTCAGTACGGACCGGAGTGGAGATATTCATGTTCACGTTCAGGTATCTATTTAATTTATTTATAAAAGTATACACACACTGTCATTATACATGAGCACATGAGCGTAATGCAATAAAATTCCTTATAAAAAGAGGTATATATATTTATTACTACAATAACAAATTCTTATACTGGTTATATAATGTCACTACTGTAAACTATTTTTGAAGATATATCTGTTAACTGCGTTATTACGGCGTACAATCTTCATTAGATTTTCCTTATACATATAATTTTTGATTGTGATTGGTCTAACGCAGGATGAAATATGTCTGTGATGGGGCTAGACGTGTAGTTGACCAATCACAACCAACCGAAAGAATCGCGCTTCTCTCACTTTTGACAAATGACAATCGAACGTGCAACGCTACATTAATGACTTTGTCTTTCGTTTAGCATTCTAAGGAGGGTTTTAGGTATACAATGACAAAAAAATAAACGTTTTAATAATATATGAACAATAATTGCAACAAATTTACTAAGCTACGTGATGGCGAGTGATATCGGAAGGAAAACATCTTACACAATAAAAAAATTAAATGCCAAGATACCATTTATGTTTCCACGAAACAGTTGTCTGTTGTCGTTTATTTAAGAAAATATTGTTGGTAATTGTTTAATTAAGTGATATTTTTGTTTACTCGCCAAAAAATATGATTATAATTTGTAGGCTTTTCAAGATCACTACACAATAAAAAACAGTTTTTACAAGGAAGTTTCAAATGCTAATTTTAGTCACCTCTCTTAAATTGACCAGAGCTGACAGTTAAAAGTTTCAAAAATCCAAACACTAAATTTAAAAATGATAATAAAAATATTTTAAATGTATGGATGTTGGTACATATCCGATATTGTTTTCCGTTTTGTAATAATTGGCTGAATATGAGTTGCTAACAAAGTGACCAATTCAACAGTTTGGTTCAAATGCACTTTCAATATCTTTATCGCAGATGAAGCAAGTGGTGGTATGTGGTACAAGCAATAGTTTGTTAAGTTTGAGTTAGATTCTGATTTTTTTAAGACCGCAGGCTGTAGATTGAGTTTGAGTCAAAAAATAGATTTTTGTTTATAATAATAACGCTTTATTTTACGCTACCAAAGGGAATTATTCCAGCTCATAATCCAGTGAGTATTTGTTTTAATTGTATAGGCAACTTTGTTAATGTTAAATTAATAATAATAAACATATGACAGATATATAATTAAATATTTATTACTTATTGATAATACATTACATTTTATTCGTTAATTACTTTCAGGGTGACTTGAGCCAGCAAGATAAAAGATGTGTATTCCTCACAGTTCATGACCTTGGGACGAATCGTAAGTTATATTCATTGCTAGCGACCTTCCCCGGATTCGTATCAACAATTTTAGATGCAGCGGGACAATCCCGCGAATTTATTAAACTATTTAAACAATTCGATTCTGCAAGCATACAAAACTTATCTAAAATCACGAAAGAATCGATTTTTAAATCCAAAGTATCTTAACTAATAATAATAAAATATATTATTTTTATTTACAAAGAAAGTGGTGTATTCAGATTGATTAATTATTAAAAAAACGCACAATCAGCCATACAAAAATAGGCATGCAAATGTGATAAAGTGAATATAATTGTTGTCAAAAGTTATGGTCGAAATACTCTCCAGCGCTATAAAAACACCTTGCCTTCAAAAAATAACCACCTTCTCTTTGAAAGAATTACGGCAGTGATCTATATTTTCTAGGAAGGTGATAAAATAGTTTGATAGCCATTTAATATGTAATGTTCCAGATACATCGATGGTTGACTTCGTGAATTGTCCAGCTATGACGGAAATAAAGGAGCGATCGTGTTTTATTCACGTTGATGTTCCGGGGCATGAAGAAAACTCACCAGACCTACCAGAATCGTAAGCAGAAGTTATATTTATGTTTTTAATTGTTATTAATTGAGAGATGAGTTACGAATCATCGACTACCAGTCACTTTTCGAGCGGCTTGATCCCTTGGCGTTGCGTAGAGATGTGGGATCTCTCTGCATCTTCTACCGCATTTACCATGGAGATTGTTCAGAGTAGATGTTCGGACGAATACCTGCAGCTAAGTTTCATTATCGGACGTCAAGGCATAATACAAAAACCATCCGTATCACCTCGACGTCCGTCGTTCCACAACTGAGCGTTTCTTAAGGCAGTTTTTTCCACGCACCATCGCTATATGGAACGAGGAGAACACTGAAGTATTTCCGAACCAATTCGACTTAGGGTCCTTCGAGAAAAGAGCGTACTAATTCTTAAAAGGCCGGCAACGCACTTGCGAGCCTTCTGACAATGTAAGTATCCATGGGCATTACTTAAAATCAGATGAGCCTCCTGCCCGTTTGTCTCCTATTACATAAAAAAATTAGAGGTAGTAAATAAAGCGAAGAACCGAAAACTATGTACCTAACACAGTAAGGAGACGAGATGATACTTCCCCGGGACTCTGTCAGAAGTCTCTTGAGACTCTACCTTTTATGAGATGAATCGCTCTGAAGGTATCCACTTTCTATTGCAGGTACCCATTCCCATCACTGCAGACATTAGGCGAGGACATGGTCACGGTTCTGGACTTCCTCCAAGTGCGTTATGCTGTCGGCCTTGGTGAAGGGGCAGGGGCCAATATCCTGGCTCGCTGTGGACAAGCTCATCCTAGACGCCTTCTAGGTGTGTTCAAGAAAAAATCAAATATGACTCAATATCTTGGGCAATGAATTTTAATTCATAATACTTTCTTTAATTTCCTACCTATATAGGTATATACTCGTATAATGTGGGCAAACGACCTGGAGTCTGATCCGATAATAACTGACACCGCCTATGGACACTCACTCTCCCAGATGGGTTGCAAGTGCGTTGCCGGCCTTTTAGGTTATAGATATATATGGTCTTATTCTATATTATATATAATAGATTTACTAAAAATACAAAAAAATTATAAAACATAATTCACAATTAGTACGGTTATGAATAAAAAAATTGTGCCCAAATATTTAATTAAATGCTGTGAAAATGTGACTTTTTAGAAAAATGTACCTGTTCGATATTCTCATTAAATGCCTAACTGGTTTAGTCAGTCAGCCGAAAGTACCTATTAATGCAACTATACTAATAAAAAGAAAAGAGAATACTAGTTTTGTACAAAAAATTGATCTCTAACATAAGATTATTTTGCATTCATACACCAGCATAACTGGTTACATAATATAAGCAGAAGGATTTGAGGATGCCTTCACTCCGTCGGAGGTCATGAACTCATGTTAAGCGGACTTGATGTAATCCAGGCTAATTTTATTTTATTTATTAAACAGCATAACGTCGTTCGTACAGAACAATTGAATACACGATCGCACATTGTCTTTTTCATATCAGCTCTGAATTCTGATGATATGGTGTTTATAAACCCTCGTGACTTTGAGCCAATAAACGTGATGAACCTACCCCTGATATGTTTCCTAGTAATAATCTACATGGCAAAACAAAAGTTTGCCGAGTCAGCTAGTTTAATATAGGTTTCTGTAACAGGTCTGATTCTGGTAAACTGCACGGGATCCACGTCCTCTGTGGCCGACGCGTTCCGTTCGCGCTTCTCGCGCTGGCGCGGGACAGACATATCACAGTCTGAGGAAGATTTCCTCATCTATCATAAGTTCGGACACGTGAGTTATATCCCACCAGAGATCCCTCACTATCGCTATCAGGTACTGCTCTTTTGTAACTAATTCTCATATTGGTGTTTGGACATTGTTATATTACCTTGTAATGTAAGTGAAATTTAAACTTTAAAAGTATGTTGTCGATACTTGAATTCGTGTATGCGGTGATTTTTACTACGGATTTGCGTATTGTTCCCTTTAGAATGTAAGTGCGTGCTCCTATTTCACCATGCCTCCTGCTGATAGAGAACAAATCTTTGTTTTTAATTTATTTTATTATTATTTATTATTTTTGCAGCTCCTAACAAACGTTGTGTAAAACAAAAAAAACTTGGCGATTAAAAATAGTGGCGGAGAGTTTATTGCCAGTTCTTCTCTTCCGTTCTACGCCCTTGATTTGAGATGTGGCAGTATATGTATTATTAGAAGCATTTAATGTATATTTTATTTTTGACGTTCACAAGTGTACATTACACAGTAGCAAAGGCCTATTATAATGATTAAGATCATCAAAAAGATAAGTTGAAGGATCTTTAAAAATATATTTTTAAAATAATTTAACTACAAGCTTCTTGGTTATTTCTTTTCTACACAGAGCGCGCCTGATCTTGTCTAAAAACTTAGTGAACAACTATGAAAATAGCTTAATTAACGTAAAATATAAAACGTTTGAACGGCAATCATTCGGCACGGTAAAAATTAATAATATTTGGCGGCAGCAAGCATTGCTTTAATTGATTTAGAAGTTTAATTTGAATTTGGTTACATAAATCGACGCCTCCTACGCATAAAGTCGGAACACATTTTTTGATTAAAATTGTTTTTTTGTGCCATTAGAACACTATTGAACAGCAATACACAATCCTGAAACCCAAATTTTAATATTTTCTATAAATAATGAGTTTTTGAATTGATAATAGTCGTAACATTTGAACGCTCCCTCGCAAATCGTCGCGCTTATAGTTCCGACGATGCGCTCCGATCTATTGGACCTCAGCCGCCCAATCAGAGCGCAGTACCGACGTCGTATGAACGAACTAGCATGCACAAAGTATCTCTAATTTAAATGTTGAAAATAATATTGATGTTGTGTTGTTTTTGTTTACTTTTGTTAGTTAGGGCGTGTGCAATTATAAATTAGTGAAATGAGCAACCTACGTTCGTCTAAGATTTTGAAATTAGTGTTAGATAAACCCAATCCAAACAGCGAAGTAATAACGGCCGACGAAAATTTTGAAAATGGTAAGTTTTACTCTATTTTCTTACATTATTATATAATTCACTTGTTTATATGTGAGATACCATCATTCGAATAAATTATATTAATAAGTGTTAGTGTTTAATAGACCTCGACAAAAAAAATGTAGTCCCGCTGCATAACGTCGGAAGGTCTATGTTACGACTATATGCGTCGGATTCAATCGCTAGCAGTGGTCGGTTAAGACTTTATACTACGCAAAAAATTTATTCTAGGAGTCGTAACTTACACTTACGATATGCGTGGTTGTAGTATAAAGATAAATAAACGTATAAAGACGGATCACAGACATAAGACTTTATGCTTTGTTATATAATGAAGATACGATTATCTGCTATTCAATTGTAGCTAAAATGTCACTAAAATTGAACTTTTAATTCTATATATAACTGCTTATGTATTTTTCTCTAGGTTTTTAACTAATTGGACTTCAATATTTTCAGAATCACCCGTGCCACTTGAAGCTGAAGACCAGTGGAATCTGTACAAGACGATGTTTGGGCACTCTTTTAATAAAAGTAGCAGTGATATTGACAACAGTTTTGTAACAAGTATTCACGAGGTAACGTCTAATACGGAAGCAAAATCCTCACTGTCGTCTGCTATGCCAAATGAAAAAACTATAAGATGTATGGATTCAGAGCTGTGTGCTGAAGAGTTTTCTCACGAATCAGCTGATATAATAGAACCTTCTTTAACACCAATGCCCTTCCCGAATAACGATTTTTTCGAGTACAGTGTGGCCACTTCAACTCCGTTATTTAGAAACTCATCTATTTGTGATGATAATAATTATGGTTCAACTAGTAGTGTTAGTAGAGGCAATACACCACAGCTTAGTAACGCTTCGAGTCAGGATTCTTCTGTATGTTCGTCAAATGAAAGTACACCGTCAGGCAGAGTTGGAAGAAAGCGTCACCGTCGCCGTGATGAGTGGAAAGACGTAAAAAGAAAATGTTTAAAAAATTTAGGTAAAGCCTATTTAAGCAGAAATGGAGTTCAAAGAGATGGAAAGATTTTGAAACAACCATGTCCGACTACTTGCCGACTTAAATGCTTTACAAAATTTAATGCACAAGAACGGGAGCGTATATTTTGTTCTTTTTGGCAAATTGGAGATCACTGTCGGCAATGGGATTACATCGTCAATCATACCGAAGTAGGCGACACTAAGTATCCTTCTACTTCTAGACGTAAGAAATCCATTAAGTATTGCTTGCCTCTTATTGAACCAAACTCTGACATACCTATTAGAGTGTCTGTCTGCAAAACGATGTTCCTAAACACACTTTCTGTAGGGGAGAGAACTGTTCAAACAGCATTGGCAAAATGGAGTTCAGGTGGTGGGTCTGTTTCTCCTGATCGGCGTGGTGGTACCAGAACTGTTGTCATTGACGACGAAATGAAACAGAGTGTATTAAGGCATGTCAAAACGTTCCAGCCTATTGAATCTCATTATGTGCGTAAGGACACTACTAAAATTTACTTAGAGAGTGACCTAACATTTACAAAAATGTTTTCATTATACAATAAGTGGTGTACGATTGAAAATATAACTAAAAAAGCAATGACAGTAAGACAGTATCGAGATATCATAAATCAAAATTTGAATATATCATTTCACAAACCGAAAAAAGACATCTGCAATGAGTGCCATATATACAATACAAACTTAAATACAATGACAGAAGAAGAAAAACAAAAACAAGAACTTCACATGCGAAACAAGACTAAAGCTAGAGAAGTGAAGGCAAATGATAAAAAGGAAGCTTTGGAAAGCAAAGGAAAAATAGTTACGGCGTGTTTTGATTTCCAAAAAATTTTAAACTGTCCCCATGGCAATGTCGGTTTATTTTATTATAAAAGAAAACTGTCAATTTATAATTTTACTGTATTTGATCTAGCTAGTCAAGAAGGTTATTGTTACATGTGGTCCGAGATTAATGGCAAACATGGGGCGTGTGAAGTAGCAAGTTGCTTGTCTAAATTTATTGAAACTAAAGTTAGTCAAGGTGCCAAAGAATTCAGGTTTTGGTCCGATAACTGTGCCGGCCAAAATAGAAACCGTATTGTGTTTGCATGTTATACCTTTGTAGCAAAAAAGTATGGTATAACGATAGTTCATAGGTTTTTAGAGCGCGGGCACACACAAAATGAAAATAGTGCAGGCATATAAACTTATATATACTCCTGCACAGTGGTTTGCCTTAGTTAGATGGTCAAAAGTCAACCCCCCAAATTATAATGTAATTGAAATGAGTGTTACAGATTTTTACAATTATAAAATTTTGCTAGACGGTAGAAATTGGGCTAAAAATACTAAAAACCAAAAAATATCATGGAACAAGATTAGAGAAGTTCAGGTAGTGTCCAACGAACCCTATATTTTGAACTATCGTTATAATTTTGAAGAAGAAAACATTATGAGTTTAATATCCAAAAAAAATTATTCATCAAGAAGGAAAAATAATAATTTATTACATACAGAAATTTTAGGTCCATGTTACTCTGATCATTTACCTATTACATTAGCAAAGTTTAATGATTTATTAAGTCTTTGTCAAGGACGTATAATACCTCAAGAGTACCATAGTTTTTATCAACAGTTGTCACACAGCGGCAATGTTGCAGAACAGAACAGTAGTGATTCCTCTGAATAACCGTCAATTACATCACTGCTATTCTATCATAAATCTAAAGGTCTATTATGTATAAGATGATCCAATATCTAATTTGGAGTAATTTTCATTTTATTTTGAAGATTTAAATATTTTTTGTTTCCTTTAACTTGATTTATTAGTCTTATTTTTATTTTTTATTTGTAATCATTTTTTATTTCATTAATCTATCTGTGCTCCAAAGACTCACTGGCCACTTTTAATTTTATTAGTGAAGCTATGTTATTTTTTTATTAAACGTTTATTATACTGTTCATGGTAATGAAAGAAGACTGCATTATGTTCCTATACTTATAGATATTTTAATAAAGCTAGTTTTAGCCTACACCTTTTGTTGTTTTTATTCATGAAGTACCACCACCACATACGACCACCCTTTCGAGATACCTATATGGCAGTTTACACGTAGCATAATGTCGTAATTCAAACATACGACTTTATTCGCGTTGTTTATAACAACCTGATTAAAAGCATACAGTCGTAACAATAAGATACGACGTTTCTCTAGTGAGTATAAGGTCGTATGTAACTAAAATTAGTAATTTTGCATAAATATAATTTTTTATAGCATCCAGCTTTGAGAGCAATGTTTTGTAACTAATAATTAATCGAATAGTGCAAAAATATCGGTTAAAAATGTTTAACAAATTAAGTTAATCATTAACGTACACAAAAATTGCTCTCCTGAAAAAAATGCTTTTTTTGGCTTACGACTTTATGCGTGGGAGGCGTCGAAATATGATTGCTCCTACTATACATTCTTTGCAATAATATGCCAACTGGGCATTTTGATCGTCACTAAAAACAAGTTAATTTTTACAAAATGAGTATGAATTGTCTTTTATATTATATGTAATTCTTATTCCAATCAATGCTCTGTCTTAAAGAAGTTTAGTAAAATTAGTTATTTTTAGGAAAAGTATTACGTGAGCACAAGTTTAATAAGGCGCTACTCTTTATGTATCTTGATGTCAGAATTTTGCATTTATTTCATTAATTATTTTACCTTACAAAACCTTATATACATCGACGAATTTGAATACAAAACCAATAGTAAATAAAAAAAGGTCTTAATTCGACTCCAAATTTCTATCTTAAGACACCTCAAGACGTTCCTTAACAGTATTAGCAAATGTTCATTGCGCACATAGACACACTTATTTAGAAATATATGTCCAATTAGATGAAGCAAAATACAAAAAATAGTAAATTCGAGTAACTTGGATTATAAGCAGGCTTCAGCGTACGTTTCTCAACCTTGAGATCCTAGATTCAATCCCCTTCTGTGCACCAATAGACTTTCTGTCTATGAGCGCATTAAGCAGTCGCTCGTACGTACAGTGAACGAAAACACCGTGAGGAATCAGTGGAAAAGTCGGCGGTGTGTGACAGGAACAGAATGCTGATCACATACTTGCCTATTAGAAAAACAAATGATTTAGAAATCTAATACTGTTCATATCTTACGATATACAATTTGAATAGTCTGAACGTTGCGTGGAAAACTATTAAAAAATAAACCTAAGTTCGATCGGATGATTTAATTGTTTGTGCACTTAATATCTCTTGATATTTATGAATATAAGAAACGGATGTTTATTATTCACTCAAAATATCTATTCAATTAATGTCCAAACACTTACGTAAGGAACAAGTTTTAATTCAACTTACATTTATTATTGAAATTCCTCAATGTTTTTAGTACAAAGCGCGTTCCTTATTCAATGTACATTCGCTTTAATGGCGGCTGTGAAAACTTGCATTCAATTTTCAATTTCAAAAATTCTTTATTTTGTTTCACAAAAATTTATAGTGCTACATATCCAGTGTACATTATTTCCTGGAATGTAACAAGCTTACAACTAGACACGTTTTTACAGCTATTTTGCTTTTTTAAAAACTTATAAAATTTATAAAACTAAGGTTATAATGTTACGAAAGGTTTTAACAATAACAAACAATTTTTAACAATAAGGTAAGCTACCTCGTAATTATGCAATCTTTAGGTGAGATTTGCATTTTGACATGCCTAATACAAAAACTTGCATTGCCTGTGCCCGTACTCAGTAACTTGCCGCTCATAGCTCTTTCCGAGGCTTTTCGATGTAGATCTCTTAATATCCGTACCGCTGATATCGTAATCTTGGCATCAGAAATGCTGTCGGTATTTGATGGAAGTTAAAGAGTAAGGGTCCAGGGTGAATCTCGCTAGTGGCGGTTATACTGATACGACGTTTCGGGCTCTCGGCCAGTCTTTACAATAGCCATAAAAGTTATTTAGCTTTATTTCCTTATCTTCACACTCTTCTCGTAGAATATTCCCATACCTCGTATGTTTTTTGCTTCTTATAAAATTATTAATTTTATTAACTGCATTATTAACTTGTTATTTTTTGCTTCATTGTAAAATCTTCTTCGAATAATGACGCATTGTGTCCATAACACAATAAATTATTGAATTGTCTGTACTAATGGTTGCATGACTATGTTCTAATACAATGCAGTCAGGATTGCGTTAATTTAAATTATATTTATACTAAACTTATGGAGATTTGTATATTTGTAACGATTAAACTCTAAAACTACTTGATCGATTTCAGAAATTATTTCAGTGCTGCTACATTATCACTGAGTTTATTCGTATTTAAAATATTTTGAGAAATGTGTGCAAGTGGCATTGGTCGATATAATACTAAAAGAACCATTTGTTATTCATTTCATAAAATATGAGACCAACAAGTTAAAAGTTTAAAACAAATCCCGAATATTAAACCAATAAATTAAAAGTTTCGGACAAATTCCAATTCTTTGACATTTTAAATGCGAGTAACACCAAGAGTATGACCTTTTCGATTAATAAAATATTTATTGTATCCTTATTGACATCACAAGTAGATTATTATTTAAGAACAAGCTCAAAGTAATTTGTAAAGCGATTTAAATAACAAATTATGTCTGTAAGAAATTGCTTTAGTAGTGTTGCCATTTATATCCGTTATTGTTATTTTATTTTACTCAAATTTAAAAGTAATTAAAGTTATTAAAAATATATTTAAATTCGTACGACTAATAATTGCTAACAGTTATCTTCGTTTAAGTATAATAATTAAAATATGATAAAATTTTAAAGATTTTGTTTCTAATTTGATATCTAACAGGAAAACCTGTTTTAAAAGCAAAACTCGAATAAATTAATGACAATATTTTGATACAAAATATAACCATTGTTTTTTTGTGAACAAAGATTAATTACCCATATCTTTATATTAGTTAAATGATTACGTTTTTAAAAATCTTTCGACTGGAATCAAGCAAAAATTCAACAGCATTGTTTTTCCTAATTGATTTAGATATTAAATTTGAATTTGGAATTTGGTCACATAAATATGATTGCTCCTACTAAAGACGAAGTTATAATAGACCAGTTCGTTACATATTCATTAAACGTATGTTTCCACAAATATACAGTATTTTCAAAATTCTTAACCTACATAGTAATAATAATTTATAAAAAAAATAGTGTGGCATTGTGGCAGCATTTTCTCATTGTATTGAGATACTTATTCAATGAGCGAGGAAAGCACCAGCTCTGGGGTCACCGGTACTATCTACCAGGCGCCAACTTTAAAATTCAATTAGCGCCTGTGCACTAGAACCCTAAACTTCAAACGAAAGAAAATGTTTGTATGTTTACATTGTTTTTGTTTTTGTTTTTAGCAAATATCAAGTGACGCCTGTGAAGCGGCCGAGAGGGAGAGAATGCTTGCAGAATACAGATCTCGATTGAGAGGGAATCTCAATACACACAATATCAAGCAGTATGTGCGAGCGTTTATACAGTAAGTATCAGAATTACATGATAAGTGTACTATGTTACATATCTATCCAAATTAGAATTGGCAATCCCAGACAATCCTAGGCAGTCCTATACATTATACAATCCTTGGAATTGCTAGGCAATCCTAGGCAATTCAAGGCAAAAAAAAAATTATAAGTTTAAAAAAAGTCAACCATATACTTAATCCCATCTGTGTGTTTAGTGTTGACAATTTAATTTTCCTATTGTAACAATAATATAACATACTAGCTGTTCCCTGTTGTGGCAAATTGTGATTGAATGGTTGAGAAATGAGAAACAAAACAAAGAAAACATTTCATATGAGTTTAATTTTGCAATACTGTAAAAAAAAATGATAAAAACAATCCTTGATGCGGATTATATATCATGTTAAAATTTCACTCGGTCGGTACAAGAACTTTTTGATTTTTTGAAGCGTACACAAACCAACATAACATTTATATATACCTATATAGATTTTAAGGTTTCGATTTGATAAGCTCATTATTAAACAATTTCTTTAGTCTTACGACTTGTCCTATGTAAGGATATTGTCTCTAGTCTCTTTTAAATATAAAGAGTATCCAATTTATATATTATTAATTACTATATAAATTGAATACTCTTTATTAAGTAAACGTATACGTAACAAACTACTACCCACAATATATTACCTGTTATTATGGTACATACATTTATTTCCGGCAGTTAAAATTATTACTTATACAACCACTTATTATCTTCATAAACGTTCATTGTCGTTATAAAAGTACACAGAAAAGAGAAAGTCTAGGGAAAGGGGCCATTCAGTCTTAATTAATGTAGAATGTATTTATTTAGATTAAATAATTGAATTCAGGAAGTGCTGAGTTCTCCGTTAACTATTAAAAAAATATGGTTATTTAACAGATTACTTTCAAGTATTTGGAAGGGCTGTGACAAACGTGTTTTCATAACGCAAAAATATATGTCGATACGCGGAAGCATACAAATATATGACTACCTACTTCCCGACGGGCGTTCTTGAACTTGCTTCCTAAATATTGACGTTAACGAAATTATTTTGATTTTAAGCCGCAAAGACCTGATACTCCGAGGCTGTCGACCTGATATTCTCCTCATAACTGGTATGCTGAGTCCGTACATGAGCGTCGTGGAAAAAATGTACAAGGAATTGGACAAAGATAAAGTGACCATTCTGAAGATCGAGAAAGTTGGTGATGTTCTTGCTGAAGCTGTAAGTACTTGAGTTTTACAACCTGTTTGCCTCTTCATAATTTAGAGGTGTAACAATAAATAGTTTATCATTTTAGCATACAAGCTTTGGATTTTATTTGCGTTCCGGTCTCAATCTAATTCTTGAAACCCCTACTCATAAAAATAAATTCTATCAATCGCAAAGTGAACCTCCTCCTTTAGAACTCCTTACCTCTTGATATCAGATGAGCTCAGTCTTTCAATTTATTTAAAAATCTTCTTTTTGATCAGTTATCTTCTACCTCGTTAATTAGCTATTTATATATATTAATTGTGACTCCTTAACCATTGAGTGACGTTTAACATTTTTGTTTATTTTATTATTATTATTTTTTTTAGATTTTATTTTAGTTATGGTTAGTGTTACATTTTATTTTATGTTCTTTTTTGTTAATTATTTATGCACTTCTTGTACTGTTGTACAGAGGGTAATCTGAAGGTGTTTTTTTATTGTTATTAGGGTTGTATGTAACCTGATTTTTTATATGTATGTTTTCGTATAACGAAGTGTATAAATATAAATAAATAAAAAACTAGTGAGTTCCAGAGACCCTAATATAATACAATAAAAATATACAAAGATGGTAAATAAAATAAATAAATAATAATATTAATAATTATTTTAAAAAACGCATTACATTTTATTAATCTTTCTTTAATTTAGATTTGCTTTGATTGCTAGTGTTAAAAAATTTTCATTGGTTTATCACGGCTACAGAATTATCAATTATCTTCAAAAACACTTATGAGTTTTTGAACATAATTATAGATTATTTAAAATAAAATTGCAATGATATTTTAAAGTCCATAATATTTTGTATTAATAAAAATGTCTATCATTTAAAATATCATTTATATACTTTAATAGATATTCTTATCTTTCGTACTATATTCTTAAAATATAGAAAACAATGATTTGCGGAACTTATCATTATTTAACATTTAAACTGTTACTTAAATGTACTAAGTAATCGGTTACTCGAATTTCAAGGCCTAATAATTAACAGCCCGATTGCAAATATACACAAGTTAGTTTCATCGTCGGATATTGCTTAAGTACAAGAAATCAAACGCATCAGTATCGCTGCAACCGAGGCCCGTGTATACCGAACACGAGTCATAGTACAACCGACCACCGCGAGTGAAAGTAATGTTTACATGACGTAACAAACTCTAAACGTAAACATATTCATATTTTTTTATGAATCATGGATTACGAGACGAAATAATTAAAAACTACGTATGTTGTCATAGTATCAACTCAAACATTTTAAAATATTAACCATTCATTATCCAACCATAGAGCGTGTAGCAATGCTCGGGCTGATTTATTTTATTTTTATAACTTCGATCGTCGCGGTCCTAGTCGGACTGTGGCAGAAGAACACAAATGTTCTGTGCAAGTCGAAGAAGAATCTTGAAGGGAAAACGGCCATCGTCACCGGTGGGACTTCCGGTATGGGCCTCCGGATAGCTACTGATTTTGCGAGTAGAGGCGCAAAGGTCATAGTTGCTTGTCCCTTTATAGATGAAGGTACTAACGGACGTAAACATATTATAGAGAGAACTGGAAATGAGAAAGTGATCTTCAAACTACTCGATCTATCGTCTATAACATCGATACGGAAGTTCTCCAGCGAGATTCTTCAAACTGAGGAGCGTTTGGATATTCTAGTGAATAACGCCGGTATTGGGGTCGGTTTTGACTATCTCACGAAGGATGGAATGAATTTTATTATGCAAGTTAATTATTTTGGTAGTTTCCTTCTCACTATCCTCTTACTTCCGTTGTTATTGAAGACTGGTAAACCAGGTGAGCCCGCGCGCATCGTGAATACATCATCGGTTCTTCACAACATCGGTGTAGTCGACTTTACGAACATAAATCGTTTAAACTACTGGTACGGCATACAATGTTATGGAAACAGCAAACTGTGTCTAGTTCTATTCGCACACGAGTTAACAAAGAGGTTAAACAACAAGAACGTTGTAATTAATTGTGTGGACCCTGGAGCAGTTGGTACTCCTATATTTAACTGCGTGGGCTGGTTCTTAGGCGGAATCATCACTTACTTCTTCAAGAACTTCTTCAAAACACCCTGGGAGGGTGCACAGACCGCGATCCATGTGGCGTTGGATAAGAAAGCAGGGGAAGTTAGCGGTCAATTTTTCAAAAATTGCAAACTGTCTAGAGCCAAACAAGCGGGGTATGATGACAAAATCGCTGTACAACTTTGGGAGGAATCTATTCGCTTAGTGAAAATGGATCAAGACGAAGTGTACCAGTGTTTACAACCTTTAAGTTAACAAGTGTTTTTACATCCCGCTATTTTTATTAAAAAACGATTCGTAGTAATTACGAATGGTATAGGCACAGGACCCGAGCTAATTAGTAATGGTGTAGGTTACTTAATTTGTATGTAACTAAAGCTAATAGCTAGGCTAATAGTGATTAGTTATTTTGTGTATCAACAATTAAGCGAGGTGTACAATAATATTTATTTTCTTGGCGTTGTTTGTTAGAAATGTTGTTTCTAATAATAATCTAAGACGATGTTATTAATAATGTATTTTATTTAAGCGAGCATGTCCACATTTATAATTTTAAATATTGGAAATTTGTGATCAATAAACGTTTCGATTCAGTGTAATTTATTCATAATTTGTGACACACATGTAAAAATTAAACACGGAGATATATTTTTCGTTTGTAATATGCCCCCTTAATGTTAATTATCTATCTCTTTTAGGCTATCTGCGATAAGAAAAACTAAGAATATAGAGAATTATATCTTTGTTTAAAGCTTTAAGTTGCTCAAATAGACAAGCTGTTTAAAATATCATTGTTCTGAGAAATATTTTTATCTGAAATGTTATTTATGGTATTTAGTTATTTTCACTTATTTGTCTCGACAAGACTTATTATTACATATAGTTAATAAGATAATTATATGTAGTTTAAAGGATATATTACATAAAAATATTGTAGGTAACATAATTTACACTTAGAAACGTTAGTTAATCGCAAATTACTAAGTACTTATAAACTCCTAATTATCAACTCTGTGATATAATGTGTATATAAGTTCCAAGAATATAATGGTAAAAAGTAATTTAATAGGTAAAAATATCCGGAAATCCGGAAATCAAATTCACTTTCGGGTAAAACGCTTTGAATGAACAAACCGGTAATAAAGTAATGTTGGTAAAATTGATATAATTGATTTAAAAAGAGCAATGTCAACGGAATAATAAATATCACTAACACGTTGAGTAACACGTACATACTTCGTAACAAACACGCGTCAAAAACCTGGCCTTGCAGTTTATTTTTGGAAGAAATCTAATCTTTTTTAGATATTGTATCATTATTACGAGCTTTACCAGTTATTACTTAGCGATGAATGTATGTAATTATACATTTTCTGTCATAATATACTGTGCATATTAAGTTCCTATCACATAAAAATGATCTCAAAGTTAGGCCTTTGGATATCACTGGAACAATTCAAATAATTGTCTATATAACGCCGATGACCTTCCTTATGGAGATGACGGCAGCGCTCGTAATATAAACATAAAAAAACCTTACATAAAGGCTTCTCTAAATTTTTAGTTTGTCTTCGAACTCATAAGAATAGAACTTTGAAGTACTTTACACTTTACAATATTGTTATAAAAAAATGTTTTTCAATGTTCGGTCAAACTCTAGAGAAATAAGTTTTTATTTACTTTCATTAAGTAGGAGAAACCCCAAATTTAATTCATCCACCGGTACCAGGCATTCCTAAAATCGAAGACTAAAACAGGCGCAAACACATCATGAAACGTCTGTGGGACTTCATCCTATATATAGTTAGTAATGCTTCCCTATGATTTCATTTCAGCCAGCCAAGGTCGCCCAATCCCTGCTCCTCTTCTGTCAAGGCCAGGGACTACTGACATCCCTTCCCCCACCTGGAGTAGAGCGGCGGATGTCTCGCGCCATGTCTATGGAGGAGTATGATAAGCCTAACATTAGGCGGTTGTCGCTCACACCGAATATGTCAGAGTCTCCACCACCACGAAAAGTCTAGGACTACTAAACAGATAGACCTTTATTATAATATATAAATAACGTACAAAATTTCACGTTTCTATGAAAATTATTAGGTTTGAACACTAGTCGATTTTTAATACAAATATGAGTAATATAACGTTATGTTTATGTTTTTTAAAACTATGGAGCTACAGAGGCCCGTGAACTACGACGGTTTCGAGTATTCGTTTAGACTTTCTACACAATACGTTTAGTTTTCTACACTATATTGGAACGATGTGCTTCCGTTTAGAGCTAGGAAACGATAGGCATTTTAAAGCGCTCTTTCCAAACAGCCTCCATGAAGTCTTATGCCCGCCTTCCACTGCGTAAGTGACCGGCGGGACGGAGTCTGAAATGATAATTTTTACCTTCCACTAAGAGTTTCTAAAATAATTTCGCCCTCCACTGACAACTATGTCAGATTCTTCTAGTGAATAAAATCTTACTAATGTATCACTATAAAAGCATATTCGGCGCAAATCAAGATTTTGCGTCAATAGTTGCATTCGAGGAAGGCCAACAACAGGAGATTACGATTAGCAAGACGACTTAGATTTTTGTGCCAAGCCCGTTCTAGTAGCTGTAAATCATATTTGTATACGTTTGTAATTAATATGATTAAAAAAACGTTTTGGTTGTTACGTCTCACGCAGAGACGGTTTAATTTGCATATTTTTTGTGAATCACAAGGTGACTTCCTTGGGATTCAATTTTTAATTAATTTAAAATGTTGTTGAAAATATGTACGTTTTAAATTATAACGTTTTCAAATATATTTAATGTTAAATTTAGCAATAAGCTATAGATTTAAGAATATAAAACCAAGTTATTGAAAGTAAATAAATTTATTAAAACAGACAAAACTTTTTAAAAATTTAACAACACGATAACAGACATACAAAACAATTACGCTTACATTATAAGCACTCCCACGGCTCAAAATCCAATATTTATTAATCGTGAATGTGCCTGGCAAATGAGGAAAAGAAAAAAGAGGGAGAAACATCCTTAGAAATATCCTTTTATAAGAGGTCGTTATAACCCATAGACTAGAATATCGACATGAGGCAAGTTGAGCATCGCCCGACCTCGGCGGACATTTTCGAACCTTTAATAAAATTTCAACAAGTGCTGCCATAATTAACATTATAACCAAAGGGCCGCGGTTTTCTGGCGTCCGCTTTGCCGTCGACGCTCTATTACCGCCCAATTATGCGACGCTTGCTAAATTACCTACAATCAACCATTGAGCCAAAATAATTGCAGAAAGCGGGTAATCTTTGCAAAACTGCAAATGTCAAAGGGCAACGCAAATTCGTTGCAAGTGTTCGTAAGCACGTGTCGAACGGTGAGCGCGTGGAAGTAACGTCACAATTTTAACAATGACGTCATAGTTCGTCGTCACAACCGGGCGGCATGTCCGATGTTTCGATGGCTACTTCATCGTAGTCACGTTCAAGTGCCGCCAAGTCTTCCCGCGCTTCTGTGAATTCGCCTTCTTCCATGCCTTCGCCGACGTACCTGAAGCAACAAGATACAACTATACTATTAACTAGAATGTAAATGTTTATTAACTTACATATAATAAAAATATGTATAAATAATAAAAAGAAAATTAAAACAATTTTAAAAACTTTGGGCTGGCAGCATTTCCTCGCTACATTGCGATTGCGACATTCGTTGAGTGAGGAAATCACCAGCTCTGGGGTCACCGGTACTATCTACTGACTCCAACAAGTTAACTAGTAGGTTATACATTACTTCACAGAGTTAAAGAAAACGAGCAATATACCAAAAAAACTGTAAATTTGTCAAATTGTATAAACGTTACCGTTTATTTTTTTCTATACATTTGTTAAACATATGCCTTATGTAGAGTTGGCCTACGAGACTTGATATAATATATTAATTATATATAATATTGTGTATATGTTAATATCAACTTCCGATACATCACTTAGTCAACTTCAAACTTAATACTAATACAATAGAAAACTAAACTAAAATCATAATATAAACAACAAGTTAAAACTTAAAACCTTTTAACTAATTATAAATAATGCAATTCTTGTGAATTCAGCCAGTTTGCAACTAAATATATCCGTCTCACAAGCAATAGTGTTTAGGGTGCGCAAGACACGCGTATATGGTGCTTCTCTATATTGTTTTTCTATGTTATCTGTTTTGACTTTGTATATTGTCTAAATATTTTGTTTTTGCTGTAAGATTACTAATAAATAAGAAATTTACTAATGTTTGATCCTAGTGGGTTCGATAATACTGACCAATGCACAAAGGCCCGTTTGGAGTACATAAGGTCGAATTTGTTGTCGAGCTTGCCCCAGGCCTCCGCAATAGCCGTAGTGTTGCTTAACATCGACGCAGCTCTCTTCACTTGCGCAAGGTCTCCTCCCGCCACCACTGATGGTGGCTGGTAATTTATACCAACCTGGAAAATTAACTATATTTCTATACGGACTTCACGCTCGGAGTTAAACTTATGGGATAATTAACTTTGAGCTTAAGACATCCAAAGTTAAGTTATGTAATAGATCTTCACATTCGGGAGTCGTACTTCGAGCCAACTCTTGTCTCTGAATTTAACCCTTACGTGTGCATTACAGCACCTGTTAATGAGAGACCACTAATTACCTAGTTTTAAAATAAAACTTAGGATTTGTTTTTAAAAGTGTTGAGTAAATATTATAAACAACAAAAATGAAATGTTTTATTTGGAATAAAGAGGTGTTCCTATATCTTGGTCATAAAATAATTTAAAGAAAAAATATTTTAAAATTTTAATTTATGAAATATGGTAGTATTGTGCCAGAAAACACATTTATTAAAATATCTAAATCACAAAGAATAATTTGTCATCTAAGAACTCATTTTAGCTCAGTTTCTAAGAATTACTCCACTTTCAAATTTTGTACACAAAGTTCCTAAACAATTTTGATTATTTTTTTAATTTATTACCGCGTTCACGAAATAAATTATAAGACAAACATAAATTAAACAAATTTATAGTTTATTATTTCGTCTTGAATTCTACTATAGGCACCTAACATTCATAGTAGGTAAATTTGAATTTGTGATTAGGTATAAATAATGTTATGAATTACTGGGGTATGCAGACGACCTGTATCTAGTCACATGAAACAAAAACCAATTAGCGGAATGTTTTAAAAGCCTCCTAAAATCAGCCAGTTCTATGGGCCTGTCAGTAAATGTGGAAAAAACAAAGAAACAAAGTATATGACGACAACACCATTCGGAGCAAGAAATCCCTTTCTCGTGGAAGATGTAAGCTTTGAACAATGTGAGGAGTTTGTTTACTTGGGCTCAATGGTGACTAGTGATAACAATCCCAGTCGAGAGATCAGTAGACGCATGATGGCAAACCGCAGCTACTTCGACCTTCGCAGATATTTCCAATCGCGACTTCTCAGGAAGAATACCAAGCTACAACTGTCTGTCTGTAAAAAACTGCTGCGACCAGTGCTCACTTATGGTTCTGAAACCTGGCCCCTTAGCAAGAAAGACGAGCTCTCTCTCCTTATTTTCGAGCGGAAGATTCTTCGAAGAATCCTGTTTGCAACGACGGTGTTTGGCGTATCCGCTACAATGAAGAACTTTATAACATCCTAGACGACGCCAAGATCGTCCAATTCATAAAGCGCAACAGGCTCAAGTGGCTGGGACATGTGCATCGAATGGCGAACGACAGGACGACCCCAATTTCCTTACTAAATTCACAACCCGATGGCAAAAGAAAACCCGGTAGACCGAGGCTGCGTTGTTGAGATGGAGTTGCCAAGGACCTCGAAACAATAGGGGTTCGCAATTGGACGCGGGAAGCACTAGATAGATTGCGATGGCGAAGTGTAATTGAGGAGGCTAAGGCCCACAAGGGGCTATATAACCATTGATGATGATGAATAATGCTATGAAAATCAATAAAAAAACCTTCTCGTTAGTAGCAATTTTATCTCAAGGACTAGCGTATATAGTGACGTAAATCACACGAATAGTTTACTCATTAACAATTCATACGTAATATTTTTGAACTACACATATATTTGGTTATTAACCTTTTGCTATTGACCTTTTCAATATAGTTGATTGTTTTTTGTATTCAAATGACTAAAATTTTATGAATTGTATATTTTGAAATTATATACGATTAGTATTCATACGTAGTTACGAAATACCTGCATGGGAAGACCATAGCGCACGTGTACCCGACAGCCATGGCTTCTTCTGAGACTTAAGAACTTAGAACTAAAACTTAGTTCTGCAGCTTACGCGGTTAAAAATATTCGCTCACTAACTGATGTCGATACAGCTATACTTTTTATTTAGTTACTTTCATAGCTTAATGACTTATGGCTTATTATTATGGGGTCATGCTGCTGATGTCGAAACTATTTTCATCCTGCAGAAGAGGGCTATTCGTGCAATCTATAATTTAAAATGTAGGGAATCTCTTAGAGATAAATTCAAGGAAATTAATATACTTACCTTTCCCTCGCAATATATTTATGAAAATATTTTGTATACATACACAAAAATAGTGATAAGTTTACTAGAATAGAACATACGCACAATGTTAATACTCGGAATAAACGCAGGCTGCAATTTCCCCGTACTAGACTATCTAAAGTTAGTAATTCTTTTTTGGGAAAAGGGATACTCCTTTAATAAAATCCCAGAGGCTCTTTTATCTCTGCCTTTTAATACATTTAAGAAATGTATTAAAGATAGCTGTGTAAAAAGGCTTAATATAAAGTTCTAGTTGATAAAAGGGCCTGGGACTAGTGCTAGACAGACTACTTCTAATTAATTAAAATAAGTGTTTGATGATTTGCTATTTTAAAATAGTACCGAGACTTTTTACGCCCACTTTTTCTGTCGGCCTACACCCTCTTTCTTTGCCGATGAGTAGGGATTAATAATTTAATGACGTGGTATAAGTGAGACCTGTATCTTATATTCCATAATAAACGTATATATTTTTCAAAGATGTGTTCTACTTTCGATTCTGCCACTAACATCGTCCCTTTTTCGCACTCCTCTACTGCTTCATTTAAGAATAGTTTAAAACAACTATTTATGTCCTACTCCTTGTATCTTTCCTCTTTATTATAGCTACTTGTATGTTTGTCGTTCTCCGGATTTATAAATTTTGTTCTGTCACGTTTTGTTTTGCTTTGCTTTGTATCTTATTTTTTATCACTGAAACTGTTTGTGGATACATCCAATGTGTTTACTTTATGTTTTGTTTTTTACTTTATTTTTGTATAGAGATGTATCTGTTTTGTTCCCAAATATAAAAGGACAAGGACTGCCATTGGAAAACCTTCACGCAGTGTTAATCTGTTATTTTTAAACATAAATATAAATTCTATACATAGGCATTGCAGGACATCTTTAACGCAAGAATATCAACGAGCGCATAACTTGATACGTACTATTTGTAAAATTGCATATAGATCACTCACTTTGAAGCCAGTAGGACACCAGTCGACAAATCGTATCCCAGCTCTCCCTTTCATGGCCGCTATGGCCGCATTCACGTCTTTTGGAACCACATCACCACGGTACAGTAGACAGCAGGCCATGTATTTGCCGTCCCTTGGGTCACACTTCACCATCTGATTCTGGGGCTCGAAGAGCTCCGACGTGATCTCTGACACGGACATCCCTTCGTGGTATGCCTGGAATTGAGACACCTAATGTGATAATATTATTGCCTTTATGTTATATCTTGAATTTATACCAAAGCTTTATGGTGGTTAACACGAAAACATTTGGAACTAAATTGTAAAGAGGGCGTCACAATCATCAAAATCTGATGACAGCATGTACAGAGTTCTGAACCTTTCTTGGTTTTAGCTCATTTGAGTCCAATACTAAATAACATTTATCTACATAGAGCATTACCTTATCAGCAGAGACTACCGGCGCATAGGCAGCGAGAGGAAAGTGTATCCGCGGGTATGGCACCAAGTTTGTCTGAAACTCCGTCAGGTCCACATTCAAAGCTCCGTCGAATCGCAGTGAGGCCGTGATTGAAGATACCACCTAAAGTCATTTCTCATCAAAACTATCCCAATGCTTTTAGAAATCGATGAAAGAAACCGTTTTGAGTTTATTTTATTTATTAATAACAAAAACAACTTTAAAACCAATATTTTATCACGACACTGGAATAGTACCTAATACATGGGTTGCATAATTTGTTTCAACATAAGCCTTAATGGCCTTTCCTAACTATAGGTTCGTTCATGTTTTTATAGATTATAACCCGGCCTTTTGTATGTTTAGTGTCTGTGTATATTTCGTAATAACCACAGAGATGAATGTCTCGTGGTTGGTGGGTTGTACTTTTTCGACATTCGCGTTTCAGTTAACTTGTTTTTCTATTAATGTACTGCAGATGTTACAGGTATATACCTCATCGCTATTACCTATACAATTTACTAGTAAAGGGAATAGCGATGATCGTTTCTTGTATTTAATATTAAGTTATGTCTAGTATTAATGTATCAGCCCCCTCCGACTCGTTAAGAACGTGAATCATCCTAGTTTATTGTTAAGTATTGAATATTCAACTATTTTTTTACAAAGCTGACTGTGTCTATAATAGGGGATCTGAAAACCATTGATTGGAATGATAGCCTACGCGCTCATGATAATGTTAATGATATGGTATCTGAGTTCTACAAAATTCTTAACACCTTGTATATGTTTTAATTGTATTTTTTAAATTTTAAATTTCTATTTTTTGTTTATGAATCTTGTGTTTACGTTAATTGCTACACATTTACATGTACGTTTTTGTAAAATTAGTAGATTATTGTGTGTGATGTCGTAAGCCTAATAACTAAATAAATACCTGTGATATAAGCCTATTTAGATTGGCATACGATGGCCTCTCGATCGAAAGTCGTCGCCTACAAATGTCGTATATAGCTTCATTGTCAACCATAAACGCGCAGTCAGAATGTCCGATTGTCGCGTGAGTTGTCAATACTGCGTTGTAGGGCTCCACTACTGCGGTAGACACCTGTAAATTTAAATCGTTACAATGATGTCAGCATGCTTACCCTGTAACTAAGTTATCCAAATTTACTATTGAGTTTAAGCAACATTTAAAGATTGGGTTTCGTAATTAAGTTTACTTAAAAGTACTGAAATCAACAAATTTTTGATTCAGGAAACGAATCTACATGTAAAGCTTAAGTTATCCGAATTTAAAAAATACTTTCAAAAATATAAATTAAATTACACAATGTTCTAATTAAGCCTTTTTGTTATTAGTATTTTCTACAGAAAAAAACATTTCAATTCACAAAACTAATTAACAATATTCTAATTCCAATTTATTAGACCTTGAACTTACAAATATCCGATATCTGACATTGAATATTTAATTCGTAAACTGACGTAGATAGAAACTGATTAAACATTACTATATTATATTATTATTATTATAGACCGGTTTTTGAAGTATAATTATTTACTCGATTATATTTTGAATTTAGCATAAATCGCGTAACTGCAAGTGTTGGCATAACGGCTTTTGACTGTAAGGCATGAAAAAAAATAAGTCTTCAAGGTAGTGAGTTTGCGGCAGCTGATGGAGTGAATTGATGATTTTGATTTTGAAGTAGGCCAAAATTTGTTAATACTATTACTTAAGGCACATAAACTTGTCCAATGGCAGTGTACCGTGAATCATATTATATCTGTTACGAGTTCTCCAGTATAATGTAATCGCTTTTGCTTATATGTCAGTATGTAAACAATCTATGCCTTTCAACAAATAAAATTAAAATCAATTAATATTCCAATTCCGACATTTTGGTATGCAATCCCGATATAGTTCTCTCAATATCCGTCGCATTGATGTCACACAGAATCGCTCAGTAAAAAAACTATTTTTTTTTAGTTTGGAGTACAATTGCTACCGCCCAATTGAAAATCACAATTCTGCCGTCCTGGGTTAACTAGAATCTAAATTAAATTCTTCTGATCAAAAACTGCCACGTTGAGGCCTGTGTACTGATAATATTTATTACCTGTGGAGCTGGGTAGATAGCGAACTCCAGTTTGCTTTTCTTGCCAAATTCATCAGAAAGCTTCTCCATGAGTAATGATGTGAAACCTGAGCCTGTGCCGCCGCCAAACGAGTGGAAAACGAAAAAGCCCTGAAATATTGACACCGCAAATGCAATAACATAATTTCAAATTAGCTAGCTATAAGCTCAGTAGTGAAATATGCGAATCATGCCTAAAGCCGTGGATTCAATTATCGGCAGTGAACCCCGTTGCGTTTAGGTCGGAAAGCATGCAACGTAGGGGTACGTTAACCTAACAGTATGATGGAACTTATAGATTTTTGTAGAAAAGGACATCAAAAAGCCTCTATAGCCCGTTAAACGATAAATTAAATATTTTCTAAAAAAACACTACAGTTTATTCTAATAAACCAAATGTTGGATTATAACGACGCAACTAACACTGATTATCCTTATCAGAAACGCATTGGATTTTAACACACATGAGACGGCCAACCCGGCTCCAAGATTGGATGGATAACCAATCCCTGATTCAACCAATCCAATAAAAGGTGGATAAAAGAAATAGGAGTGGTAGCAGGAAGCGACTGGAGAAAGGAAGCCGTGGACAGAGACAGTTGGAAAAAGCTGGAGGAGGCCTTTACCCGTGAAGGGGTTCCAATTTACAGTAGTGAAGACAGCTAGGATATAGATAGGAAGAAATAAAAATCTAAGCTGTATATCTTTTTTTTGTGATGATTAGAAATTAAACGGGGTTTTATTATTATTATACTCTTAATCCAAGGGGGCCTAAGCTTGCAATCAGACTTAATTATTCCTACCTGTAATCCAGTACACTGATCAGCCAGTTTTCGCACTCTCTCCATAACCGGACCCAGGACCTCTCGTCCTGTAGAGTAGTGACCCCGTGCGTAGTTATTAGCTGCATCTTCTTTGCCAGTAATTAGTTGTTCCGGGTGATAAAGCTGTCGGTACTCACCGGATCGTACTTCATCTGGACATAAGATTTAGATTTAGTTTCGTTTCAGGAGCTACTTGTAATGTCAATGTCAATAAATGTTATTTCTGAAAAATCGTCGAATGTCAAACTGACAATATGCGCTAAATTTAATTTGTCAACCATGAATTAGAAATTATTAAACGCCATCGCAAAATCTGTCGAATATTTATGTAAAATTTTCCAATTCGCTGTAAAATTTTCCAAACAAATATGATAGATGTATTTTTAATTTTCATAGCAACGGTGCATTACCGATTACAGTAGGCTCCAAATCCACCATCACAACCCTGGGCACCATCTTGCCCCGGTCTGCTTCCGAGAAGAACGTATTGAAGCAGGAGTCCGAAGGATTGACGTCGGTCTCACAAAAAGGCAGGGTCCCATCTGGGCGGATGCCATGCTCTAAGCAGTACAGCTGCCAGCAGGCTACACCCATCTGCACTCCCGCCTGACCCACGTGGACTGAGATGCACTCCCTCTGCTCAAGGACACAATCAAACTTATCTTTAAAGACAGTAAAACGAGCTTCAATGTCAATTACCAAGATAGAATCACGAGTGGTTCAAAGGAATGGTTCTCATGGACGATAGCTAACAAAATATAATTTGAAGTCAAACTATCGATCTTTACCCACAAACACTATGTAAAAATACTTTATAAACAATTAACGATTCAATTGACATTGTCAATAAAGCTAACATGTCAATGAAAAGAAAATGTTGAAAAACTTTTATTTTTTTCCTAGTGGTAATGTGTTTCGAATAACGCCAAAGCAAATTAGAAATTATAATAGTAAATAAATTGGTAACAGTTCCATAAAGAAGACAGTATAGAAGCTTGCTTTTACAAACAAACTTTCTTCAGAGAAAGAACGGACAAATATACGAAAATTTTGTCACAGGAGCCATGAATACAGGTCCTGTAGGATTACAGTTATGCGTATATCCTTGGGCTAAATAAATTCTTTAAAGCACTTACCATCATAGATACTAGGAATTTTGGTAAATCCGGTGTAAAATATATAAAAAAAACTCGTGTAAATTAAACTAAAACAGTTTTACAAAAATTTTGTTGGAACTGAAATTTTGATAAAAAAAATACAAATCAGCGCCCGTCTGATGGGCAGCTCAGATCTATTGTAAAAACTTCAAAATTGTTCCATTCCATGATAAAATTTCTTTTTTTGAAATTTGATTCAAATGTCTCGACTGCCAGGGTTTGTAAGGAGGTTGACTAAAACGAAGTTTTCACACAAACAATATTTATTTATTTAACATATTTAATCATAATATAAAAATAAAATGAAGTGTTTGAATTGTTGTGAATAATAAAAGTTCTATAAGGTCGAATAAGGCAAAAATAAAGTTTATTTTTGAAGTGAAACTTCTTTATGCGTATAAAGGTAAAAATGCTTACGGTTGAAACGCAATAATAATAATATTAGCGTCACGAAGATGTGCAGCGTTTTTGTCGAAGGAAAGTGAGAGCGATTGAGAGAGAGTGAGAAAGGGCGAACGTAGCATTAAGCAAATAGCCATGGAGCGAGAGTAGGGAGCAAGCAAGTGAGAAACATCGAGAGAGAGTGTGAGATAGAGCGAACGTCGCATCACGCACAGTGCCATGGAGCAAGAGATGGGAGAGAGCTATAGTGAGAAAGATTGAGACAGAGAGTAAGGGAGATCGAGAAAAATACACGCTATTGGTTGATGTATTCGTTTAGTAGTTACATATTTAGATGGCAATGGCAATTCTGCCGCATAGCGTCTTGTGCAGTAAACGCAGATTTATTTATTTACGTGACCATTAGCACGTATACAGTGAGTAAATATAAATATGCAAATACATGGGGTGATAATATACTGGTACATGTTCATCTATTCGGGCTTTTACCTTAGTAATAATTAATTTATAAAGAAGTTTCACTTTTGACATGTGTACTTTGTAGCACGCACTTTTTTAGCTGGTCTGTCATCAACACAACAATACAAATAGTTATACTAAATGTGAAATTATTAAAGAAATTCCTAGATTTATGAACTACTTCAGTTGACTCTTTCTAGGTTAAGTATAACTTTAAAAATTCTACTATAAATCTTTATAGTAACACGAGGGTGGCAAGTACGTCATAAGGGTGCCGGGGTGGGGTTGCACCCTACAGTCCGAGCTATTAGAGGACAATAGCGACCCCATTTTATTCCCTAGGATTTTGACATGCTGGTAGACTATGTTAATTTGCATTTTTCTGTTTACTGACTTTGTGATATTGCTAAAATATTTTCAAAGGCGTGAATTTTTATATATTGTAATTAATGCGATTTTTTATTGCAAGACCTTAAACAAATATTAAATGAACTATAAAGGTTAAATGTGTTGTTAATTTAAAAAAGTTTTTGTTTAAATAATGTAATATAGAATCTTTATGAGTACAACTATATAGTATAAGATCCCGCTATACAACGACCTTCACCGAGATGCTTATTTAATGAAACTTATTTTATATTTAATTTAATATGACAATAAATATAATCCATATGGGTTGCCTAGCAAATTTCAGTCCAGAGTATGTTTAATTAATAATTAAAAAAAAAAAATTTTTTATAATTTGCATGTAGTAAATTTTTTGAATATTTTTCAATCAATATTTTTAATCAGGGTAGTATTATATATGTATCACTATAGCCTTCTTTTATACTAAAGATGTATATATACTTTAGTGTCACATAAAAAATATACCCATAAATAATTAATTGATTAAAAACAACCTAACGTTTGCATATTCTATGGGCTTCATACTTTCGATTGGTATAGAATTTATCTAATAATCATACCGGTGAAATGTTTAAAAAAATATTTTTTTTTTAAATTAATTAAACATACTCTGGACTGAAATTTGCTAGGCAACCCATATGGATTATATTTATTGACATATTAAATAATATATAAAATAAGTTTCATTAAATAAGCATCTCGGTGAAGGTCGTTGTATAGCGGGATCTTAGACCAATAGGCAAGTATTAGTAATTCTGTACTGTATAAAGATGTTCACTGAAGTATTTCCGAACCGATTTGGGTCCAATACCTATACTTAAAAGGCCAGCAACGCACTCGCGAGCCCTCTGGCATTGAGAGTGTCCATGGGCAGACCGCTGCCGATCCCTTAACATCAGATAAACCTTCCAGTTTGGCCAAACAAAAATTAAAGCAAAAGAATTCCTATAAGCAGACTCTCAGACCTTTGATTATTAATTGTAATCAATGATCTTAAAATAAAATCAAAGACGTTAATCTTATGTTTCATTAAATTTTTTACCTACTCCGAGTATTAAAAGGCGCAAACCCAACAACGTTAACAGTATATAAAAAATACCATACTAAATTAAATATGTATTTTTTTAAGTCAAACTAATAAATTAAAGTTTTAATTAAGTTGGTCACGCACAACCGCAGCATTTATCTTGTAAACACACATTCATATGTTAAGTAATCCCTTCAAGTATTTTGAATATTTAATTGCATGACATTGTGTAAATAAAACGAGTGACAATCTATTCGTTATGCTTATTATATTCGTTTGGTTGATACAGAGTGTGGAAATGAACTTTAGTTTAAACAACTTTTTTCATCATAACACAATAGAACAAAGAATTGATTTCTTTATTCATATAATAATAATAATAATTTATTTGCAAGAATATCGTACAAAACTGTTATGGTGGTACAATCTAAATACCACACATAATGGCGTACAAATTTGTCTTAAAAGGTAGAAAAGAAGTTACAATTACATTATCAAGTCTTATATTATTTAATCACTACATCATCACATTATTAAAATATATTATTAAATTATCAGATTAATATTAATTATAATGTTTCAAGCAAATAATCATTAATATACGTAGAATATTTTTTTCCAAAAGTAGTATATTTAGTCGATTTTTAAAAACACTAGTAGGATGATCTTTTAATTTTGGTTAATTATTATAAACCTTGATTGCCATAGGTACACCTAAGGTGTTACCAAAATGTACCATTCAATAAATGATTTTTTGCGTGAGACACTGTAGTTAGTGTAAATTTAATAAAGTATGATATGTACGATACAGATAATATAAGAATTGACTTCGACTAATAATGTAAAATATAAAATTCCTTAAAACAAATTTGCGCGCCATTGTGTGTGGCAGAATATGCGAACTTACGATTGTACCACCTTAAACATTTTTGTACCATATTCTTGCAATAAATAAATTATCATTATAATAAAAAAGCGAATAACAAACATAATTTATTGGTCATACGTTGTTTGTAATATATGTATACTGTATGTAACCGTACAATATACATAGTATATGTAATAAAATATTTATCAAAACATATTCGAACAAAGAATTAAAAAATAAAATGATTACGTATCTTTCACAGAGCATATAATGTCAAATAACTCGATCCGTAAAATTATAAAAACGTAGCAAATTTAATTTATTGGATGCACGTCATTTGTAATACATGTATAATTGTATAATATATGTATATTATACGATTAAAAATGTAATACTGTCCCTATAAATATTGATTATTTTACTTTTACAACTAGAATTCTTTTCAGTAGAATCTACTCGCTAGAGTCTGTGCAGGAAAGGAATCGACGCGTGGGATTTGAGATTTTGTGTTATGTTGACAACACTGTTACGCCATTATACTTCATTATATCTTAATATGAAATAATTAAAAGTATAATAGTTTTTTTAATGTAATAGAAGGAAAACGGGCAGGAGGCTCACCTGATGTTAAGTATATAAGTGATACCGCTGCCCATGGATACTCACATTGCCGGAAGGCTCGCTCGTTGCCGGTCTTTTAAGAATTGGTAAGCTCTTTTCTTGAATGACCCGCAGGCGAATTGGTTCGGAAATACTTCAGTGAGCAGCTGGTTCCAAGGTTATCAAGGTGGTAAGTTAATTAACTGCCACACCGGTTCTGTTTCCGTACAGAATCCAAATTAAAAAAGCGTATATTTAAATAAAATTTGCTATAATTTGACTGCCCTATATTTTCATGATTTGTTATTGTTTGGTGAGTTGGAAGAACACTCACAGAATCAGCTGGTGGATTACACTAGCGTACTTATCCCTCTCATCTTATCCTCTTGTCAAGCTTGACAAATAACTGTTATAAGGGTAGATCAAAGATAGCGGGAGATGGTATCTGTTCCATTACCACTAATACTGGGAGATAACATCGCCGACAGCTTTTATAAAGCTGTTTTTGTGCTTAAAATTGTTTTGTTGCTCTGCTTGACCCATTTAAAGTTTCTGGCTAATTTTTATCTTTCGAATAAAGTTATTTAAGTTAATTAAAACTAACAGAGTAATAAATAATATATTGAAGTGGTGATAGAAAAATATTGAAGCGTCTATTCCTCTTTCGAATAAAATATAGTAAGATTTATGGCTTTCAAAACGAACAGTGTAATAAATACATTGAATTAGTGATAGAAGGCTGAAAAAGTAGTATGTCGACTTCAGACATAAATTCTGTCTATGTTTTAGACACAAAAAGTCGACGGCGTGTGTGTGTGTGTAAAAACAAAAAAAAAAGGAAACGGATACTGCCTCAGACCAAAAAGGTAGTTGTAGTGTCTAGTGAATTTTTTTCTTTATCATTATTTCGCCTACTTTACCTTCGTGGTTCGTTGCACCTAACTGACTCAGTTGCGAACTATTCTATATAAAAATCTAAAATATATCTATAAGCAAATAGCATAGTAATTAGATAATACGTATGCATAACTAAACATATACGTATAGATTTATTTCTATGTATAAATATACCGTCTAGAAGCACGAAGTCGGTTTGAGAAGAGTTGTTAAAATAAGAAATGGGATTACATTTTTCATACCGAATACACACAAGTTAGAATTTAAGCATACAGTTTGGATCCAATTAACAATGTATAATATACTTATCACTTATTTTTATAAGATTTATCTTACTTTTTATACAAACTAACGATGTGATAATTAAAAACATAACAAAGTAAAAACAATGTAATAAGAGTTATTTATATTAATTTTCAGATAACACGGGATAAAAAAGCCATTTCAAAATAATTCCTAGATTGTCTTAATTTTTTTCGTATAAAAGTTTGAATCACACAGTTCAGCGACAATCCCGCGACAATGCCCCGAGGTGTGGGCCCAACGAAAAATCCCATTTGTCCAGGGAGGCGGAATAATAACCGCTTTTTACCGGCTTAATCCGGATCAGATAACCTCCCCAATGTGATGCCCGTTTGATATTCATGATCAACAGGGATTTGGGAATACCATATTACTGTATATCATGTTTCTTAAAGGACTTTAAAAGCTTTTTGTCTAACATAAATAGCGTTTTATATATTTTAATAAATATGGGAAAAGCTAAAACAAAATAATAATAATAATATAATATAAAATAAATTGTATAGTACAAGGTAGGTTGTATTGTAAAAAAACATTTTTTCTTAGTAGGTACATTTATGATAAAACCGTGACCTCTTAATAAATACAGTACAATATTCAAATCAATATATATAACATAAAAAACTATATTATTTTATAGCATAAAAGATGACCTTATGTCTAAAAATAATTTACCAACGTCTGACTGAGAAAGTTCCAAAACTGCTCCCATTGTATGACAACTACAGAAGAACATTTAGCATTTACGACTCTATAATAAAATCGACTAGGAATGGAACGGTAGGAATAACTGTCAGTAATAATAATGTGCAGTAATTAAATCTTAGAAACCGAGGGTAGGGTACGAAATGGTCCAGCTGCATTTGGTAACGTATAGGTGATGAATTTGATATATTTATAAAAGATATCTTTAAATTTTTATATTCTCCATTTTAAATACAACATGTACAAAATGTAAGTGTTATGTATTAATTATTATGTCAAGTACCGTTAACAATTCAAATGAAATAATCTAGTTAACACTTTCTTTTTAACTTAACATCCTTTTTTATTGTAGGTATATAATAAAAAATTTCTTTCTTTCCGTGAAGTTAGCTGAGCGCCACTTTTGGTAATGATCTTGAATTGATTTCGGAAACAAATATTGCCTAAATTCATTCCAGGGTTAAAATAACATTTTAATTGTAATATAAACTTTTAGAGTTTATTATTATTAATCATTATCTATATATAAAACAAAGTCGTGTTTGTTACAACACTTATAACTCGAGAACGGCTGGACCGATGTTAATTATCTCTGTTTAGGTGGATACTTCTCAGTTCCGAATAGCAGAATAAGTAATAAAATATCGGATAAGTTATTGAATAACAATAAATAAGTAAATTAATTTAACGCGTGCAAACAGCATGTGGTGCCATCCGTTGACAAAACTACGCATCATTTGACGTCGAATTCGTGTCAGTTCAAGAAATTCCGATCTTGATGAATGAGGAGATGCATAACCAGGCTTTGATCTTGAGTTGGGTTTTAAATGTCGTCGCACGAATTTGATGATACTGATTATGCAGGAGTCTCGGGGGACATCCACGTGATTTTTGCTGCCGGAAACGGGTCTAAGTATTTAAAAAAAAAAAATTGTGTAATATATTGAAATTTGTAAACAATCCGCCATTTTCTACTTTTCTATTGGTTATAAGAGATGTGACGTTCACTTTAAAAAATCGTGTTTATAATTAAACGATTGTTAATCTCATCAAAAAATTTTGTATATCAGAAAGTAATTTAACATGCAGAATCGCAATTTTGGCGCTAGAGAGAAGAGGCCCAATGTGTAAAACTGCCAATCTTCTTTCGCAATGGCAAGACTAAAACATTTATGTATTTGCAAAAAGTTGTATTGATGTTATTACCTTAATGAAATCCTAAAATAAATTTAACTAAAGTAACAACGATATTATTAAACTGAAAGGCGGAACGAAGTAGCCGGGTCAGCTAGTAATTAAATAAAAATAACAATTGTTCGTGTTTGTAGTATTAATGATTATTAAAAGTGAAAATGGGCTATGAAAGAAATATATATTCGTGCAGGTAACAAGTTATAAAAATATTAAGAAATATTTATTACTGGTGGTAAATGTCAATTTAAAATGGCGTTAAGTTCAGGGCGTAGAATGGGCATTAAGAGCTGGCAAGAAATTCCCATTTTTTTTTAATTAAAATTATTTGACTGGTGTACCATTGCGACCCCTGAGATCGTGAGTTCGAATGCCGGCTAACTAATGGGTTTATATTTCTTAGCGTAAAATTAATGCTCGCTTGTACATCAAGAAATCGTAATTGACGACGTGTGTCCGGCCTGTAAATTACATAGCTATAAATAAAAGTGCAGAAATAAATGGGTACCGCTATTTAGTCCAAGTGACAAAGAATTGTACCGCGACTGGATGTATGTATACTGGTACAAGAACTTGTATGACATTTCAACATTGTTTGTTCAAAGCGAAATATTGACCGATCACCCCGGTGCGGTGTCAAACCGTTTACCCTTATCAAGTCCCCATCTGTGCATTCGTGAACAATGCAGTTCATTCATGCGAGCTTTTTATCGAAAAAATGCATTTCTACCCGAAAAACACGCTTTCAATTGCAGCGGGTGTCGGAGATAATTGGGGTATTTTTTATGATATTAAAAAGGGAATATAATTTTAAAATCTTTCGTTTGACTAATTTTTAAGTTGGAGTGCTCGCCTTAGTTAAGTTAAATGTTAACTTACGTTCCATGGATTTTAACTGATGATTGGCTTTTCATACACAATGATTGGTTCGTTAAATTTATTAAGATTTGTACTAAAATCAAATCAAATTCTATCAAAGAAAAATGTATTCTATGTTAGCTTACAAACTTTTTAATATGTCTTGGCATAGACCTCCGCTAACATTGTGCAGTAATAGAATTTCTTCCCAGCTTTTCAACATTCATGATCTTCAATTATTCTATTATGACTTCGCCACGTCACCAACATCATATATCCCTTCTCCAAAAGTGGACATCCATTATCTTTTCTCCGGCAGATCTATCTTATACCTACTGCGCGTGTCTCTGGTATAGAGTGAGAGACTTTTTGTCTTATAAAACATATTTCGTTAACCCAATTCAATAAGTAAATTATCCTAAGGCATATTATAAAATTTAAAAGAAGAACATATAAAATATTTCCGTAGCAATTACCGTAGCGCTTCTACGCAGCCACGTGTCCGTCGTCATGATATTACCACAGATTGCAGAGTGTAGACGCGTGCCAGGAGTGTGCTGACACCATGGACACTTCAAATAGTTTATTATCTCATTTGTCACTTGTAAAGAATAAAGTGTAATAATAATTGAATAGACATTAAATCGAATGCGATTTTATTATAAATTCTACCTTCTATACGTATATATTTTATGATTTCTTTTGCATTCCTCATACCTGTAATATCTACGGCATTGTGTTACGTAATGTACTTGATCTGAGTTCTGCTACAATTATTTTGGATCGGCAGGCACAAAAAAGTAATCACTTACATAGATTAAAATTCAGATGATATATTAAACAGCTGTTGTAGGTACTTCAAATTAAAATCTTAAAAAGTTAAACAAATCTTTCAATTATTTCCAGGAAACAAAATAATTTAAAAGTTTACGTCAATGTGAAATGTGTCCCCCAGAAACTGTTTCTAATAGGTTTGTGACAAGCATCAAATTGTGTGTATAAACTCTGCGTGAAATCGTGACGCGTGACGAAACAACCAATACCACGCATGTTAAATGATTAGTAAACTATTAATTTTATTTTAACTAGTTAGTGTAAGCGAAGAATATCGTAATTCAATATACTTGTACTAGCTACTCGTCTTATACGGGTTGCAGACCAAGAGCTGAGCTAAGTTAGTTTAGCTTAGCTCGCATAGCTGACGCAGTTTTCCATACTTGTGTGCAGACCGCAAACTATGCGAACTAAGCTATATGAGCTAACTAAAATTTGCGAAGCTAAGTTAGTTGTGTATGCCGATGCACAGCTACACGAGCTAAGCTAAGCCCCTCCCGCTCCCCGCACACCATTTGCACATCCTTCGCCACACTGACTGAGCTTTGGCTTAGCTGTTGGTGTGAACGCTATTTATTTCTAGCTTAGCTTAGCCTAGCTTGCTTGGCATGGCTTAGTTTAGCCTTGGCATAGCTTAGTTTTCGGTCTGCAACCGGCTTTAGCTTGTTAACAGTTGGTCATTCTGTATATTACTCACATAGAGCAGTGTTGGCCTAGTGGCTTCAGCGTGCGACTCTCATACCTGAGGTCGTAGGTTCGATCCCCGGCTGTGCACCAATGGACTTTCTTTCTATGTGGGCATTTAACATTTGCTCGAACAGTGAAGTAAAACATCGTGAGGAGACCGACATAAAAAGTCGACGGCGTGTGTCAGGCACTGGAGGCTGATCACCTACTTGTCTATTAGGTAGTTTTAAAAATGGTCATGAAACAGATTCAGAAATCTGAAGCCTAGACCTAAAGAGGTTGTATCGCCACTGATTTATTTACATTACTCACATGATCATACTGGTGGGTTAATAAAAAGTTCGTAAACATTCTCTCTTTTTATTTTATGTCTTTTGATTTGATTATTTAATATACTTCGCCTTCGAGAGCGATACAACCATTATATACACATGTTTATAGTATGTTTTGTGCTTAGACTCAAAATTGGCTTCAGTTTCGGCGATTACCTCTTTTTCAGCGCAAAATTTATGTCCAGCGAGCATTCTCTTGAGGTCTAAGAACAGAGAAAGCTGGGAGGCAAATCTGGAGAATACGGAGAAATAAATTCGGATTTATGACGATTGAACAGCTTCAAATACTGTTCGGAATCATCAATGCCTGATGATGATGAACTAACGTTGACGTAATGTGTTTTATATATTGTAAATACTAGTAACCACGCATTTTAATTGAAACTTTACACTACCAGCTACAATCGTGAGAAAATTGTTATTATGATAATCGTTTTTATAGCTTTTTGTCACACTAATACTCGTATGACACGCGTAATTTCAAGTGGTATTATATCACTGAATATTATTTAGAGTGTCATCGCATTAATCGCCACTTAGATTATAAAGAACTATTATAATGACACCTTTTTATGAGCTGTGGGAAAGTTATTTTAGGATGAACTGGAGCTAGTGATAGGATTTCTTTTTCCCAGGCGAATTATATTCTTAGAGTGGTGTCAGACTAGTGGCGCACTACTGAAGTATACTCTGCTTGTGTAATAATGAAATTCTCTCTTTATGCGCAATGAATACTAGATAGGGTACTAAATATATATCGTGAATTACTGAAAATTACGCCTGTTAGGTACATTATCACCAGTGTAACTGTTTGTTATATATAATTTATGTTAGCTGTAGGATAACGAAATACATAAATAAATAAATAAATTTGCCTGTTAAAATATGTTCTTCATTTACGGAACTATCAATGTTTAACACCAATCTTAGACGGGCTTTGAAATCGATTAGCTTTTAGTCTTTTTACATGAGCCTTAGCCCTTACCTGATGTTAAGTGATGCCAGAGGGGTCGCGAGTGCGTTGCCGGCCTTTTAAGAGTTGTTGCGCCCTTTTCTAGAAGGACCCTAAGTCGAATTGGTTCGGAAACATTTCAGTGGGTTCTGTTTCCACATAGTGATGGTACGCGGAAAAACTGCCTTAAACACACTCAGTTGCGAAGCGACGGACGTGGAGGTGATACGGGTGGAATTTCGTATTCTGACTCTAAGCTGCAGGTATTAATCCTAACAAGTCCTCTCCGTGGAAAATGCGGTAAAATACACAGAGCGGTTAGTTATTAGCTGTTACCAGATAAACACTTTATAAAATCCGTACGCGTGTGTTCAATTAGGGTGTATAAACATATTAAAATACATACAAATAGAGTAGCGCCAGCACGCGGCACACATGTGACTGACGCGTGTCCAGCGTCTGGCTTTGTGCTTTAACGCCTATCATTTTCATTTGGTTAATTTTGTGTAGAGAACCAACAAATAACTATATAACATTGATATTATCGCATTGTTTTGTGTAAACCAAGATTTAATGTTGATTTTGTCTACTATAACATTTTTCGAAATATATTTTCTAGCTAATTCGCCGACTATGTTGTCGTCTGAAATATTAAATAACTACAATTATATTTTACTTAAGTAAATGATATTGGTAACCGGATGATTTAGCACTAGGTACTACCTATTTATTATAATAACGTTTTGTATAACTTTTTTTTTTATTAATTTTTATTTATTACTATGACTAAGAAAATTGTAAATACTGTATATTTGATTCTTATGTTTCGGTTTTAATAAACGATTTTAATTAGAAGAAACAAATTAAACAGTTTATTCATAAAACGCTGTCCGAAAACCTTTTCAACATTGTATAACATTTTGTCTATACAAATACACTTAAGGTGACATATATACGTATATCTCTGAGAATAATGCTATCTTAAAGTGTTATGAAATTGATTGCGTTCAGTGAATAACCATGGTCGTAAATTAAAAATTTAAATTAATTTTTTTTTAAGCCCTACGTTTTCGATAATGTAGTTATATCTTGGGAGCTTTAAAATGTACGACATAAGCCAACAAGAACTTTGAAAAAGCTTTGACATAGTCTAATTTAATAATTATTTATATAGATCCTGGATAGGCATTTATTAAAAAGCAACAGATGCGCTCTCCAACTCAATGAGGTTACTTGTTATCATTACAAACAAACATACAAAGATTCAGTTGGTTTTCAATCAATCTCAAGTAGGGGCTTGTGTACCAATTATAACTTGGGGTTAGATTTGACCCTTATTGCATTAACTTTTACATGTATCTGGTGCAGAATAATTCATAAATTAATATTTTTAAATAAGCTACTATTTCGTATTTCTCCTTTAATATCGGATCCTTGCAAAAATGTTGAAGAAGTGTTGCCTTTACAATAATCATAAAGTATGTAACACATTACAATGCAAAACAATAAAAAAACAGAATTGTCATCATGTTTAAGACGCCATTGCTGCTACTTTACTTCTGTGTGTGTGTGTCTAACTACGTGCAATTTTGGGTGTCCGACAGTCTTTTATCATGATAGTTATTTCCCGAGCAAGTGTTAGCCCACACATACATTAAAATCTCGACTCGCATGCCTAGCCACCATACTAACGTTTCAGCGTATTCAAACCTATATTTTTAATAACTCGTAAATCGTATACATTAACTAAAATAAAATATTAACTATCAAGCAATGTGTTTCTATTGAATAGAGGGAATTTATTTGGTAAACTATTTGCTACCACAATAAATAATTTATAATATTTGTATTTGCTGAATCAATACTCCGGGGAGTTCATCCCTTTTGACATAGCCATTTATTGTATCGATCATAAAGGATCAGTTTTATTGTGTAGTTAAGGTATCAGCTGTCTTATTGTATTAATTATTATTGTATAAGAAATTTACTTTTTAGTTGTTGTTAATAAAAGTTTAAGATTTTTCAATTTTCTATTTTGATGTTCATACATATTAGTCCCCAAATTACTCCAGTATTGTGTTACATTATTGTATTTTAGCATTATTAATACAATTTATACAGTGCTTTTAAGGTTCTAACAATTTAATAATACTTTAAATAAGCTTGCCAGCCTGATATATTAAAACTAAGAATATATAGAAAAGATGCTTAATTTTGTGGCAATATTATGTCAATAAATTGAAAAACAAGTATGTATGTATATGTATAACAAAATTTTCGTTGAAAAGAAAGTAAACTATTATTTAATTATTACACAATTGTCGTAAATTCGTAATCATAATTATTTATTTGCAATGATAAAGAACGATATCGTTTAAAAAAAAATCAGTGTCGCTTCCACCTTTTTTGGTTCTGGGCCTGAGATTTCCGATCTGATTCATAATCATTATTTTATCTTATAGGCAATAAGTTGATCGGCCTCCTATGCCTAACACACGGCGTCGACTTTTTGGGTCTAAGGAGGTCTTCACCGTTCAAGCGAATGTTACATGAAATTGAAAAAAGCCGGGGCTCGAATCTACGACCTCAGGAATGAGAGTCGCACGCTGAAGCCACTAGGCCAACACTGCTCTCGTTTTTATTGTTGTGCAAATATTCCGAATATTTGATAAATTTATATGCATTATTAAATTTACATATGAATTCAACTAGCCACAATACCCTACAACTCAATTTAAAGAACTAATAAAACACATCAATATTTATTTTAGCGTTGAGTAAATACAAGTAGCTGCCCCCGGGCTTGCGTGTCAATAGGCCAGCAATTAGCCTCGGGCACTGACGGAAGATCAAATATTTAAGCTTGTTTAAGTTTTTTATGTGTGCTTTATGTACTTTTGCTTGGCGTTACAATATATGTACGAGAAGCAGAGAATTAAATAAGGCGTCTGAATTTAATTGTTATTTGTCTTTCCATTATTGCATCGTATCACAATTTGCACCTCACAGTATTTTTTTATAGAACCCCGTGTTCTAACGGGCAGGATGCTCACCAGATGTCTATGGACTATCAGAGTGCCCGAAGGCTCGCAAGTGTCTTGCCTTTTAAGATTTGGAACGCTCTTATCTTGAAGGACCCTAAATCGATTTGGTTCGGAAATAACTCAGTGGGCAACCACAAATGGATTCTTTTTATTTTTTATTAATTTATTTATAAGTTCTACAACAACGTGTATGCATAAATTAAACTAGAAAATATGACACATTTTACACATATACATCAATTATATTAGAACATAAGCAAGCAAGGGAAAAAATTGAACAAGCAACCACAAAAAAATAATAAATAAAACTAAAACCAAATAGAAACTTAAATTTAATTAAGAGCATGATAAACAAAGTTCCGGTAAGTTGTAAGATTGTTGTAAAATATATCAATGTTGGGAATCAAATTGTAGAAGCGAGATAGCCTATTCACTGGAGTATTAAAAGTAGCAGTATAGAAGACTTTTAGTTATAGTAACTCTAGGATTAAAAAGAAAAGAAAATGTAGCATGAAGGTATTTCATTTAGCAGTATGAGTATTAAAGTTAAACATTTATTACAAATAAACTAGGTCAATGAAACTTTTAAACTAAGATGAAAAATGGTTGTAACGACAGAATATAATATTAAAAATGTGGGATAATGTAGGATGCCTTAAAATTATAAAATAATTACAAATAAGGTTTTATGTGCGTAAAATATAGTGTAAGTTTGAACTAACACTTCATGGGATCAGTCAAATTAGTAAACTACTGTTTCTCATCTGCTTCTGTAAAATTTGCCAATCGAGTAGTCGATCAATCTTCGCAGTAATCTGGTCGCATAATTCAAACATTTGTAGGGGACTAAATGGTTTTACCCAAATGTGCTGGATTAGTGGAATACCGAAGTGGGGAGTTAAGTATGACATTTAATATTCTGCCGCTAATTTGTGGGGTTCGTGGCAGCCGCATCGAATCGTCCGATTGGCTTCCAATACAGTGTTTATTTATTGAAGAATAATTTATACTGCGCAAAGCTATGTTATTTCGAACGATGTAGACAGCCGTTGTAAACCTGTCAAGTACTTAATGAATATGCAAAATTTCAAAGAAAATATTCTTGTAGGGAAACATTATTTTAGACTAAAAGGAAATGAAATAATTTTCTTATAGAAATTAACGACAGATTTCAGTCTTATTGCACTAGTTTGACTAAAGTACTATCTGCCTCTTTTCATCACAGTGTTAACACAGTTTGATAGAAAGAGACGAAAGCACTAGAAACTAAAATACAGTTAATATAGCAATTATACTGATTTAGTTATCATGAAGGGGTTAGGTCTGTGTAGGTTTGCCTAGGTATAAGACTTAGGTAAGCGTTTCGTTAATTATTGAAGTACAAATAAATGGTCCAGAATTAATTAAAAACTAAATTATTAATCACGAGATGTAATTAATAAGAACTTTACAAATCTTTAATACATAGCAAACTCAAGGAATCTCTATATTAATTCTAACATAAACATAATAATTTCTGCTATCTTTTGAGTTAAAATTTATAAAAACTCTCAACCCTCATAATTTATTCATATGAATTTACAGTAATCATATGGTAAGCTAATTTCCTGTTCGAAAATTAATTTCAAAATAATACCCCGTGACGAATGCACTGATTTCCTTAATAACAGCGTCGGAACATAGGACAGGTGCAATGACATTTAATTTACAGTTGGTAACAGTGTTCTTTATAATATCGTTCTTGATAAAGTATAATATTGCTATGAAGCAAAAATATGTTAATTGAAGCATGGCTTCAATTCCATACAATTTGTTAAATAAACCAAAAGTTTGGCGATTAAAAACAGTGCTGGAGAGATTCTTGCCAGTTTTCACTCCTATGGGAATGGTAAAAATGTTAATTTAGACCTTTAAGTTCTTTTAACAATATAAATAAATAAATTCTGATAGACTTTTAACTCAATTCGGGAGTACCAAAGGATAACAATTCGATAGATTTGTATGTTTGTTAACTACATTCTTGGTAAATGCAGAAGTGCAGTGTTGGCCTAGTGGCTTCAGCGTGCGACTCACATCCCTGCCCTGCGAGTCTGAAAAGGTGGGAGCTTGTACTTTATTGTTTATCAGAATGCCAAATCATAAAATGGCCGCTTCACTGAAAACCGCTGTGTGAGTTCGTGAAGTGAGTTACAGAATCGCAGGGCTGATCTTGTAGGCTCGGTCCCTGGCTGTGTACCAATGGACTTTCTTTCTAATTAACATTCGCTCGAACGGTGAAGGAAAACGTGAGGAAACCGGCTTGCCTTTGATCCAAAAAGTCGACGGCATAGGCTGATCACGTACTTGATTTTTAGACTGACAAATGATCATGACACAGATACAGAAATCTGAGACCCAGACCTTAAAAGGTTGTAAAACGCCACTGAAAAAAATAAATTTTGATAAATAAAGTGGCGGCTCAGCTAAGTAGTCCTATAAGGCTTTGTAATGCTTTAGGTTTTAGGATACTAGTTGCAACATCTTGTTAACGATTTAAAGTTAGTTCTGCTATTTAATAATTAAAGTTTTCTTAAGAGATTTTTGTCACCCACAAAGTCCTGGAACCAACGTACAGAAATCCTGGGAGCAGTGAGGTCGCTCCGTGAACCCAGCCTAGGAGACTTCTGTGCTTCTAGAAGGAGCTAGGCTGGCTTCCTTAGCCGGAACTTTACGCACAACGGACCTAGTGAGAGTCTAAGTACGTAAACTGATTCCACCAAATTCTAACCTTTAAGCTATTAGGGGATTTATGTAAACATACAGTAAGTGTAAATGATATTTCATACATTTTTAAATATTTGTAAAATGAGTAGACGTTTGTCAATCTTTAACTAAACACGCGAAACTGAAGTAAACGATAAAATATAGTCATTGAACCGTATTATAATAACAATAATAATTCGTCAATAGAAATCATGTTCAACTCCGGGAGCAAATACTACCAACAAAATAGGCCATAACGAATTTTCAAAGCAAACATTAGTAACTCGAGTCAACGGGTGCCCCTATTTTAACCGATTTAATCTTGACCCTTATTCCAAAGGTAAAAGGGTGGTTTTATATATAGATTAAGTACAATGCGTTTGCGCAGGGGTGCATTCACAACTTTTCGCTCTTTAACATCCATTGTTCCGTTTTGATTTATATTCATGGCTCTTGTATTGTTTAGCAAATCAAGTGTAAGTTGGCGTTTAGTTTTATTATTGAAATAACCTAGAAACTGTATTTATTTTAGGCTAAAAGATCGCGATGTTTGTCTGTTGAAAAATTATCTATAATATGAATTTCTAAAATATTGATTATATGACATAGTTTATATGGCTGATTGTGCGGATTTTTATAATTAATCAATCTGAATGTACCACTTTCTCTGCAAATAAACGATTTATTATTTATTTATTTAGAGACAAAATTACATTACATTATTTTTAAACACTCCTATCCATGAAATGTTTACGCGTGTATGTCACATGAAACTACTTGTGTTGTTCATTTAATTAAGTAGTAGAGATTTCTTTTGGAAATAAAAATGGCAACGTTATTATAAAAATAAATTTATATTTAATTAAAACATGACTAGATATCAATGTGCCTATATAATCTATATTACAATATTTATTGTCTAAACACAGTCTTTGGTAAAAAAATAGATTTTACAAAATATAACTTTGTATTAAATGACTAGGAAAGAATTATATATAAAAAGGTCCTCAATTAGAGCTAAAATTAGATTTTAGCATTCACAACATTTTGATTTCTATAAAAACCCCTATATCTCTGGTCATCCAAATAAATGTTCGATTGAACGAGGCTCATTTGATTGTTATATTCATATCTTTGATTGTAACAATTCAATTGATTATTATAATTAGAATACTCTGAAAACCCTTCATGGTTTGCATATTTTCCATTTTTTGCAGCAATTTCAAATGCGTTTTTGAACAAGTTATAGTTATTTTCATTAAAATACTCTTTTGTATTATCGTTGTCGAAGTTGTTATTATATCCGTTACGGAATGCTTCTGGCCGTTGGTTGTAGAAGTTTTGCTGTATCATATCTTCACCATAGCTCGAGGGATTTGTAAAGAATCCACTCCCTGTAGTAGATGTAATACAATTCCCACCATTGTTATTAACGGAGACTGTTACGTTACCAACATTAATTAAAACACACTCAGATGTTTGGAGGAAATTCGATCCATTTGGAAAAGGTTTGCTAAAGCCTTGAAAGTTCCTGTAACTACCATCACCTTTATCAACATTATTCTTATCAGGCAGCAGAAAGATTTCTCGAAAGGCATCTTTGTTAATTTTGTCGCAATTTTGTGACATTTCATTGAAGTCATTTGATGCCTGTCCAGAGTCAATATTATCTAAGGCTTCTAGCGTTTGACTTAGAGCGAAGATGTAGTTATGTGCAAATCGTAAGGTTTCGATTTTTGTCAACTTCGTGTCTTCGGGAAATGTTGGCAGAACACACCTTAACCTGTCTAAAGCCTCATTTAACATATGCATCCTATTTCTTTCTCTATCGTTGGCTTTGATTCTTCTATTTCTTTTAATCCTCATAATCTGCGTTGGACTCTTAGATCTTGTCACTCTGTTTTTCCCGTTTGCATATTTCCTTTTTGGTTTCGTGGTATCTTTCAATTTCTTATCTTTTGCTTTTATAGGTGTCGATGTTATACCGATGGGATGAAAATCTTCAAATGGTTTTATATCTTCAGTAAGTGTTTGAAACGGGAATTGGAATTCTTCTGTGAAAAGCCTTCGACGTACTGGACTATTCTTTGATGGAGTTAAAGATATACCGAGGTCGATTTTATTAGATTTTATTGGGGTAATATTTGATGTGGGAGTGGCCAAGGAGTCTGTATACGATCTTTCGATGCCTGAATCATTACTGCATATGCTGTCGTTGAAGTCACAGAACTCGTCGAAATTTGTGCCAAACATTGTTGCCTGAAACAATTAAAATACATTTTAATAAGAGTATCGCAAAAGATATAGTGACAAGAACTTGTATCTTCTAATGTTTTTTTTTAAATTGTATGATTAGACTAACAGAGAAATTTATATAAAAAAAACATCGCGTATCCCACATCTGGTATGGACAAGTTTACTTTTATATCCAAATCAGCCCTATGCACAAGTGTGTCGCGTGACATAGCGTGACAGGCGAACGGAAAGTCAGTTGAACTTTATCGCTTCCGATTTCCTGTGCGTGATTTCCGGCAAAGGTGCTTAAAAAGTTAATTGTTCAATTCAACAAACGAATTTAGCAACATGTTGTAATAAAATATGATAAAAATTTGTATTTCGTGAGTTTACATACCGCGTATATAATTACACAAACCCTTAAGAACGGCGATCGTAGTACATATAACTTTAGAAGAATAATGTAGAATTTGAAGTATAATTGAATTATGTCTTTATTAAGCTAAGATAATTTTGTCATCGTAATCTCCATATTTGATACCTCATTTGATAGGTACCGCTTAAATAGTTTATATTAAATGTCATATTAATTTTACTGGCTGGGAAATTTTCTATTCGACCTAGGGCAATAACTATTTGCTAAAAACAAGTACAATCCTAAAATTCTCTTCTGTTCAAAAGTTAAATATTCGTGTATTTAAAACATGTCCACAAGTATGCCCCCTCAAAAGGCCACCTGTTCATGCACGCGACCGGCACGCGATCGAGTAATATATCAATAATAAGGGAAACATACATTTTGTATTGACTTCAATGGAAAATAAAGCCTTGCAGATTTAATTTAAAAATTCTAGCTTAGAGATGTAATTTTAGTATGTATTTAGTATATTTTTGAATACTGCTAGGCTATTGATTTAATCCAGATATAAACTCGCAAAACTCATAAAAATTTGAAAGCCGAATTGGATTTCTATTCTACAGAGGCCATACATACGTATATTTTGTCATGACGTTCGAAAAACTAACACAGACACCCCGCAGGTTTATCTCAAATCCACAGTCTCAAATACAGAGTGTATTATTCGAACACACACTCATACATTCAAGAATACTTAAGATATTTTACGCATTTTGTTTCATTAGATCATTAAAAAAAATGTTTTATACATGCACCGTGTACCACGTAATAATCTAGTTTCACACAGCGGCTCCCTACTTTGTGGACTAGCGTTAGATAAATTTTGTCTGTCATGAATAAAGTTGTATTATTTATGTACCTATATAATAATCTCAGTGTGGTATGAAACAAAGAAGAATTTCCCCTAGAGGCTGATCACCTACTACTACTTTTAGATTGACGTTTGATTATAAAACAGATCCAGAAATCTCAGGCCCAACCTAAAAAGGTTCTAGAGATTTATTAATTTATGCTCACAATGTTTCTCATAGTACGGCTTTAAGTTTTAGTTTACGGCGTAAACTAGCTTATTTTAATTCAATCGACTATATTCGAAAAAACAAATGTTAATATGATGTTACCAATTTTAATAAACCGATTTGCATCTTAAGGAATTATGTAAGAGCACGTGCCATTGCTACAATTTTGGTACCAAAAGCTACGAGACGCGTAGGCACTGAATTTCGTAGCACCATATATGTATGTCGTGTACTGAAACAGCAATATTATATCACATTTGCGTATACGTAACATAATTTGTTTTTCCAAATGTCGCTCCTACGCTACCAATAATACCGCATTTTTAGAACCAATAAATACATTTTACTTCCATTAGAACGCCGTTTATTATATTTGTTAGTGTTTGTTAGGCGTAAAGGTTTGTAATCAATAAATTATGTATAATGGATATATTCAAGGAACAGTGAAACTTGGCGCGTAATTAAATGCTGAATTAAAAAAGCTACGATATCTACTAAGTTATTATGTTAACGAAGATATATTTAATTTTGTTGTGTAGGTTTTTAGGTGTAAAGTTGGTATTTATTACGTCTAATGTTATATGTTATTGCTAGAGCTTTATGATATATAAAATAGAAAACAAATAGTTATTTCGTTATATATTTTATAGTGACTTGAACTTATACTTGTTTATTTTAAAATATTCACTTAAGTCATAGGTACTTACTTATTAAATTTTCACAACCTGAAATCACAACACTTGCACTAACAACACTAATCACATCTTACACTATGACTAGTTGACCCTACGACTCTACGGTTACTGTTTACTGGATTCGTTGCACCCCTTATTTTATGTTTAAGTTTGGTCTGCTGTGCCCAATGGGGTTGTAGTAGGTGGACACGCCCCTAGTCCCATGGGAGTCACGAGTGGGTTCCCAGTCCCTAGCAAGGTTTTAATTTAGTTTTTAGTTACAAGTTCTAATTATACCATATAGAATATGATTTCAAAGTCAAGAAAAATCTTCTAATATACAGAGGTTTGAATATATTTGTGAACTAGCTGGTGCCCGCGAATTCGTCTGCGCAGGATTAAAATGATATCTGTCCAAATGATGTAGCGTGAAAGACATATTTTATCTTCTTTAAATACCAGGAGCGATAAATGTATTTTTTTTCATTTAGAAATTAATTTATTACTACCAAATGTGCATATATATATTATAGATTTTATTGTTGTTGTGGTTCACTATATTGGCTTTAATTTCTTACACATAAGATATAGATTTATATTATATATTGTGGCGGACTTTTTGTAGGACTATTTAAGATAAACATTTCCATCATACATTTCATATGTGTAACTCTAGCAGGTTTGGCAGCGCACGCCAGAATAGCTCGCAGATGGTAGATTTTTTCCTACTTGATGTATTGGACAATTCACATAATATGTATATAAATTGTAGCCTATATGTTATTCTGTTGCTATATAATTGTAAAGTTTCATTAAAATCCATTCATTAGTTTTTACGAGAAAGAGTAACAAGCATCCATCCATAATTACAAACTTTCGCGTTTATAATATTACTAGGATTTTATTATCAACTAAATAGTTTTTACTTATATGTTTTAAAATGATTTTGAGCCGTATTTGGGTTAATTGTTTGTGACTATACAAACAAGTCAAGACAAAATATCATATAATAACAACAAAATATAATGTTATGTTTAATATGTATACTTATCTTACTTATACATCATTCAAAAATAAATGTTTCTATATTTACAGCCAATTCTTAATCAAGGGCGTGGAATGAAATAAGAAGAGCTGCGAAAAAATCTTCGCCACTATCTTCGCCGAGATTTTTATTACACAAAACGTTTCTAAGGTGTTGCAACCAATAATAAATCGATTATTTGAAAAGAAGTTTAGATTGGTTAATTATAAAAAAAATTGCTGATTCTGCGGTGCATATAAAAATAGACATGCAAATGTCATATTAATAATCATAATGTCATAATAATAAGAACAGTTAAAATATTTATAATTGTTGTCAAAACTTATGGCCTAAATACTAAAAAAAAAATATTATATATTATTCTTCCACTATAATAAGCTACGAAGGCAGCAGACTTATACAATTTTATATTGAGTTTTTAAGAATTATATTTGATGCTGATCTCGTCAATTTATTTTTAACGGACTCAAAAAATGAGGTTGAATGAATGTTGAATTGGTTATTGTACTTGTATGTTTGTCAGTTCACCTCTCAGAAGTGTAATAAATATATTCCAACTTAGGGAACTAGTTATTTTTCTACGTGATTGGTATGTTTTATAATAAATTTCGTTACGAATCTTATTTTATTGATTTACTCAAACTTCATTACATTAAAATAAAAAACAAATAACATACATTAAAAGGGATTCAACAAGCGGCCGCTAAAATGCGATCTCCAGGCAACTATAGTAAGGAAAAAAAACGAAGAAAAAGGAATACTAAGCGTTAAATGCAAGAAGTGCATAACCAAACTTAATCTAAAATTAAATTAAAATAAAAAAAACTTTTGTGTGTGACATAACAAACTTTCTAAGGAAGTCATATCATAAATTGATTGTCCATATTTTAAATAAATATTGAACATAATTGCTCCAACAGATGCTATGTATACAACAACCACCTTACGCAATGTCTAATGGGTTAATAGCGCGTGAAAGTGTCGTTTTTTATTTCGATCCTTTGTCAATATCGACAAGCCATAAATTATATAAATATTTGATCAGACACGCATTCGGATGTTAGTGTGCCCATAAAGGGTTGAAGGCAGTGTGTATAAATTGTTTTATTGGTTTAAAAACAAGACATACTATTATTATATTGTTTACTATATCGTGACTGCGGAGCAGTGTTAGCTTAGTGGCTTCAGCGTGCGTCTCTCATCCCTGACATGGTAGGTTCAATCTTCGGTAGTGCACCAATGGATTTTCCATCGATGTGCGCATTTATCACTCGCTCATACGGTGAAGGAAAACATCGTAGGAAAACCAGCATATCCTAGACCCAAGAGGGTCGATGGTGTGTGTCACAGAAGACTGATAACCTGGCCTATTAGAAATGACGAAGGAACAGATACAGAAATCTGATACCCATATCTAAAAGGTTGTAGCGCCATCGTGATTTGTTATGCAAAAAATACCTTTTTTTCAAAATCTTGTTTTTTGACCGTAGTAATAGCTATTTAATCCAAACAAACACAAAGTAGCACTACAACCCCAGATTTTGGCCGGGGATATCTGTATTTCTTTCCTTGAAAATTTCTTTTTAAATCTGGTAGATGATATCAGCCATATTCTTCAATATTTGAGTACCTTACCAGTCTTACCCGTGCCACCAAGGTCGTCACTTCAGAAATGACTGTAGAATACCATTCGTTGAATTACTTAGATATATTTAAACAAGTTATTTAAAAAATGTGGATTGAAATAGCTAGTATAACTCATAAATAAATTCAAAGTCTACTCCAATCATATGTGTAGGTACTAGTATCTCTAAATATCTCTCAATGTTCTCTTATTAATTCTAGGTAGCTTTTGTTTCCATGTCCATGATATTTAATGTCGTCAATATCCAATTAATTATTTATATCCATTTCTTACCTAAAATCATGATGTTGTGCATATTATATGTTGTAATTTTTTATTTGACACATAATCCGTTACAATATTTTCCACATGATTGATTAAAAAGTATCGACATGCCTCAATAGCAATTTCTTGCTAAAATATTGATAAAGTGCGTCACGGCATTTGAAAGGGTGGAAATGTGTCGATTATAAACGTCGCTAGAATTACGTGTAACGCCTGTTTTACAGGATTTTTTTTCATTATTTTAGAATATTAAACTAAGGCATGTTGGTTATTAGAAAGAGCGTAGGTATAAACTGTAAGATCTTTGAAACTATAATTGTATTAGGTTAGGAGACAAATAATTCCATAAAATAACAATGAAACTGAATTTTTGTTTAAAACTAAATTACCAATAAATTTATGATCACCTGTCAGTGATTTAAAAACACTTAAAAATACAATCTTTTAAAATATTACATATAAATGTACCTGCGTTAATTCTATATAACAGCCAGCCATCTATCCAGCACAAAAATAATTTATCAATTGGTTACTATAGGTCCTCAGATTCCCGTCGCGCCTTCAACTACTGAGGAATAGTTTCAAAAAGAAACCACTCATATTGAAAGTAGCGTGAAGTTATATTATAGCTTATTACTCTTTGATAATGTAGCTTTATATTGGCGAAACCATTTTAGTTTATTCACTACAAAACTACTTTTTTCGTCTTAATGAAAGTTACAGATAAAAATTCAACGAATAATATTTACATAACTAATGCTATTCAGCAGTCGTGGACAGCGAGTCACTGTAATAAATAAGTTTTCTTTCGTTTAAGAGGTTTTAATGAATGTTGAGTAATCGTGAATTGAAACAGGACACTTCTATATTTGATTAAATCAAAATTTTCAGTTTAATTATTAGGAATCATAATGTCATTTAAATTAGATTGAATCATTCCATCAAATGTGTAAGTTTAAAGCTAATAAAACAGGTGTTTCATTTCGTTAATGACGCAGCTTCAACCCTTCAAATCTCAAAATTATAACTGTGCCGTTTAAAATAATAAATAAAATGCAAAAGGGTTGGTCCCGACAGTTTAGTTACTTTGCAGTCGCCACGCTCGAGAGGTTATGAATGCATTATAATGCGACTCTAGTCAGAACACGCGTAGTAGGGTTGATTTTAGTGACGTGATTTACACTATATTTTTGTTTAACTTAAAAGTAAAAAGAATTAAAAATAGCCTGTGTTCGAGTACTACATAATAAGGATTACATTAAGTTTATGTTAAGTATGTATTATATGTAATATTAGCGAGTGAAGGACTCCTCCAAATTCATCCATTTGTCTATCGTCGCTACAATTTTACAATCTTTCCCCGCTATATCTTTTATTTTATCTTCCCAGGTTTCTGGTGAACGTCCCCTCTTTTTTCTTTCCACTAGGCCATTCCATGCAAGGGTATTTTTGACCCATCTGTTATCACAAACGCGGGCAATGTGACCGACCCATTTCCACTTTAACTTTTTCGAATGTGTTACGTATTTTATGTTTGTAAGGCTTTGTGTTAACAGTAATACTGTTTTTAACTTTGTCTTTATCTTACTTATGTGCAACTCTCAACTGAAGTTGTGCGTTCAAACCTTGGCTGTGCATTTCAATTAATAGTTGCTGTGTTTGTGTGTCACAAAAGACGGATTGCCTAAAGAAACAAAGACAATTCATGCATTGCAATGAGACGCAAATTTTTTTTTATATTGGCTGGTTTGGCATTTTCAAATGATTGATTGGCAGCCAAGATAAAATGTGGATCATTGGGTATTTATAGATTTAAATAAAAATACTGTTATGTCTGCAACTTTTACCAATTTAACAAGCATTATACGTTTTATTTTGCCTCTTTTAGAATGTGTGAAAAGTGTTTAAACATGTACACACAAATGTATACGGAAATATATACTTTATGTTTGATAATTTTCAAAAACGTCAGCCAAATATTCTTACATATTGCAACATAATAGTTTGTCTCTACGAACAGACGAAAGCTTAGCGGAACAAGCGGTGACGTTCAACGTTTGGGAAAGGGTATGACCATGGGAATTTTAACATTTTACGTTCTAGAAGGAACAACACAGAGCCGCCAGACACAAACCAGAATGGTGCCAGTTGGAGGAGGCCTTTGGCAAATTTATAATATTTATTAAATATCGATGTTGACATATTTAATAAATTGTATAACCTTTGAAACAAGTATAAATAAATCTACCTATACATATCTGTATTAATAGATTTTTATCGATACAGTAACAACACTTTGAACCCTTTAGTACCGCGCCCCTAACGCAGCGCAAACAGCTCGCCACCGAGCATAATTCTGCGGACTTAGAAGCTGAAAGCAAGGATCATTATTTGCTTATTTCGGATTTAACTAATTATTAACAATGTCACAAGGAAATTGGTTAATTCATAATCACATTTACTTCACAGACGAATAGAATTTTTTGTAAGAGTCATAATTTAATTGTTAAACGGTAGGTATTTCTATTTTAAGTCTACACTAATTGGGAAGAATTTTCTTACTTATAGATGCAAAACGACGTTCAGGATTGGTAATACTTAGATACTTTCCAAAAGGCGTAAGGTAATTGAATTTGTATGAATTTGGTGACAAACATTATGCCTTTTCTATACAAATTTTATATCACGATAGAGTGTTGTGGCATAGTGATTGTCTAAACGCCCAGGACGAAACGGAAATAGCTGAAGAATCATAGCGGCTTCTCATACTCAAATTTTTTGCCTATGCTGTAAAAGTTAGCGCAAACTATTAGTTCCGTATCTCAAATAAACAAGTTTTTGACATACTTTAGTCACTCAGTGCTTATACGACTCTTTAAAGGCCAGTCGTCGTATTTCTTTATGTAATAGGAGGCAAACGGGCAAGAGGCTTACCTGATGTTAAGTGATACCGCCCATGGACACTCAAATTGCTAGAAGGCTTGCAAGTGCGTTGCGGCATTCGAATAGTGAATATTAACAAAAATTATGCATACAGTTTGTTGTGGTGTTTATTACTTTACACTATAATAAAGTCAAAAACAAACATGATTTAATAAAAATATTTACCTCTACTTACGACTAACATGACGCTAATCTTTTAAATATTAAAACATTTATACCGACTCGCTTTTAATCCGAAGTTTAAAAAAAACTTCAATACATCATCCATTGTGGGTCGGAGTTTTAAAATGTTAAGTTTTGTTGTTAAGGGCTCGCCGTAAAGGGGTATAAATAATGACGATGCAGGTCTATAGAAAACTAAACGGTTGAAAGGGTGAACTCGAATAAAAATCGATTTGAAATGAGCGAAAAAATGCTCTTAAGCTTTTGTTAGGCCAAGACACATTTGTAGCCCTAAAATATAAATTTTGTTGACCTCAGAAAATGTATGGAGCCGGATTTTAGTACCGCAGGTAGGGATAGAAAGGAACAACGGTACGAGGGAATGCTATAAATCTCTTTTTTTATAGAACATGAGGCTAATGGGCCGTAGGCTCATCTGATGTTAAGCCGCCGCCTACATTGCCAGGCTCGCAAGTGCGATGCCGGCCTTTAAGAAAGATACGATCTTATATTGAAAGACCATAAGTCGAATTGACTCGGATTCCAGTGCGCAGCTGGTTCCACATAGTGGTTGTTCGCGGCAAAAACAGCTTTATACAACGCTCAGTTGTGGAACGACAGACGTGATACGGGTGGAATTTCATATTCTTCCTCGACGTCCGCAGATGAAACTCAGCTGCAGGTATTAATCTGAAATCTATGATAAAAATATTGAATGGGATTTTTTCCAGCCACCCAACTTTAAACGGAGTTGACTTCAAGCATAATAAAAATACCTATTGTTGCCTGCATTACTTTTCAATAATAACTAAAAGAAACAAAAGTACTGATTCTTTTTACGTTTGTTTATAGCAATAATTGTTTAATTACTAGATTGCAAAGATCCATACTGGCTTAGTATGAATGATGCTTTCTGGTTAACCACGTAAATTCTTTTTTCAACTAACCTGACCCGACGCACTTAACATGCATGGCTGCACATATTGCACCTTTATCTGGTTTATCTGTACACATCACTATGAAAATGACAGGTGTCAGTTGTCATTCATTTAATAAAGGCCACAGTAAACAGTAGCTATTTATCAATAAATTATTGTAATGGTCATTGTTATATCGTGAGAAACTATTTGAGTTTATCACGTGTTACGATAATAACATATTAATTTTTGCAATATCTACAATAATCTATATTAATAAGTACTTTGATTTGTTCAATGCGTATTATTTTATGGTTGATTTTATGTATTGCAGCTGATATTGGAAATTATTTAATGGTGGACTTAATAAATAGCGGCAATAATTTATTTTTAGTTCATACTCTTTTCGTTCTACGTATCAAATAGCTATTTCATATTTGCTTATAGATTATAAAAAATATATTTAAAATAATTTAAAAAACGATGAGTTCTTTAGTAAAATGTGTTTTTATAATAGTACCTAGCTTTTTAACTTACTACCCTTGTACCATTATATAATTTATCATATTGAGGAAAGTTGCGTTTTATACCACACGCGAGGTAAGTACGCGTACTGTAGGTACTCGTTTTCATATTATAAAATAATACAAAAATATGTCCTATAACACGTGCAAAAGCTTCTGTAAATATTTGCAAAATAAACAATTAGAATATAGAAATAATATTCGCATTTATTTGCACAAATGTTCAATTTTGTTCAGTTATCACGTTTCTGGACGTTCGAAAATAATTCCAGCTTACAATAAAATTGATAATATAACTAATCCTTATTTACATAGTTTGTTTGAAGTGGCAGGACTGATAAGGACACAGGTAGAATAAATCCAATACTTTCATTGGGTGAAATTTTTTGTTTGAACTTTACGCCCTCAAGCACGAAGAACACTTTATTTTTTACTAATACAATATTAAATATGACTGAATTAAAAGAGGAAAAATTAATACTAATTGAAATAATTGTTAATAGTTACTAATTCATACATAAATACAACCTCTTCTGTGCAGCGTTCAATTATATTTCCTGGCACACAATATTACTGTCCCCTTCAGATCCATTTGATTAAAAATTACCTAGATGTTGTTTTATTTTCTATGATTTGTGATTAAAAACTACGAGTTTTATTAACAAAACACCATCAGCAAAAGATGTAAGATATAAAATTTAAATCCATTTTGCCAAAATATACCCAAATGCTTAATGTGTATTTCCAAAATTATATTTGATATGCATTACTAGTGGACGTAAGTAAGGTTTTGACGTTATTAACGCTATGAGACTGAAAATATTCCTGTGATGTATAGTTGTATTTAAACGTAATTATAGTATTTTAAATAATTAGTGCTTTGATGTTAATATACTTTTTTACAAAATGGTTGCGAAATAATACTGCATGCAAAAACTATACCTACCGTTTCATTTTGCAATCAAAATTCAAATCTCCCGCGAAAAGTTCCCGCGTAATTCACAGAATATTAAACCTAAAGTTTATAATTGTTTGATAACTTTACCTTTGATAATTTTATTATAATATATAATGTTATTTACAATCTAAATATAGTTCAATTGCATTTATACTACCACAAAGTTTTAAAATATAGTTTTATTAACATTCACGAAGGATTTTGTGTAGATCAACTTTTACCTTTGTATCGAAAACGTCAAACGTAAGCTTTGACAATGACAGCTAAATTACAACAGTCAAAATTCAAATAACAATTAACTATGTATTCGAATTTGGAAATGTGAAATGTCCATAACAATAAACAAGTTAATTTCGGTACTTGTTAATTTTTTAGCATTAGTAGGTGATAAGTAGAAATGAAATTCAAAAAATTTCCGATCCAAAATAAATATTAGACAGCTAATGTGCTTACAAACCATGATAAAATGAGCATAGTGTAAATATAATATCATACCCATACTAAAAGATCTCCTTTATCGTCCTTGGTCGTCCTTATCTCATAAAAATATTAGGAGCATGATAATATAATATTGAAAATATAATTTCAAAGTGTGTTACGTGAAGCTATGTCCAAACTCTGAACAAAATTGACATATTGATTCTATGTAATGAGTTTATGTGTGAGAAATATATTATTTAATTCTACCAAAGTCCAAAGGTGCTTTATTACAAGATATTCTTCAAAAAGTAACATAATGAAGAGGGCTAGTATTGATATCTTTTTAGTTTTTAGTCATTTTTATTGTAAATTGTGTTGTCATTGTAGTTTTTATTAATTTTTTATTGTTGTAGGAACCATTAGTGATCACTAAAAAAGGTGAACTGAGAGGATGTATTAAAAAGCTATTAGATGGCACAGAATATTACAGCTTCAAAGGAATACCGTATGCACAACCACCAGTTGGGAAACTGAGATTTAAGGTAGTTTTTGTATTACTATCTTAAGATAGGTGTTTGTTGGTATGTTTTATAAATGGATCACATAAGTCATGTTAAATTTTATCAATCTAAACAGCACTGTCAGCTATATTTGTATTGGTTATATTTTGTAATTTTTTATAAAGTTTAACAATACTTTATATCTGTTAGACTACGTAGTTTTTACTTATCAACTATTATTTAAAATAGGATCATGCTAATATATGAGTTAATTTATATTTCAGGCTCCGTTACCTGCTAAACCCTGGGAAGGTGTGTATGATGCTTTAAAACATGGCCCAATCTCTCCACAATTTGATGCTCAAACACGCCAAGTCAAAGAAGGTAGTGAAGACTGCTTATATCTTAATGTTTACACTAAGTCCATTGAAACCAGTACTAAAGGCCCTGTAATGGTTTTTATCCATGGTGGAGGCTTTATATCTGGTTCAGGCAACACTGATTTGTATGGCCCTGAATTTCTTTTACAGCACAATGTTGTGTTAGTTACTATAAACTATAGATTGGAAGTTTTAGGATTCCTTAACTTAGATATACCTGAAGTGCCAGGAAATGCTGGTATGAAAGATCAGGTTTTAGCACTGCGCTGGATTCAAGAAAATATTAATGATTTTGGTGGTGATTCTAATAATGTTACAATTTTTGGTGAGAGTGCTGGTGCAGCATCCGTTACATATCACATGGTATCACCTATGTCCAGGAATTTATTTCACAAAGTGATCGCCCAAAGTGGTGTATGTACAGCAAATTGGGCACAGGGTGTTGATGGAAAGAATAGGGCTTTTAGATTGTGTAAATTATTAGGGAATGAGACTAGAGATCCTAATGAAGCTCTAACATTCTTGCAAAGTGTACCAGCAATTGACTTGGTTGGTAAAACTTTTAAAACAATAACCAGCGATGAAAGACATAGAGGGCTTCCAATGCATTTTTGCCCCAATATTGAAAAGAAATATGGCCATAATGAAGTTTTTTTACCAGAAGATCCAGAACAGGCATTTCTTAATTGTAATTCTGTGAATGTGCCGTTAATGATTGGGTATAACTCAAAAGAAGGATTAATTTTAATATCAACAGAATCTAAGAAAATTGAATATAGGAACAAAAATCCATCCTCCTTTGTACCAAGAGAAATATATAATATAGTGAATGAGGATAAATTAAAAGAAATAGGGCAGAGAATAAAAGAATTCTACTTTGGAGGTCAAGATATCACAATGGAAGATGCTGAGAAAATCTGCGACTTACAATCAGACTTATATTTTACATACCCAATACATTATTTTATTGAGCTTTATGCGAAAAATACTCTACCAGTGTATATGTATAGCTTTAACTATGATACAGATTTAAACTTTTTTAAAAATTTGATGGGAGCCGGTGACATAAAGGGAGCAGCTCATGTTGATGAATTGTTTTATATATTCTGTTGTGCAATCAATAGAGATTATTATGAGGAAAATGAAAATTTGAGAAGTATTATTAATAATGTAACTAGAGTTTGGACAGATTTTGCTAAGAATGGGTAAGATTTTAACTACTCTGAATTTTTTCTTTAGGTTGTAATAGCTAATAATATATATAACGTAGTGTATATAAGTTCAACCATTATTGTTGATATATAATGTGTATATTTTCTTTTTAAATTGATCTTACAATATTTGTAGGAATCGTAGATTGTGTGACTGGTTATTGTACATTTACTTTGTATTTTTGCCCATAAACTGTTGAATAAATGAGATATGTCATAATATAAACAAATATAAAATAAAAGGTTCAGGATTTGATTCCCGAAGAAATAATAATGACTAGTTAGTACATTTACTTTAATTCATTAAAATAAATAAGCAATCTTATTATAGCTCCATAGACACTGTTTTGTATACAATTAAGTCCTGAATGTTTCTTGTTTTCCTAAAGTCATTTAATGAACAAGACAAATGTTCTTTAAGATTATTTAATTTTAATTTCAGGAACCCAGTATTGAACAGTGCAATAGATTGGCAGCCATATACTTTAAAAAATAAAGAATATCTTAATATTGATAAAAGCATGGCACTTGGAAGATATGTGGATCAAAAAAGAATAGAATTTTGGAAGAAAATGTACAAAGAAGCAGGCTTACATAGAACAAGAAGTAATTTGTAGTCTTGCAATAGTATATATTGAACAAACTGTCTATGTATTCAGTATTTAGACAAATTTTACTAAGATTTTAGATATCCGGTGTTTGGTATTCAGTTGGATAGTGTAACAGGTTAAGTAACAGTGCCTAGACTTCTTATACTTTTGTATTTATTAGGAATAGTTTACTGGTCAGGGTTTATTTGATAATGAGATTTATACATTTGTTATATTTAATTTTAAATATATTTTTAAAGTTATGGTTTTACTTTTTTTCTTCTCAGTCTGTTGTCTCCCAAAATATATGTATTTGCATACCAAAATGCAACATTAAAGGTTTTTTTTTTTTTTGGAAATTTGTTGCGTGTGACTCTCAATCCTGGGGTAGTAGGTTCAAGTCGCGGCTGTGCCAAAATGGGTTTTTATATTTGCGCAGTTATTACTTGCTCATTCGGCGAAGGAAAACATCGCAAGGAGTACTACAAGTGTACGGTCTAAACGGCCTCCGTCTGGCAAAAAAGCGTAAGTGTCCTGCTGATAAGTGATAACCTATAACGAAAAAAGTCACGTGAACTTCCTCTTAAAGAGAAACACAAGAAACACTTCAATCCTTTTTTACGTTCGGGCAGTGAGGACCAACGTCGGTTGTAATGCTCCTCTACACAGTTCTCTATCGACATTAAACGATGCTCTCAGTACATGCCAAACAGATCCATTTAATGACTGTCTTCAGGCCTACGATGCTGCAGCCACGGATGATAATTGCAAAGTAGAAAATTATTGTTTTTTTTATAGGTATATATTTGTAAATTGCATGTTTGTATTTTTTTAATCTAGTTTGTTTTACACACACATATATATCACTACTTAAATAACTCGAGTTCGTTTGTTTGATCAAAATATAATTAAGTGCATAACCAGTTTTTCATAATAAAGTTTAAAAGATTTTTTCTGAAAATTCCAATTACGTAGATATTTCAGACATGGAATAAAATGGTACGTAAACTAAATATTGTGCCTCTGACGTTACATGGTAGTCATACTGACTGGTGAGTATTCTATTTTCACGCATACAAAGCCTTATATACCAGGGTAGAAGCCTTTAAAAATAATAAAAAGTAAAAAAATAATTGTAGGATGAAACCTACATTTTGAGGTTATGTGAAAAAAGTGTAAATACAAAAGTTTTAGATCTTTTTATTATCTACAACTTTGCCTTTTGACTTTTTTCCATAGGACTTTTAGTTTTTCGGAAATCGAGATAAACCGTTTATTACCCTTAAAAGATCGCCCGTAAATTATTTTTCCTTTCATTTTTATAATGGTCCTTCCTTCCTTCCAATGGTTTTCATCCTACTGATATTTTTTTTGGTTTTAAAAATTATCGACCCTTGTCTATTAGTCAACAACTGTGATAACAGACAAGAACAAAAAATGGACTGTATTTGGTGTAATTTAACAATAAGTGTCCGTACATGCACTCAAAACCCATAAAAATAACCTCTGAATCTAAGGTATTTTGTACCAATTTTCATTATTGTTGACACAAATAATGTTTTTAATAAAAGGTTGTAGACATATGTCACTTCACACACAGGTGTGAATTGACCTTTAAATAGTCCATAATAAAACTGACACTGAATAAAACTGACTGGGCTCACAGAAGCACCCCCCAAATCAAACCCGGTATATTGTCCGGACCTTTACTGTCTACTACTAGCAATCTCAGTTTTATTCCCATAGTTCAACCCATGAGGAGCCTAAACTGGAGCCCTAAACCCTCGATGGAAAGTAAGTTCTTTAACAATTTTCTAGTCTCCTGTGCTTATTGAAGTTCAAAAGTTAAATGGTCCCCAAGAAATTTGAAGGTGCAAACAGAAACTACCCCGTGGGGGTACCGCATGCGCTGCCGCTGGAGTATGCTTCTCTGAGCGTCCTCCGGGACGCTTAGGTGGTGGATGCACTGGCTGCCCTCCGTATTCTGGTGGGGGCAATTCAGCGCTCTTTGACCAACATAATGAAACTTTTACCAATTGTTAAAAGACCGGCAACGCACTGGCGAACATTCACGGTGAGAACCTATGGGCGGCGGTATCACTTAACATCAAATAAGCCTCCTACCCGTTTGCCGCTTATTACATAAAAAAATGTAATAAAAATAATTTCTTTCCTGGATTGTCATTCAACGAAGCAAATAATTTGTGATAATTATTGACCTACTAAGAATATACTGACTAATAACCACATTTTCCTTAAGAAAAGCCGTGTATACGCATTGTCAGTTGATAATTCAAACGATTTAGCACAACTACATTACACCTTACAGACGAGTTTGTTACGCTTAAACTGAGAGATATAGATACTTGATAACATGAAAAATAATATATGAAAGGAGAGTAAAGAAAACAACTGTTATTAGATAATTAATTTTAGTATAAGTAATACATAGTAACAATTCCAAAGTAGAAATATATAAAATTTGCATACATATTTGTATTTAATTAAATTATTTAATTAAATTATTTAATCTAAATTATTGTAGTTAATTGTTATTGAATAATTTATTTTTTCTTTTATCATTGTAATGTTTACTTTTAAATGTTGTGCGCACTTGTGTTTGATGCACATTCATGTATTTTGTGTTTACGTCGTGTGTTCTCTGTAGGTGAATGTATTTGTTTCGTTAATGTGCCTTTTTAAAAATAAATTAATTAATTTAAAACAAATTGCAGTAACTTGGATTGCATATTAATCTGCAATTTTCCTTTTCGTCAAAAGATACGAAACTAATATCCGAGAAATGTACTTAAAATAAAACAGAATAATACACATATGTAATAATACAACATGAAAGTTGTATTATTACATATGTGTATACACAAGTAAAGCCGAGTTCAAAATGAGTTATATTGCTGATAGGTAAACAGGTATAATGGTAGTGACGTCTATAAATACCCAGTGTTAAGCCAGCCAGCTGCAAGACAACAGGAAAATGGTTGGGACAAAAGCGATATCTTGTCTCCTCGGATATTTCATTTTATCTGCAGAATGCTATCATAGCAAGGAGGTAAGTTATTCAATTAAACCGATAGATGCTAATAGTTTCAATAAATTTGAATTTTTATGTGTTAAACTTATTTTAAATCGAATGGAGTAGGGCCTGAATACTTTTATTTTTTGAATCTACTTGTTAACTTTATGGCGCCTCTTGTTTTTACGCTTAATGTTTCGTTTTTGACCTTGATGTTTACTTAATTTCAATGTCTGATAGTTAATTGGTATTAGATAACATTGCATTAATTGTGTCCTTAGACACATTTTAAGAAAAATAAAATATTTTAAATTTGCCATAACATGCTTTCTGAATCTGTTTTAAATCGACGGCTATATAGTATATTATGTAATGCGACAGCATTAAGTAAATTAGTTAGTAAGACGATTATTAAGACGGATAATAGAACAATTTCGTTAAAAGGATTTTAAACTATATTTGAAATAAATTAATAAATTAAATATATAATACGTTAAGTAATGTAAGTAAAAGTTAAGTTTGAATGTTTTATATAACTTTTATTTATAAATTCCAGCAAAAGCCGCTCGTAACGGTGACTGAGGGCAAACTGAGAGGAACCGTAGAAAAAATCTACGATGGATCCTCTTACTTCAGTTTTAAGGGAATTCCATACGCTGAGGCTCCAGTTGGAGCACACAGGTTTCAGGTATTTTAGGCAATTTTTTAAACTATTTTCCAATCTTTTCTCTCATCTTTTTTCTTGATTTGTTTAAGGAGTTACCCTATTAAATCTTCGTTTTGAATCTTTTTATTAATTTGTCATACTTCCTAGTGCATTTTTTAATACCTTTGCCCTTTTTTACAGTCACAACCATTAGCGCCACGAAACTGGCATGGAGTCCGTGATGCTTCGAAACATGGCCCAATATGTACTCAGTACGACTTTACTATCTCACAATATATAGAAGGCAGTGAGCAGTGTCTTTTCGTTAATGTGTATACCAAGTCTTTAAAACCACACGCCAAAATACCGGTGATGGTATTCATTCACGGGGGATCCTACATGTCCGGATCTGGAAATTCTGATACATTCAGCCCAGATCTGCTTCTTGAACACAATGTTATATTGGTAACCATCAACTACAGATTGGAACTGTTAGGGTTCCTTGCGGTTGATTCACATGATGTTCCCGGAAGTGGTGGTATGAAAGACACAGTTGCAGCTCTTCGCTGGATCAAGAAAAACATTGCCAAATTTGGTGGAGATCCTGACAATATCACCATTTTCGGAGAAAGCTCTGGGGCATCTTCTGTAACTTACCTAATGATGTCACCGTCGGCTCACGGACTCTTCAATAAAGTCATAGCTCAAAGTGGCACTTGCTTTGAAGACTGGGCTCAAGCGAGAGACATGAAAGAAAGGGCTTTCAGGGCTGCGAAGGTATTAGGCAAAGATGCCAAGAATGTTGGAGAGTTGTTGGACTTCCTTCGTAGTGTGCCACCTCTGAATTTGACTAATCTCACTGAAAAAACGATGACTGAAGAAGAAAAGTATAGAGGCTTTCCTGAACAATTTGTTCCCGTTATTGAGAAAAAGTTAAGAGGTGTCGAGCCCTTCATTGATGAGGATCCTGTGCAGAAGGTTGTAAAAGGCAAAGTCAGTAAAATGCCTATAATGCTTGGATATAACTCTGGTGAAGGTATATCGACAATTTCTGATGAAATCAAGCGATTGGATGTAAAGAACAACAACGTTTCATTATTTGTACCGAGATCGATTGTTGAGATTGTTTCTAAAGAAAAGGCTTTAGAGTTTGGACGAAGAATTCAAACATTCTACGGTAGTATTACCAAAGACAATCCAGAAGTCATACGTGATATTCTGACAGACGCCAATTTCGCATACAACACACACAGATTCGCATACTTGTACAGTAAATTGAACGCTCCCGTATATATGTACAGATTCAACTATGAAACTGATTTGAACATCATAAAGAAATATTCCTCATTCAATCATATACCTGGAGTAAGCCATGCTGATGATCTTTTCTATTTATTCTACAATAACTTGAACAAGGAGGCCTATGATAATCAACCTAAGTTGAGAGACATCGCTTATGAAGTTACCAAGCTATGGACTGATTTCGCTAAATATGGGTAAGAATCTTTGACTTTTTAGCTTGGTTAAGATGTTTTTCGGCTATGAGGAGACAATGATGACGCCATACTAACACTGATACGATATACATATTTTGTATTATCTCCTTATATCGTATGTTTTTTTCAGAAACCCTACACCAGATGGAAGCTTGGGAGTAGCCTGGCAGCCATACACGCCATCTGGCAAGGAATACTTCAACATCCAGGAGAAATATTCCAACGGCCAGTACGCTGACAAGGACCGCATTGAATTCTGGAACCAAATCTACAGGGAAGCTGGCTTGCCCTACATTGGACAGTGAAACAAGTTCTTGAAATAAAAGATTTTGTTTAACGAAACTAAGTTTTATTTTAAACTCTGTAAAAAAATAATATACAAATTGTTTTAAGCGTTAACTGTTTATGTTAGACGTTGTGTGAAATTCAGTAGTACATAAATTTCTTCTTTAATGTTTGTTATTTAATTGCTGCGAGTCGCAATATCGCATTCAATGTTTAAAATAAAAATTTACGAGTTGACCAAACTAACAAAAAAACTGTAAATGTCCTACTATGGTTTGTAAGGTAGTCTAATGAGACCTGTGAATATCAATAGATACATTTTTATGAGCTATTTAAATTCATATTTAATATTTACTATAACAATTGTCGATAATTAATGACTCAAGAAATAAACAAATAACAAGATGATCACATGTTGACCTTTGTGAAATTTTACCCTTTGCTGAATCATAATATATAAGGAAGTAAACAAATACGTACCTACATACATCGACTCCGCCAATTGCTCATCGTAATTTATAAAGAATTAACAATTAATCACTTAAGTTTTACGGGAAGCTAAATTATAATAATACGCTTCGAATTTTTCAAGCTTTAAGCTCCTTTAATCAGCTTAGCTTATCAACCCTGACAGAAAATGAGTTTCACTGTTTTTTTTATATACAATTATGATTTTGACGTGGTCTGGTTAGTAACCAAAACGTTTAGCCCGAAGGAAGAGTGTGTTTCGTTTGTAAAATTGTCGAAAAATATAAAAATAGTGTCTGCCGTTAATTAATCGGTAATTTCAAACGAATTTAAGACACCTCACAAATGACATGTCCAATCAAATAACAATATAAGTATTTCATATAGACACCATAATGTTCACTTATCAAAAAACCAGTGGCTCTAATCTTGGCCAAATATTTCTGAATCTGTTTCTTTGATAGGCAAGTAGTTTTGGGTCTAAGACACGACGGTTTCCTCACGAAGTTTTCACCGTGCGAGCGAGTGTTAAATGCGCACATAGACAGAAGACCGTTGGTGCACAGCTGACATACGATACTACGATCTTTGATGTAAAATTAAAAAGAAAGCATTTAAAAGCATAAAAAATTGGGGGCCTCATAGCCTAGCGGTCTTATTAAGTGGCAGCTAGGTGAGGGGTACCGGGTTCGATTCCCGGTTCAAGGGCAAGTTTTAATTTAATTTAAATTTGTTCTCGGCCTTTGGGAGGGTTGTGGCACTAAATAAATTCAAAGCCCTTGTTAAACGAAAATTAATCAACAAAGCTTTTTATAAATTTGAGGACTACTTAAATGATCCTGATCCTTGGGATTTAATTGCTCCAGTTCAAACAATTTGTATGACAATACTTGGCGATTAAAAAGAGTGGCGGAAAGTTTCTTGCCAGTTCTTCTTACCCGCTCTACGCCCTTGACTTGCGAACTGGTAGTAAATGTAAATTTATGATTAATTTAACTTGACGATTCAAAAGTGTACTTGGTTACCCACTTGAATAAAGATATTTTTGACTTTGAGTTTGTGCGGTACCGGGCGAGTGCTTAAACCGTACATAGAGGACGCTGTCAAATTTCTAAAAGACAAGCACGAATTATGAAAAATCCTATACTTGACGCTGGCTAATACACAAATCGTGCCAGAGCCATAAATAAAAATAATAATAATAAAAAGTGTAAACTAATATACCTATAGACCCATCACTTTCGAAACTATCTTTATGAATGCAGTTAGATTGAAATATATTTTTCCTCTTCAGTAATTTTGTTGTAAACAACAATGATAAAAACAAAGCCTTTTAAATTTTAATATTCCTAGACTTAATGTATTCTATGCGTCAAGTGGGACGTCCCCACGAGCAAAAGCGATCTTTACTAATACAATAACGAGGAAAGACTTGTATTTTTGTATGCTGTATCATTAAATTCGAAAACTACTGAACATATTTCAATAATTCTTTCACCATATTACAAAGTAACGTAGACTTTATTTATTTTCAAAATAATAAAAGTCCAGCCTGGCGGAGCTGTGAGAGGCTGTTAGTGTTTAAAATTGCACTATGTATATATTTTATGTGTCTGTTTGATGTTATACATTAATATTTATTGTGGTGAAAGCAGATTGGCTTAGTGGAGAAGAGTACTGTCAACCTTGTGGTGCGCTCCAAGACCAACTATATGGAAATGAATTTCTCCCTCAAAGCCGATTGAACCACTCGTACAAAAATATCGCTAAAGACCTCTTACTCGTAGGGTAGAATTTGAGACACTATGTCAAAATCTAATACATTTTTGACATGTTTTGCGTTTATTCTTGGCTGTGAAAGCTTCGCTTTAAATAAGTGTTTCCCAAGCGTTTATATGCCATGCCCACCCTTAGCCTTTCTAAAATTCATATGCTATGTAACATACAAAATTTTTAATATTAATTAACTGAAATGATAGATTTAAGGACGAAAATTGTATAGAAACACAGTAAGTAAATTTTCATAACGTATAATGAAAAACGTAGTTTTTTATATCGCCCCCCTTCCCCTGTGAGGCTTGGGCCTCACGTTGGGAAACTGCTTTAAATCGATGATTACATTCATGCCTTTAATAAAAATAACAACGAGTACTGTAACTGATAGAGATAATATTAGTCTTTAGAAAATTATATTACATTGTACTATGTAAAATAAAATAATAAATTCTGCAAAAAATAAACAAAAAAATACTCTTATATTGTGTGTAACAACACATACACAATACAAAAGAGATAATAATACACACGCGTTGTGTCATGGGATTTTCTATGTAAAAGTATGCTGCTCTGCTGAGGATAAACACTAAAATATCGAAGAAAATCGAGGTAAGACGAACACATATCGCTGCTTTGCATGAATACCCGCACAAACCAAAATTTTGAAAATACTGGTTTATAACACAGCCAAATGCAAAATAGTCCTTATTTTATGGTCAGTAAGACTCACATTCATAACGGCAAAACAGGCGTTGTGGCGCGTAAAAATGTCGTTATGTGATTGGTTGATTTATCACGCCAAATTTCTGCAACAGTCGACGATCGCCAGTTGCTATTATTGTTTTCGCGTGACCATGTTAAAACTTTCCGGGATAATACCACATTTCTAAATAATCGTGTGTTTAAAGTGTAAAGTTTAGTAATATTTTCTGCAATATTGATTCATTTTGAGTTGTTTGATTATTCAAGACAAAATTGTGTCAATTTTCGATAAAAATTTTTGTTGAAAAGTGCTGCATTTAGTGTTACAACATTCTTCACGAAAGAGTAAGTAAGACAATAATACTTATTAAGTTTTATTTGTTTATTCAAGATAGAAATAACAAAATCTTTTAACATATTTACGAAATAGGTTATTATTGCTTAGAAATAAAGCTCAATAATTTAGAACCGAAAGCAAGTTAAGTTACTTTTAACGATATAATACAATTATAACGTGTTTTTATTGTTTTTTTGCTGCCTCCTGGCTCATTGCATAGGGCCTTATATAACCGCGATGTCCCGGATTCGAATCCTGGGTCGAGCAGTAAACGTTATTTCTAATTTAGAAAAGTCTAAAGAGCAACTCGGGGTTAGAAATTGTGCCCGATGAACAGCAAAAGGCTAGCCCCTATAACGTATCCATGAAACCTAAAAACATATCTGGCGAAATGCGGGTGAATTTATGACCTCTGCCGACACCTTCTGGTTTAGTTGTGTTGTGGTGTGGACGTGTGGTGTGTGATGACGTGGCATGGCATGGTAGGTATGGTGTGGTTCGTTATTTTATGAATTGTTCTTTTTATTTACAGTGCCGAATCCACGTACCCTACAAATAATCCGGAACCTCATACAAGATAATGAAGATATTATACACCTTCAACCCAAGACTTCAATATTCATACAATTCACTAAAAAGGAACAGTTCATTCAGTCTCCCAATAAAAATTTATCTAATGTTAGTGAAGATTTTTGCTCAGATGATATAAAATAATAATAATAATAGTGTGAATGATCCTGATTATGTAGATATCGATACATCCTGTTCTACAGAGAGGTCTCTTTTGAGAAATGAACGCCAAGTTTTTAAAAATTTCATCAGTGAAATAGATTTGAATGAAAAACAATATGACAATTTCAGTAACGATGTTTCCACCAAAAACCAAACAAGTTCACCAATACCTATGCCGATAGCCCCAATGCAAACAGAATCTAGTAGTAGCTCAAGCGAGAGTTCATCCAGCTCAAGTGGTGGATCTAGTTCATCAGATTCCGAGACTTCATCAGACGATGAATTGAATAATGAACGTTTAACAGCAGTGGTTCAGTCCAGGGTGAATATATTTCCTACAATAGCTAATTGCATCGAAGATTCTCGCTATGATTCGATTGAGCCAGTACCTTCAACTTCACGTTCTACAGCTAATACACCTCCAAGTTCTTTGGTACTTAGTTCTAATACCAATTCTATTAATACAATATATTGATTGTGAAGACAATACCAATTCAAATAAAGGATGAAAACGAAAATCTACACCCAATAACTGGTTGCGTAACAAGGCAAAAATCCTGAGAAACTGGTAAGTCCTATATATCCAATTCTAAAAAAGGAAAACCCGTTGTGCCCGCAAAGTCTCTAAAAACACCATGTACTGATAAATGCAAACAAAAGTGTACTCAAAATATTACAGAATCACAACGCAAAGAAATTTTTGCATGCTTTTGGGGCACGGGAGATCTGCAAAGGGGGAAAACATTGCTTTTTATTTGACCGTTTATAATAAGAGAATTCGAGTGTGTAAAGTATTTTTTAAAGCTACCCTACCCTGATGCCTCCATCCGAACTGTTCTTCAAAAGAAGAAGAATTCATGTGGCATATTAGATTTGGATAATCGTGGTAAACACAGCCAACATGTTCATTTAGATCCAGCTATTAAAGAAGGTATTATTGGACACATCAACTCAATCACAAAGATTAATAGTCACTACTGCCGTGCAGACACAAAAAGGCTTTATATTGATGGCGGCAAAACTGTAGCAGACTTACATAGGGATTACGAACTCGACTGTCAGTCAAAAAATTTACCAAGCGCCAATTACCTAATGTATTACAGGATCATTAACAAAGAATTCAATATTGCCTTTTTCCAACCGAAAAAAGATCAGTGTGAGGATTGTACATCATATAGTAATGACACAGAAAACGATAAGGTAGAGCTGAAGGAAAAGTTTGATAGGCATTTAACAGAGAAAGATTTGTCAAGGCAAAATAAAGAAGATGACAAAAAAATTACTCCTGATAATTGTATTGTATTAGTTTATGATCTTCAAGCTGCAATGCCCTGTCCTAGAGGGGATGCATCAAACTTTTATTATCGTAATAATTTCGAAAAAATACGTATAATTTCGAAAAAATACGTATAATTTCACAATATGCGATATCAAATCTAAAGACACTGCATGTTATGTCTGGCATGAAGGTGAAGCTAAACGTGGTGCTACAGAAATAGGATCTTGTTTGCTCAAATACATACAGAATTTAAAGCTTAAAGCTGAAGAACTAGATTCAAAATTAGATAATATTTTATTCAGACAATTGCTGCGGACAGCAAAAGAACCAGTACATAATAATAGCTCTTTATGTATATGCAGTTTGTCATCTCGATTTTATTAATTCAATAACCCACAAATACCTAATAAAAGAGCACACTCAAAATGAGGGTGATAATGTCCACTCCCTCATTGAAAAAGGAGTCGGTAAAGCTCTGAAGTCTGGACCCATATATACACCTGACCAGTATGTGCACATTATAAGAAATGCTAAAAAAACTGGCAAAGCCTATCAAGTAAATGAATTGGAACACGAAGATTTTTTTGATATAAAAGCGTTGGCTGCATCGATAGGCAATAATTTTTCTAAGAATATGGACAAAGAAACGTTAAAGCTAGGAGATGTCAGAGTTTTGAAGGTGGAATCGAATGATTTCAATTACTGTTTTTCCTATAAAACATCGTACGAGGAAACATCATTTTAATGTGCATACTGGTAGGTATCTGGGTTATAGTCATACTGCAAGTTATAGCAAAATGTGGACTTATGTTATATATTTTGTATGACAGCATTTTCTTCTAAAAATACTTTTCCACAGGTTTGTTTAATCTCTGAATTTCATGTTAATTAGCATAATGCACTTATATAATAAACAGAAATGTGTTATTCTACAGAAAAAATTGTTTCGATGGCTTCAACATAAAACTAATAAATTGATTTGTGTTTGAACATACTTTTCTTTAATATTATCTTAATCGTTATTGTGTTACTATTACAGATATTTCTGAACAACTTGTAGATCATATTACCAGTTATACTATTATAAAAGTAAAATTGAGAACTACTCAAGTATATTATTTTGATTTATGTTCCTATTCATGATAATATGCCAAAACTTATTTTGTAACAAGTCGAATAAAGCATAGTTTTTAATTATTAATTAAGGTATTAGCAGGGCAAAACCTATATATTAAGATTTTAATTAAACCTTGATTAATGCCCTTTCGATTTATACATTTTATTCTTCTATTGATTAAATACATGAAAAGTTATGACAGTAAAAATTTTGTTTAATTTTCAAATCGCTACCCTATAAAATTGTGTGTTTTTGGATTATGCGGTTATTCATGCAAAGCAGCGATATAGTAGGTAGACCTTTTATAGTGCTCTACTCATTCTCAATGCAGCTTTTGTGTCAACAACAGGAAAATGGCAAATGTATTTACTAGTGGATTGATTTATTTTATCTTTGTTTTGAATTGTTATCAGTGTCGAGAAAATTATGTAAGTACCTAGAATATTTTACGCTTCGACGTTTATATGTGTCGATATTTATTTTAAGAGTATTAGAATTGCTTTTGTTATTCGCTTTGCCTTTATAGTTACTGTTAGGCGGAATAGTAATTCAGCGGGGAAATAATGAGTTAGTAAACACAATTTAACCTTTATAAACTTTTTTATAAATTTATAAAACTAACGTCGCCGTGAAAATATTTAGCAAAATTGCTAAATATCTTGATAGCTAAACTTTTTACGGAAAACAATGTTAGTGTTGGGCAAAAATAATCCTCTTATCTCTCTACTCTATTGTTATATTATGTTATTGTTATATAATATATACTATTCTAATATGTGTAGGTTCCGCCGCATAAACCAAGTTAAGTAATAAAAAGTTAAAGTTTGTGCGTTTGTAGGGAAACTGATTTTGAATATCCTTTTACCAATAAAATACCGAAGCTATGGCAGTGATAAATTAGTTCGAGAAATAACAAATGAAAATACGTTCTCGTGGTAGTCGGAATAAACTCAACAACAACAAGCGATTTTCACTTGTTTATAAATAAAATAATTCTTACCTCTCTTTTATTATTTAATCTTTTGTAATTTATTACTTATTATTAAGTAATTAATGACAAAAGATTTGTCATCGATAGTACCTTTTGCAGTCGGTTAATTATGGATTTTAAATATAATTCTTGTTGTTTCAGCAAGCGCCTATCGTTAGAGTAACGCAAGGCCTCCTAAGAGGTACTACACAAAGTATTTACTCAGGATCTTTGTACTACAGCTTTAAAGGCATACCGTATGCCGAAGCGCCTGTTGGTAACGATAGGTTTAAGGTATGACCAACGATCTTTACTTTACAATGTTTATACATTTTTTAATATTTCATATCTATGAGAAAGATTTGTGACTGGAGTAGTTCCTATGTACTGTTAAACGCAATGTAAGTAAGGAACTGTTGTTACCAGTTCTAGTGGGATTTTCAGCATTAAAACTTAGTTTGGATCACCGCATTAATTGTATTTATGAAACACAATACTTTTTTACCTAGCTAGCATCTACGTCTGTGAAAGTTCTCAACAGATCGGGGAGTAGGATTAAATTGAGAGTAGATTATAAATTTTAATTAACATAGTGATTTTACAGGCGCCATTGCCCCCGCAAACATGGGAAGGAATTCGCGAGGCCGCTGAGCATGGACCAATATGCTCACAATTAAATATAACTCAGCCTGTGGGTAGCGAGCAGTGTCTGTTCCTAAATGTCTACACGAAATCTCTTGCACCTCCCACCAAGGTACCAGTTATGGTTTTTATACATGGTGGCTCCTTTATGTTCGGCTCCGGAAACTCAGACACGTTTTCCCCAGATTTACTCATTCAACATGACGTTATATTAGTCACCATAAATTATAGACAAGAACTACTCGGATTTCTATCTCTGGAAACACGGGAAGTTCCAGGCAATGCCGGTATGAGAGATCAAGTTATGGCTTTACGATGGGTTAAAGAAAATATTGCGAAATTCGGTGGAGATCCTGACAATATCACCATATTTGGTGAAAGTTCTGGGGCTGCGTCGGTTACCTATCTTATTGTTTCACCTATGGCTAAAGGATTATTTCACAAAGCAATAGCCCAAAGTGGTACTTGTATTGAAGACTGGGCTCAAGGTACAGATATGAAAGAAAGAGCTTTTAGAGCTGGCAAAGCATTAGGTAAAGACACTATTGACGTCAATGAATTATTGCAATATCTCAGAAGTTTATCAGCAGGTGACTTATCCAATCTACCTGATAGGACTATGACTGATGAAGAAAAATTGAGAGGTGTACCAGAAAGATTCGTTCCAGTTGTTGAGGAAATGTTTCCTGGTGTTATTCCCTTTCTTGATCAAGATGCAGCACAAGTATTGACACACGGTAATGCGAATGCAGTTCCGTTAATGCTGGGTTACAACTCAGGTGAAGGCATTTCGATTATTTCGTACGAAGTTCCAAGACTGGAAATCAAGAACAGAAATGTATCTCTCTTTGTACCCAGAGACATCGTAAAACGAGTATCTAGCCATAGAGTAAATGAAATTGGCGTAAAAATAAAAGAGTTTTACGTAGGTAAAGGAAATTTTAGTGAGAGAAATCCCGAGGCTATTCGCGACATGGCAACAGATATTTATTTGGCCTACAATATACATAGATTTGCATCTTTATATAAAAATCCACAGATGCCACTGTTCATGTACAAGTTTGATTTCGATACTGATTTAAATATACTTAAAAATAAATTTAACGCAGCTTATAAGCACTTGAAAGGAGCAGCCCACGGAGATGAACTATTTTACATGTTTTATAATCATTTAAATAAGGAATTGTATGACAATCAGCCTAGATTGAGAGAAATTTCTTATAAAATTACAAAACTTTGGACAAACTTTGCTAAAACTGGGTGAGTATCGGTAAATATTTATTTCGTTACTACGATTAGCAAGTATTTGTTGTGATATTAATGAATTGAAGCCTATAAATAAAACAAGACATTCTTAAATATTACCTCCTGATATAAAATTTATAGCAATAATGTTATATAGCTACATATTTGTTAGAAATACGTAAGGCGTCTAATATTTTATATTTCTATTATTTATCATTCTAAAATATACGACAATTACGGTAAACATAACATAACATTTGCAAAAAATAATAAGAATTCGACAACAGAGAAGAAAAAATTAATGAAAGTAATTACTTATTTAAAAATACTTATTACACGAATAAAGTATCTGATAAGATATGATATTTGTTAGGGTAATAACAATTTTTTCATCAGCCCAATATCGAATATATCAAGCTTTGAATAGTAGCCTTCGACTCTATTGTATTGACGAAGAATTCAAATGAGAGGTCCCTGAGCTCCTAGTTTGGTTTTCACAGAGGAAAACCAAACCTTTTACCTACCTTAATCTTCATGACAATTGCTTGCTTAGTCTAATATTACATCTTATTAATATAAATTTTATTCCAGAAATCCCACGCCAGATCAAAGCCTTGGAGTAAAATGGCCGGAATATACAATAACCGGAAAGGAATACTTGACATTAAAAGATAACTTTCCCATTGGAAATTATGCTGACGGATCTCACATTGAGTTCTGGAATGATTTTTACAAAGAAGCAGGCTTACCACACATACGCTGATATCGACCTGCTACGACGAATTTCGTTAAATAAAATTAACATTTAAATTATGCATGGTCTTGCACTATTATTATCATCATAATATATTGTTTTATCTTAATAAATTATATCACGACAATGGGTAGGCTATATTACCCATTGTTGTAATATAATTTAAAGTAATTCATAAAGTAAACTCAAGCAAAATTATCAAATTTCAAGAAGAGATTCCATTGACGGACTTAAATGCAAATTAAAAACATTTTCTATCTCTTTTCTTTTTTTACTATCGTTTATTCTATAATTTATCTACAACACAGTCTTTAATATAGGAGATGCAACTGTTAAGCTGTTAGTGTCGATAGCAATTGCAATAATAAAACAGATAAGAGATAAGATCTTTTATTATAATTATAATAATAAAAATTCTATTTTTTATCATCTGTTGTTTAATTACATTCAATTAGTAGGTATATTCTTATATAAGCTCTTCGGAAAAAAAAGAAACGGCAAAACAGTGGGAACGTATTCCTTACGACATCGAGGAAAACATGCCCAGGAGTCCTTTTGGTCATTCTTTCAGACCATCTTCTATCTGTAAAACTGGTTATGCCTTGTGTGGTAGTGCCTGTTCATCGGTCTATTAATTTTGTTTTACCGCAGATATCTCTCTATTAACTAAAAATAATGCAATGTTTTATATAAAAATGTACAAAGTAATAAAAACATTTGGATTCATTTACATATATGCTGGTAACCACATCAGTGGCCGCCTAAGTGGTATCAACACATTAGAAATTTATTTGATCAGAAACTTGAAGGAGGTTAGGCTACTATGTAGGTACACAACCTACTCAAATGATTGAAGTGTTAAAGTGACTTATTTATTACTCTTAGTATATAGTATAGTAACAATACAAGCTGACCCTGGTGACGTTATCGTTATTAAAACCTACTGGAAGCAAGACAGAGTTTAATGAAAAAATTGCGTCGATCAATACTTGTTTTATGCACCTTATCAATAGGTGTAAATAATTTTTATAAATATCATAGAACTCCAAGATAAACTTTTATTTATTAACGGTGGGAAACATAATTAAAGAAAAATACTAATAAACACAATCAATTTTTTCAATAACTGTTCCTAGCTAGGATATATTTAATGTATTTTTAGAAAAAAAAAGGTCACTTTATCGTTATATAGGTACATATAATAATATTATGTACCTATAAATATATGAGCAGGTAGAAAACTATGATTTTAAGTGATATGATGGAAAATGGACATAAACTCTCTCAATGCCAGAGGGATCGCGAGCCCGGCTTTTTATTAATGGGTTCAATTTTTTTTGTAAATTCTTCATTGGGCCGCTATAGTTCCATATAGTGGCGGTGCGGGGAAAACAACTACCTTAAAAAAACGCTCATTTGTGGAACGACGGACGTCGAGGTGTTACGGGTGGTATTTCGCATTGTGCCTCAACCTCCGATGATGAAACTCAGCAGTATTAATTCGAACAACTCCTCTGAACTCTCTCTTGCTCAAGAAATACCTGCATGGCAAAAATAGTATCACCCCCTGCTTTTTCCGACCGAAGAAGCAGGGTCGGGTATAGGTTACAGCCTTGTGGGACGCCATCGTTCTCGCGTTTATTGTCGGAATATGCTCCGTCGATGACGACCTTAATGCTCCAATCGGTCAGAAATTTGGAGATACAGTCGCATAATTTCTCGGGGAGCCATAGACTGGAAGCTTAGAGAGAAGTGTAGTAAGTATACTGTTTAATGGCACCGCATAAAACGCGAGTATAATAAGAGAAACCTATTGCACCTCTTTACGCCGGTATTCCGTGAGACAGTGGTACTGCGCTGGTCATGACTTCCCATTTGGCTAAAGCCCTAAAGCAGCATGGCACTCCCGCTAGGAAGGGGATGACTAATTGCATTTGACTTTAATGAACTTTGAAATGTGTGTTTCATAGCTGTAGTATGAGGTGGGATTTAACAAGGGAAATGAATCTAAACATTTGTCTGCAATAATTATATTTCAGTAAAATATTACAAATAAAAGTTTAACTGTAACATTAAAACTATTTTTTTTGAACATAGTTTAATTATATTTACGCTTTGATAGACGAACCCGTAATCGTACCAACTTTTAAAAATACCAAGTCATTTAAAAATAAGTTCACCATCAATAATAACAAAAACACCATGTTGACATATAATATTTCTCTTTAAGCATCTTATTTCTTTTGTTTTTCCATCGCTTGTTACTCATTGCATCCCTAATAATTTATGTTATTTGTAAGTTATAATAAATAAATATCATTATTAAAAATTCAAATTACAAAATAATAACGGATAACTTTGAGTAAGTACAGGTGTCTCAAGTGGGTAATTATAACAGCAACAGCTCACGCAATTCTTCGTCACTCAGTTTAACGAGCTTAGTTGATTGTTCCCATAATTTCTTAATGCTTGTTACATTGTTAGCTTTTGAGGCAGGAGCAATTTTCTTACAATTTTTATAGTACTCTCCACTGCCTTTGACAGACTCATCTACGCCTAAATAAATTGCTGTCTGCGCCCCCTGAAACGCTGTGTTAGCAAAAAGAAGAACCAAAGTAAATGCTAGGGAGCCGAGAAATTTGCTCGAGCTTTTGTATATTCTTGTCGCAGCATAGCCCGGGTCGGAACAGTTCACGACCACGTTCGTACCTGATAATCTTCTGGTCAACTCTTTCGAGAAGAATACTAAACATAGTTTGCTATTACTGTATGTTCTTATTGTACACCAGTAACCGGCTCTGTTATAATTGTCAACGTCCGAACTTGCGTATCTATGTGACAGAGATGACATATTGACAATTCTCGCTGGATCTGATTTGGTCCCAGTTTCCTTTAGAAGGGGCAGTAGAAGTAGTGTGAGTAGAAAGTGGCCATAATAATTGACTTGCATAATAAAATTGAGGCCATCTTTGGTTAAAAAATCTCCAGGTATTCCAACTCCCGCGTTGTTCACTAAAATATCCAAACGATTTTCCGTTTTCTTAATTTCCATAGCGAATTCACGAACGGAGGTTAGGGACGATAAATCAAGGTGTTTAAAGATAACATTTTCATTACCAGATTCCTCGATGATTTCTTTCCTTGCATTTGTGCCTTCTTCTTCAAAAGGGCAAGCGACTATAACGTTTGCGCCCCGTTTGGCAAAATCTTTGGCTATAACCAATCCTAAACCAGAGGTACCTCCAGTAACCAAGGCAGTTTTGCCTTCCAAACGTCTATTAGATGAGCACACTGCAATATTAACTTTATGATAAACACTAAGAGCTATTAAAGCCCCTATTATTAAAATAATTATATATAACATTTTTAATCACACCTATACTTAATGATAGCTCATATAAGTTGCACGAAACGACAGCTGATACGACCGTCAAAGTTGAAATACCGCAGAACATAGATTGTGATTTGTTATTATTAAAGAGGTGACGTTATACCTTATTTGGGTATATAAAGATAAACCAGTTGAATTATTGTAGTTTTTACGATTTGTATCCGTGATTTTTCTGTCTTCTTTTTTTCTTAACTTCTGAATAAAGTTCTAGTTTAAATCCCATTTAATATATTTAAATAGGCATTGATGATACAAAAATATGATCTTTATACCGTAAACTGTTAAATCATACATAATTCGGGGTCACGGTCTGCGTTATATGTTTTAACTAGTTTCTACTCTAGAATTAATTGCTGTGCATATTTTTTAATAATTAAACGGTATACACGAATCCGTGGTTTAACCAGGGGTATTACTCGGAGGTATACGATTTGATTCCCGGTGAAACAATTACTGTATCGGGTTGGTGTAGGTCTGGTAACTGAAATTATCAATGATAAAGAGTGTCTGTTATGCCCAAAGGAAAACAAATCTTATTTATGGGCCAAGGGAAAGAAGGCGCCCCAAAAAAGGTGCATAGAAGATATAGAAACGTTAGCAGGAATCAGAGTGGAGAAAAAAGCCATTGACATATATTTGAAGAGAAGAGACAGATATCTGGAGGCCTTTACCCGTAAAATGGTTCCGATCATTGGTACTTGATGGAAGCTAGGATATTAGGATTATAAGATAAAATTATATTATTTTATTTTGTAATGATTGGAAATTAAACTGGCGTTTATTATTTTTATTAATTTAAAGAAATATCTAGTAAATAGTTTTTTTTATAAAACTGGGGCAAACGGGCCGGAACATACTCAATAAATAAATCGATATTTTTTAATAGACCTACTATTAGAGATTAAAACAAATGAATAAATATAAAATTTTATTTACAAAAATGTATAAAATAAATAATTTGTATGGATGACTTAGAATGTAACGTACACTATATAAACACTAATAAACTATATTTTTTGCTTATAAGCCAATGTCAAGATTGTATAGGTTACACAATTTTTTCCATTTTGAAGTTCTGAGGTCTTCTATTCTTCAAGTATTCGCAAACACAGACTTAAATTATACATTTTCAAGATTATATGATGAAACACATGTTCTAAGTAATAATTGTTCGAAATATAGAATCAATAAAACTTTGTGATATTTTAAGTTTGCGTAAGTATTGTTTAAAGTCTGAAGACTTTTAAAGCTTCGTGTATGATTTTGATTTTACTAAAGTAAGTTTGATTTTAGTAAAGGAATCACATGAAAAAAAAAACCAGTGGCGCTACAGCCTTTTTAGATCTGGGCTACAGATTTCTGTATCTGTTTCACGATCTGTTAATCTAATAGGCAAGTAGGTGATCAGCCTCCTGTGTCAAAACGCCGTCGACTTTTTGGGTCTAAGGCAAGCCGGTTTTGTCACGTTTTCCTTCAAATGCGCACATAAACAGAAAGTCCATTGGTGCACAGCCGGGGATCGAACCTACCTCCTTTCCTCCTATGGTTTTATTCCCTATGGAGTAGATACTTGGGCCATGGGGTTCAAGTTTACAGGCGATAATTTTTCGCCTGGTGGAACGAATAAGTTACAATACAGCGAAGAAATGCTAATTTATAAAAAAAATTTCTATTTATCCTATATTGTTATTACTATGTAGGTTTCATTGTACCTACTGTATATTTGTATGAAGGTCATGAATAAAATATAATATAATTTGAATTGAATGACCTCAGTATCAAGGAAAACAGCTGCTATGTAATGACATATACAATATTCAGTCAGATATCACATTATTTGTACACACTTGATAACCTTTTGATTAATATGGAAGCAAATATATAATGATTCATTAAAAATATCTCAATCAGCAGGGTTACCCTGTAACATCGGTTGCAAAATTTAATTTCATACAACGTAATATTAAAACGTTTTGAAAAAAAAAACCGATTGCCACTCGGGGACTGCCGCGGTAAAGCTATTGCATAGCATTTTTAACTTATGCAGTTATTATTATTTATGCAGTATTTGTTTTTCTTTGATATTAATTCAATCTACCACTCTACCAGACTCAGACTAAAACGCCTATATAGTCCGTCTCACTCTAACGCGTACCGGCTGCATCGGCCGCGCTCACCGATGTCGTCAGAGAGATGGGAATGCGCAGTATGCGTTCTGTCCCACTCTAACGCGTATTTGCCGCACCTATATTACGTCATCGTGTGTTAGGTTTTTTTCGTTACGGAATTTATTGATTCGGTCGCCGCGCTCAAAGCCCGCGATAAAATCTATGCAATAGCTTAAAAATAGTTTTTTTGTAAAAGGGTTTTTAAAGAATATGAACGTCGCATGAATTATTCGAATCGGATTCCAGACATTGACATAAGTCAAATTTGGAATCGGTTATTACAGAGCAAAATTATCAACACACACTGATCCGTTATCAACGAAAAGTAATATATTTTGTCTTTTAAGTAAACATTCTTTAAGCTGATTTTTAAGAGCGTAAATAAGCGTAATAATTGTGACCATTTATTATATAACTCAAGTAGAATAAAGCGGTTCGGCGTATATCCTTGTAGGGCCCGAAATGTTCGTCGGGGGCCCCGTCGGAGGCTCTCGGGATAGAAGTAATGCGGAGCGCATTCGACTTTTTGCTGAAAATATATATATTATTACTTTTTAAACTTATGCTACGTATTAACGAGTCTATAACATACGATTATACATATAATATATGTATTTTTGTAAATAAATAAATGTTCGGCTGGATATTCGGCTTTAAGGTTGGCCGAATATTCGTGATTCAGTATCCGGTATCTATCCGTCTCATTTCTACTTATAAGCATTACTTCAGCAGTCTCAAACTTACCATTCGAATGCATACAACACAGGACTACGATAGCAACAACAGCGGCTAAAGGCAACACACCAGCCACCGCTAGGAGGGCCCTCTGGGAGTGCGAGTGTTGAGCACGTGGGGCCCCACACTCGGTGATATTTCGGACCTCGTGCGATTGTAAAATCTGCTGAAACTCCACCCCTAAGGATCGGATCGTTGCTTTCATGGCTTTCGGTGTTAAGGCTTCACCTGTGTCCGTTTTCCGGAACTGGAAGCAGGGTCTGAAATAATATATTTATTAAAACCTTACACATACATAAACAGGTTACATAAGTTATTAGGCTCATCGCTAATAAGTGATTTCTTGCAACCCCAGGAAAAATAAAAAAAATAAACACCAAAGGAACATATTACAAGAAACGCATAAAAATTAACATGTGCTACTAGAAATAAACTAAAATCTTTTTGGACACCATGACAATGTAGCCAGTGTGAGTCCAGGTCGTTTTTGTCGGCACGCCACGCTCAACGTCCTCACACGCTCTCTTGCCTCCTTCAATGTTCCAGCCATTTTAGAGCCAACAGGTGTCGCTAGAGACGATGGCTAGCGGCTGGATAGGATCCCTTGGACAACAACTCGGACAAGCACCAGTATAAAAGTCTTCCTCTTACTCTCAATGTGTGGAGTAGAGACTCTTGGCTTAAAGTGCACAATTAATTAATGATTAATGTTGGTGCCTGGTAGATAGTACCGGTGAGCCTAGAGCTGGTGCTTTCCTCGACGAATAAGAATCGCAATACCGCGAGGAAATGCTGCCAGCGTTAAAGGCCACAGGGACCAAACTTTTAAAAATTGTGTTAATTTTCATTTATCTTATATTATTATTAATTCGGAAGTAAATAATTGTAAATACTGTATATTTGTCTCACCCCAAGTTGTCATAGAAGGCGTCGTGCGTAGCGTCATGTATTTGTATCTTCAGTTGTTTCTGTTCCAGGACCTCGGATATGTTTTGCTTCAGAGCTGCGAGACGAGCGCGTCCGGCTGGCAACACTAGTCTCAACAAATCTCTCTCACGAACAACCACCACCTACAAACAAACATATAAACACAATCTGCGTGTTATTTGGTATCTCGTCTCTTATGCCATAAGGTCGTCCCAACGAACTATTCTACGTGCGCATTTAACACTCGCTCGTACGATGAAGGGAAACATCGTGAGCCACAACCAGCCTGAGACTCAAAAAGTCTACGGCGTGTGTCTGTCTCAAAAGGCTCTTACTACTTTAATAGGAAAAGCTGCCATTAGAGATACAGAAATCTAAAGAAAAGACAAGACGAGAAGTCTCTCAGACGAGTACCTTCTAGAATTTTCTTGCTTGCTATACGATATAATATAATAATAATTTATTAATTTCAGATTATATCCAGACTTCCTCTAATGGGGCATGGACAGCATACAAATGCGTGTCCTTTGTGATCAACACATTAAGGATACCATTGGTCCTCTGTAATTTAAACTTTGAACATTTGCTATATTTTGTATACCTACTTGGTATATGTTAATGCAAATTATGTAATTATGTATAATATAATAATAATCGTAACGTGAAAAAATGAGAAAACGTTTGACGATAATGTTTGAGAAAAGAGTCATATTAGAAGTTAATTTAAATTCTAAATCAGAAAACGATATCAAATTGTAAAATTAATCAATGGTGAAAATTATAACTAAAAAAAGATATTATATATACATCTATTGACAGATGATTAAAATATTGTATTCTAATTAATACGTTTCATTTTTGTGTTATTCAAAAAATAAATGAATAGGGCATTTTTTGGTAAAAGCCGGTGTATCATTACTAACGTAAATGTTTAATTACATTATAACAGATTATATAGTAATCTGTTAATCTATATTAACTTGCAATTAAATTACTTTGTAATTAATTACTGTATGTACTCATTGTAATTAGTTACACAATTGACCAATTAAAAAGTATTATTATTACTAACTACAATGTAACTATAATTTGTAATAATCTAATTACTTTTTGCCCATCACTTCCAAAACAAAATCGAAGCTGGAAAAAGACTGAAAATAACTCACCTCCACGTGAAGGTCGCTGAACCGGTCGGTTTCGTTAGAATTATTTGCTCGTACTGTCAATCTGAAAGGGAAATATGGTTCAAATGTTATGACAGTAGATTTTTTTTTATGGAACAGAGGGAAAACGAGAACTTAAAATAAAGTGATCATGGACAGCTGCAACGCTGGGAGCTATCTTTAGTTGCCGACCGTTTAGAGAATAGTAAAAAGCTTTTTATTAATACTTTTAATAAATAAACACTTAAGAACCTGACGCGCGTGTATTTGCGGATTTTAAGAATAATTTCTAATTACAACCTGTTTAAAAAGAAGTGCACTAATTACACTTTCCTTTATGTCATTTATTTAACGTTTTCTATATTATTACAGATATTGAAGGAATTAAATAACTTACTTAAATATACCATCAGCATAATGTATCAAATTCTTCATGATCCGCATTTCTCCCGAACTATTGTTGATAACGATTACGTCTGTGATGTTGTCCAGCGATTTCGACTTGATCGGCGATTCGAATCTCACGTTCACGACGCTGTAGTCTATGGGCAGAGCGTCGGGGTCCTTGTCTATGGCCTTCGCGATGGCGATTGTCGTGTCTATGGCCACGTTGAGCCGGACGCCGATAGTCATGTTCGTGGTCTCGAATTGAGGCAGGTGATCGTCGACGTCCAGGACCTTTATCGCCACTTGGACTTCTGATGGATCCTACAAAAAATAAAATAATATTGTCAATAAACAATTTTTTTTGCAAGAGTTTTAAAGTCGCAAGCGGTGACCCGGAGTAAGGTACCGCCTCGCTTTGCTGAGCACACCAAGGTTCTTAGAGGCTAACTTAGCCTTTCCTTCCAAATGACCGCTAAACTGAACGTCATTCGATATGTCAACGCTCAGTATTGCGATGCTAGCTGAGGCTTTTAGGAGAGTGTTTTCAAGACAAATTTGCACGCCATTATGTTTGAATATGTCAAGTTTAGATTGTACCACCGTAATACTTTTGCACCATATTATTGCTAATACATTATTTATTGCTATATATGACTTTGAATATTTGTACCCCAATGTTCGTGAAAAGGAAAAACAGTTCTGGATCCAAATCCTTTTTTGTTTTACCAGGATTCGTCTTACGAAACACCAAAACAAGCTCCTTCAACTAATCATACAAGGCAAACTGGCCGCAGACGCACGTCTCGGTTGAAGAATCTTAGATAATGGTTTTATCAAAGTCCTTGGACTTGTTGTTCATTGTTCAGAACTGCGGCATCTAAAATTTAAAGTAGCCATGATGATCGCCAACCTTCAAATGAGATGGCGCTATAAGATGAAAGATTCGAAAGATCCACATTTTTGCGGTCACAATTCTTCAAATTAAATAAATTTTGGTGCAGAAGTCTAGCTAAAGTCTAGAAATTGATTAGGACGCTTAATACTTACCAGTCTGTTATAGGATCTAGTGAACCTAGGTTTAGAACCTAGTTTGAAACATTTGATAGTGATGAGAATGCGCGCTAAGCTCTCCCTGTCGAGTCTAGCTCCGGCCTTCACGAGTGCCTCGCTGTTGTTCGTTCTCTCTAACTTCACGTAATCTAGTTCATTTCCCGCTGAAAAACGTAGATGATATAGTCACTATTTTTAAATTAATTCATTGATTTAATGTTCTAACGATTACAAAATAAAATATAAAAAGTTAAGCGGACGGCATCCAACAATATAATGGCGCATGCACTACTCAAAGGTTAGCTACGTGCACGTACACATACGCGCTACACAGTTTTTGTGGTTACGTGCGAGTGTCGATAAAGTTTGAAATAAAATACATTTTAAATGTAAATATAAGGATTTTAATATAATAAATGTCATGTGGAATTAAAAAATCAAATGTATATGCTCCATTGGCTTAGTGGCTTGACCAATAGACTTTCTATTATAAGTGCGCAGTAAACACTCGCTCGTACGGTGAAGGAAAATACCGGGATGAAACCAGCATAACCCTATGTCCAGATTGAGAATAAACGAGTTAGGTCTGGTTATCCATAGCTCTTTTTACACTTTGAAAGCAATTTTCTTTTAGTTTTTTAAATTTATGAATCCATATATTATTTTCTTCGAGTTTGTAGGTTGCTTATAAATTCTGTACTTTATTTAACTTAAGTAACAATGTATCAGTGTGCCGAGCGAGCAAGGTTTTGTAAATGAGTAATCCAAAAAATCTACAGCATAATTTGATCAACATCTACAAGAAAAAATTAATCACCAAGAAGGGAATCTAAAACTAAGACCTTAAACAGGAACAAATATCACTTAAAGAAGACAACGAAATAAATTAAAGAAAGTAAAAAAAATTACCTGTTATTCGATAATCTATGAGCGCGTTATCTCCTATATCTTCATCGACAGCTTTAATCTTTCCGATGACGGTTCCAATTGGCACCTCCTCTTTTGTTGTCATCAGTAATGGTGGATCGTCCTGGAAATTCGGTAAACATCGTAATGCGAATCCTGGAGCTTGATAGGTATGATTGTATATGTCATATCTTAAATCTTAGTCTTAAAAAATCCATGAGGACTTGATATGTTGGAAAGAGTTGTAGGCTCCTCGGCAATTCCATTAAGAAAAATATATCTGCACTTATTGCAGCAAGAAATACGATTGGGATTTGAATATCTGGAGATTCACCTGTTCTGGCGTGTATAAGTCTGTTATTTAGTCATAATTTTATGATACATTATAAAAATAAATAAAAATAAAAACAGAAGCTAATATAAGGTAAGTGGATAAAACAAAAACCATTTCTCAGTTCTATTAGTATTCTAAGATCTTAAAACAAATAACAGTAGAAATCTTTAACTTACTAGATTCCTCGCAAAGTGTGGCTTGTGATCGTCCACGTCCGTGACGTGAAGTGTGACGATGCGCGTGCTCTGTTGCGCAGGCGCACCACGGTCCGAGGCGACGAGCACCAATGTGTACGCGGCTTTCCGCTCCCGATCCAGCGATTGGCGAGTTGTTAATACACCTGTTTCTGAATCTGGAGATAATAATTGTGTAAATAAAAATGCATAAATTCATTCCAAAATGTTAATCTATAATTTTAGCTATCAAGCATTTTAATTATTTTAGCTAAAGGAATAAATTATATTTTTTTTTCAATTAACAATTACAACAACGATTTTTAAAGTGTTTTAAGTATATTTCCGCAATAATTCATTGTAGTGTGTACGATTTGTTGTATTTGGTAATTTGGGCAAGAACTTTTTATGGACAGCCTGGGCTTGGTTTGTAGATGGAATAACAAAGATTTAATAGGGCTTGCGAATTCTAGATGAGGCTGCACAAGCTGCTTAGAGACACGTGTGACACCCCAATATACGAAGAACAGAAGACCAAGTGGTCTATGAGGATAAAGGGGGAATTTACGGTATAAGTAAACACCTAGATGTTTGATAGTAGCAACTAGCAAATGCAGTCGCTATGTTTTTATTTCTAATAACAACGGTTACAATACGCGTCAATCTGTAAAACTGAGTATACTTAAAAGTTTATTTATTCAAATTTACCATATCATACATAATACTATGTACTCTGGTATATGTTACAAACTATTATATCTAAAATGTATGATAATTAAGGTAAACATAATGATACAAAAAAGGCCCTTAAGAATGTTTTCTTTAAAATTGATCAGCCCACTACCCAATATATCCAGCTCTGGATTAGGACTGCTTAATCCGTTATTAACGCGAATAATTCGAAAGAGAGGTACCTGATCGCCTAGGTTGGTTTTTGCAGACGGAATTTGGAAAATTCTGCAGATTTTAAAGTTGATTTAACATATAAAATATTTCACATTTGAGTTAAGTTCACATATTACTATTTGATATTACGACTAGACCATAACACTGGAATCTTGTGCCTCCAGCCAACCTTTAACGATAGATCGTTTCTTACCAATAGCGAGTACTGCAGCATCATCACCAGTCCTTTGAATGTGGTACGTGAGCTGTCCAGATGGCTGCGTGGGGTCGTCGGGATCACTCGCCACCACTTGGTACACCACTGACCCAATCGTGGCATTCTGAAATAATTGAAAGACCGATCTTTAGTGCATAATAATTTGTTATGCAAAAAGCATTCGATAAAATAATGAATGTTACGTATTTATTGAAGTTTAGAATATGTTACTTGTTACTGTTGTTTATTTTGGTAAACCTTTATAGAAAAGATTAAAATAGAATAAAAATACTAGCAACTTTTTATTATTGTTAAGCAAAAAAAATGTTCCAGCAAAGCATGTATCTTTATATATAAATGTAACTCGAGAATGACTGGACCGATTTGGCTAATTATTATATAATTGATTTTGAAATATTTATGGAAGTTCAGGGAAGGTACAACATAAATAAGAAATAAAGAAAATGACTAAAAACGACGATTGAATTTTCCAATAAAAACTGTTTCTAGCTGGGAAATGTTTGATGCTTTCAGTATTATTAGAAATAAATTGTTCACTTGGTTGTCATATATTTATAGATGCCTTCAGAAATTTGTGTATTTTTCATAGCTATAAAATCAGAGCCGATCTGTCTGGTTTCAAAAAAAAATGTAAAGACACAAACATATGTATGTGATACGAAGTTCACCGGGTCTAGTGAAAAAATGAATATTTTGAAAGACGTACTAATTAGTCCAAAGATAAATATGTTTTATAACTAACTTCACTTATAAACAAGTTTTCTCCTTCCGCTGGTCGAATGAATCGCGGTACGCCATCATTAGCGCTAACATCTCCAATATAAATCGCCAAAGACGCGTCCCCATTGTGACCTCCACCATCTGTTGCCCCTACTAACAACCTGTAGGGGTCCGTTCGACCTCGGCCGGTCAGTTCCTTGCGAGTTTTTACCTCACCAGTAGTAGAGTCTATCGTGAATAAACCTAAAAAAATATTTATTTTAATTAGGTTAAGGTAAAACTTACAGAATTAAATGTATGTATGTATTAACAAAGAATTATCATGACGGCTTACTCTAGAAAAATGCTTAAAAATATTAGTGTACTGTGCGTAACGTATATAATATGTTTATGTGAATGCGTGTTTGTGTATGTGTGACTATTTACTTAATAAATTATTTTGTTTATCATTTTTGTAAGGGCTTTGTTAATCTATATTTATAAAAGAAAGTCGTCTTTGTTACAACACTTATAACTCGACATCGGCTGGACCGATGTTAGTTATGTCTTTTTTGATGGATTTTTCTCCATTCCGAATAGCAAAATAAGTAATAAAATATCGGATAAGTTATCGAATAACAATAAATAAATTAATTAATTTTACGAATGCACACGGCATGTGGTGACGTTTGTTGACAAAACTACGCATCATTTTACGTCGAATTCGTGTCACTTCAAGAAATTCCGAACTTGAGGTAAATGAGGAGATGCATAACCAGGCTTTGATCTTGATCGAAAACATGTGTTACCTCATCAAAAAATGTTGTAAAGCAGAAAGTGCTTTAACATGCAGTATCGCAATATTGGCGATAGAGAGAAGAGGCCTAATGTGTAAAACTGCCATTCTTCTTTTGCAATGGCAAGCAATAAAACATTTCTCTATTTGCAAAAAAAGTTATCACCTTAATGGAATCCTAAAATAAGTTTAACTAAAGTAACAACGATATTATTATTAAGGCGGAACGAAGTTAGCCGGGTCAGCTAGTTAAATATACATTTTAATACATAATTCACATTAGATTTAAAAAGAGAAAAGAGAACTGAAGATTTTTTTTGCATTTTTATATATTTAATTCTTTTAATATTCTGGGATTTATTTAATGTAAGGTTAAACTGAGGTAGCATGAAAAATACCTCCAAATTAATTAAATAAAACTAAAAACTAACCATTGGCTTCCCCTTCATCCAGGAAGTCATACTTTATTTCTCCTCCGAGCCCTTCGTCAGGGTCCAGTGCAAGTAGTTTTACAACACTAATCCCGATCGGGACATTTTCCGGAACGACCGCTGAAAATCGTGTTAAAAAATCTAAATGCTCCTGAGAACTTTAAACTGCACCAACTGCCAGCTACTCCTAGTTCATAGACAATTTATTTGAAAGTTAATAAATTTTTATCGCTGGACGTGTGTTAGACAGAAGCCTGATCACCTACTAGAAAAAGCAAATGATCATGAAACAAATCCTAATGTTAAGACCCGTTTAAGAGCCATTGTTTTTAATTAAAAAACATGGACTATATCTAATCACTATCAAAAAGTGTTAATCTTCATTGCTAAACAGTGGTAGAGTACCAGGCCATTTATAAGTTGCATCGTGCTTTAGAAAGAGATACTCGGCTTTGTAGAGCGTCATCTGTCTTACACGAAACGAAACTCTAACGACTGACAAGTCAGCGACTAAAGCCGAATTTACATTACGAAACTAGTGTTATGCATGTTGGAATGAGTTTCATGAAAATAGTTGCAGCACGTGTGAAACTACTTTAACAAAAAATAATAGTGTCGTGAAATCAACAGTATCACCAACGACATGGCTCTGTCAACATCAAAGCTTCATTTTGCGATGCAGAACGTCGTGGTACAGATGTTAATATATAAAATTCGAATTTTATATTTTTATCAACTGACCAACGTTGGTTTGCCATTTTGGCGGTCATTTAGCTGCACGATGCACTCAAACACACACGTCTGCCCTGTGCAAATGCTTTCGCGACACTAGTTTCGTGTCGCGTTTTCATCGTGAAAGTAGTTGCGTGACATTAGTTTTACAAAAAATATGCGCATGGCACGAAATTTATCCAGTGTCGCGAAACCGATGCATGCATTATGAAACTGTAAATTTACACGTGAAATTGTTGATGAAATTTATGTCATAAAACTAATTCCGAGCCACTAGTTTCGTAATGTAAATTCGGCTTAAACGACTGTGTTGACAAGGGTGACAGAGACGGCGCTAGCCGAGTATTTCTTTCTAAAGCACGATGCGACTTATAAATGGCCGGGTTCTGTAAGTGACTCAAGAAAAGAGTGTCGTCCCCTTAATAGAGACTGACAGTAGTGTTATTGGACACTATCTTATGTGAAAAATCCTTTTTAGTAAATTAGGTTAAACTTAAATTACTTATTAGTTAAGTTAGGCTAGATCGCAATGTTCCATGATGTCTCAGTGAAGAGACAATTAATTTAAAAAAAACTATCACAAAGTTAAATTACTAAGGTCTAATTAGCTTTGCTGCAAGAACAAAGTTTTTATTTACCGGTATAAACGGCCTTTTCAAACGCAGGAGAGTTGTCGTCGACATCAAGCACATCCAGCAGTATGACTGCAGTAGATTTGAGTCGCTCGGATCCTCCAGCTGGACAATCGAAAGCTTCTATCTCCAACCGAAGGACGGATTGACGCTCACGATCTAGTGTCTTGTTCGGAGCCACCTGTAATATAGAGTGTTCACAGGAGTTGTTCAGAGTAATACCTCCAGCTGAGATTCGTCATCAACGTCGAGGCAGAATGCGAAATTCCACCCGTATCACCTCGACGTCCGTCGTTCCACAACTGAGCGTTTTTAAGGCAGTTTTTGCCGCGCACCACCACTATGTGGAACCAGCTGGCCACTAAAGTATTTCTGAACCAATTCGACTTAGGAATAAATGAGCGTACCAATCCCTAAAATGCCGGCAACGCACTCACGTGCCCTCTGACATTGAGAGTGTCGATGAGACGATGTTATAAAAGAAAATATTGGAAAAGTCAATTATTATGGATCTAGACCGTCTGGAATATCTCTCTCTGAATAATAAATAAAATTATACAAAGAGGTTATGCTGACTTATGAAGTGGATGAAACACCATTAAAATTGTATAACTAACACAAAAGAAACAAATCCTCATTCAATTCTATTATTATTGTATCTATTTGTTGTATGTATTCAATACATATTATTATTGTTACCAAAACTAGAAAGTACTAGTTCGCACACAACCACGGCTCGAAGAAAATGCTAAGTTGAATTAGTTCGAATTTTTTTTATTAAAGTACACCACCACATTGGATTGGAGTTTCTACAACATCTTACAAGCTATATCATGAATTTTATTAAAAAAAAACAATTTTAATCTTTACTAGGATATTTTGCTTAACAATGCGGATTAGATACCAGATAGGCCCATATTTTTTTTGTAATAGATCAATCGCTGCCACGTAGCTACGGAGAATTAAAAACTCTCGTTTGTGGAACGACGGCTGATAAAACACTGACCTGTAAGACTCCAGTGACATTATTAATAACGAACAATTCTGTATTTTCTCCCTTGAGAGCATATCTGACGTCGGAATATCCACTTTCCTTATCAATATCAGATAAAACGGCATCCTTATCCTCAGCTTTGACAGTGGTCACTTGTTCTGGATGCTTAATTGATTCCAGTACGCTCACTTTGTACAACTGAAAAATCAATATAAAATTTGATGAAGACGTTAACTCTTTAATTACGTTTTACTTTAAAATGGTTACTGTTGGAAGTATTACATAGTATTACTAGCTGCTCCCGCGAACTTCGTTTCTCCTTAATGTGATTTTACTTAGCCTTCCTTTTTAGTACATACCAACGTGGAAAATCTATGCTACACTAGAGACTGTTCGGTTTTTCGGAATGAAAACTTTCAAGGTTTTTCTTTGATTTTTCTCTATATAATAACAGTTCAAGTTATAAGTTCTTAACTAGCAAATAAAAAATAGGGGTGATCGTAGAGGGTAGATGAAAGTTAAGGGTTGTTTGTATTTTTGTAAAAAATATTATAGTATATAAGTATTTTTGTATCATAAAAAAATAAAAACAAATTTTTTTGACCAAAATATGGATTTTTGGGATGGACACCCCTTAGGGGTTTGAAAGATAGATAGTAGCCGATTCTCAGACTTATTGAATATGCATAAAAAAATTCATAAAAACCGGTCGAACCGTTTCGGAAGACTGGGACATTGTGACGAGAAAATTTTATATATATAGAGATTCTCAATAGATTAAAAATGTACCTCTTTTTCAAAAACTGGGGCATTATCATTCACGTTAGTCACTTCTATTACGACTTTGGCCGTACTGTACTTGCTTCCGTCATTACTGGCCGCTTGCACGGTCAGAGTCAAATTGGGACTCTTCAACTCCTCGTAATCCAAATGCCTCGTCAGAACCACTTGCCCACTGAAAGGATCCACTTGAAGTAGCCCAGTTTCCATATCGACCACTTTAAAATTTGTCACTTTGGAGTTGGTCAGAGGATCTTCGGCCATCAGAACTAAAACAGTACTTCCAATCGGTTGTTCTTCCTTTATTCTGTGGTGTATCAAGGGATTCGAGTTACTCCAACCGGGATTTATAAACTTAGGATTGTCGTCCGCATACGGCTGGATATAGATCGTGTGCTCAATTGTGGCGAATTGCTCTTTATTCAGCTCGGCGTTCACATCGACCACTTTGACAGTCAGAATAACGATGGAGGCCTGACTGTAATCCAGGTTTCCGTTGACGAATATTTCGCCGGAATCTTCGTCGATGCGGAAGATGCTTTTGTAGTCATAATTTGAGTTGGGTTTCAGCTGTACTCCGGCTTTAGAAAACGCTTTGACCGGTTCCCGTATGGAATACTTCAGTTTGGCTGTTACGTCCGTGTCGTAAGCGGTGATTTGAGTCACGGAGCTGTTGAGCGGTAGTGTTTCCGATATGTATGTTGTGGTTTGAGTTGAGTTGAAGATGGGAGGTTTGTTGTTGACGTCGGTGATGTGAACGAAGACGGTGGTGGTGGCAGTTTCCGGAGCTGGACGACCGCTGTCCACCGCCGATACGATGATTTCGTATCGGTCAGCGTTTAAGTCGCGGTCTAAGTTTGCATCGTTCGACACGGTTATAACTCCAGTTCTGAAAAGAGTTTCAATTTAAAACTGCAGAAACGTCTAACGCGGAGATTTCTCTAGATATATTTCTGTAGTGTGAAATTTATAATGATTAGTCTATAATTAGTTTTGCGTGCCTTTGCACTTTCAATTGTGTTGTTATAAATAACTAAATAATTTTATTAAATTCGTGTTCCCAATTTTTAAAGTTTAAAAAAAATAGAAAGCGGTTCGGGTCTACCGCGTTATAGGCAGAGCTACTTTTTTTTAATGTAACAGTTAAGTGATACCGCCGCCCATGTTCTCACCCACTCATTGCTAGAAGGCTCGCAAGTGCGATGCCTGCCGTTTAAAAATGTGTACACTCTTTTCTTGAATTGGACCGCTGGTTCCACATAGTGTTGGTGCACAACAAAAACTGCCTTAAGAAACTTAGTTGTGGAACGACGGACGTCGAGCTGGTACGAGTGGTATGTTGTTTTCTACCTTAACCAATGATAAAACTCAGATCCAAACAACACCTCTGAACACTCTCTATGGTTACAATATTTGGTTAAAAAGACTTAACTTACTTTTCATTTATGACAAAATTGTCCTTTGAGCCAGACAAAATATGATAAGTTAACAAATCGTCCAATCCATCTGGATCGTTGGCCATCACCGTCGTCACGTTATCTCCTGGCTTGGCGTCTTCGCGTATATTGGCCTTATAATTCATGGGGTTAAGGTCGAAGGTGAAGTGTTCGTTGATATCGTTCCTTTGGTTGACTGTGTACTTGTAGTGATGATAATTTCCTTTGAATGTTGGACGTTGGTTACCGGGAACGCCCACTCGGACGTATACGCGAGTTTCGTTGAACAAAGGTGGGTTTCCTGAAATATAACGATATTAAATAAAAACGTGTGGCACTCGGGGACTGCCGCGGTAAAGCTATTGCATAGCATTTTTTATCAACTTATGCAGTTATAACTATTTATTTATGCATAATTTTTTTTTTCTTTGATATTAATTCAATCTACCACTCTACCAGACTCAGACTAACACACCCATATAGACTGTCTCACTCTAACGCGTACCGGCTGCACCGGCCGCGCTTACGCTACGAGATGTGAGACGCAGTATGCGTTCTGTCCCGCTCTATATTACGTCACCGTTTATTAGGTTTTCGTTACGGAATTTCTTGATTAGGTCGCCGCGTTGAAAGCCCGCGATAAAATCTATGCAATAGCTTAAAACTTCATTAACATTTACAGAACAGAACCAATGATTAAAAGTTAATTTACCGTAATCGGTGGCCCTGACAAGCAGCTCATACTGTCCCCGGGGCGTATCCATAGTTTCCACTTTATCCACAATTTCCAATTCTCCTGTCTCTTCATCGATACTGAATACCTGTCCCTTATGTGTAATACTATTGTCAGACTCCAAAGAGTACCGTATTCGACCTCCACCTTGTGTGGGACCATCTATATCCGAGGCCTGGAATGATATTAATCTTTTATATGGAATTAATAACATTATTGTCTTAGGAATGGTGGGGTACAATAAATTGGAAACCAGACGGGACTTACAGTTGGCCTACTGTGTACTGAAAGCCTTGCGCGGTGTCCAACCCAAGTGTACTGCAAGTACTGGGTTTCTTTGTATGGGATATGTGCGACGATACCTACCAAGGGCAAGAACCAGTCTGTTGCACAGATCCCCGTTAACAAAGACGTTGCACCTACTGAATGCTTACTCCGACACATTTATATGTTCGCTGAGTGCATTCTCAGTAGCGATATTGCGTATATGTGCTTTTGACATTATCGTAAAAGCATAGTTTGTAAGCATAATGTAATATTTCTGTAATAAATAAATAAATAATAAATATTAAAAAAATACTAACTCGAATAACTAGTTGGGGTTCAAAGCTGGTAGCACCGTCGCGTATTGTGCGGCTGTATTCGGCCGCCTCAAACACCGGCGCGTTGTCGTTTACATCTAAAACTTCTATAAAAACACTAGTAGTCGACCCTTTACCGCCCCCATCTTTAGCAAAAAGTGTTAAACTATAACTTTTCTGAGATTCATAATCCAACTCACGCGCAACAAATATCCCACCCTCATGTATATCGGTCTTAAAATAATGCGACCCGAACCCGCTCAAAGTGTACTCTATTTCACCAAAAATACCGTAATCTTTATCGGCCGCCTCTATGTCGCCAATTTTAGTTCCGACCGGAGCGTCTTCTAGAACATTCAACTTGTATTGTTGTTCTTCAAACACCGGGGAATTGTCGTTTACGTCTAACAGTTTCACGTTGACTCTGGCCGAAGATAGCTCCGTATTGTAAAGTGACGCAACGATATCGAAACTGAACAATCTTTTGTCTTCGTCTTCGACGTCGTAATCTAGTTTGGAAGAGTCTTTGACTTTAACACTTATCGGAGTCCTGCCTTCTCCGCGGTCAGTACTAAGCGTAAACACATCCTCGGAATTTTTCACGTTGCGAAGTTTCAGATCATATTTGCTATTTTGGCCTAAGTCTACATCTTCGACGTAAATGGATAGTCCAGGGATGGGACTTCCGTTTTCTATGTTTTCCGGGATAGATATATCGAAGATCTTTTTATTGAATTCTGGAAGATGGTCATCGACATCGGTAACTATAACTGTGATCGGTATGACTGTGAAGTCTGATGGCACTTCGTTATTGATGAGTTCTGTGGCCTGAAGAAATAAAGGAGACGATTATAGTTTTTAAAATTATTTATAGTCGGTCCTAAATTGCGCAATGGCTATTTATAATAGTTAGAAAATAGATATTTCGTGCATTTAAAAATGACAAAAAGAACATTACTAACCTACATAGTAATAATAATTATTAATAATTGATAAATATAACACTCCAGCAAATTTAAAAAGTTTGGTCCATGTGGCAGTGTACCTTTAACGCTGGCAGCATTTCCTCGCTGAATTGCGATACTTATTCGTTGAGCGAGGAAAGCACCAGCTCTGGGGTCACCAGTACTATCTACCAGGCGCCAACTTTAATCTTTACTTATCGCCTGTTCACTTAAACTACGGTCCAAGAGGGTCTACTCCAAAGGGAACAAAATACCATACCTTAATATTAAATGTATAAACTCCTCCATTTTGTACAACAACGTCACTTTCTCTATCAATAGGATTATCAGTAGTGACCAGAGTGGCTTTTCCAATAGGTCTTTCTGGCAGTAACTTAAAATACATTTGCGAGTCCCCCTCAAGGGTCAATAATACTGGGCGTGGATTTGCCGTGTCGCCGTCTTTAGCTATAATTTCCAATATGCTTGTATCCTGAAAACGAAATGTTAATTGCATAATATAGCTATCAATACTCTAAGATAACATGTCAAAAGGAAGAGACTGGGAATCCTAGGGTGGGGGCAAGCGCACTTTATTTTACCCAAATATCCTTTTATTGTGTATAATAAGGATTTTTTTGTCATATTTACGAAACTGATTTACGTGTGATTCACACTTTCTACACGCTTTATATTAGCTTCACCTGTATATATGTATGTATGTAACCGCTCGATTTTGACTCACTTTTAACGGACAGATTTAATTCAAACTTTGCGCACCTGTCAAAGATCGATGACAATGCAATAATCCGAAAAAAAAAGAAAAAAAAAATTAATTAAAAAATAAATAATAGTTTAAAAAAACTAAAAAACACGCTTTTAAGGCACATCAAACTAAAAAGTGAAAAATAATTCCTAATTTAGGCTGGTATTATTTATTTTTTAATTTCAAATTTACATTTAACACGTACTAAACATTGTAAGTTGTGTACTCACCTCAAACAATCTACTATATAAAAATAAGTCGGGTTTTCCTTCCTGACGCTATAACTCCAGAACGCACGAACCGATTTCCACGGTTTTGCATTCGTTGGAAAGGTCTCGGGCTCCGTGAGGTTTATAGCAATGTTACATAAAACGACGAAACGGAGTTCGCCGAGTTTGCTAGTCATCAATAAAATCAAGATCTTAAAGTATTAAATCTTACCGGTGGAGTATTTTCAGCGACTGTAGGTGAGTAGGGCGCGTTAAGAAAGATCGGAGGCTGATCTTGGACATCTCTCACGCCGACAGACACAGTAGCGGTTGCCCGCAGGGGCCGCGCCGATTGGTCCTTGGCTTCCAAACTTATGACGTACGCTGAACGGCTCTCGAAGTCAAGTGGTTTTGCAACGAAAATTCGGACTTGATATTCATTTGGCGATATCTGTTATATGTTATTTTCACACTTTACTTAAGTTATATATATTATATTATACTAGCAGACTGGGCCAAACGTTGCTGTGGCTAAGGCTTCATAAAATTCTATATAACATAGTGGTAAACTATTCAAGGGAAACGGTAGAAGAACACCAGTCCTTATGACCAACATGCTTTTTGGTTGCTATGCCATTACATTGTAGCTTAAGTGAAACGTTGGTACTTTGAACACAGCGCCATCTGTTAGAATTGTGACTATGAAATAATAAACAAATAATTTGCAATAAAATAATATTGCGGGTATTAATTGTAAGATGTAAGCTATCTTTTAAGCTAGATCAAACTGCACACGGTGTGCAAATTTGATTGAAGTCGGTTAAGTAGTTTAGGAGTCCATAGCGGACAAACAATTTGACGCGTGATTTATATATATTAAGATTATATTTCGCGTTTGACCTGAATATAAGTGATAAGCATATTGACATGTTACTGTCCTTTTAAGAATAAATATTATCTTCTCCTTCTCGAACAGTAGGAAAGAAATTTAAAGTAAGGTATAGTCGGATATGAAAGCTTCAAATTAAATTATTTGCATAACACGCCAATTTACTTAGATGGTTGAGTAACGTTTTCCTTGCAAGTTTAAAAAAAATAACATTGTTTATACTTATTCTTAATCGAGTGAACCATATTGATTTATATGGTATGACATTTTTTTAATAAAAAATAAATCCAATCTTAAGGGCGTTTTGTTAAAGATAATCAATACATCCAAACCGAACTATAATATGATTATGTTTATTATCGTTATAAAAAAAATTGTTTACCATATCAGTAACGATACGAAACGTTGAGCAGGCTTCGAAATCACTTCCTCGCTCCTTAATAGAACAAGTCACACGGATCTTCGCGTTTTCATCTTCATCCAAATCAGTCACCAATATTTTAGGAGATACCTGTAACAGTTATAGAAAACTTTTATATTTTTCAATTCCTTATAAATTATTAATATTAGTTAGAAAGACTTCAATGACAAAATATTTAACAATTTATTGCGAAGAATTAAATAAAATTGTGTTTTTTTATGAACAGTTTTATACAGTGGTACCTAGATATTATTATTATTAAAGATTTACTAAAATTGGTTAGGTACTATTTCTTGATATGAGTATTGGTTGTATTAGCAAATTTTGTACATTAAGTTAGTATTTTTTCTAAAAAAATACTAGACTAGTATTACATGGCCCCTTTTAGGGTAAAACCCTCCAATTTTTTTATGTAATAGGAGGCAAACGGGCAGGAGGCTCATCTGATGTTAAGTGATACCGCCACCCATGGACACTTACATTGCCAGCAGGCTCGCAAGTGCGTTGCCGGCTTTTCGAGAATTGGTACGCTCTTATCTTGAAGGACCCTAAGTCGAATTGGTTCGGAAATACTTCAATACTCCTCCATCATTTTCCATTTCTCATTTTTTCTCTGACTTTTGCAGATCTAATTGTCTTGTTTTGGATGATAGGGATCTTACGATGCAAGTGCATAAATTTAATTGTCGTGACGTGGAGCACCTTTGTCATTTTTAGTATTGTTCTGTTGTTAGTTTTTCAAGTGTAAAGGTAGGTTGGGTCGCTTTCCCCACGGGGACCAGTCGGATTGGGGAGTATTTTGTTAACGTGATAATTTTTATTGTTGTTCTTTGTTTTCCAGTAAGCTGTGTTTTGTTTTCTTTTTTAGTTGCTAGATTCTACAGGTCCTGACGTTGAATTTGCTCTGGGGCGAAATATATCATAGGTTTTGTTTACCTCGATATACGAGTGCCCTAATATACGAGTGTTTTGAGATGAAAGCAAGATTTGAGATACGAGGACTACACACCCTACGCCGTTGCACACGACACCAACCGAGACCTTCATGTTTGCGAGTTTCTTTCGTCTTCGAAGCATTTTTGATAAGTTGGGTTTGCGTTTTTTGCTTTTTGTACATTTACCAAACATTATCGCATTAATTCAAGAAGTCCGAAGTATTAAACCGGGAAATTACTTAAGCTAACAAATGGCATTTCAATTATTTTGAATGGGAAAATTTGATTTGGAATACGAGAAGATTAAACTCGTATGTCGATAACACACAAGAATTTATGGAATTGATATATGAATTATTAATTTAATTATTTAAAAATGAAAATGTTAATAATATATAATAAAAATCATGAACACGGAATACTTGGGTAGATTTCGGTGGACAAATTGACACAATACATCTTAATACAAAGCAACTAAGACGTAACGATAATTTAAAGACAATGATCAGCATTACCAATAGTAGTCATGGGTTTTAGTTCATGGGCAATCTAACAACGCTTTCGACTGTTTGGTGGAAACAATCAGTTATTCTTATTTATTTATTTCGTAATCCAACAGCTAACGAAAAATTATATATAAAAACAATATACTAAAGACATAGGCAAAGATGAAATACATAATATTATATTATAAAAAGGTTTAATTCAAATTGTTACACCATGGCTATCAGACTATTTAATCACATTCCTAAAAGTTATAGATCACTGCCGTGTAACTTTATAACGTGGGCGAGAATTTAGACGTATTTTTATATGGCTCATTGTGCGGATTTTTATAATCGATCTAAATGTACCTACCTCTTTCTTTGCAAATAAACTTATTTATTAATTAAATAAAAATAAAAAAAAAACAATAGAACTGTTAAACACATTTAACTAAGTAATACCTAATTCGGCTGTGTGTGTGATGGTGTGAAAGTGAGGGTATGTATGTGTGTGTTTGTGTGGTATGCTCATGATCCTTTATTTTATTATTATTTTTATGCCTACCTCAATTTCATTTCCTACACTCGTAGCTTCACTGATATTGACGATGTATGGCCTGTTATGGAAGACTGGAGGATTGTCGTTGACATCTCGAACAGGTATAACGCGGCGAAGTGATACGGTGTTAGGTTCTGTATCAGAAACACCTTCATCTGTAAAAAGATTGCAAATGTTAGCAAAAAAATTTGTGTAGATCAGGGATTAGGTTTTGAGTTTTGTTTTGTAGTTTCAGATTTATCAAGACGGGTTTATCGGGGTTTAGCTAACTACAATACAATTTATGAAGATGTACACTTATGAAGGTTTTTTTCTCTTTTTGATAAGAAAATAAAATAAAAAAAATCCAAAACCGGAAGTAAAATTAAAAAAAAAAGTTCAACCAATTTTTTTCATTCCATAAAATTGCTTAAAGAATATTTTAAGTATACTAGGAGTTGCATAGTGGGATGGTTGAAAAATAATCATCATTAAAAAAATACGTATTTGCGTTCATACCCACGAGAGGTATCATCAACCCGAATATAAACAAATCTACGACCTTACTTTTTTTCGCTCTCCGCGAAAACGGAAACGCCCCAGGAGTAACAATTTCTTTAAAATATTTAGTAAACCCTCGGGCCGTGAGGTCCTAGCGGCTAGCGCTATAAGGCTTTTTAAGGAAATAGCAAATAGGTTAGTCGACATCACAGGAGACCGAAGAGCTGGCAGCTACCTCGGACAAATAATGAGTCTAGCTATACAAACGCTGCCAGTATCTTCGGAACCTTGCCTAAAGGGACTCCTTTCAATGGTATTTTTTAATGATTATATTTTAAGGTAAGTTATTGTTGTTATTTTATTGTTAAATTTCAGTTTTCTTTTTTATTATCTTATATACGTAATTGATTATGTTTACTGTTTCGTATATTTTGTTTAACAAATATTTGCTTTGTATTATTATCTAAGTGTTTTATTTTATAATATGTATAATGTATATATCTGTAGCTGTCAGATTACTTATAAGACTCGTCGGTCCATTTTAGAGGAAGGGCGAAGGATATATTTTACCTGTTATACTAATAACAACTTCGAGAGACGCCTGCTTTTCTCTATCCAGTCTCTTGGCTAACGTGACCACTCCAGTTACCGGGTCCACGCTAAAGTATTGTCCAGAAATGGAATACCGCAGTTGGCTATTCTCTGGATCAATACCTGGAAACAGAATACATATTAAGAGAATTTATTAAGTAATTATATGAACAATGTTGATTTTTATAATTGGATATTAAGTAATTACTTTGTCCACATTTACTTAATATTATTAATGAGTTTACGTTTATGGAACAGGGGGGCAAACGGGCAGCAAGCTGATGTTAAGTGATACTGCCCATGGGGCAAGCGAGTGCGGTATTAGAATTGGTACTCTCTTTTCTTGAAGGACCCTAAGTTCGGAAATACAGCTATATACTTGTTAAATTAATCAAATTAAATTAATATCTATATTATACAAGTGTATAATTATTTGTCCATTCTTAAACAGGATATACCTTTTAGCTGATACACCGGAGTCCCAACAGCGGTGTCTTCGGCTATACTAAACTGTGACATGTCCCCCGTCTGGGGCACGAAATGTGGGGCACGATTAATAACCTGTGCCCCACAGAGAACACTTAATAATAATAGTATTAGGAGAGGCGCTGGCTCACTGAATAGTGTTGCAGGTTTTCGTCTTTGGAAAATTATTTCCGCCATCTGGAAAATTTATATTTATATTTATATCTCTTCCGTTCCACTCCATTGATTTGAGAACTGGCAGTAAATGTAAAATTAGAAGCATTTCATATATTATATACTATTTTTTTTTTGACGTTCATAAGTGTAATAAATGATTTTGACTTTGAGTGTTGGTCTAGTGACATCAGCGTGACTCGCATCCCTGAGGTCGTAGGTTCGATCCCCGGCTGGTCATAAAGTGACTTTCTGTCTATGTGCGCTTTCAAAATTCCCTCGAACGCAGAAGGAACATCGTAAGGAAACCGGCTTGCCTTAGACCCAACAAGTGGTGTATCAGGCACAGGAGGCTAATCGCTTACTTGCCTATTAGATTGACAAATGATCATGAAACAAATATATAAATCTGCGGCCCAGACCTAAAAAGGTTGTAGCGCCACTTAAAAACAAACATTCAATTGTATTTTTTTTTTGTAAATGAAAAGTCACCTGATTTATAGTTCTTATAATGAATATTTATTTATTAATATGTCGTTGCAAGTATACAGAAATACAATACAATTATAATAATTAAATAAAAAGGAGGGCCACAGGCGGCCTTGTCTATTTCGAGCGATATCTTCCAGACACTGAGAAAAAATATAATTAAACTAGCAGACTCGGCCAAGCGTTGCTGTGGCTAAGGTTTTTGTTATATTTATATTAAACTATTCAAGGTCGGAGAACACTAGTCATGGGGACCACGATGCTTTTTTGGTGGTTAAGCCATTAAATTGTAGCTTATGTGAAACGTTGGCACTTTCAACATAGCGCCATCTGTTAGAAATGTGACTATCAAATAATAAACAAATATTTTGCAATAAAATAATATTGCGGGTATAAATTGAGATGTAAGCTTTTCTATCTTTTAAGTTGGATCAAACTACACACGGTGTGCAAATTTGATTGATATCGGTTCGGTAGTTTTGGAGTCCATAGCGGTCAAACAACGTCACACGTAATTTATATATATATACTAGTAGACTCGGCCAAGCGTTGCTGTGGCTAAGGTTTTTGTTACAGATGTTAAATAGTATCTTATGTGAAACGTTGGTACTTTCAACATAGCGCGGCGCCATCTGTTAGAATTGTGATTTGTGATTGTCAAATAATAACAGACAAATATGTAATTAGCAATAAATTAATAATGCGACTATAATTTGAGATTTAAACTATCCTATCTCTCAAGTTGGATCAAACTGCACATGGTGTGCAAATTTGATTGATATCGGTTCGGTAGTTTAGGAGTCCATTGAGGACAAACATTGTGACACGAGATTTATATATATTAAGATTAAGATTATATAAGGTCGCAAGAAGTGCAAAACTACATCAGACAATATATACTTAGGAAAAATAATAGAACAAAGCAAATCAATTAATACCTTTGTAAACAAAAAGGGACAAAAATAAAAAAAGGATATAAAAAAGAGTACTTAACTGTGACTCAGGTGCACATAAATTAATTAATAAATAGCCTCGTACTAATGATTAATTATCGAAATAATGAACTTGAAAACTTTTAATTAATTATCTAATCGAGGCTCGTGTCTAATTACAGCGAAACGCACTTGAAATTTTATTGCTGTTTTTTGAGAAAGTATAATTATAATAATATTAACATAATAATGTGAAAATAAGTTTGCTTATCTACCGTTAAACGATACTATATATAGGATATCACATCTTTAATTATATTGAATATCGTTTATTAAAACCTAAACATCAGCATCAAATATACAATATTTACAATTTTTTTAACCTACATAATTATAATAATAATATTAAAAATTAATACAAATTTAAAAGTTTGGTATTGCAATATTTATTCGTTGAGCAAGGAAAGCCCAAGCTCTGGGGACACCGGTACTATCTACCAGGCGCCAACTTAAATCTTTAATTAGCGCCTGTGCACTTGAATTCCGCGGCCCAAGAGTCTCTACTCCATAGGGAACAAAATCGAAGTTGGAGGAAAGACTCATATTTGAGCCGTTTATTATTTTCCGCCTGATCTGCGCCCATCTGTACCATTTATCTTGACTAAGTGTTTCGTAGGTATATATATGTTTGTTTTGTCCTAATGTCTTTTATAATATGGAAATGTATAGATGTAAGATTACTTGTAAATAAATAAGTAAAATAATCCATTTTATTTTTAAATAAATGCCTGTCGCATTAATACCAGTGTTTTTTCTTTATGTACCCAATGTTTACGTGTGCTAAGGTAGTGCCAAGCTTTTGTTATTAAAAAAATATATAATGCCAAAAACTATCCTAATTCTAGACAAGCAGACACGGATCAAATTTTCGCGTCTATTATTTCCATAAAAGAAAGAATTTCTTTGTCTTTATACACGTGGGAAGTCAGACGTGTTTGACTGACACATCTACGTTAATTTTTGGATGGAGATAAATGTGACCTTCGTCAATCAACGTATATAATTTTGACATACTGGAGTTATAGTTCCTGCCAAATTACATTTCTGAATTTTAACCGAAGACATAGAAGAATCATTGTACGATTAGTTAGTTTTTATATTATCCTCCCGACTCCTCAAGCACTCTGCGTCAAAAATGAGCGCAATATATATATACATATATGTATATATATATTATTTAACTAATTTTTCTTTTTTTTAATAATTCTACTAACATAGATCTTAAGAAATTATTGTTACTAACTTACTAATCAATCAATGGATTGTATTTGTCTGATTAATAAACCGACAGCCTGTTTTATTTGGTTTAGTGAGAACTGCTTGATTCTAAGAGTAGCAGAGTAATTATAGAGGGTCTCACATACCCCTAGACTTCGTCCGTCACTTACACTGATCCGAATCATCTCCAAGAACTAAGATAATTACGGACATATTTATTTTATATTAAAAATTAAAATTAGGAGTTTTAGTAGTTGATTTAACTAGGAGACTTCCGCGTTATATCGTGGTGCAGATTCGAAGAAATATATCGGAAACGATAAAAAACTAATGAATCTTAGGAAGTAGGGTTCAACCGATACAAGTCAATGCACTGTGGGAAGTGCCGTGAGAACCTAATTAGACGCTATAAGTTATCATACAAAATGATAAACAATAGTTTTTGTAATCGTGTTACGTGACTTATTTCTACATAACTTTGAATACTGATTTAGCAATTGTTGGATCGTGTTTCAGATAAAATGCCTAATAATGAAATGTATGTCTAAAACAGCTGGGTACTATGCAACTATATAATAACATGGCCAGGTCTATATTAAGTCGATTTGTAAAGACAATTAAGCCTTACGATATCAGGTACACTAGACACAGAAGAATTGTTTTCCCGATACGGATTATATCTACTAACATAAACTTCAGGGATTAACATTTCAAAATATTTGATAAGTTTTACAGTAAATATAAATAAATAAAAATAAAAGTCGGGATTATGAGCTTCATAGTGATGCCTAATTCACCCCATTTTCGAACTATTTAACAAAAATATTTTCGTTTTTACTGTTATTCTCATTTATACGAAACAGTTCCAGTACAAAATATATTTTAAAATAAAAATGTTATGAAAAGTTGTATGGCCAATTACGTTAAATAAGTTTCGAGTAATTTGATGCAATAACTTCCGTTTAAAGCTTTATACCTATTTGTCAACCACATTTTTCATTTGAAATTACGAAAGATCCTTGATGACTAATAAAGTTCGACTTACCTTTTATTTTGTATCGTAACGGTATTTTTGAAAAAAAAACAAAACTTAAACACTATATTACTAATATCACTTGTAACACATTTTTAATAAATTTTCGCGTTAATAAAAATAATATTTATAACAACACATCTTTCATCTTGCCAAGACACGACTAGGGATGGCGATCTGAGATCGATTAATCGAAGAATCGATTTTTCGAGCAGAAAATATCGATTTTTTAAATCGATATGAAGTACTGTGTCGATTCACTGAATCGATATATGACCCTTGAAAATCGACATTCGATTTTTTCTGTTTTGGTATAAACCATACAATTATTTGCATTTAGTTGAATGTGCCTGAATTATAAGAGTGCTGCCGGTTAAAGAGTTAACTACTCATAAACTCGCGAGATGGCTGTATGTTTAGTATCCTTTACTCCACTCTCTTTAATAAAAAAGTTACGTTTGTAGTCTTTGACTTTATGTATTTATAATCTGTGACGATTGATATTGCATTATTCATTTGTTGTTGTCGTTTAATGAATACTGTTATTAGCGTAATATAAGTATTTTCATGATTGATTTTCATCAGATTTTCATGTAGTGTTTGTTGCGAAATAATAACTAATTGAGAGTAGGTAAGTAAATAAGTAAAGCGCTTCTTATTTTTTACTTTGACGCTATTATTTTCAGTTTGTTCTGTTAGTTGTGATTATCATTTAAATTTACTTTTACACAGGAATAATCAGCATTGAAATAACTAATAAGTAATATGTGGAATTCTTATTGATGGAAGTGTTCATACTTCATTCACGATTACTTTATGTCCAATTATCTATTTAACGTCAAAGCATCAAATTATTCATCTTATCATTTTCATCTCTTCATTTGTTAGCTGCTGCGACCATTTTAGATCCTAGATTTAAAAAAAAACATTTTACTGACCATGTAGCCTGTTCTCGAGCGATAAATAAAATAAACACTTCAATTTTGGATATTACACGACAATCACTTCCACAAAATAATAGTGAGGAAGTCGACGCAATAGAAAGCGCTGATAAGGATATGAAAAACGGAATATGGGATTTTCATAAGTTGCTTGTGAAAAAGCAACTCTCTTTATGCAATGCACTTGCACAGGAAAATCAAGGCTTAAATGAAGAATTCAAACATTATTTATCGCAGGCAGTTGTGCACCTGAAGTATGATCCTGTACTTTACTGGCAAGAACAAAAGAGCTCCATTTATCATCACGTTCACCCAATCGCCATGATGTATATGAGTATCGTTGGATCATCCGTTCCTTGTGAGCGCCTGTTTTCAATTGCTGGAAACATCGCAAGTGATGAGCGTAACCGCTTGGATCCCAAAAGGCTTGACAGACTGTTGTTTTTAAAAAGTTTAGATATTGAGCATTGGGAACTATAGTTCCCAGTTATAATTCCCAATGCTTAATATTTAAACTTTTAACTCTTACCTTATTTTTTTACTTTTTTGCAATCAATAAAAACATTCAGTATATAAATACTTTTTTTTTTTATAGTTGATCTTATAGTTTGATACGGTAATAAAAATAATTGTTATTTTTGAATTCCCTGATTTTATTGATAAGATATCGTTAATTGCAATATTAATCTTGTTTTTAGTAAAATTGATACAAATTTACATTGTAAACGCAAACTTGAAAAAAAGATCGATTTTTTAAGAATCGATTTTGTAGGCCTCGATTTTTTCGTGAATCGATTCATTAGACTACGATTCGAATCGATTTAAAAATCGATCTTTTTCGTAAAGAATCGCCATCCCTAGACACGACTGTTTTAAAACTGTCAAAAACTTGCACTACCGGTTCTGACTGTTTTGATATAGGCATCTCTTTTACACGTGAGTATTATGTTTCTATGTTAGAAAGAGATAAATATAACTTGTCAGTTTTTCTTAATTTTATTGCAGATAGCGCCTTTTGCACGGGTAAAAGTAACGGTGTAACTTAAGATGCGTGAGGTGAGATGAATGTATAAGGTCACATCTTGGTTAGAGTGAGACAAATGCAGGTCATAACGTATGGAGAACGGAATAGTTGCATTAAGGTCACGGGAACGAAAAGCCTGCGTAGACGCATTGCTAAGGTTTCTTGGGCAATGGGTAAAAAACACAATGATATTGGAATTTATTCTCCTATTCTCTCTCGATTTTATACCATTAACAACAACTTTTTTTAACACTTTCAATTATTTTTAATACAATTTTATTCTGGACATATCTTATTGACCTTTTAATAAGAACAATGTATTTATATTTTATATTATAGTTATGGTCTTTTATTTATATTCAGCTAAGTAATTTTTTAAATATTATTTAGAAATACATATTATTAAGTTATTTTTATTTCCACAATTTATTTTATAAAATTTCATATTTCCAAAAAGGCAATTATTAGCATTCATTTATTTATTATATAATATTTTATTTTATTAAGAATAAAAAAAGAGCACAAATATTCGTCACGCTTGTTTTTAAAAAAAACATACATTAATAAAAAAAAGTACAGTCACGGGCATTATAAAGACAAAACGATATTCAATACCTATTTATAATATGGTTTATGAATAAGGAAGTAGTTTACAGTATTAACACTTCATACAAGCACTGTTTGCAGCAGATGGCAGTGATATAAAGTTAAAAAAAGTGACAATGTAGTCTTGGGTTTTAGCTGTCATGGCCGACGACGTCATTCCGTCATTCTGTTTCCCTGTGATTGGTTAACCTTTAATTTCCATGTTCTCTTACAATTTCATAAATTTCCTATAATTTTTCAGAACGTGTCCTGATTTCTGGACTTTAGAGATTGTCTTTAATAGCATGCATTTTTACCTTGGACGACGATTTCTCTTGACATTGTTAAAAATATCTTCGGAAAAAAGATTTTCTGTATAGAGATGTGGAAGTCCTCATAGTATACTAATAATTTATGAGTTTATTACATACATATTTGGTTTCACCTACTTTGTTTTGTATATAAGCTTTTATATACAGGGTGGCCAAAAAGTCGTGGATCAAACGCAAGTAGGGGATAGATGAGGTCATCAGCGGCAAAAAATTGTACTACGGGGGGTCTCTAAGGTCAACCCCTGCAGAGTTATGATTTATTTTGCGTTTTATAAGAAAATGGCCTTTTTTTTACTAATTCTTATTAAAATTCGATAAAATCTACATCCTGTAACTTTTTCATAATATCCGCTAGATAGGTACTGATGAGTTCTTGCTTAACACATACTATTTATAGTTGTTTATTGAGTGTATTGAAGATAATATTAAGTTACACGATATAATTTTTTTTCAAATCAAAACTTTTTGTTTACTTCGGACCCCACTGTGAAAAAAAATTACTCTACCGAAAAGTGACCCTGTATTACAACTTTTGGCGCATTTAATATGGATTCTGAAAAGGTATTACACATGGCCATGAGTCGCTCTAGTATCTTTCTAGGACGAAAAAACAACAACGATTCGGACTTATGATAGATTATTTACCTACATGGGACCAGTACTGTGTGAATCGGACTAGATTCAAAAAATTGGACAGATGGCTGGAGGGTTACGTAGGAATTTGATTAGACGGTGCAGATTAAGTATTATGGTCAGAGTCAGGAATTTTTGAGCATATTTTATTGTAAAATATTTTGTTTCATACAAACAACCTTGAGAAATAATTGTTTTAATACAATTATTATTTCACAATCGTTGTTTGTAATTCTTCCTAGAAAGATATTCGAGCGACTCATGGCCACGTGTAATACCTTTACAGAATCCCTATTAAATGCGCCAAAACTTGTAGTACAGGGACACTTTTCGGTGGAGTAATTTTTTTTCACAGTGGGGTCCGAAGTAAACAAAAATTTATGATTTGAAAAAATGTGATATCGTATCACTTAATATTATCTTGAATACACTCAATAACCAACTATAAATAGTATGTCTAACGCAAGAACTCATCAGTACCAATCTAGTGGATATTATGAGAAAGATACAGGATGTAGATATTTTCGAATTTTAAGAAGAATTAGTAAAAAAAAGTCAATTTTCATATAAAACCAAAATAAATCATAACTCTGCAGGGGTTGACCTTAGAGACCTCCCGTAGAACAATTTTTTGCCGCTGATGACCTCATCTATCTCCTATTTGCGTTTGATCCACGACTTTTTGGCCACCCTGTATATATTAAATTTCAAATCATATCTACCTAATACTTTGTTTTGAATGGAAATGCTAATTTAAAGCCAACATTGTTTTTATTTAATTTCTAAGTATTCTATAAATAAAGGTATTTTTAATATTATTTTTTACAAGCATGCATGTTATTGGCATTACATCAAAAATTATATTTATCTCACTTTGTCAGATTATTTGAATAACTTAACTTATTTGGAAGGTATCTAAGATTTTCCAATTTTTAAAGTAAGATATAACTAAGACACATCCCTTAGTTCAGTGGGTACTATACCATTTTTCTTGATAGTTTATATTCTATTTTCATTTGGTAGAAGGAGATTAAAAGAAGAAGAAAGAAATATGGCAGGAAGACTTTACCTGAAACAGAAAGCATATAGCTAATAATAATGATGTCTATTTTGAAACCTTGCCATAAAGAAAATATATTTTAGCAACTAAAACAGAGAGAACTGTGCTTTTAAATATTTGAAGAAGACAGTAATAAATTATATTTTATTACTTTCATTTACTCCCATTATTATATTTTTAAAATTACTAATTAAAAATGTATGCTTTGCTTAATGTATTAGTTTAACACCCTGTTTTATTATCAAAATGCTCGACGGTAATTTAAAATAATATGCCTTCGCGGGTTTGGTAGTATATTAGTTAGCGCAACTATCTCCAGGCGGCGCTAGTGCGCTACAATGTTGAGTGGCTACTCTATAGGAATTTCTCTCTACTCTGAATATATAAAGTACTGTATAACAAATAACTAGAACGTGTCTAAAACTATAGCCATGACCCTCTATTTCTATATAACCTATACGAATATTGTAAACAGAAAAATGCATTATGTATGTAAAACTTTTCAATCCTTATCCGTTTGCAAAAGACTATTTCACCGTTAGTACGTATATTTTAGTAGCTGTCATAATTCCTGAGGAAATATTTCCAAAAATAAAAAAAAAACATTCACACGAAGTCGGGGCAGGTCCCTGGGATTTATATGATATTATAAATATATGTTCTTCAATAATTGAACATAATATGTGAAATGTCGTTCAGTAAAAGTATTAAATATGTGTAAAACAATAGATACATTTTAAATAAGTATAACATATAACCAAGTGGTTAAAATCAATTTATAACCCTTTTATTCTTTTTATGTCGGTTAATATAAAACGAAAATACCTATACGAAATACCAATTTGAAATATGTACGTACATGATTAGCTCACAAGCGCCTTACGTTAGGTGAGATGTGACAATTTGCGTTATTTTATTAGATGGCGTTTTTGTTTGCAAATAAAATGCTGGCATCAAGTTTTGTGTTGTAAGTATCTTTATTTAAATAATTCTCATTATTAAGAGAAATATGAAAATACTTATATTTACTTCACATATTTTTTAATCTTCAGTAAAACTACGTAGTTTTTTAGTAAACTTAGCTATCTTTTATACATAATTCCACAACGAACTACAAAAGAGTGTAATTGTATATTAATTACTAGCGGACCCGGCGAACTCCGTACCGCCTAACAGTCAATGAATGTCGTGTTACTTTTTAGCTGAACTAATTAACGCTTTGATGAACGTAAAACATTGATACAAAATAATATATTTATATAGATAGAAACAAAAAAGTATTTTATTATGATGAATGATGATGAAAACATACAAACAGAATGAGAATAAAAAAACATAAAAAAAATCATAGACAATCATAGAATAATCATAGTCTCAGCAACCAGGCCATAAGCTCAAAAAAAAAAATAGTTGTTGTACTATTTGACAGGATTGGACAACAAATGTTTGACATGTAATAAACAAATCAGCATCTATTGAAATGATTAAGTATTCATTACACATATCGAGTTTTCATAGTTTTCATGATGTATTCTGCTATTCGGGACGGAAACAAATCCAACAAATCAAAAACCATGGCAATCGGTCCAGCCGTTCTCGAGTTATAAGTGTTGTAACAAACACGACTTTCTTTTATATATATAGATTAATATGTTTGTATTCGGCTATGCGTGTTTACCCAAGCCACAGGGCTATTTACAGTCAACTTACTAACGTAGGTCTACTAGGTAACGTAGGTGTTGTTGTTTGATGATTTGCTGTTTTAAAAGAGTACCGAGAGTTTTTTACGCCGGCTTTTTCTCTCGGCCTACACCCTCTGTCTTCTTTGCCGATGAGTAGGGATGCCTTCAATTTTAATGACGTGGAATAAGTGATACATGTATCTTATGTTCCAAAATAAACATATTTTATTTATTTTTATTTTACTATTGAGACTCTTAGAAAAACTGCCTGAAACCTTTCAATCTCTCCGAGATACCAAATCACCCAATTGTAATATAGGAGAATTTGAATTAAATTAAACTTGCTTATAAATACTAACCACAGGCGACAATGTTAAGAATTTTAATCAATAGCTTTGATTTACTTCTTCTTACATAGCCTCGGTTATATTGCAATATTCTTAATGATCCTTAACATAAGTAAGCTTACCACGCAGCTGCAATCATGATTTTAAATCCAACATTCAGTTTTCATGCTATGTTATTCCAAGTTTGCGACATCATCGCTATATGGAACTTGGGATTGATAATAAAAGAACATTTGTTAGTACGCTTGTCGATTGTGAAGTAATTATTGATTCAATTACACGATATCGGAGTTCTTTGTTAGCTTTAGGCGAGCTCCTGCACGTACGCCCTGGCTCCATAAAAAGTCACATGTTATCTATTTAGGATGTGACTTAGTACATACCATTACATTTGCATGTTAGATGTAACGGCGCTCGAAAGTTTGAACTGAATAGGTAATTATCTAAAGCAACAATTATCTTATATCATGAATGAATTAAAACATAATTAGTGTTTTTAATACTGCCGTGATAGAGCGGTGTCGTACGAGTACATGCACGCTTTGTATTTCGTAACTACACTTTTCCTGTGACTCCATCTACCTTTTGATGTGAATAAATTTGTGAAACTTAAGACTTAATATTTTTTGCTTAATAGTTATTTTTAATATTGTTTAATTATTTTATATAAGATCACATTCTAAGGACCCAATCAAGATACAAGTGACAGAGATACCCACAACAAGGCCGGCAACGCACTCGCGAGCCCTCTGGCATTGAGAGTGTCCATGGGCGGCGGCATCACTTAACATCAGGTGACCCTCCTGCCCGTTTGCCCCCCGTTCTATAAAAAAAACATATTAAACTGTTTACACAGTTTTTTTTAGCAATAATTACCAGTTATGTATATTAATGTGTTAAACCTGAAATTAAGTAAAACGAAACATGTTCTATCATATATTTTTTATTACTAATAACCCCTAAAAATAAGATACAGTATATTCAATTAGTGCATAGGTAACGAAATTCAAAACCCTAAAGTAAGTCGGTGGGCTAAGAAGAAGCAGAGCACAGTTAATAGTTTTCAGTCGACGTGAATGTTCTATTTCTTTTTATTTCTACGTACATTGGTACATATGTTGATTTCTGCAACGTGATCGATGTTTCAATCTTCTTTTTTCTATACTTCTCTGAGTTTTCGTAAAATAAAGTGCTCAGTGTTTTTCTCTTACTGCTTCGATAATGCCCGTTTATTGTCGGCACGTATGTATCTCCCGGCTCATTTGTAGTTGTATTTTCTTCTATATTTTCTTCGGTATATTCAATTGTTTCTGTTGTGGGTATTTCAGTTGTAGTTCCAACGATATTTTTCAGTTTTATAACTAGGGTTTTTTCCTCTTTTTCTTGTCCGTTTAATGCTGCGCTACTGTGGTCAGCTTCAAGTTTAGGTTCAATGTATTCACTGTATTTTTGTTCTAAATCGGATTCATTTATTAAACTAATGTCAGATTTTCGCATATTAAAGTTTATGTATTCATCGGGAACTTTAGCATCCTCAGGACTAAACTTGATTATATCTGGCGGGTTTGTTGTTATTGACTCTGTTGAAAGGTATTGTTGATCATATTGGGTTATTGTAGGGGTGATAATTGGATATGTAGATGGAGCAGGTGTTCTATCTTGTACCGGAATAATTCCTGAACTTCCTGCGTGATAATCTTCAACATTAGATGAAGCTATGACCGGCAGTTGAATGTCATGTTTAATCGATTCTGTTGTGGTTGTGGTAGTAGTAGCAGTGTGATGTAAGTTTGGTTCTTTTATAATACTTGGATTTTTTCTAACTGAGTATACATTGAAACGCACTACTAGCTGAGGGACGGTTGTTGTCTCTATGTGTGAATATGTCTGAGTAGTTGTTACATCTGTTACTCTTTTCTCATCGCGAGTTTTTGAAATCTTAGGTCTAAACGATGTTCGTCTTACGTGCATGTTATTATGGTTTGACTTTTTCTTAAATTGATAAGATGGCTGCACCGTAGTAAAATAAATTTTATCAATTGGAGAGGTACTTTTTACTTCGATACTTTCATCAAAGTTAGAAGAATGTATTGGATATAAATCAAGCATTACGCCGAATGCTCGTGGTTTATTTTCTTTAGTTGAGTGGGGTTCTCTAGCATCTACAGAGTCGCTATTTTGTGCTACAGACGAATAATCACAAAAGGATCCTACACATTTTCTTTTATTAACCGGCCTAAACATAGGTATGTTATTGTTAAGATGTCTTATGTGTGATTTGAGCGTAGGTGAAAATCTATACCCATCGGCCAACAAATTTATATCTCCAGGATTCTCTGGTTTATAAACAAATAGTGGGTCTGACAGGTGATTAGATTTGTCCTCAATACTTTGAGTTGTTTGCGATTTATGACAATCCTCAACGGGCTTTATTTTTTTCTTTGTAGGAGCAACGTAGACACCAGAGAATGCTATTTGTGCTGTGGACGGTTCATAAATATCTCCAAACTTTGCATGTAAAGTCTTTTCTAGATATTTTATGACTTGATTTAAGTTTTTAAGTCTTTGAGCATTGCGATAACTTTCAACCCAGCTACGAGAGTTAAAACTTCGACTAAAAGGTGTAGGATTAGGACTACGGTATTCAAATATAAATGGCCTTGGCGTAGTTCTACGTATTGATTTATAAATTGTATGTGATGTTTCAGGCCTAATATTATTTACTTGAGAATGTTGCTTCTTTTTTCGTAATGTCGTTGTAGATACATGTTCCGACGTCGGATCTATGTAACTTGTTTCTTGCAATGCATTAACTAGCAAAGGCATTCTTTCAAAGTAATCTTGATCAAATCCAAAATAACTCCTATCCAGTTTATCGGCAATAGGCTGATCATGCTTAAATTTATATTTAGAATTAATAGTTTGTACTAAATTAGTTTCTACTACAATCAAATACTCGTAGATCAGTAGAACTATCTGAAACAAAAACATCTATAGAGTTATAAGGCGCATTATTGTGTAATTTGATTTGGGTTAAAATTGGTAGAAATAAAAAGTTTTTTGTTTTATATATATTTATATTTAGGAATACTAGGAAACAAATAATACATTTAAATGTCACTGAAGTGATTACTCAAAAATATAGTTATTAATGTTAGCATCATATTCTATGATATTATTTGTCTCTTCTTGCTTCCAATTGTTTCTTTGCATTTCTAAATAAGTAGGAGGAGTTTTAGATAAAATAGCCTTGCTTATGTTTTTAGCATGCTCTTGAATTTTTATGAATTCCCAGTAATATAACTCAGAACTATTTCTTGGTTCGGTTTTTTGTCTTTTAGAGGAGCGGCTATTATCGTTTTTAAAATTATCAATTATGTTTTCCATTTGTTTAAAATCTTCCTCAGTAGATTCTTCGTTAGTTGATTTTTCCATTTCTTCTTCAAGTTTATCATTTTCTCGTTCAAGAGCTTCATCTCGATTAGTATCTTCATGTAATTCATTTCTATTATTTTCTGGCTTAATTGTTGGTATGTATTTTGTTTCAATATGTGTTATTGGTTCTTCAATTGAATAAAATTCAGTGTTTTTTACTGTAGTCGTTTTGTTAAAGTTTAATACAACTAATGTGTCATTTTGTAACATATGACGATTTCCTTCAAAAGAGTTCATTGCTATCACATACCTTTCATCCGATACGTTCCTTTTATAATCTTCAAAATCATATTGTGGAGGCTTAGTAGTAAATGTTTTTTGATCATTTGGAGTTGTTTTTTTAACATAATTATGTGATTTAGTGGAAATAATGTTGTTTTTTACGAGTTCTAAGGTATGACTATCTAAAATGTCAAATATATTTGATATATCATTAGGATCAGTTTGTGTATAGTCTTCATAATAATCATCAATTACAGATGAAGCAGTAGACTCACTGATGTTCTCAAATATATTGTGTTTATTAGAGGAGTGATCGATGCTGTTATATGAATGATTTCTTTCAAAGGTACTTTTGTGCAAGTTTATATTATCATCAGATTTTGGTAATTTTTCTGACTTTATCCGATTTTCCACTTGGGTGCTCTGTTTTTTTTCAAATAGTCTATAATTATGTAAGTTATGATTGATGTTTTTGTTTTTATTATATGTTACGTTTGGTTTTAGTAATCTTAACATATTACTTATAGCCAGGTCATTCTTACTAGAATTTTTACTGGATTTTTTTAGTTTTTCTAAATCTGATTTCAAATACGCGTTAGGAACTTGAGTCTTAGTTTTATTTTGTCTGTGGGTTTTTAATAAATGTCTATCTTTTGTAGTGTTAACTTTATGATTGTTAGACTCTAAGACAGTATTCATCGTATGGGTAGTACAATTTTTTACACTTTCTACCTTAGTATTAACTAAATCTGGCATAATTTTTTGCAAGCTCATTATAAGTTTACGTATTAATAAACTTATATTGGAGGAACAACTGCAATTAATTTGTTTTTCTGGTTCGATAAAATATTCGTTATTTATTTTCATTGATTTTGGTTTTGTGGTTTGCCATTTTATCATTGGGATTGTTGCCGTCTCTAAAAATTTAGATTTCTCATAAATGTTATAATCTGTTTTTACCATAGGTTGCGTTGAACCCGATGTGACTTTATCATTTATCATTTTATCAACGTAATTCATTACTCTTTCATAATCTCTTATTTTTCTAATTTTTCTAAAATAATCAAGGTTTCTTGTCGGATTCTTAAAGTAAACAATGGGTGATGTCTTGAATTCTATAGCATAAACTTTAGAGGTTGGCATTTTCATCCAGTTACTGGTATCAGCAAATATATTCTTGTGCATTTTTTCTGTTGTGTCTTCGTCTTTCAGATTAGGACTCGGGCTGGAACTATCTTCGATGTCCGGGTCAAAATATTTATTTTTTGTGAACGCTTTTAACAGCAATGGTAGGATTTGTATTGTCGTGCGATCTAATTTGAATTTCGTTTTATGCGATGGGTCCAATTGTAATGGGTCGCTTTGATTCATTAGCCCCAACCAGTTTGGTTTGATATTATGTGCATTGGTCACGTTACTGTACTCATAGATAAGGATAATAATCTGTAATAAATAATTAACTATTACAAAAATATACGAACTATATTCAATCCAATCCAAACAAAAAAATCTAAACGATACTTGTTAATTCACAATACAAATTTAGTAACATATTGATACTTACCAAGTTGTATGATAAACATTGAATTAAAAACACAATACAATACAACAAACAGATTAAACAAACACATGTACACGTTCTCGCGAAAACATTTAATTTGAAGTGTTAAAATTGGAAAGATATTAAATATCAAAGAAAAACATGAATATAATGCAAATACTTTTGGACTATGGTTTCAGTGAACACCTAATAAAAATGTATCGCATGATATAATTTGCTTTTTATCATTATATTTAGTGACGTCTTTCTCAGCTGATGACATTAAAATACACACAAGAATCCACGACAGAAATATCCAAATTAAAAATTATTCAAGTATAAGTTTAATCATTTCTCAAACCTAAAACTTTTTATTTATGAAAAAATAGCATTTACAATCTCGGAAAAGTGAAAATTATCTTATAAATAATTAATTAACGATAATATGATGCGAGAATGCAGAGTTTTATCTATAGGAACTTACTCTCTCTAGTTAATTATAGAAGAACACGGAAACACAGTTTTATTTACGTATTGAGATGTTAAAAGAACTTTTATACAAATAGTTGTTAGAGAGAATTCCCGCAAATAATTACGACAAACTTAAAATTAAAGCGAGAAAAAACTTACAATCACAACAATAACTGTAATTGCCGTCGAAATAGCAGCACAAATGCATCCTTGCCGGAGTTGCCGTTTCCTCGAAAGCCTCAAAAACTCCTCAGTCCTTTCATCTATCGTCCTGTATAATCCAAATTGCCGTATACTACTTGTACTGCTGTTACTCGACATTTTGTCACATCACTGAGTGGTTGTTAGAAACTATTTGTTTGTTATAACGCTTGCGTCTGCGCTGAAAAATGTGAATTCTTTGTGAGTGCACACGACAATGTGTTTTCCTTTGAGATTGTTGATGTATAGTGTTGCTCGTTCACTTTCATTGGTGTCGAGGCTATATCGATGTTGCATTAGAATTTAACATAGTTTTATTTTCGCATTCAGAATTGAGACAAATAAATGCATGCGTCGATTACTGTAGTATATACAATATTGTATCGTAAGCTGATCGTAGTTGGTAACACAGAGTGTTAAAGACATTGGCATAACTATACCATTTGGGGCCCATGGCAAATCTTCTATTGAGGCAATTCTTTTGATGGGGCCCTATTAGTAAAAATCGTCCCTACTCAGTTTAATTTTAATAAACTTGGAGATTTTCAGCGTATACTCAATTACACGTTGCATATGTCCCACTAATGGCCATAGCCCTCCTCTCTTAGGCGAGAGGTAATGGTCTGCAGTCACCACGCTAGCACAATGAGTATTGGAGACTTCACATTCATCCATAGAACATAATATCTCTTAGACAGGGGCCCTCTTGGGTCAGGGGCCCGTGGCATTTTGGCAGCCCAGCCACCCTATTATTACGCCACTGGTTAATCATCTGATCACGTGGTTCTTCACCAGATGGACCGAAGTGAAAGACTCATCAAAACTAGACACTGTTATGCTGGACAGAAACCGGTTTAAATAGATTGTCCGCTCCAGATGTTTCCTTGCTGACCACGATGCTCAATCAACTGCCGACTGAAGAGAGAGAGAGAGATATACATTCTTGTAAGTTTACGACAAATATTGAACTAGTAAATAAGCAGTAATGTTTTTTTATTCTCTTAACCTAAAATGAACGACGTAAAAACATACACTTGCTCTAATAATCTTTCTCTATCAATTATAATAAAATGGAAACTACATTTATTAAGCTTGCATGTATAAACTTATATCGATGGACATAAGACCATCACTACAGCTAAGCGTCAATCAGTGGAGCGTGCCAACGGCGAACAATGTTCGCTCCTAATCCCGCACACTAAGACAGGTGAAACGGTTTTTATGTATATTTTATTCGACATTACGTGAGCTAAAATTGTTTCCTAAATTGCTGTCTTGTATTTCTTAAATTTGTTGCTTTCGTAATTACTTCCAGGTTTGCGTGAGAAATATTTAGCTGACACGAAATCATTTCTGGATTTCTGAAAACTAAAGCAAAATCTTTTATCTTGAAACATTTCACAAATTTTATTCAAATCTATTCATACATTTTACGTTATCTCTTGAATATATTTTAACACAAAGTTTCTCACAGCTATTAAAGATTAAACTCATGTTTGCATGTATTGCAATACTTCTCTCTAATTTTTTGGGGAAGGGGATACTCTTCTTTAATAAAATCCCAGAGGCTCTTTTATCACTGCCTTTCAATAAATTTAAGAAATGTATTAAAGAAAAGCTGTGTAAAAAGGCTTACTATAAAGTCAACGATTATCTAGTTGATAAAAGGGCCTGGGACTAGTGCTAGACAGGCTACTTCTAATTAATTTGCGATATTTGTTTTAAATAAGTGTTGTTTGATGATTTGCTGTTTTAAAAGAGTACCGAGAGTTTTTTACGCCGGCTTTTTCTCTCGGCCTACACCCTCTGTCTTCTTTGCCGATGAGTAGGGATGCCTTCAAATTTAATGACGTGGAATAAGTGATACATGTATCTTATGTTCCATAATAAACATATTTTTCTAACAATAGATATCTTCCACTACAACGATAGCTGCACAAAAAATTGTCAATAAAATGGAAAGTGAGACATGAATAACGGTACAATTAATCTGTCCCAGCTACTTTCCTCATTCCTATTAACAAATGAAACTACTGTGTATATTAAACGCCTATTACACAGTGTAAATTTACTTTTTTTAACATCTATGTACAACAGTGAATTTCTTTGCTGCTTATATTGATTTATAAGTATTAGTTTTAAGTAGGTAATTGTAGGTAAAATTGTCATGTCATTATATGTATAAGTTAATACTAAAATCAATTTAAATAATCTCTATTGTTTTTACTATCCTATGAAAACACTGAAAAAACTTTTCAAGTAGTTATTTTTAATTACTTTTTGAGTATTGTAGTTGTTCTTGCGATCAAAATTTTTGTTACGTTACTAGGTAATGCTTGTATTAATTAACTAAAATCACATGCAAGGGTTAATAAGAAGATAGGAAATCAAATTTCAGTTTTTATTAAAAATATTTTTACAATCTTATAGTAATAATTAGTTGGCAGTGTTTAGAAATTTCCCTTTGAGTATTAAGATCATTAAAATTAATTAACATAGTAGTGTACAATATATAAAAAAATACTGAAAACATTCACAAATTCTAGTATCACTAGGATTTTGAATGATCATAGTATAAGTATTAGATAAAAAGAACATAGATAATGAAGGAATAAACTTTTTTTCGTATTTGTTACATATAATAAATAGCGTTTACCTTTCAGCCTTAATTAAATATATATGAAATTATCTATTATAATACATCGGTCGCGATAGTAATATTTTGGTATCACAATTATTATGGCATCTTAATAATTAATTATTTGCTAGTTTAGAATACAAATGGTACTCTGGGTCGATCGTAGTAATAACCTTCATCGGGAACATATGGTGGTCTGGTGGTGAAGGGTGCCTTTGTGGTTACCGGGAAGTATGGTTGCCTTGTAGGGGGAGGAGGAGGTCTTGTTGGTGGTGGAGAGGGAGGTAGAGGAGGTCTCGTAGGGCGCGATGGTGGCAAGTACGTTGGTTGGGTGGGTAATGTAAAGGGAACTTTGGGATTTGGATACTCGTAGCCCGTAGTCCTAAATGTGGGTCTTGTCGGTGGAGGCGATGGTTGGGGAGATGGCCTAGTTGGGGGTAGGGTCGGTCTAGGCGGTGGTAAATATGTTGAAGTACTCGGAGGTATGTATGTAACTGGTCTGGGTGTTGTAGTTGGTGGCCGTGGTGGTGGTGGCGGGGGCGTTCTGGTAGTCGTAGGAGGTGGAGGAGGTCTAGTAGTAGGAGGTAAATAAGTGGACGGTGGACTAGGTGGTGGAGAGCGTTGAGTGGGAGGTAAATAAGTTGGTGGACGAGGTGGAGGCGGAGGTCGTGTGGGCGGTGCTCTGGTAGAGAATGTGAAGGGAATAGTTGGTCGGGGATAATCATAACCAGTGGTTTGAGTCTTACGTGTTAGTGGTGGAGGGGGCCTTGTTATTGGGGGAGGGGGTTGTTTTGTCGGTGGTGGGGGAGGAGGACGCCTTGTCGTTGGTAGAGTTGGTGGTGGAGGTGGTCTAGTCGGTGGCAAGTATGTTGATGGAGGACTTGGTGGTGGAGGCCGACGAGTAGGTTGTGGAGTCGCTCTCGTTGGCGGTCGGGTAGCAGGAGGTGGCGGTCTTGTCGGTGGTAAGTATGTTGATGGTGGGCTCGGTGGTGGTGGAGGTCTTGTTGGCGGTGGGAACGTAAAAGGTATTGTTGGTTTTGGATAATTATAACCAGTTGTTTGTGTTTTTGGTGAAGGTGAAGGAGGAGGTCTAGTTGGAGTAGGTGGTGGGGGTCTGGTTGTAGGAGGTGGAGGTGGTCTGGTTATTGGAAGTGGTGGGGGTCTTGTTGTAGGAGGTGGCGGTGGTCTCGTAGGAGGAGGAGAAGGAGGAGGTGGAGGTCTGGTAGGGGGTAAGTACGTTGATGGTGGACTAGGTGGTGGTGGCCTCTGTGTGGGGGGTAAATAAGTTGGTGCAGTTGGCGGTGGTGGAGGACGCGTAGGTGGTGCTTTGGTAGGGAATGTAAATGGGACTGTTGGTTTAGGATAATTATAACCAGTTGTTTGAGTTTTTGGTGAAGGTGAAGGAGGAGGTCTAGTCGGAGGAGGTGGTGGCGGTCTGGTTGTTGGAGGTGGAGGAGGTGGAGGTGGCCTGGTTGTTGGCGGTGAAGGAGGTCTTATAGGAGGAGGAGAAGGAGGAGGCGGTCGTCTGGTAGGGGGCAAGTACGTTGACGGTGGACTGGGTGGTGGTGGTGGCCTCTGTGTGGGGGGTAAATAAGTTGGTGCCGTTGGTGGTGGTGGAGGACGTGTAGGTGGTGCTTTTGTAGGGAATGTAAATGGAACTGTTGGCTTAGGATAATTATAACCAGTTGTTTGAGTTTTGGGTGATGGAGGTAAAGGCGGTCTTGTGAGCGGAGGCGCTCTTGTAGTAGGTGGAGGAGGAGGTGGAGGTGGCCTAGTGGTTGGGGGAGGGGGAGGTGGAGATCTTGTAGGTGGTAGATATGTTGAAGGTGGAGGAGGAGGATAGGTTACAGGTTTTACTGTTGTTGTTGATACTGGAAATGGAATCCGTGGCGTGTTGTATTTATACCCATTATTGGATGGTTCAGGAATCCTCGGTGGCTGATATGGTGGAAACCGTGGAGGCTGCGGTGGGGGTTGTGGTATCCTTGGCGGTTGATATGGAGGAAAACGTGGTGGTTGGGGTGTTGGCGGTGTTCTTGGAGGTTGCGGAGGTGGAGGTGGAGGGGTTCGCGGTGGTTGTGGTGGTGGTGGTGAAGGAATCCTCGGCGGCTGTGGAGGGGGTGGGAATGGTAAACGCGGCCTTTCATAAAAATATCCGTCTGTTTCTGGGTTCACTGGTAGTGGTTTTGAAGGTGGTGCAGGAGGTCTTGTCGGTGGCGGAAACGGTATCTTCGGCTTTGGATAAAAGTAGCCATCTTCATCTAAATTTGCGTCGATCGGTTCCCCAAGCACTGCATAGTTCTGGCTAGGGTTCGGTATGGCACGGCCAATTCTATTAGCCTTGCAGGTGTGGTACAGTGACAGTACCACCACCGCGATGTGCAGTGACAGCCTCTGTAAAAAAAAATCAGTATTAACTCACTTATTATACGCTTTGTTAAAAAATATTGTAGTCTGATAACGTATAAAAATGGTCTTTTCTCAAATACTAGATAAAATGTATATTTTTAATTTGATAAGTTTAATAAATGTAAAAACGGCATTACGTGATGATGGAGACTATCGCTGTTCTATCAAAATATTTCTTATATATATATATAGTAGATTACATAGATATGAGATGTAATTGAGTAACTAAGTATAATAGTACATTTGAATACATTAAATCCCGATTGAAATATCATTAGCACGCGCTTATAATCAAAGCATAATTTGAAGGTTGTCAAATAGTCTGCGTAATATTTAATTTAAAATAAATAAATCAGTGGCGCTACAACCTTTTTAGGTCTAGACCTAAGATTTCTGTATCAGTTTCCTGATCATTTGTCAATCTAATAGGCAAGTCCTCCTGACACATGCCGTCGACTTTTTGGGTCTAAGCCCAGCCGTTTCCTCACGATGTTTTTTTTCACTGTTCGAGCGAATGTTTATTTCCCACATAGAAAGGAGTGAGCCCTACGGTGATGGTCTACTTCTAGGCGCCGGCTTTAGAAAAAAAATCTTGTTTCATATTTGTTGTCTATATTGGAAGGTAGGTAATTTAAAAACGCCTTATATTTTTTACAGGCAATTGCATAAGCAAAATTATATAAATATGCACTGTTATCGAAGAAGCTCAAGGCAGACTGGATTTTATAATTTATTTTACTCTGATATTTAAGTGAACTGCATTAAGCGTAGAAGGTTTCTCGTTGTAAATCGTAATAAATATAAATCACAAAAAGTTTTTGGTTTTATTTTCTTTACTGTAAAAAATGTTTAGATTCTTGAAGTAAAAAATACAAACAATATTTAAATATGTCATATTCATGCAGTTTCCCATTATTTACTACCCACCCAACGGTTTTACCCACGCTAATTTGTTCGTATGATGTAATCTTTATATATGTATATATAAATGCGTGTAATTAAAGTCCTTCTTAACGGCTGGACTGATGACATTTCGATGGCGTTCAAGTATTTCAATAAGGGTTTAGATTATCAAGTCCCAGATTTTTTCTTCTTAAGACGTGTGTTAAGGTCGTTCAACATCACAAAAAGATTTATTAAATTCAAAACAATAGTTTCCAAGCACGCACAACTCATCCAATATTAGTAAATATCATAACAAGCTTTTCACAGTCTCTTCAATATCTTTATGTGTAAAATACTATATTAAAATTACTTTAAAACAGCCCTATCCCGGCTGCTCACGGCTAGACATATAAATATATTAAAATGAATGTAGCCTATGATCCTCAGGGATGTAGAATTTCAATGGTGAAAATATGTTGAAATTTTAGTTTTAATAGTCCTTACAACCATTCAATAAATCTCTCTTTTTTATACCGATGATCATATAAAGTGAATTATATTTATTTGTACGACCTTTTTAAATTCTTTGCTTTTAGTAGGTCATATTAAATATATATCATCCTTAATGTATTCTGTCTATTGTTGCAGAGAATTGAACTATATAGAATTCTACACAATATATTTAAAGTTTTGCCGCCCACATTAACAGCCCACATTACTTTAAATTTCATCCTTTTTTTGTAATATTAAAAAGGCCAAATTTATTATGCATCAACCGAGAAAACAGCATCGAAAAATATATATGTGTTAAAAATTAATATTTTTTTATGTAGGGGATAATAACGCTATTGGGACTGTTTTGTATTCTGCGACGTCTTCCATAATAATCAGATCATAATTATACACATACTCCTTCTCTACCTCAGAAATTATATAATCTATTAGTGAAAATTGTACATAAAGCTGTTTGTTAGTTTTTTTATGTTTTCGCGTTTATAGCAACGAGGACTTTGTTTTATAATACCGGAAAAGTCGAGGCTATTCAACCGTATCTAACGTAAACTTGAATTGTACATACACGTGAATCTTAAGTGCTAAACGGTAAGTGGAAAATCCAGTACACAAGAACGAAAGAAAGAAGAAGAGTGTCTTCCCTTTTAATAGAGACTGTAAGTTCTATTGGTCACTTTCTTAAGTTAAATATCCTTTTTAGTAAATTAGGTTAGACTTAAATTACTTATTAGTCTGAAGATAGATCGTATTGGCAAATGACTTTAGCTAAAAATAAACAATATATGATCCAAGTTTAGTTTCCAAACAATTCTTAAAATGTAAATCACGTACCACTTCGTTTGTCTGTTTATCAGCAAGGTAAGAGGGTCGGGTCATTCGTATGAATATTTACGAAAATTACAAGTTCTATGTGTATTGTGTACTTACTGGTGACTTAATATTGGGACATTTTGAACAATATTTGAACGACACATTTTTTCTAAGTTATTTCAAAATGGTTGCATTCTTTTAGAAGTTTTAGCGTCTTAGGTTAGTTTTTTGGCAAACATTAGTTGAGTATTTTACCTTTTACTGCAAAATATTTTTATTTCATGTAGACAATCTTTTGCGTTTGTAAAATAATGATAGGTTTTACAATACTTATTGTTATTTTTGAAATCACTAATTCTATTTCAAATAGGCAGGTTCAGTTGTTGTGTTGCCATAACATATAATTTCCAACATAATTTCGGCTCGTTATGGTAATTTTAACACAGCTAAATTTCACATACCACATTGTTTGCGCAAAAATACATTGGTATATTTGTACGGAAAATATGTAATAATTGGTCTTTGGGTATAATTTGTAGAACGGGTCAGTACTATAATCAAACATTTTTTATAGAACAGGGGGCAAACGGGCAGGAGGCTCCTATCTGATTTTAACTGATATCGCCACCCATGGACACTCTCAATGCCGGAGGGCTTGTGAGTGCGTTGCCGGCCTTTTAAGAATTGGTACGCTCTTTTCTTGAAGGGCCCTAAGTCAAATTGGTTCGGAAATACTTCAGAGGGCAGCTGGTTCCACAAAATCGTGGTAAACAATGTCTATTTATTTCAAGAAAACAGTTAAAAGTCCTCTAATAATGAAATACGGAACTCTAAATGAAGCCTTTTTTTAAAGTTGAATAGAAGAAATAGAAGTGTTAACATGAAGCAAATAGAGCAAGAAGGCCATGCTATATTTCGAAAAAGCTGGAGGAGGCCTTCATCAGTGAAGGGGTACTGAGGGAAGCTAGAATATTAGAATAACAAGAAAAAAAATGTACATAAAAAATCTAAGCTGTAAATTCTAGCTTTGTAAATGATAATAATATCTCATCAAAACAATATCCCTTAGAACATATTAGGTGTAAATTTTAAGCATGAACCAAACGTCTGTCTTGCTTATCGGGAATTACAATGAATTTGTTTATCTTTTTATTAAAAAAATAAGATAAATATTACTTGACACAACTCTGAAAAGCCCGGATAATGATATCACCCAAACATCATTTAAAATCGAAGGCATATCAACAAATACGTAAATTTAGGACTAGATCGTTTTGGATTTGTTTTAATGTAATATAAGAACTATATTTTATGTTTCCTTTGTTCATAATGTATACATATATACATAGCTTAGTTTCGCAACTAAAACTGTAGGTTATGAATACAATAGATTATCAATCATTCAAATTAATTAGCAATGTTTTTGGCGTTAAAGGAATTCTCGTTTAGTTTGGCAATTGTTGTTCTCCTAGACTCCATTTAGCCACAGTCTATATTATATTTTGAGACTGCCCATCCATGTAGAGAAGTGTACTCTCTATTTCATAACTCTTCAAGTTCTAACGGACGGGTGTCCCAAAACATACGAGATCCCAACAATGTTGAGTTTTTAATACCGCTCCTTTCGAAGGTTGCGACTTCAGCGCTATGGCTTTTTATGTTGTTGACATAAGGGAGTACACATATGATCAAAGATATGGAGTAAACCCAGATATGATGGGAATCGTCCACAGACTAGTGAGTACTGGGGCGAAGTATGATCTCAAAAATAGATAGGCAGCTAAAAAAGCCCTGATATGACGCGAATAATGCATTTTTATAGATCAGGTGGCAAACGGGCAGTAGGCTCATCTGATGTTAAGTGATACCGCTGCCCACTCACACTCTTAATGCCAGAGGGCTCGCGAGTACGTTGCCGGCCTTTTAGTACGCTCTTTTATTGAAGGACCCTAAGACGAATAAAATTAATAAAATATCGGTAAACTTACGTACCAATCTATTTGTAATTCTTTTACATATCAGCTCATTATTAATCTGTGATATAATTATCTATACGTATAATAGTGTCAGAGGAATATTTTTTAATAACTTTTGACATAACCGCTTCACGTATTTCTTAACAGAACAACAATGTTTTGTGCTGAGTTTTACGTAAGATTGCAAAGGCCATACCATATATGTACTGATGGGCAGATGAACATGTAAAGTATGCGGATAGGTAATTATACAATATGATGATTATTGACGTGCGCAGTGAAGGGCAGACGAATCAACCCGTTGACAACTGGTCAAGCTGTTTTTATCTTAAACATAATTTATCATGACAAAAATAATAAATAAATCAGTGGCACTACAACCTTTGTCTTCTTTTTGGCTCGTAAGTGCTTGGCCGGCCCTTCAGTAGTTATTGATATAATATAATTACACGCAACTTTAATGGTGTGATAATTAAAAATCACTTAAGAGGTCATCCAGCTACTTACTTTTTATGTTGTGTAATCAAAATTTACATAGAGTATTATGTCAATTAATTTTTGTTTCCACCTCAGATTTGATTGGCTTCACGAAGTCCATTCAAACATGGTTACTAGTAGGCCAATGTGATTAAAACAATTATAATCCCATGCCCTTGTTTTAGGCTTTGTCTGTATCGTGATAATTTTTTTATCAGACATGACAACCCGTTAATTTTTACTTCACTATACGAGTTGTACGAGCTAAGGCTGTATTGCTCAATCAGGCTTTCTTAGTTTTATAAGGCGTTTTCCTAAATAGTCGGAGTTACGCCCCGAGAGTATAGCCAGACGTTGGCACTCACTTCAATTGTTTCTTTGCATTAATTCGTTACGTAGCAATTAACATTTCTATATAAAAGAAAATCCTCTATTATTTAAAGCACTCTGATGACCCAGCTACAGGATTATTAACATAGAAAGTAAAGTCCACAAAGCCGTGATTCAAACGCAGTACCTTACCGTACATAATAATAATTTATTACGATAAACTTAGATTACATAACAAACATGTATCCCAGACCCCTGTGAGAACTATATTTCCAGGAGCTTGTGACTTGTCAGTTATATTCGCTGTGTGTACGTGGTTAAGTCATTAGACCAACACTGCTCTACAGATACAATGTGTAGGATGCAAATGTTAGGAAATGTTTACTTTATTCAAATCAACAAGATTCATGATAGCTATTGAAAACCTTGACATTTGAAACAAATATTTAACTCAGTTGGTAATCGTTTAGAATACTCGTAAGTTCTGTATTACGCTACGGCATAAGAAATTATGTTTCTTGCCATATTTCATAACTTTTAATGCCTATATCTATGGATATTACTGCTGTTACTTTTATTTTTATTATTCAATGTAGATTATAGTATTTTATTAGTCTTATACAAACGTTAGGTGTAAGACAATTAAAACACTAGATATAATATTATATAAGTAATATATTTTTAACTCCATCATTGTTGCGATACGAGCAGTGGTGGCCTATTCAGCGTGCGACTCTCATCCCAGAGTTTGTAGGATCGATCCCCGGCTGTACACCAATGGAATTTCTTTCTATGTGCGCATTTAACATTCGCTCGAACGGTGAAGGAAAACATCGTGAGGAAACCAGCTTGCCTTAGACCAAAAAAGTTGACGGCGTGTGTCAGGCACAGGATGTTGAACACCTACCTTAGATTGACAAATTATCATAAAACAGATTCAGAAATCTGAGGCCAAGACCTTAAGAGGTTGTAGTGCCTAATTGATTTATTTATTTTATTGTTGCTATACAGTAATTTTCGCGTTTTCTATTTAATTACCTATTATTTGAATCGTTGGGTTTTAATTTAAAAAAAAATTAAGAAATTTCTTTATGGCATTCAGTTTTCCATTTTATCTCAAAGATTTGTAATAATATATTTCAATTATTGTGTGCCTAAGCAACGTAATGTAATGCTTAAGTGTTACTAAACTATAATACAAAAAATCTAAGTTACTTAATTAACCGCTAACTTTATAAAACAACTCTGTGAGAATAGTATCTTATACGTATATAAACGATAATACAAATTTGATTTAATTAGAACCCAAACATCTCTTGACCCTCACTAAAATATTTAATTATATATATGTCAATTGGTAACATTTGACATTGAGCTCTTCACTGAGGTATCCTAATTGACAGATATTCGTGCTGTCACAAGGTGACGTTTGTTTACATTCATAATGTATCCAATGACGTGCCATTTCCATTATTTAGACAACCTACTTCATTAGTTTGGTGTGATTTATAAACAATTTCCTAAGATTGTTTGTTGTTTAAATATTCAATAAATATTACTGATTTATTTCGAAATCCATTTAAGCACAGTTTGGGAATAAAATTATACAACAAATGTGCTATAGTCTAAACAGTTATATTATTTATTTCATTGAAGTTTAAAAAGTAAAACTGATGAAATTTTCCAAATTCCTAAAACGTATTTCATATTGATTTATTTTAATTACATACTATCATCACAATTACTATGTTCCATGTATTTTTTTATGTAATTGGGGGCAAACTGGCAGAAGGCTCACCTAAGTGATACCGACCGCCCATGAATTCACAATGCCAGAAAGCTAGCCAGTGCGTTGCCGGTCTTTTAAATACCCGTTTTTTTAAGAATTCGTTTTTTTAATGATGAGTATAATTTCTCTTCACACTTCTTTTGTATGTCATGATTGAAAATCTACAAGTAACACGTGTCTTTATTAATAGCTACAATAACAGAACTTGTAGCTTGTGTAACATTTAAGAAATTATTTTTATCTTAATTTAAATCAGGCTTTAAACTCGCAATTTTTGTACAGAACTAGACAGACCTTTGGTCTCCTATTCCAGGCACTACAACTCTGTATGGATCTTGGCTTTCTATTTTTGTGTCTCTTTCATTGGTCACTATTACTGTATAATGAAGCCAATAAGGTACTGTTTAAGGTCTACGAGCAAGTGTTTTATGCCCCAGGGTTCAAATATACGACCTTAAGGATGAGTGCACACACTTAGTGCGTAACTTATACACACAAAATACATATACTCGTAAATAGATGACAGGTAGATTATGACCTCTATACATCTAAGGCGTCCGCCTACACGGTATTCTAATTCCAAATAAAGGGTTTTACGTTCGTAGGTTAAAAATATACCTAATGTACCATAAATAGTAAACGTGGGTTAAATATGTTTCATCTCGTTCAAATTATGTTTATTTTTGTATCTTTCGTTTTTTTTTCGAATAAGTCTCAAGTTACTATAATGATAGAAAATATATAAATAAAATAATTGCATTGGCACATCCAATTCAATCAGTCCAGGGTCCAAGAATCTGATATTAGATACAAATGAGTAGTTTTTCTTTATGGCTTAGTAGCACCCGTATAACCCAGCCCAGCGATAGAAAAATCGTTAATTACATATGACAAGTAGTATTTTTTAACAGCTTTAGTTACCAGTAAGTCTGAAAAAGGTTGATTGCCAACGTAAAAAAATATTTATTCATAAGGAGGGGAAAATCTGCTCACGCAAACCCGCACCACGGATGACTAATAGTCCTGAACGAGCCAGAGAGGTAGCGAGATACCATTGATTGGTCTCAGCCCTGGAGACACTTCTAAGATGTTTCTTCTTTATTTTGAGTCCGATATAGGAAACATTTACCTACGCTTCCGGAATAAGAAAAAATACCCCTGCCTCATGACTCATATCAAATTCCTCTGAAAAATATATACGAATCTCAATTTTTCATTAAAGCTATTGACGAGACAAATTGTGATCATAACAGATGTTTTGTACTATTCAAGATATAATTGTTGATTACTAAAGAGATGCGATGTTCATCGTTCAATTACACATTCCACTCATATCTTGTTACTTCATATGAATAATACGATTCAAATTAATTACAAATACTTTAGATTACACTCTTAGACGAATCATTCTATAACATAATTATTAATTAACATTATCTATGTGGACTTTTCCTCTCATTGGAAAATTGCTAGCATTATTTGAACTAAGGTATTTATTCGTCTGAATCAAATTATTTTTTTGTATACAGTAGACAGACAGTAGTAGTAGATTACGATCTTTTACTAACACATTATAAATTGGTTAATTAACTATGAGATTCATTATATATTCAAGATTCTGTACGCAAGGCTAATTTTTCGATGTTAGTATCAAGTGTAATTTAAAAGATCTTAAGACCTAAGCCGTGCGTTTAATATGCTAATTATTGAATTATTTGGATTTTACTGCTAATCAAATAATTTAGAAAAATCCAAAAGCAATCAATCGCTTCATAGTTAAATACGTAGCAGATACGTCAAGAGTAAAACACATTCCACTTTTATGGCGTTGGTTTAAAAGCCTATATATATCAAGTCAAGTCAAGATCATTTATTCATATAGATAACACAATGAACACTTATGAACGTCAAAAAAACTAATATTAAATGCTTCTAATTTTACATTTACTGCTCGTTCTCAAATCAAGGGCGTAGGACGGAAGAGAGTGAGCAATAAATTCTCTGCCACTCTTTTAAATCGCCAAGTTTTTTGTTTTACACGTTGTAAGGAGCTGCAACCATTACACCATGTTCCACATAACATATATACGATATGACCTATCCGAGATTGAGCTATTGTGAATATAATTGTTCATTTAAAGTACAATTTGAATAAAAGGTAAACTTTTAACTTAATAGCCATAAACAAAAGCAAATTAAGTTTTAATTGCCTTCGGCGCTGACCTCACTCGGCGGAAGCAATTTAAGATCTGTTGCTCGGTTCTATAACTATTATTTTATTGATCTAAATGTTTCTGACTTTTACATATTCTTAGTATTAACCGACTCATATAAAAGTGTTGGCCTAGTGGCTTCAGCGTGCGACTCTCATACCTGAGGTCGTAGGTTCGATCCCCGGCTGTGCACCAATGGAATTTCTTTCTATATGCGCACTTAACATTTGCTCGAACTGTGAAGGAAAACATCGTGAGGAAACCGACATGTCTTAGACCCAAAAAGTCGACGTCGTGTGTTAGGCACAGGAGGCTGATCACCTGCTTGCGACTCAGAAATCCAAGACCTAAGGTTGAGATTTTATTAATCTACAAGATTGAGGTTGTAGCGCCACTGATTAAATTATTTATTTGTTAGTTTAAGTCAGTGAAATATAAGTAAGGAACACAAAGCTTCTAAGTTTGTAAAAATGAATGATAAATAAACAAAAACGTAATATTTTTTTGACAAATCATTACGGATAAACCCAAAGAAAATGTCTCTTATTTCATGGTCGTGTTATGTCATATCCGACTAGTCATAACATCCTGCTATTTGAAGAAAAAAGTTATTCAAAGGCCAGGGGTCAAATCGGTGATAAAAATACTATTGCTGAGCGTACAAGAGGTTTGTCCAAGTAGCCTTTTATTTGACGACATCATGGAGTCATCAAGATAATAATAGTTTAAATTAAAATAATACATACAAAATGGCGATAAAAATAATATAAGAACTGGTTTGAAAACAATCCTGAATCGAGTTATGTAACCTAGTTTAGTTACATATATATATATTTTAGTATAATCTACACTAATATTATAAAGAGGAAAACTTTGTTTGTTTGTTTGATTGTAATGAATAGGCTCATAAACTACTGGACCGATTTTAAAAATTCTTTCACCATTCGAAAGCTACATTATGCACGAGTAATAAAGGCTATATTTAATTTTGAACAAAAATAGGGTTCCGTAAGATATTAGGGTTTATCGGACACAAGGTGTAAAAAATCAATCAAAAAAGTTACTTATTTTGCGTACCCTGCCTAAACTATTAAAGATAGAACCATAAAATGTTCTAAGTAATTGTAGATCTTATAAATATCTACAAAAAGCCCGCGACACACTATACCTATCTATGTCGAGTTAGGCACAATAACCATAAATGATATAATGACATGGCAAAACGGCGTTTGCCGGATCAGCTAGTATGTAATAAAGAAGCGCAACCAAATTTTAGCAATTATCGCACACTTGAAGCCAAAATGAGAGAAAATTCCCACACTCATAAATTGTAATATAACATTCTCGTTTCCGATAATGTCCAATAGGTCGACTACACTTATATTCTTTATATTATGTCACTTAGATTTAAGAATCCTGCAATAAGTCAAGTAAGTTTTTTGTTAGTCTAGCGTCGCAAATTTTGTGGTAGTTATAAGCTCATTTTTTAAACGATTAAAGCCAGTTGACACCGAGCTTCAAACAAAGAGTTTCATTTAAAATATACTTGGACATCCCTACAATAACCGCCACCGAAATTACGTCGTAAAAATTATTTTAATAAAGTTACATATAAAATAGAGTATAAAACAAAAACTAGCCCATTTATTTTAAAATTAGCAAAGTTCAAGGATGGACGTTACTATATCTTGATTCTCACAACATCTTCAGAGTGGATTATTTCTTATTCCTGTTGAGCTAAGGTTATTTTTTGTAATCACAAATATAAAGATCCGTTTTAAAGAATTTAGTTTTTACACTTTATTTTCGTAGAAATAAAAGAAATTGTTAAACCGTTCTAGAATCTATTCCGAGGTGTTAGGAGTGATGTTGCATCAAATGAATCCATGTTAATATGGCATTGGGCGGTTGACATTGAAATCTTTGAATTTATTTAGCATTTTAATATGTTGAATATAGCGTGTTTTGGTTTTGAGCCAAACAACAATTTTCGGAATCGTGAATTTGTTAGATTTCCATTAAAAGAAATGGGAACTAATTTTTGAACTATTATTACTATAACTATTATTATATACGAGAGGTTATTAGGATCAGTTGAAATAAAGTGCGTGTGTACAAAGTACACATGTCAGAACTTCTTTGGCAAACTAATTTTTAACTCTTGTTCATATTTATACAAATCTAAAACTTAAGGTTTCCGTAATTTGAGATTTCAATAAATTATTTCGCATAAAATATATAAAAAAATTCTCTTTACGAAATTTTAATTTAGAGAATTTCTATAAGCTAATTCACCCTTCTCACTCTCTCTCAATCGATCTCAATCTCACTCTGCCTTTACTTCGACAAAAACGCTGCACATCTTCGTGACGTTTTTTAAATAAATTATCATACGCCTAACGAAGTTTCACTTCAAAAAATAATCGGGAGTCATTTTTTTATTGCTCATTGGTAAGTTTGTGCGACCGTAAAACATAGACACATAATAAATCATAGTTATAATAAAAAAAACAATTGGCCAGTTATTTCGTCTTATAATGTCAGTACTAAAAATACGTAAGCAGCCCAGTAAATAAATGGCGGTTAAAAAGGATGGAATAGGCAGTTCGATAAATAGTTCAGCAGTTTTAGGTTAGTTTAGGTTTAGAATAGTGGACCATTCAAAACCAAACCTAACGTAACTGCCTATTTAGCTATTTCACTGCTCAGTATTTATTATAGTATTATAATTTTGTATGACTAATTTCTGTTTACACTACAGCCTTGGGATTCTGTAACTCACTTTTCGAACTCGCAAAGCGGCGGTCGCGCTCAAATCAGTCGTGAAGCAGTCATTTTACGATTTGGCATTCTGATAAACAATAAACTACAAGCTCCCTCCTTATCAGAATGCCAAATCGTAAAATGTGCTTCACGACTGATTTGAGCGCGACCGCCGCTGCAAAAACCGCTGTGCGAGTTCGAAAAGTGAGTTACAGAATCGCAAGGCTGCTAAGTTTTAACTGCCGAACTTGTTACTAAACATGCATTTTGTAATTTTCAACTTACCAAAACTACTATATACAACTGCCGCGGTAAATCAGTTCCTTAAGAAAGTATGCTACTTTAACTTCATTATGTTTTTGAAACTGGCGAGAGCGAAACCAACTGTTATGTTGAGTATGATCAACGATCTTATGGCTACTATGATATTGCTAGAACTACAGAAAAATTGTATACAAAAAGGTTGGAATTGTTATCGCCATTCGGTAAATACTTTTTGCAAGTTACAGTCAGATAAGAAGTTATGAAAGGTAAATTGATGATTCGTTTCGTTTAATTGTTTAATCGCTTTGCAATCCATGATACTGCAGGACCAATTGCCATCGCTTCGTTACTCGTTATAATTCATCAAAATCCAACCAAGTACCATTTTTTCAACCATTCTTTCGTGGTTAATATTTTTTTTTGGTCCACATACTAAAATGTTATAAAACTGTTGTTGTCGTAAGTCAAAACATTTTTTTATAGAACATGCAGACGGGCAGGAGGCTCACTTGATGTTAAGTGATCTGCCCATGGACACTCTCAATGCCAGTGAGCTAGCGAGTGCCCACCCTTTTAAAATTGGTACGCTCTTTTCTTGGACCCTAAGTCGTATTGGTTCGGAAATACTCAGTGGGCAGCTGGTTCCACATAGTGCTATAAAAACTCTTTAAATCCTATGATTTTGTTTTGTTTTAATGTGTACTAAAATATAAAAAATCCTGCTGTATTAATAAAACAATCATAAAATATATACTTTAGAGTGTAAAATAATTTTTAGATCCGCATAGATGCAATTAAAATATAATTCTTAAAATTGCTAAGACTTCAATGAAGCTTATATATTCTTTAATTGTCGCAATTTAATTACCTTGATATCAATAAAACTGGTTATATTACATTGAATTTAAATAAAATGTAAAGAATTTGCATATTAATAATATAACATATGGATCTGCCGGAATACAATATTTGATTATTTTAAACCTTCAACAAATTCCGTTTAATTTAAATCTATAAATAGTTAGCAGTTTATAATTGTATAGGTAATATAAGTAAATTAAATAAAGAATTTAAATTAATGATCATAAATGCTGCAAAATTACCAGAATATTTCTCTTTATGTATGGTCTCGAGTAATTACATACAAATTCAAGTTTAAATTTCACGTTTAATAACTGAGAAAACTCTCTACTTTGAGGTCGTGTGTTCAAATCACGGTGCACCAAGACCCTTTTGTGTGCGTAAATAATAATGAACATGATACACATAGATATTGTTAAAACATGTGTTATGGTAGCTATATATGCTAGACTCTTAAATCACAGAAAAATCTGATTAGAGAGACAATTATTAAATACTGAAAAATATTTCTAAATCTTTTTACTGATTTTTAGAAAAGATAAACCATTTTACGTAATATCGATTGCCGACTTTACTTTGACCTCAAAATGTAAAGGTATACAGTGGACATTTAATGACATGAAGCTTATCTCACATATCGTAAACTTGGCAACCTCAATCATTGTATTCGTAAGAATAAATTGCGTCACACTTGTCGAAACTTATTGATAAATGATGCATAACTTGAATGTGTAAATCATTAATTATTGAAAAATTACCGCATATTATAATCAAATTAACCAAGGACCAAATGAAGCAACTACCTTGGCCAAGGTTCATCTTGAGCTACTTGCATAATGTTTATTGCTCTTATCACAGAATGCTGATAGTTTATAATTTATTTGTTGAAATTTTTAGTATCTACTTAATTAGTAGGATGACACAAAATTAATGACATTGTACTTGACACGAAAATTATTAAAAATGTAAATGATTTTGTTAGGACAATATCACACATTGTTTTTTCCTTGTATTAGACATAAACGAGCGCGCGGTTTTTAGATTGAGTTCGAATTCTTAGAAATAAATAATTTACTAACCTATTACGAAACTGTGCTTGATAAACTAAAATAGTATAATTTTTATATCATAAATTAATTAATTATTCTAATAAGTATATAAATGTAACAATATATGAAAAGTTTAGTTTATAAACATGATTAGAAACCAAACAATTAAACAATTTTCTATTCTATCACACTGTATTGATTAACAAACGCTCATGTAATGTCGCATCAGAAGAATTTTCCAATACAATAATGAGACGCAGTTTAGAAAGTTGGTTCTACGTAAAGGGCTGTCGACATGACAAACCTCATTTCAAGGAACACTTTGAGTCATAAGTTATTGGATCTTTTTTCTCATACTTTAGTTCATTAATAAGTACGATAATGCCTATATATTTATACGATAATGTATGGCCGAAATAAGATACGATTCGCTGTCGGCATTCACCTCCAGCACCACATCTCAAAAGCATGAATCCTTTGCCTTTCTAGAGCCTAAATTAGAAGCCAAGAGAAGAAGAAAGACTCCATACATAACAACGTGTTAATTCTTTCTTTATAAACATAATAAAGCATATATTATTTTTTAATATTTTATGCCTGAAATATGGCCTATTTCAAGTCTATTACCTAACATTTCCAGTCAAAAGTGACAATTCCCCTTGACAATAGTTCCGTTAGTCGAACAAAACTTATGCAATAACACTATCTCGTGCCTACATCACGCATTGTTGACGAGTTGAGATGCGTGAAAACGCTACTGGTTGTGGTACAACATTAAACGTTTAATACTTTTAGTATTAAAAATATAATTTTACCATATTACCAATCGTATAAAGAGGATGGGTTTGTATTTTTGGACGTAACGAATTAACTTAAAAAACTCATCAAGATATCTAGTCAGGCTTGAAACAGACATTTATAAATTGTAATATATATTTCACTAGCTTGTACGGGGCTACGCACGGTTGGACATTACTTGAATATTGTTGAAATAAAAACAGCTTCCAGCTTATTTTCATCTTTGAACGTCGAGACAGAATATGAAATTCCATCCGTATCACCAAGACATCCGTCGTTCCACAACTAAGCGTTTTTCAAGGCGGTGTCCGGGCACCACCACTGTGTGGAAGCTACCCACTGAAGTAGAAGTTTCCAAACCAATTCGACTCAAGAAAAGAACCAGTTCCTAAAAGGCCGGCAACGCACTCGCGAGCCCGATAACCTAGCACCCAAAAAGTACATAAATTTTCACACACCATGCCTGAACGATGGCCACCTCTTCCACTCGCTTCTAGTCAAGCTGACCAACAGCCCAGCGCGGAATAGTCAGACGACTGGTCCGTCGCCTGGTAGGGCCTAAACAAGCATTATCGATCCCATTCAGATAATATCCACGCTGAATTTGAATTTGAATTTGAGTGGCAATCAAATTCAAATTCAAATTCCAAAATCATTTATTCACGTAGGTAACACATTGTACACTTGTGATTCGTCATTAAAGAAATACATATTAATGCTTCTAATTTTACATTTACTGCCAGTTCTCAAATCAAGGGCGTAGAACGGAAGAGAAGAACTGGCAATAAACTCTCCGCCACTCTTTTTAATCGCCATGTTTTTTTTTTTTACACAACGTTTGTAAGGAGCTGCAACCATTACACCATGTTCCACATGACATTTTAAGTAATTAATAATAATAACATAAATAAAAACAAAGACTTGTCCCCTATCAGCAGGAGGCATGGTGAAATAGGAGCACGCACTTACATTCTCGTGGGAACAACACGCAAACACATAGTCGAAATAATTAACATCACCGTGATCATCATCAATCGTGACATCCTCCCTATTCAGATGTCTCTGTCTTTGCCAATTAACTGCCAGTCTTTTCCTGCTATTTATATCAAGTCATCCACCCATCTTCTTTTCGGTCTGGCTCCTCTTTTTTTTCGAGTGATCCCATCCATTGTATTGTATTATATTATTACAAACATACAATTCTTTACTCCCATAATAAGTAAATTTAAAAATCGCTTGAAGTCTATCACTTAACACAGGTCAGTTGCAATCGTAAGTCACACCGCGCTGTTAAAATTTTCTTTAACAAACCTTTTGTTCGTAACTCATTTTATATTTTTCTTTCAACAGCCCCTTTGTTAATTCAAAAGATAACATTTATGTCGGCACGTCTAAATGATATGTTTATGAGCTACGGTTCTACCTGAATAATTATAGTACTTTGTTATTTGTATTGAGGTGTAATAATAATAATTAGCTAGTAACATTTAATTTAAATAAATTCTTGGCACTACTACACAACCTGAACAAAGCCTAACCTAATAATTATAAACGATACACGTTACTTACTAACTTTTCCGTAGTCAAGGCTTTTTTAAAGGTATAAATCCCAATAAACTTGGGGATCTAATGTATCTTTATTGATTGTTTTAGTTGAGTTTTAGTACGTTACATTCCTTTGTTAATACGTATTCGTGTTTGGGTCTACGACTATTTTGGCTAAAAATACATTATCACATCCTGATCCCAGGTCTGACCACTGTCCTTTTGAAAATATTATTACTATTATTCAAATGTCACCCAAGTGTATAAAGCATGGTCAACTGCATGTTATTGCATCAAACATTTGACCTATGTCATCACTTAACGTGACGGATTCATACAATTCAAAGCAGTTTAAGAGCCTTATGATATTACGTTAATAATAATTTCTTGGTTTTATGATTTTTTAATCTGTGATATATGTAACCTTGTAAAACTTTGCAGAGTATTCGTTATTATTCGGACGATACTTTAAACAAACCCCAATTCTGTTTTTGAAGTACCATCATGTTTGATATTTTTCTATGTCAACACGACACACTATTTGCCGGGAATTCATTGCAGTTCGGTAATCACTGGTTGGGTTCTGTATACAGTTTTTTTCATTATAATACTTTTCATTTTATTTATTTAAACTTTTTCACATTAAAAGATAAATAAATAACCTTTAAGGGTGCAATGGGTGTCCATATCGCTAGCAAGCATCTCTTCCAGGCAACCCTAGTAAGGAAAAAACTAAAAAAAATAATGGTAAAGTGAAATTACAAAATTATACAATTACCAAACATAATCTTAAATGAACTAAACTAAAAACTAAAAGTACTTACGGTTTACGGTTACATTACGGTTCATTAATTACAATGCAATACAAAAGAATAAGAAATACATAAATTACTAAAGTCACGATATGCAAGAAATGCTTATGTAAAAGAATTTTATTGGAGGTTAGGGAGATAGCCAATCGTATGGATTCGGGTACCTCATTCCACAACTTAATGGCGGATATCCTAAACGAATTGCCTTAGGATGAGCTGTGAGATGTAATTTTTATAACGCATCTGTTAGAGGAGCGTAACATATAGGGACCTGAAAATTTGAATTCAATTTTGAGACAAGATGAAGTATGGGATTGAAAACAATTGAGTAGATATAGAAGTTGAAATAGAGGTTTATTTGAACTTTTATAGTATAAAACATACACGTTTACAAAAAAAGATATTTAAATAACATGTTGATGTATAATATGTTGATAATCTATGTTAGTCTTGCATTTATTTTAGCAAAAAGTATACAACAATAATTTATATGGTTCAGAAAATAAAAAATTGTTTCACCTTTACATTGTTATTCGGAATTCCATTTTATCTATCAACACTATTATGTTCGCCTACGCATTCTGCGCACGATTGTTCATTATGTCACTGCCTCAAGACAAGATTATTATTATAATAGTATGTTTGAACGTTTTTGTTTTTTTTTTTCAATTATACTAAAATGTCAAATGTGTTTAACAATCTGTTAAATAGACGTGCGTAATGAAAACAAGTCGTTATAATTTAGAAATATTAGAAAAATATATAAGTACTAGCTGTCCCGGCAAACGTCGTTTTGCCATGTATATCATTTATAAAAAAAATAGGGGTAGATCGTAGAGGGGTGAAAGTAAGGGGTTGTATGTATTTTTTAATGCTGTATCATAAAAAAATAGAAATTAAAAAATTTATCTAAAAAATAAAAAAAAAAATTGGGGGGTGGACCACCCTTATTATTTAGGGTTGATGTTAGCCGATTCTCAGACCTACCCAATATGCTTACCAAATTTCAGAGGAATCGGTCAAGCCGTTTCGGAGGAGTATGCAGACTAACATTGTGACACGAGAATTTTATATATAAGATGTTAATTCGTATGGTTAAGAAATGGCCATAGAGGTCTTATTGTTTGAATCTTGTCTGTACGGTAAAGCACAATTTTTTTTTAATTTTTTTTTTACTGAATAATATATTAAAATCATAATATTAGAACCGCTGTGTGCTTGTATAAATGTAACCAAAGCAATCTTGTTTAGGAATACGACATATGCATATTAAGATAGTTTTCAATTTACTTTTTATGTTGGTTAACGTTTGGCTATCTAGTGACTGAATGGGTAGTCCATGTATTAGCCGCGGTAGTAAATACCTCAATATTCGATCGCCATATACGTTATTTGCTCTCGACGTACAGAGTCTTTCGTTACCGCTCGGATCTCTACGTCATGCCCAGTGGACTGAGTGAAACTCAGTGACCTGTCCCTCGGCTAAAGAATTAAGTTTTATAATCTTGAAAGTAAACATTGCCTAGGATCCTATATCCTAGGATTAATATAAGCATTCTAAAATAAAGCACCATACACATTATAAATATTTATCTTTTCTTTAAACTTATGAATACTCGCTGAAAGCTATTTGTAGCATATTGTATTGCCCAATAAATGCAAGAATTATTTTTCAAATCAAATCAGCTCTAAGTGGCATCAAACAAACACTATAGTTTTAATATTAATAGTAAAGGCAATAGTTCATCTATTGTGGAACAAGTGGGTCAAACAGGATTCAGAAGATGTATCCGCGAAGGTCGTTGTGTACAGTTCACGAAACTTTGATGACATTTGCGTGTAACAAAACATATATAATAGATACAATAAATAATGTAATTCTTTTCTTATATAAAGCTTTCAGATATTTATTCATAAGGAATTATTTATATTAACATTAAGTTCATTATTGTTTTTTATTAGGGTGGTTGGTATTTCTAAAACGTTTTATACTTTTCGGAAAGTTTTTTGTGTGTGTTTGGTCCATATCTACAATATGTATGATAAACATTATTCATTCTATTACATCTAAATTCAGTGTTGGCTTAGTGGTCTCAGCGTATTCCTCATTCCTGAGGCCGTAGGTTCGATCCCTGGCTATGCACTAATGGACTTTATTTCTATGTGCGCATTTAACATTCGGTCGAACGGTGAAGGAAAACATCGTAAACCAGCTTTCCTTAGACCCAAAAAGTTGACGGCGTGTGTCAGGTACAAGAGGCTGATCACCCACTTGTCTATTAGATTGACAAACAGATTCAGAAAAACAGAAGCCCAGACATTGAAAGGTTGTGGCGCCACTGATTTATTCTTATTTTATATCCAAATTCAAGTATTAATCGTCGTTTTGTTCAACAAAACTTTAAACATTTCATTAGTTAGCAGCTAGGTAATAGCTGATTATTGATATATTGATAAGACTTTATATTTAGTGATTTAAAGTATAATAGTTGATCATATACTTTTTTTTTATAGAACAGGGGTCAAACGGGAGGCTGACCTGATGATACCGCCGCCCATGGACACTCCCAATGCCAGAGGGCTCGCGATTGCGTTGCCGGCCATACTGTATGAATACTAGTCAGGTAGCCACGAGCGCCATTTTCATACATTAGATTGTATCTATTTCGTAAATTAGTTTTACTTTTTATAGACGAGCAGTTATCCGTATCTGACATATGTACAGGTGTTTTCTGCTCGTAAAAAGAGATTTGAACGCAAGACCACAGGCTTTAGAATCACAAGAAAAAATATTTAGTTTTTAAGATTTTTACATTATAATAAACGTTAATATAGTTGTTATCTTTGTGTTGCTTAACTTTTGAATTGAATAACAAAAAGTGCAAGTAAAAGTGTTTGTCTGCGATTTCATCGACTGACCTTTCTTAATATTGCATCAGTTCTCATCGCCATATATATAATATTAATGTCCCTCTTTACTTTTACGATATTATATTTCATTACTAGATATTACATACGTTTTTGTCCGCTACATTAATCTTGTTACCGGCATTTGTTTTTAGATGTTAATATTATGGTTAATGTTGGCAAATAAATAACTTTGCTATAATTATTTTTGTGCGATTCATTTATAGTATGGATTATATAACTTACTAATTAAATGTACGAAAATATTAAAGTCTTGGATCCAATTAAATGTACGAAAACATTCATAGACTTGGAACTAATGAAATGTACGAAATGTGTAGTATATAAACTGTTCAGTTAACCTATAAAGAAACCTTAAAATACGCCCAGAATATTGCTCCATGCCGCATTTGGACATGACAAAACGTATTATTGTAAAAAGGATCCATTATTAGCTTTTAATAGATCTTTTACGTTCTTCTGCTGTACGTTGTCACTATTTCTTAACATTGTGAATGTTAACTAGCAATTCGATGACCCGAGTTCAGAACCTACTATTTTCTTCATAAATCATGCAATATACATTATAAAATTGCTGAGAGACGCACGCGCATCGTGATTTTAATGTTATGACACGACACACTATAATTACGCTATGAATAACGAAATATAAAATATTATATAATTGTGATCCATTTTTGTGTTGGTCTAGTGGCATTAGCGTGCGATTATCAACCCTGTTGTCGTTGATTCGAACCCTGGCTGTGCACCAATAGACATTTCTGTCAGCGTATTTAAGACTCGCTCGTACAGTGAAAGAAAACATCGCGACACAACCAGCGTGCTTTAAATTTTAAAATTTAACGGCGTGAATCCGACACAAAAGGCTTATACTAGGTTATTATAAATGCTAATGATCACGAAGATACTGAAATCTGAGGCCCGGTTGAAAAGGCTGCCATTGTTTTTTTTCAATTTCTGTCTTAATGTATATTCAAAAAATATTTAATGTCTTGTTATTTTTCAAAGGAACTTAGGGTACATAAATTTCATCGTCTTTTTAAAATAACCCTTTACAGTGAAGAAGGTAAGAAGACAATTTTCTGCCGAGGTCCATTTATATTTGTTCAGGTAGTGCTATAGTATCCAGGAGAAAAACTTTCAAATACTTTAAAGCTTAACTACATAATTTCTTACAAGCTTTAATTTACTGAATGTGTTTTTCTAAAGATCTTGATGTTAAAGCTTTTGAAGTCTAAGTTTTACGTAGTTATTATAAGCTAAGCGTAGTAAGCTCTATATATAACATTTATAATTGGCGAATTAAAATTATATCTGTTGTAATTAATAATTTTGTTGGGTTAGTTTACTATTGATGTATTAAGCTCTCGGCGTAGGGTGACTTTTGTCGTAGTATTTTTAAATATAATTCAAATTGGTTAATTTAAATAGATAATTTATCAAACGATATTAAATGGAGTCTTATAAATTAGTATTTATTTACCGATCCACATATACATATGGTATACTCGTATGTAAAAATACTATATAAAATTTTTATTATGGAGTATAATATAATAATATATATCTAATATATAAAATTCTCCTGTCACAATGTTCGTTCCCATACTCCTCCGAAACGGCTCGACTGATTCTTATTAAATTTTTTATGCATACTTAGTAAGTCTGAAAATCGGCTACTTTCTATCCTTCAAATCCCTAAGTAATAGGGAAGGCAAAACATTTTCTTTTTAATTTTTAGACAATTTTTGTTGTTTTTATATTTTTATGATACAACATACAAAAATACATACAACCCTTAATTTTCACCTCTCTACGATAAACCACTATTTTTTATTATACCTAGTAGATAGTTATTTTTATTAAACTAAAAAAAATCCTAGAAATATAATAGTTAGTTATAAAATGCAATATTGACGCTGAACTAATCCTTATATACATAACCATTTTTGATATATATAGCTATTACATATATATTGTTACATTGGCCGGTTTATAGATAATATGTAAATATTATCAAGCGTCTATAGATATAGAAGCACTTATACTTAAGATAACACAAAAGCTCACCATGTTCAGTACAAGTCCACTCACTGCATGTCAAGGCACACGCGAGTACTAAAGAACGCGACGCAAAACGTTTTGCCGCGAAACATCTCCCCTCTATCATATATAGCCTTATCGTTCATTCAGAGAGAATCCTTTAGACTGAGAGATGTTGAAACATAATTTTCGTACAAGTTCGAAATGTTTTTTTACATAATATTATAACTGATTTTATGTTATTCAAATGGACGTGAATGTGATTCAATTTATTGCCCGCCTCCATTCTACGCCATATTCGCACCATTTAAATACTATGATAACATGTAATGTGTCAGTCAATTTTAATTTGACAGCAAAGTCATGCATATTTTCTAATTACTTTAAAAAAGGTATTACTTGATTACTATATTCTTTAGGTTCATTCATTAACTATGCCTCCAAAATCCAATACATTTCTATACGCTAGACTATCTCTATGCTATCTCTTTGAAATGGATGTTAATGGGCTGCGATAAGTGCCCTTTTTGGCGTCCCGTAGTCCTATTTGCCCTCCATTTTTGCATTATACTAGAAAAAAAATTGTCTCTCAAATAGTGTTAAAAAATCGTATAACATATAATATATATGTTATACGATTCTGCTGGTCCTGCTCCATAGGACAATCATAGAGCCTGGACAAAATCAAATTGGTTGCTGACTTTTTGCTGTAACATATTTTTGTTATTATTATTATAATTTTTTTTTTAATTTATAAATGCTACAAATGTAATTATTATTATTTTTTTTGTATCTCACACACTGTTTTGTTGTGTTTTTTAATATTTTTATTACACTTTAATGTTAATATTCTACGGTTTCGATATTTGTAAATATGTGAGGAACATGTATACTAACTTTTTTTAGTATAGTAGTTTATTCTAAGAGTACATTGTCTTCACATATAATTATTTAACAAATGTAACAAATATTGTAAACCTATTTTTAAAGAGTAAGTGTGGAGTTATATATATATAAATTTTTTTTGACGTTCAAAAGTGCCATTTTAGATGGTCTAATTGAAATAAATGCTTTGACTTTGACTTATAAGTAATAATTGTATTTTCTGTAAAGCCATTATCTAATTCACGCATTTAATTTAAATTTATCGACCAAACTTTTGTAACTATTAATTTATCTCTAATTATTTCCTAATAGCCATGACCTTTTTATTTTTTTCTGTACTATGAGTTAGATTTTATTAATCAACTCTTTAGCTAGACTGTTTATTTAATACCGTGTAACACGGCTCTAATGACCGTGATTTACCGTAATCTATTGATTGAGGGTAAAAAGAGCTTCTGTTTCGACATATGTAAATACAATTTAAAAAAATCAGTGGTGCTACAACCTTTTTAGGTCTGGGCCTCATATTTCTGTTTCATGATCATTTGTCAATCTAATAGACAAGTAGGTGATCAGCCTCCAGTGCCTGACACACGCCGTCTAGTTTTTGGGTATAAGACATGTCGGTTTCCTCACGATGTTTTCTTTCATCGTTCGAGCGAATGTGAAATGCGCACATAGAGAGAAAGTCCATTGATGCTCAGCTGGGGATCAAACCTACGACTTCGGGGTTGAGAGTCGCACATAAATCCTGTTAAGTGAAATAGATTTGTTTATCCTGAATATTTGAGAAATACCTAATGTATTTACTACTGAGTTAGTACTGCCTCCGTAGCTGAATGATTAAGACATAGGTTATGTGTAGAAGTCCTTATATCCATTCCCGACAAAACAATAATTGTATCGAATGACGAAACAGATACATAAATCTGAGGCCCAGATCTACAAAAGGTTGTAGCGCTTTTTTTTAAATGGAATATCATTAGAGTGAGAGGTAAAAATATAAAAATTCCAATCTCTAGTACCTGAGAAAGACCTATGCTGTCACTAAGAGTCAGAGGTTTAAAGGAGGTCAAAGTTGAGAACTTTGAAATTGATTTGAGAACCGAAGACAAATTTCATAAATGTGATGATAGATTATAAATGAAGATAAGTTGTCCAAGCCGACACGTAAGGAATTATCAGCCAAGGAAATATAATAAAAGTTTGAAATGTAATTTTATAAGATCGTACGGCTGAAACTACTCCTTTAAGACTTGTGTTAGTAAAGTGTTAGTGTTAGTCTATTTATAATGTGCCATTTATAAACGCGTTTTCTCCTTCAGAAGCTTCATCTTTAATACATTTAAAAATCAACATTTTCACTAATATTTCTAAACTTTATGCATTCACTAACAATCTTGAACTTCTCAACCTGTCCAATACTGAAACGGAAAGTATTTTTATTGTAAATAGTTTAATTATAAATATTTATTTATTAAGTTTTTTATTCCACATCATTATTCTATCTTAACAGTTACTACTAATTCGATAGAACGACACAATAATACCCACATCGATTATCTTACACAATAAAACATTAAAAAAATTATTTATATTCCTAATGGACCCTTAGTTTTATAAGTAACAAAATACATAGCAAGCAACTCTTGGGTAACTCAGCCAGTGTACAAACAAATAGGTCTACCTCAATAGAAATTTTGTTTATTATTTGTATAGTAAGTGTTATGTAGTAATTATTGTAACGTACCGTTAATATGTACGACACAGGGAATCCTAGAGTAGGGGCACTTTCTTTTTTAACTAAACATCCTTTTTGGAGTTAACTCCTTAAGAAACGATTTGAGTTATAAGGCCCGGTACGGAAATTTTATGAGGAGTAAAATCAAGTGTAACACGAAAAGTTGAGGCGTTATGTAGAAAGAGACAAACATATATATCTGTAGGATTGAACGTGTAAAAGAATGAGATGGAAAACATTACACAGACTTTTCGATTTTGAATTCACGTTTTGACAGCCTCGTTACAACATTGTCAGTGTTGACAGGTGTAAAAAATAAAAGTAGATTGTCTAGCGTGCCATAGAGTTTTGTCAATAGTAATGGTCAGTGAAATTAAATCAAAAAGATTGTTCATTCTTATTCTTCTCTTACTATAAAGGTAACTTTGGTCACAGAAAGAAAATCCTATTTGGGCATAGATGATGTAGGTACGTTTTATTACTACTAGAAACATTTATATTATAAAAACATATATTCTTACCACCTTTAGTATAAAAATATGGTCGACAGCCACATAACATTATCGCCATTTTATCGTTCGTTAGGAGTAAACTCCAATCGTGCGTCGTAGCTGACACACACACACTTTTTTTATAACGAATAATAATGGTTTTCTTTTTAACTCAAGAACGTTGGAACAAATTTTTACGTATTTTACGTTTTTGAGTTTGTCTTGGTCGGGAATACGATAATGGGTTTTAAAATATGATATTGGTCAATAAAAAAAATATCATTAACTAAACACCAGTCTAGCCGTTCTTTTGTTTCTTTTGTATTAAATGGTGTAACAAAATGCAACTGACAGCTCAGGTTGTTTACGGTTTCCTTTGATAATACCGGAAAACTTTGAAATTAAACTTAATTATTTTAAAATTAATTTTTAAATCATAAATCTAGGTTCATGATGGTTTATTTATTTTAACTTTGTTACATTAAAAAAAAAACAAATAACATAAATATTAGGGATGCAACGGGCGGTCTTATTTCTAACAAGCGATCTCTTCCAGGCAACCCAAGTATGTATATCCAAAAAAAGCAATACTAAAAGTAACGCGCAGGACTTCCTGACAAATTATACGTAAGACTGAAAGACTGAAAAATTATACAATTACCAAACTTAATCTAAAATAAAATAAAAATAATAATAATATAAATTAAAAATTCAACGGTTCATGAATTACAATGTAATTCAAAAGAATAAGAAAATACCTGAATCACAAATGGAGCAGGATAGAATATGTTTAAGAAGTGTTTATGAAGAATATAGAAGACTTTCTAAAGAGGTTAGGGAGGTCGAATCGTATGGAGTCGGCTAGCCTATTCCACAACTTAATGGCGGAGATCCTAAACGAATTGCCTAAAAAGCATCTATTAGAGGAGCGTAACATATAGTTATGAGAATATATCACATAGCTTATTAATAACCTTTATAATTTTTGGAAAAAATATTAATATGTTAAATTTAAAATTTGCATTATATTTCTCGAACTGTTCAAAAGAATTCAGTCGAGACATCTCGATCGCGCCAGGTCATGGGCGGGCTGACCGCAAGTTTTATTTTTTACTAAATGTTGAACACGTAATGCATGAAGAATAAAGGTTTTTGTGGTTTGACAGTAATTAGAAGATAAACTGTTCTGAGCTGATCTGAGGAGAGTCATTCCCCAACGCTATTTCAATATTAAATGGAAATTAAGATACGGTACATAAGAGTAAAAAAGCGATTACATCAATGAATCTTGTCCTCGCATTTCTTTTGTTTTAAAGTAGGTGATTACCCAACAGTATCGTATTACTTTGCATAAATGCGCACGTTGATTGGAAGATGTCATGATTTCGGAGTTTTTTGGTTAATCGTTGTCTTGTCAAGCTCAAAATAACTTTATGTATATAGGGTAACCAAGTACACTTATGACCATCAGCAGAAAAGATGTTAAATTGATTCTTATATTTTCTTAAATTTACATTTACTACCAGTTCGCAAGTCAAGGGCGTAGAGCGGGAAAGAAGAACTGGCAAGAAACTCTCCGCCACTATTTTTAATCGCCAAGTTTTGAGTCATACAAATTGTTTGAACTGGGGCAAATCAATCCCAAGGATTCGGATCATTTAAATAATCGTCAAATTTATAAAAAAGTTTAATTGATTTATTTAAGTTTAAAGAGAGTTTTGAATTTATTCAGTGATAATTCTCTAATTTCTCTTGGGAGTTAGTTGTAAAAACGAATACAATTTCCATATAAGGAGTGGTTTGTCTTCTGGAGCCTGGTTGGTCGTTGTCAAACACCCTATCAACCTTTTTATATTTTTAGTCGGGCAACCTAACTACAAATTGGTCAATAGAACAAATGGAAACTTTTGCGAAAAACAGCGAAAATCGTATTTTGATTAACGTTCGAGACGTTATATTTAGCCGGGCAAGATCTATTTAACTTAAAAAAAACTAGTATATTTTGGAATAAGTTTATATACTATATTTATTTATTTATTTATGAAGGAAACAAAATATATATAATAAATACAATAGCGGACCCGACGGACGTCCTGGATGATATTTCAAGCGATTACGATATTAAACAAAGTATGAAAGCACCGACTGCAGCGCCATTTGTCGGGCTGATTTGTGAATCTAAACCATCCAGGGCGACACCCAAACGCATACTAAATCGGTCTAGTGACAATCACACGTACAATCTTTGTCAAAACAAATCTTTGTTTTCAATTTATTTTATTATTATTTATTACTTAAGATGTCACGTGGAACATGGTGTAAAGGTTGCAGCTCCTTACAAAACTTATGTAAAAAAAAAATCTTGTCGATTAGAAAGAGTGGCGGAGAGTTTATTGCGTGTGTTTCTCTTCCGTTCTACGCCCTTGATTTGAGAACTGGCAGTAAATGTAAAATTAGAAGCATTTAATGTATATATATGCATTTCTTTTTTGACGTTCATAAGTGTTACCTACATGAATAAATGATTTTTGACTTGTGACAATAGAATTATAATATATATGAAGATAATACACGGAAGATCCGTCTGTAGGCGGTTAACCGACATATTTAATTATTATTCGTAATCCTATTCCCAATGTCATCTAAACTATGACAAAGCGATCAGTAACGCTTATGTTAATAACCCAAAGACGTCTCACAAAATGACTCAATTTAAATTATGATCCAAATGTTATATAATTTAAATGCAACTAGTTCAAGGACTAATGAATTGTTATTTAGATATTTTATATTTTAAATATACAAATTAACTATTTGTGAACTAATTTGCTTATAAATTATTTAAATATACATTAACAGGAATATAATTACACACAAATATTGTGATAAAAAACATCACGAGACTAACTTCACTTCTAACAAACATCATGCATTAAAACGTAACAAGACGCAATACTCACTCCAAAAAGGCATCGGATGTATGTTTTATACCTCTTTAGTATTAAAATATCCAACTTATGATTGGATAATTTAAAAAATCCTACCGTAAAAGATTTCCAACAAAATTATTTAAAAAAATAACAAACAGTAGTCTATTAGACGATTTAATTCATATTATTGTTTGTATTAATATATAATTAAAGGAAATTCTACGAAAGACTAAGCAGTCGAAAGACTATAGCCTGCGCCATGGGCAAAAAGAAAAAAAATGATATTGTTTATGTTACAATTTTGTGGTTTTAAAAACTTTCTACTCAGTTTCAACGCCTGATCACGAAATTTCGCACCAACGCGAGATTAGTCGATGTATTCTGCATAGAATGTTACTGCAATATCCTGCACGTTCTGGTGCGTATCCAGGTTTCTCAAATGAAATAAATCGAGTTAATTGGGCACTGCAATAAGCATCTGCATCTTCTCCATCCGAGGCCCTTTCGTCTTTAACCACTTCATTAAAAACAAAATTATCACTAAAATTTCAAGAATCACATAACATACATTCTAAACTTTACGTTTACGTGTCAAAAGGAAGAGACTGGCTGCCCACAACACAGGGAATCCTAGTGTGGGGGCCAGTGCACTTTACTTTATTTAAACATCCTGTATATTGTGTATAATAAAGCTTTTTCTTTCTTTCTTTCAGTTACTTAATATTTTTAACTTTAATTATTTTTTTGTAAATAACAGTAAGCTGTTGTTTTGTGTATCCAAATTTCTAAATTGGTGTTCATGCATTTTATCTATACACAAAGATTTCACTATGCCTCGTATTTAATAGTAAAAATTCATTCAAATTCTAAGCGTTAGTACTAATATTGTGTCATTGGCTCACAGAATAATTTCATAGGAAAGGTCAACGTATTTTAGGTATTTTGTAATAAATGTTAATACGATTACTCAAATACCTTGCACCAGTGTAATAACTGATTGCGCTAAGACGTAAAATATCACCTAGTTCCGATGATACCAAACCGGTCACGTCAAGGATAACACTTTAAAGTCACGGCCGTAGGGTATGCTCAGACTTACAGATAGTTTACTCAGGAGTTTTGATAAAAGAATGTAGCCTCTTCATGGAAAGTATAAGCTGGGTTTGCCCCTAAAACTAGGGGGATGAGAATGTAAAACAAAAAACGACTCAAGTCTGTGTTTTGTGAAGAGTATGTATATTAACAGATTATATAACATTTCTGCTGCTCTGTGTTTGTTTCATGATCATTTGTTTATCTAATAGGCAAGTAGGTGATCAGTCTCCTGTGTCAGTCGACTTTTTGTGTCTAAGGCAAGCCGGTTTCCTCACGATGTTTTCCTTCACCGTTCGAATGTTTAATGCGCACATAGAAAGAATGTCCATTGGTGCATAGCCGGGGATCGAACCTACGATCTCAGGGATGAGAGTCGCACGCTGAACCCACTAGACCAACACTGCTCTGCGAATGTGTTTTGAACTTAACGAAAGCTCGTAAAATGCATGGTAAAATTATTGACGTAAACGAATACTCATCGAAACTATCGTATCGTGCCTCAGTACTTCTGTTTTACCCGTAAACCAAATCATGCCATTCTCATGTATTTATATTACATTTTCCTCTCCTGACGTGTAGACAACCCTGACTAAATGGCTACGACCTTGTCTTACACCACTGCAGTTCGGAGAATAAACATCCAGGTTTGAGGAACTCGTGGCCACTGATAGGAAAAATGTAAGCAGTGTTGGCTTAGTGGCTTCGGCGTACGACTTTCATCCTTGAGGTCGTTGGTTCGATCCCCGGCTGTGCACCAATGTACTTGCTAATTTAACATGCGCTCGAACGGTGAACGAAAACATCGCGAGCAAACCGACTTGCCTTAGACCCAAAAAGTCGATGGCGTGTGTCAGGCACAGGAGGCTCATACAGAAATCTGAGGCCCATACCTAAATTAAGATTGTAGCACCACTAATAAATATGACTCGATGACAGAAAGTGTAGGAAAAATTAAGCTAACATATCATCTCAGCCATAAAGGTCATAACGAGTTACCTGAGCTCCAACCTTATTTAAGCTACATTAAAACACTAAAAAAACAACGTATATTTATTTATTACAGTTAACCACATCATATTTAATATTTGTATATGTTACAAGCTATCGATTGTCAAATACATGATAATTATGGTAAGCATAAATGTCAAAAAAATAATATAGTAATAATTTTTTACTTAACAATGCGGATTAGGTATCAGATATAGCACTTAACAATGTTTTTTTTAATTGATCAGTCCATCATATGAACATATATCTGAATATATGAAATCTTCATATTTATATACTGATTATATACAAACTTCTTAAAACTATAATGCATGCAGTATCGTCTGATGTCATCTTCACCTGACAAAAATCTCACTAAGAATTATTAATTACGGCCTCCAAAACTTTTTAAAATTGCATAAGTAATAATTACCAATAAATAATATTGAATTCGATTTAATATGCCGATTTATTCAAATTAACGTAAAAATGATTAATTTATAGCTTTTATATTGATATTGATATGCTACCATGGTACATATATTTAAGGAAGACCTCTTCTGAATGAACTGACATTTAAATAAACGTAAATCTATATACTATGATTATGTACGAACATATTATGAGTAATAATTAATAAAATATTATAGAGTTATGTTCTTTTCTCGAATACATTCTAGGTAATCGCTAAAACAGTGTTTTTCAACCTTTTTTGTGTGCCATTTCTAAAATTCTTATACCCCATATGTTACATACATAACTTTTAATGTTAAAAAATTTAGCCCCTCTTAGCAATCTTGCCCCCTCTTTAATTCGCTTCAAGTTCAAATCTTACAAGAATTAAATAAAGTGATTAACTTTTATTCAGTAAAACTTTCTTTTAACTGTCTTTCTGCTCTGTACGCAATTACTTTATATAATAATTCCAAAAAAAATTGTACTTCTTAATCATTAAATTGATATTTATTCCAACACACAAATATAAGGTAATTATATAATAAATATTAATATTAGTATACCTAAACACTCGTACTAATAATAACAGTAAATTGATAAATAGAAAATTAATTTAAAAATTTAAATGTTTGGTCCTTGTGCATTTCCTCACTGTATTGCGATACAAAATTCGTTGAGCGAGGAAAGCACCAGCTTTGGGGTCACCAGTACTAGTTATCAGACGCCTACTTAATTCTTTAATTAGCGCCTGTGCACGTGCACCACGGCTCAAGAGTCTCTACTCCAAAATCAAATTTTATATTATGTTTATTATTTTCCGCCTTTTGTGCTTTTATACTTCTTATTTAAAACTTCTTGGTATTAACTCGTAAACATATACGAATTCTAGTTAACTGTCATCAATTTATATGAATGTAAAAACTAATGACGATGTCGCAACTATAATATAACATGTTATTTGAGGCCTTCATAACTCATTTTATGCGTTCTAAGATTATTCTAATGATGTTTTAAAATTTATAATAACCTCCAGATATGATTAGAAAGAACTATACATTATGTTTTAATATGCGTTTGAAGTGTCATGTCTATACAGGATGGCCAAAAAGCCGTGGATCAAACGCAAACTAGGAGATAGATGGGGTCATCAGCTACAAAAAAATGTTCTACGGGAGGTCCTTAAGCTTAACCCCTGCAGAGTTATAATTTATTTTGCATTTTCAGAAGAAAATTGTCTGTTTTTACTAATCCTTATTAAAATTCGCAAAAATCGACATCCTGTATCTTTTTCATAATATCCACTAGATTTGTACTGATGAGACATTGCATTAGACATACTATTTATGGTTGCATAATGGGTATATTGACGATAATATTAAGTTATACGATATAAAATTTTCTCAAAGCATAACTTTTTGTTTACTTCGGGCCACACTGTGAACAAAAAATTTTCTCTACCGAAAAGTGACCCTGTATAACATGTTTTGGCGCAATTAATAGGGATTCTGAAAAGGTATTACATATGGTCATGAGTGGCTCTAATTTCTTTCTAGGACGAAAAAACAAAACAACGATTGAGAAATAATTGTTTTAATAAAACAAAACATTTTACAATAAATGCTCAAAATTCTTGCCTCTGACCATAATACATTAAGTCTTGATCATTGATATTTGTTATATATACATATATATGTATAGTTATATATATACATACAGGTCAAATGTTTTTTTACAAATATTTTATTTAACATAATACATAAATATCGCCTAGAATCAAGATATTTTTTTTTCACTATCTTCTATTTATAACCGAAAGTGTTTACTGAAATCATGAAAATTGTATCGAAGAATTTTCATGAAAAATTACTTTAACGCTCTTTTTTACAATTTTCTACATAAATGATGTTGTAGAGCTTATAAGATTTTTAGTACAAAGCTCTTCATCTCTAGAATCACCTCTTTCGGTACTGATATAAATCGTATTGTATTAAGGGTATCAATTTTTTATATTATTTGGAAGTACAGAGTACAATGGAAAGTTGGAAACAGAGTTTTATAATATATTAAATTGAAATAAAAAACCTTAGAGTTATAAATTCGCGTTTAAAGCAAGAATAAAAATATTCTTTATTTACCGACAAAGCTATTTCTGTTAATTTGTGTCTAAGACATGTTTTGTTTAATTTTAAATGATTTTGAATATAAATGATGATGCGACGTAGTAAATAGCATTTTAAATATAAGTTTTTTGTTTCCTTGGTCTATGCTAATTGGTGAACGGAGTGTCATAAAATAATTAATTAAGGTGCGTATGCTAAATTAATTTGTTAGTTACGAAGGCTGTATCGCATCTGTCAAACTGTTAAAAAATTTCAACTTTACAAAATTCTTTCACTGCAATCGCTAAAAAAATAGGAGGTCAGGGAATTGTGATAGTGTTAGGATTAAAAGATTTTTAATAGTAGGTATAACCCTGGTTTGGAGAGCTGGGGCAGGCCAGGGGCTATGCTTGCAAGGATGCGTCAGCATCCCTTCTTTTGGACGCATGAACCCCTGTTCCCCCGATAAAGCGTCTTCGTCCAGGATTACACAGCACGATGGAGCGGCGACGCGGATCCCCAGAGATCCCTCACTAGCGTCTGGGACACGAGCGTCCGCCCACGCCACTGACTTTGCGTTTAAGTGCCCAGCGACGACTAATTGGCCGACTTGAGTCCACCAGACTATCTAGTTCACTTAGTTAGGTCTCAAACTCGGCCGAAGAGCAATTGGGGTTACCCACTGTTTTTTAAAAGCAGGCTATAACTAAACGTAAACTAAATATATTACCGTGGCACTTGCCATGTAAAAAGTGGCAAGCTTTAAAGGCTGATATTTGTTTATTTATAAAGTAAATAAAACCTTAACCTCCATTGTGAAGCGATATTTATGAACAATTCAGATATTCTGATTCGATGTCCGTTTCTTTTCAACGTTGACCCCAAAGTGTAGTTCAAGACTTGTCGATGTTAAATAATCAAACTGTATTGCCTAATCTGCAGTTTGAAATGCCAATTATTTGAACAACTTACCCCAAGCTACAGTCAAGACAGATTCGACACCCGTATGTTCCGCACTTAGACGCTCATTTGGTCCGTCGTGCGTAAAGTCCTGGCTAACTAAGCCAGCCAGCTCCTTACAGAAGTTTCCTGGGCACTTTGCAGGCTTCATGGAGTGACCTCACTGCTCCGAGGACTTCTGTTCGTTGGGAAGCCACAGTCACGCATATTCGACTTCCGTATGATGAGATATTTACATACGGAAGAACATACATACTTTAGTTACTAATTTTTAACTGACACTATAATTACATAAAATATAGTTTCTAATCTGAATTAGTTGTAGTATTACAACTCTTGGATGGATCTGACTTTTGGTGTAGTAAGCAATGGAATTAGTTGAAAATAATTCTGGCAAACATAGTTATAGTTTTTCATTGTTGTTACTCTAAGTAAATGAATAAGATGGAGAAATGTTGAGTTGACTGAGTTGGGGTGTGAGAGTAAAACAAGGAGGGTTATGATCCCCTCGAGTCCTCAATCTCTTTGTTCTAAGCTCCTAGGGAATACTGGTGTGGGTAGTTCAGTAGAAGGAAAATTTGTCAATAATAATTAGGCGGACGATATGGCGATAGGCGACTATTGGCTCCTTCAGTAGGCGCCTTCAAAAAGCTTTTAAAAATATGTAAAATGTTCACGGCGGCTAATGGTCTCAGATACAATACTGATAAAAGTAATATATATATATATATATATATATTAGTATTCCTGTTACGCAATTATAAAGTTTTGTGGTGACCCTCTCAAGTAAGTTCGGAATATAAGTATTTGGATCATTAGGTTGTAGAGGATTTGTTTGATGGCGCTTATCTCGAGCGAGAAATAATTAACCGTAAGGGGTAATATAGGCCTGGAGGTTTGCACGTAGCTTATTAGAAGTCAAACTTATTCTGTTCAAGGCATGGCATGGCATGCTTTACCAAGAAGGCATTGAATGCGCGCCGTGTCCAATATAACAACACGCTCAGGTTGCTATTGGGCTTGTCGAGCTTCTGTAGCACGTCAGGTATGTTTGCTGACACCCAAACTGTCAGTTTTAATGCTAACTTTCGGAAATAGCTTGCATCCTTGATGCATCATGTTAGGCATAGCTCCAATAATATCCTGAATGTGTCGATCACAAAGAATACGCATATCTTAAAAGGTCGGCTTTTAGTGAGACGCATCTCACTAAAAACTATTTTTATTTTTGTTCTACTAACCAATACTAACTAACATAACAACCGTTATTATAAATTATGACACAATTAACAGAGAACTATGTACTTTTATTTTATAACTTTCCCGCTACCGTGGGTCGGCACGTGTAACCTTGTTTCGCCGAGAATCGAAAGATGATACGAAAACAAAATTGTGTAGACTCAAAAACATACGAGACTTGAATGTGTCTGCTGAATATCTCGTTGGCAATGGGATATTATAATATATTTCAGTGGTGCTACAACCCTATATGTAGTGTCTACATGCCTTCGCCTAGCGTATTGCACACATAAAAAAACTATCGATGCTCAACCATGACTAGACCAAGCCAGCTCTTTCAGCAATAATAATAACCTTTATATTAAAATTTTGTAAGAATTAAAAAAAAACCTGGGGCGGCCGTAGAGCAGGCAGAAAATAATACACGGCACAAATATAAGAGTCTTTCCTCCAACTTCGATTTTGTTTCCTTTGGAGTAGAGACTCTTGGGCCGTGGGGTTTAAGTGCACAGGCGCTTATTAAAGATTAAAGTTGGCGCCTGGTAGATAGTACCGATGACCCCAGAGCTGGGGCTTTCCTGGCTCAACGAATAAGTATCGCAATACAGCGAGGAAATGCTGCCAGCATTAAAAGTACACTGCCACAGGGACCAAACTTTTTAATTTTCTTTTTAATAGTTTTTATTATTACTTTGTAGGTTAAGAAAATTATACTTTAAAGCTAATATAATATATAGGACAATATTGTTACACAATTATAACCATATGAACTTATGATTTTCTGATTAAATAAATAAATAAAGATTTAAAAAGCTGCTGCTGTTTTTGCCTAAACTAATCTCTAGATATAAAATAATCGACACCATTTTTGGCATGCATCGCCATTTATGGCTCCTATTAATATCATAAAAACGATTTGCCATACTCAGACAATCTATTATAATAAATACATATAGTTTTATAGCTACTTGTTGGTATTTTGATTGCGAAAAATCATAGAAAAAACTCGTTTCGTACGAATAAGCGTCATAATTGGTATGACGCTTAAAAGACACAAGTGATTTATTAAAGATTGAAACATCCTTACAACCTGACGTTGCATAATACTGGGACAGAAACATTGCTTTCACTGTGAGTTGATAATCAGTCTATCAGCCTTCACTAGTGTTGCCCAAATGCAAGACCAAGACGAGACTTAGGCCAGTCTTGGTATTGTCTTGCGTCAATACACCTGGTCTTGGTCTTGGTATTGGTATTGCGCTCTCAGGCTTGGTCTTGGTCTTGATCTTGCAGCAAGAGTCTTGCAAGTCTCGCGAGACTTAGCCTATTGCTATTTGTGGGGGCTTGCGGGCTATCCTGGAGCATTCACCAATGTATGTACAATGTTCAGGCAGGCTACAGGCAGTGTGTTGAGATTAGCAGATTTCATTACAGTGTGCGTAGGTAGATACATTTTTTAGGCAATTTGTCGTACTACTTTGTCGTAGGTACTGTCGTTAAAGTATGTGTAAGTAAGAAACGATGTAGGTACCTACTACAACAAAATTGTATTCCTTAGAAAAATAATCGTCTTACCTACACGACGATTATTTTTATTTATTTAGTAAATCATCGCTGAAGACAATAGTCGCTACTAGAGTAGGTACGATAGAAGTTGATAAACCGACACTACAAATCTCGATTTTTGGAAGTGTGTGATTTTAAAACAAAATGCGTAATGCATAAACATAAAGCAATATGACGTCGCTCATATTTGGAGCTTTTCCACGTTTCAAGTTTGTTAAAATCACCCACTTCCAATTTTGCAGTGCAATGTCCTTTAAAAGGGTATAATAGGTAATAATAATATAAACTAGGTATATTTTTATTACTTACAACAATTTTTATAAAATCTACCTATCCTTACGACTACATTCTTCCTTGCGAGGACAACATAATCTATTTGCGTCCGTTCTGAGCACCCGGAAACTTATTTTATTCTTTAGAACATGGGCAGTGGCGGCGACCTTTGACATGAAAGCGACGGCGGCAACACAAAGTCTAGAAGCGGACTAAACTTTTACCTATTTTGGTGGGGTTGTCAATGTTGGCAATAGCACAGAAAAATAAAATTAAGTAAACACAACATTTATCCACTTTTTAATAACTCGGTATCCACGATAGATAGATTTTTTCTACTTATGTCCTAAGTACTCAGTCTAAATATCTTTTTCATAATTTTTGTTTTTCAATAATTTGTTGTGTGTAATTGAATGGTAAACTCTTAAATCTTTCTAGAGAGCTGTTTTAAAATAAACTTATTGAAAGCACTGACATGGCATATTATACATTTTTCAATCTTACTGCTCACATTTTAGTATCTAGGTATATCACTCACTATCTATCATTTACCGATATTAACAATGATTATTTCGAAATCAAAATATTCGCAATTCAATAGATGCAATACCTACTTAGTTATTAATTATCATCTCGCCAGACAGCTTTTAACGCTGTAGTGTTTGAATTCAAGCCAGTGTAAGAATGTATTTAAATAAAAGAAACTCAGATCATTCAATTTATACCTACCTACTGCTGGGACATCTTCAAGGTCATTTAAGGTCATTTAACCCTACCAAAATAGGTAAAAATTTGTGTGCCTATGTCCGTACTCTTTGTCGGCGAATGCGGCGCTCAAACAGTGTCAAATGCTGTGATACACTTGTTGCAAACCGCGGCGTCTTTGTCGGTAAATTATCAAATAAGTAGGTATATAATACACCGACCGACCAACAGTTTATTCGCAGAACGTCACATTTCCCCAATCAACTTTGAACCTTAATTCTTTAGGGATAAACTTGAAAATCTGTTGAAGAAATTTGATAGATTGTAGTAGCTTGATGTGCTGGCGTCTGTACCATAATATTGGCTGCCGTAGAAACTGTTACTAGACCTACTCGACTCGCTGTTACTTTTAAATTTTGCTAAATAGAAGAATAATATAAACATTGAAACATAAGTTTCACACCTACATCATGTTTATATAATTTTGTTAGCTATAATTTTAAGCACATACCAACCTACGAGTACTAACGTTAGATCTGCACATTAGACATAAACAAGCATAACATATTATTATAGGTAGATACCTACAAGGTATGAACTTTGCTAGAAAGTTATTCTAGGTAAATTTTATCACATGGGATGGTGGGAACAGATTTGTGAGTATTAACACGCTACCTACTTAATAAATTGTTGAAATATAATAAGTACTAACCTACCTAATCAATACAATACGTTTCAGGGTGCTTTCAGACGAGCGGCACATTGCCAACTGCAAATACAACTGCAGCCCTTAGTTTAGTGTTATGATATGTGATACCTACGGTTTTGATACTGGGGAACGTTTCTCAAAATCAGGATTGAAACCAAATACCTACTTATTAACGCCCAAATCTCAGTTTGTCTTAACTGCAAAACGCAAGAGTCTTGCAGGCTTAAGTATTGTCTTGCTCAAGTCTTGCGGGGTTCAGTCTTGGTATTGGTCTTGCTATAATAAGGCGGTATTGGTCTTGGTCTTGCAAAAACGCAAGAACAAGACAAGACTGCAAGACCAAGACCGATTTTGGGCAACACTAGCCTTCACTGATAGATCAATATAGCGCTTATTAGTCCCAACATGTTCTTATTTCTGGGTGGGAGCTCCCCAGTACCAGCTCCTTCCTCCTGACCGTATCCAACAAAGAGCGGTTCGTCGTAGACAAATCCCTTTCCGGGCGGCTTGGTCCTTGGTGTTGCGTAGAGATGTGGGGTCACTTTACATCTACCGGATTTACTTCACTTCGACGTCCACCGTTCCACAATTGAGCGTTATTTAAGGCGGTTTCTTCCGAGCACCACTACGTGGAACCACTGCCACTTCCCACTTCTATTCCGAACCAATTGGGACTAAGGGTCCTTCAAGTTTTAATAGGCCGGCAATGCACTCGCGAGCCCTCTGGCATTGAGTCCACGGGTGGTGTATGACTTAACATCAATTGAGCCGTTTGCTCCCTGTTCCTTAAAAAAATATAGAGATAATTAAAAATAAAAAGATATTATTGAATTTTTAAGGATTTCTTAATAGTACCTACTAGAAAAAGAAATGTGTCTGCTTCATACTAGAATTGCATTTACTTTCCATAATAACATTGATATATATATATGACATGATGACAAGGACAGAATAAGACAATTAAATGTATGTAGTACATGTATGTACCATTCTGACTTATATAATTATTAAAACATTTAGAAATAGTATTAAAAACTCTGGTCGCCATAAACTGTTTAATTAACTAAGTAGGAATTTATATTATTAATTAATTCTGATGCGTAATATTGAGTAACATAACAGTTCCTTGAAAAAACGTTTAACATTAATAATCGAATTATTTAGATTTGTTTGATAGAGGTTACAAGAGAGTACTCCGGTGAGCTTATTCTCAAACCGTGTGATATTGATGTTTAAATGCACACATAATGATCAATATAACGAAAAAGTCTGTCAAAATTTTGTTTACGCTGTGATGAGAAGAGACGAATTTATTTTTTAGTTAAAACGGTGTAATTCTACAGATTAAATTTTTATAAATATGAGGGTCTACTACAGATCAGACTGACATCATGCACGATCTCAGGATTGAGAGTCGAACAGAAAACCAGCGTGAAGTGATGAAGTAGGTTTATCCTTGTCAAGTTTTAATCTGTCGATAAGAGAGATAGATCAGAATTTAAGGTTTTACTGAAACTGTTTAAATTGTTTTATTTATATGCGGTGAGAGTTATTCCCGGCGCCCACCTCTCCTACGCGCCTTGATCGGACTAGATTTACGGGCTGTCACCGCGTCTTCCACTATAGTTTAGCATATTGGGTGGGAATGCGTTTGTTTTTTGCTTCCTGCCTATGTAGGCTGATATTTTTTTCGCCGAATGATCCTGATGTTGTTGCAAGGCAAGGCTTTTTATTCCTTTCTCTGAAATGCCCATTGGTGGCAAGTCCCAATCCTGGTTCAAACGCACCTGCAAAACGTAGCGCAGTGCAAGCAGGAGTGTTTTGAGCCTGGGCGTCACCTATATTAACTCACCTCTAAATAAGCTAAACAATTACACGGAAGGATAAGTAAGCTATTTGAAACCGTTCTTCGTTCGTTGCATTTATGAAGCTTATGGTTTTTAAGGTATATTAATTTTGATATTTCATATAATGTTATCTAACTACTTTATTTAATAAGCTATTCGATAAGATCCAATAAAATATATTGTATAAAAACATACTCCCTTCACTAAGTAGGATGCCGATAATATATTGAGTATTACTAATATAGAATGGTTTTAGAATAACCACCCAATGAAGATGTCGTGTGGTCTCAAGAAGCTAAAAATTGAGAGGCAAGAATTTTGTTACTAAAAGGTCAGCACCGGTGACCTTTCCGGAAGCAAGGTCAAATAGATGACGGAAATTATTTTTTATATTTTATTTAACGTAATCAAAAGATTCTTAAGCATACATAGTATTATCGTAAAATTATTTTTTATGGTTAATTAATGTTTACAATGAACAACTTAAGTTTTTCTAAGGAAACTTGTTAAAATCCAAATCTAACTATGTATTAGTAAGAAAAGTAATGAGAGGCTAGTTGTTTTTTATTTAGTCTGAGGAAGAATTTCACACTTTTCTTTGATGTATTGTAAGAATAGAGGGTCCCAGTCCCAATTCAAGGGCTAAAAAAATTCCTGTGACGCCCTGGTGTGCTGTCTCATTTTTATAGTATCCATGCTTGGAGGTGTGGAGAAAGTACTGCTTTTCGATTTAAGGGGATCGATCGATCAGTCTAACCACTGACCCCAGTATCTAAAGTAGAGAAGTAGTTGTAATAATTTGCGGTGAAATATATGGAGCTACGAATATATAATAAAAATAAATAAATCGGTGGCGCTAAAACCTTCTTAGGTCAGGGGCTCAGATTTCTGTATCTGTTTCATGATCATGTGTCAATCTAAAAGGCAAGTATCAGCCTCCTGTGCCTGTCATATCGTGGACTGTTTGGGTCTAAGGCATTGGTTGCCCCACGATGTTCTCCTTTACTGTTCGAGCGAATGTTAAAATCTAGGGATTGAACCAACGATCTCAAGGCATGAGGTTCGCACACTGAAGCCACTAGGCCTACACTGCTCATAATGACTATAGTATAGCTTTCTATCTGTGGTGATGTGGTGACTGGTGCTGACAATGTGTACTATATATATAATTGTTTCCTAACTTTTTACACATTGTCAGCACCAGTCAGAAGATATATTTATCCCTACTAATATTATAAATGCGAAAGTAACTCTGTCTGTCTGTTACCTTTTCACGCCTAAACCGCTGAACCGATTTTGATGAATTTTGGTATAGAGATAGATGGAACCTTGGGAAAGGACATAGGATACTTTTTATCCAGATCCCGATCCCGATCCCGAATTATACGGGTGAAAACGCGGGGTGCAGTTATGTATCGCATAATTCAAATACTCCTAGCCAGCTTTTAGAATACTTTCTGCCTGACATGTCCATCAGGCCCATCGGCCTATACACTAGGAATGTGTGAGTGTGACGATGCATGGTGTGGTGTGGCGGGGCTGGCGGGCGCGGGCGCGCTGCGCGGCGCGGCGGCAAAGACGTGCGGGGGACGCGGATGGCTCGGTGGGAGGAGTGTAGATCACAAAGTATGCTTACCCGAACGGGCAGACACGTGAGGGCAGACGTCATTGGCGGACGCATGCGATATCTACAATTTTGAGCTGCAACGTATTCGCTTTCTTTACGTTTTCATTGGTGTTTAGGGTTTCTTGGATAAGCATTTTGTGTTATTTACTTAGTTGTTTTGGTTGTTATTATTAGTTTAGCATAAGTTAGTAGTAGGTAAAATTATAGTTAATAGGTAAAATAAATACTTTAATTCATTTTTTAGGATAGGTATAAAATTGTAGTAGATTAGTAGGCAGGTTTTTTTAAGTTTTTTCACATTTAGTAAGTAGTTACGGTACCTAAGAAGGTCAGCATAGTTTTTATTGAGTATTAATAGGTAAGTAATGTTGTTTTGTGAATAAAATAGTTCCAGTAGTTTCGCATATAATTTTATCGATTCATTTTGTTTTTATTCCATGTAGATAGTATATTTTTTTTAACATTTAGTTTTAGTTTTGTTTTTGTTTTATTTCATGTGTATAAGTACCTACCTTAAGTATAGTTTCGTACTCAGTACCTTTAACTAAATTATTTGTCAGCTAAAGAATTTTTTTTTGCATAAGTACTTACCTGTTTTTATTACTTTAGGTAGGTAACTGGTTATGGTCGCCCTGACTTATTCGTTACGTTTACTTGCAACCCAGCATGGCCGGAAATAGTAAATGAATTAATGCCGGGTCAAAGCGCGATTGATAGGCATGATGTAGTCGCAAGAGTTTTTAGGTTGAAAGTTAAAAAACTTATGTCTGTTATTTCCAAAGGCAGAATATTTGGAGAAGTGATCTGCTTTATGTATTCCATAGAGTGGCAGAAGCGTGGCCTACCACATGTCCACATATTATTGTGGTTAAAAGACAAGTTGAGACCCGATCAAATTGATAATATTATCAGCGCAGAAATACCCGATCCAAGCACTGACAAGACACTTCATGATATTATAGTTAAAAACATGATTCATGGTCCATGTGGACCTGAAAATCCTCAGTGCCCTTGCATGAAAGATGGAAAATGCACAAAGAAATTTCCTCGAAAATTACACAAAGACACTGTCCACAGTGAAAACGGATACCCACTCTATCGTAGAAGAGCACCAGCAGACGGAGGTCGAACGGCATCTGTGAAACCACGAAATGGGAGTTACGTCACTATTGATAATAGTTGGGTGGTCCCTTATTCCGCTATTCTATTAAAAATATTTAACGCCCATATAAATGTTGAGGCTTGCAGTTCAGTGCGCGCTATCAAATATATCTGCAAATATATTAACAAAGGCAGTGACCAAGCTATTTTCAATTTTAGGAGCACAGAGCTTGCAAATCGCGTAAATGAAGTACATACATATCAATCTGGTCGTTATGTTAGCAGCAACGAAGCCGTGTGGCGGTTATTAGGGTTCCCGTTGCACGAAAGGCACCCCACCGTTACACATCTAAGTGTACACTTAGAGAACGGTGAATGAGTTTATTTTACAGAAGATAATTTCCACGAGCGACTATCTACTCGACCAAAAACCACCCTTACAGCTTTTTTTGAACTTTGCATAAGAGATGAGTTTGCAAGAACTAGAATAATCCCTACCGATTTGCCATTCCAATTCAAAAGAGTACAATTTCCCCTGAAAGCAGCATTCGCTATGACGATAAACAAAGCTCAAGGACAGACACTCAAAGTAGCTGGTGTTCATTTAGAAAAAAACTGTTTCTCCCATGGGCAACTGTATGTGGCGTGCTCACGAGTATCGAGTCCACAAAACCTACATGTTTTGACCAAAGAAGGAAAAACAAAAAATGTCGTATACAAAAACGTATTAAACTAAGTTAAGTCAGGGATCAGGGTCAGGAAAAGTCTACCTATGTTAATCTCAATAATTCAATGTGCCGGCTTCATTAGAATCGTTTCATTATAGTTTCAGAGCCTATTCAGTCCAAACAAATTTACACGAAGTAGTAGTTCTACGCAGACGAAGTCGCGGGTAACAGCTAGTATATATATATATCTTTTAATTTACTATTTATACATACAAGTGGCCCCAGTTTTGTTTCGATACTAAACATCTTATAGATGAAAATTAAATCAATGATTACAACGAATTAAAAACACACACACAATTTCCACACAAACTTAATTTCTTAGATGATATTGATTATAATATATATATTTTTCTTCTTAAATGATAATTTAATAAAAAAAATCATGATTTAAAGAATCTTTAGAAACATAATTTAAATTCAACTACACTGACATTTATTTGTACGGTTAGTAATTATTTTGTCTGATTTAGGTACGACAGCCTATAATTACGCTCAAATATATATGAGATCTTGAATAATGTAAATTTTATTTAGTGTTAAATTGAATAAGCTAGATATTTTAATAAGGAAATAATTTATAATTGCAATGTGACTTATATTTTTATTTTTATCACTTTATATTAGTACTTATTATTAACTACTACAAAATATGAATAATTGTACCTTGAAGTGTAATAATGTAACGCCTAGTAATTTTATCAAGTCAAACTACATACTGCACAGCTATTGCTACAATATATTTTGCAGGAGTTTTTCTTGTCTAATAAATGCTGTCTTACCGTTAGTAGTTTGTAGTAACGTTATCATAAACAGTTTAAACTACTTCCAAGGATTTAGAATTTGGCGTTTAATGTTGTGTATTCAACTACTTGGCCTAATAAGAAGGTAGAAAAGAAGAGGACCATTCGAATGAGTGAATTAGTGTGAGTGCACGTTATGCTCAAGTGCTTAGTCGTAAGTGACAAAAAATTGTACACAAAGTCAAAAATCATTTATTCATTTAGTTAACACAATGTACACTTATAAACGTCAAAAAAGAAATATACGCATACATTAAATGCTTCTAATTTTACATTCACTGCCAGTTCTCAAATAGACAGGCAGTCGCGGTTGGCAGTGCTAGAAGTGACTTTGTCCATATAAGTTCTGGAGTTCCTCAAGGATATAATATTAGGACCCCTGTTATAAAATGCATATCTTTATGACATAAATAGTAGCATTAAAGATTCTAATTATGTTCTTATTATGTTATGTTCGCTGATGATAAAAAAATATACTTACTTGAAAATAAACAAATAAACAAGGTCACAAAAACCAGGCTATTACTTGAATTACCTTTGTAATTACTATAGACAAAATCGATTAAAGGTTATTACTCCAAAATGTGTCAAAATAACATTCACTAGAATGGAAAAACAAAGTTAACTTTAGATATAATATTAATAACAAATCCATAAAAGAAGTAGATTGTAAAATGAAGTACTTATAAGAATCATATTGACGTTTTGTAAGACGTATCAGTGAACATGATGTCAACGGTAGGAAAGTGATACAATACACTACAATATGTAAGAAGTGTTCTCGAATATGTTTGCTTGGTTTGGTTACTAGTACACAAAGATAAAATGGAATGAAAATATCCAACTTTATACACTTTATCTCCTCCGCGTGTGAACATTTTAAAATTGATTCTTTAGACTCGACGAAAACAATAATTGTGGCTTACTTTTTGAAAAATTGCTTAGTTAAAAATGTATTGAATATAAATATGAATTTATTGATTTTACCCTTTTGTCAACGTTTGGCCCTTTTAGTAAATATTATGTATTCCATCTTTGGATATAATTTTAGAGTAATTGTTAGTTTTTACATGTATTATTTTGTTAGCTGTAAAATTACGAAATAAATAAATACATCTAAAAAAATAAATTAGGGCTAAAATATGACACAATATTGGCGTAAAGTAAAAAAAAATCGCCTGTAGAAATTTAAAGGCAAATATAATATGTACTAGACATTGCTCCATATTCTTCGAAAGAAAAAAGGAAACAGATAAAATTTCAACATTTTTGAATTCATTATTATTTACATTTATTTACGGTGACATTTAGTCATAAGCTAACATAACTTAAATATTTATAACAATAACATTATGTATAGTCTTCGGAAAGTGCGTAAAATGACCCCTTGTTTTTAAGTCAAATAGCGTTGTGTATAATAGATATCACGAAATGATTAAATGTTGTTTAATGAATCATATTATTAGTGATTTAATTATAAGAAATAATGACTTATGTAATAATCTCTTTGGAATAGCCTCTTAATTACCACCAATAGCCATGTCCGTAAGGAGATCCACGGCCATACCATCCACAATCAGGCCAGCCATAGTATCCATAGTGGGCGTAGTACCCGTAGCCACCAAAGCCCCCATAATGACCCCAACCTCCATAGTGACCACCCCAATTGCGATTCTGTAACTTGTGTACTTGTTGCGTACTTTTCGAACTCACACAGCGGTTTTCGCATCGGCGGTCGCTCTCAAATCAGTGAAGCAGTCATTTTATGATTTGGCATTCTGAAAAGGTGGGAGCTTGTAGTTTATTGTTTACCAATATTTTGTTGATACTTAAAATTGACCTAACGACGCGATCCCTATATATACTTGTGTCAAATTATATAGCACTTTATTACAGATTAAAATATTAATATGTTCACATTAATTCTATCTGGGTTATGTTTAATATTATTTTTAAATTATTTAATTGGGAAATACTATGAAGTTTATTGGCGTAAACGAAATGCTAAATTTTATCCGCGCAACAAAGTGACTGGTGTTTTTTGGGATTTCTTAACACAAGACAAAGCTGTTTTTGAGATTTTGTGTGAATTGTACAAAGATTATAAAAACGAGCCAGCTATGGGCATTGGAGGATTATTAACTCCGACATTGTATGTTACGGATCCGGTTAACATACAACATATCCTAGCGTCCGACTTTAATTCCTTCAACCATAGAGGAGTTGATACGAACGAGGGTGATCTTTTAGCTGATAATATTCTATTAATGCATGGTAATCGATGGAAGCTGATGCGACAGAGCATGACGCCACTATTTACAACGAAAAAGTTGAAATCCATGTACTACATTATTGATAAAAGTGCAGTAGACTTTATCACATTATTGAAAACTAATCCCGATCTATGGCATGGAAAGACCTTTGATACACTTTCTACATTCTGCAGTGCTGCAGTTGGTGCTGCAGTTTTTGGAGTGAGCACAAAATCAATTTTTGATTCACCTTTCCTTCACATGGCTCGCGATGCTCTAGAGCCAAGTGTTGTAAACAATATAAAATTTTCATTGGCAAATGTAAGTACTAGCCTGTTTAGAATGTTAAACCTCAAGTTTTTTAAAAGACACGAGAAATTTTTCATCGGTGCAATAAAACAAGTGATAAAAGAAAGAAAACAAGATAATGTTAAAAAACACGATTTCGCCGATATTTGTGTTACGCTACAAAACTCAGGGAATTTAATTGATAAAGAGACGGGTTTGCAAATGACACCAACGGATGAACTATTAGCGGCTCAAGCATTCTTCTTCTTCGTTGCCGGCGTTGAACCGACAGCAACCGCAATTTTTGCTACTTTAGTTGAATTAGGACGGAATCCAGAACATCTAGCAAGATTACACGAAGAAATTGATGCCTCATTTGCTGAACATAATAACGAAATGCCGTACGATGCTGTAGTCAACATGACATTCCTTGACATGGCTTTAAACGAAGCGTTGCGAATGCACCCACCGATTGGATTTTCAAGTAGACAGTGTGTAAAAGATACCGTACTTCCTACGGGTAATATTAAAGTAGATAAAGGTACTAGGATTTTCACACCTATATTTGAACTTCATCATGATGAAAGATATTACGAGGAGCCAGAAGTTTACAAGCCAGAGAGATTTTCTGCTGAAAACAGACATAAAATTGCTGATATAACTTATATGCCTTTTGGAAAAGGAAACAGAATTTGTGTTGGTATGAGATACGCCACTTTACAAACTAAAGCAGGCCTTATACACCTATTGCGTAACTTTACAGTTAAAACTATAATTGAAGATGGTGGAATGAGGTACAGTAAGCAACAAGTACAAGTGAGACTGGATAACGTGGATGTCGAATTAATACCACGCCAACATGTATCTCAATAAAATATATGTATCTATGATAAAATATATATTATAAATGCATAAATATATTTTGTATTGTAACTTATTTATTATTTTTCTCCTTACATAGAATTAGAAATGTATGCACTTTGTCTATACTCAACATTACGTACAAATTTTCTGAAATGTTCACTAACGCCAAATTAACATTAGAAAAAATAAAAAAAGGTTAGAAAAAAGATAATAAAAAAAGTTATACTAAATAGAACCAATGTATGATGGCGCCGATAAGGTGCACAAACATTTTGCCTATAATTCATTAATTTACAAAGATAGATAAATGTTACAAAAAAGCCCTTAAATTATTTAATTTGTTGTTTGTTGTAATGTTATTTAACATAGCAAAAGAAGAGATTGCACACTCTAGCCATTCTGTTCAGTGGGGCGTAGAACTCTTAGTGCGCTTAGTGGAGATAAAAATGTCTCAAATTTATAGAAACAGAAATGCTTAATTTTAACTAGATATGAGGTGAGTCCAGCATACCATTGCACAGTTTAAAAAAAACAATGGATTCAGCTGATCCCTACGATAATGAAGGGGCTTCAACTTATTCAGTTTATTTTTATTTATTTATTTACAACTTACACAATCACTAAAATGGAAATATGATCAAGAAAACATTAACTATAATCAATGTAGTCTCAGTGTTTTATAATTATAAAATTATTCAGGTCAATAAGCCGGAATATTTGTATAATAATAATTTACAATTTATTCTTTCTTCGGCTTTAGACCAGTTTAATAAAATCACGATCCTAATAATAATTATTTTTGTAACATTATTTGTTACAAAATTCTAACATCATAGTTAGAGTCAATCGCAGTGACTTACTTGGTTAAGAAAAGTTTTTCCTATTTTAAATTAATAATAAAATATTTATTGTTTAATTTTCCCCAAATAACGTATAGGGGTGACTCATATATTTACTTATATGTATATATTTAAATTATCCATATAAATGCTTGCTTACTAAACATAGTCCTTTATAATAAAAGGATTTCCTTTATTCCTTTATAGAAATAAAACAAATTCCTTTTTTTATTCATATAAAAATATTTATGTAGGTTATAGCTTAACTGTGATGACAAAGGGCTTACGCGATGTTAAGATATATCATATAACCAATTTTTAAAGCGCCGAAAACGTTCTCAAAGGTAACAAGTTCGACAACAAAGCAAAAATGTTATTTATTTTGTTTGCTTTCGAAAACAAAATATAGATATTTACTACAAAACAACAACATGATTATATAATATATAGGCTAATAAGTCGATTTCACATTTTTACATTTAAAAATTCCTTAGATTTTTTCATAATCATGCCGATTTGATGCTTGCGGGACCTACGAAGTACGAACATTTTTATTTGTTGGGTAATATAATAATAATATTTATATTATAAGTATATATATAATATAGTATTCCATATTTTTAAAGAAACTTTAAAAACATAATTTAAATTAAATTACTGAAAATATATGCATATGTAGGTATATATTGACTTTCATTTGTGTATAACCGTAATTATTTTGTCTTATTTTGCTACGAAAGCCTATAATTATGCTCAAACTATACATATGATATCTTGAATAGCAATTTTTTTCAATTAAATTGTACCTTGAAGTGAAATATTGTAACGCTAAGTAATTTTATCAAGTCAAACTACATACTTCAAAGCTGTTGCTACAATATATTTTGCAGGAGTTTTTCTTATCTAATAAATCCTGTGTAACGTTATTGACGTTATCATAAACAGTATTAACGGCTTCCAAGTGTTAGAAATTGACGTTTAATTTTTTATATTCTTCTTGGCCTTTTAAGAGGGTAGAAAAGGACAAAACCATTGGAAATAATCAATTACGAGTAGTATGAGTGCACGTTAGTCTTAAGTGCTAAACATTGGTAAGTGGGTAAAAAATGAGATAATCCAGTGGATTTTTTTTTGTATTTAAGGTAAATCGTCTTGTTCGTCAAAATACATTTGTTCAGTCGTAGTTTTTTGCAAAAACATAGACGATTCTTATATAACTGACACTGTCTTTGATTTATTATTAACATAAGATTACTTTAATAAAAGTTGTCTTCTAGAAAACCCTAATTAAATAGAGGAGCGTAATTTGAAACCTGCTGATCTATACGTAATATTAATAGATATAATTTATTTAACAAAAAAATACAATATTTATGCTTTTATCTTTAAATCGAAGAAAAAATTGTAAGGATTAAAAATATACCTGATCCTTTGATCATCTAGTAAGGAGCTGTTTATATAGAAATTATGCTTGTCGATTGAATATTAATTACTTAATTTGAAAATGTTAACATAATAATTTGGGATAAAATATTACACAAAATTTGCGTTATGTAAAAAATAACGCCTGTAGAAATTTAAAGGCAAATATAATACTAGTACATATTGTATTTGCCTTTAAATTGCTCTTTTATTCTAGAAGGAAAAAAGGAAGCAAATAAAATTAAAACATTTTTTGAATACATTATTATTTACATTTATTTTCGGTGATATTTAGTCATAAGCTAACATAACTTAAATATTTATGAGATTAAAATAACATTATGTATAGTCTTCGGCAAGTGCTAAAATGACCCCTTGTTTTTTTAAGTCAAATAAAGCTTTGTGTATAATAGATATCACAAAATGAATAATTTTTAATAATAACTTTATTATAAGAACTAATTAATTACGGCCTGGACCAAGTAGTTTTAAAATATGTTTGCTGATTTAATGTTACAAAAGCGACTGACTTTAAAAATCAAGAGGAATGGTCGGTACGTACCTATAAAAATAATGTTTGGTAACAATTATAATATATAAAATACCATTTGAATTTATACTTCATTCTAGGCCTGGAAATTTAACAACAATACCACTTCAGTTCAGAAGATGTGTACCAGAAATACAAGTGATTATGAAGTACGGAAACAAAGAACAATCACTTTATAAACTATGACATACCGACCATATTCCGTGATACTCTTTTTGGATTAGCCTCATAATTACCACCAATAGCCATGTCCGTAAGGCGATCCATGGCCATACCATCCATAACTAGGCCAGCCATAGTACCCATAGTGAGGGTAGTACCCGTAGCCACCAAAGCCTCCATAATGACCCCAACCCCCATAGTGACCACCCCAACTGGACGCGGCAGGTTGTAAGTCATCTTTTTCGGAAGTCAAGTCTTTTTCTAAAGCTATGTCTTTTTCTAGTGAGACTTCAGCCGGGGCAGCTAAAGCCACCGCGATGATGGAGCTCAACATAATAAGACAGAAGATCTGAAATTGACGCTTATCTTAGAAGTGCGAAATGGTTTGATATCAGGTTTAATTTGTAATTATCTTGTTCAGAACAATCAGATAAGACATCATTGTATCTGCCATGAGCATTTTTCTGCAAAAAGCACACCATAGCCAAAACCAAAACATATTATGTACCAGAGTACAAAATGTAAATACTTTAAAAACTGCAATATAAAATTTAATAAAAATACTTTAAAACTAATGTAATAATTTTATATACATAACATAACGCCATCAAGACTTATTGCTTTCACGTAGAAGGAGACTCCTTCTATATAGTCTTCACCTTCAAGTCACAATTAAAAAAATCAGATAGCTTAAAGTGTATATATATATATTTTAAAAAATCCAAATAGAAAAAAATACATTTAAAAAATTTGATGAAATATATAAAGTTTTAATATTTCATGATTAAATGTACGTACCTTGCAAGCCATATTGTTTTCGCGGTATTGTATCTGTGGGCAGGTGTACACTGATGGTGTCTTGACATACAATCACTTTATATTGTCACCGCGTCCTAGAGGCAACGGATGACTGAACACCTTCCTTGCCATTAGATGCCAATGACCTCCATGGTGTCTTCACAAGACTGTACTAAAGGTTTGCAAGGACATCGCCTCGCTGGTAGAGAGGTACTTACCAGTTTCACAATTATGAAAAAAAAAAACATTTCTTATAGTCTGTAGTGTTTTTTTTTTAAGTTCTTATTTTTGCATTTCCATGATTATTTGAATCAATTTAATTATTGTTTTTAATAATTCTAAACTTAATTATCATAATAATATTTTATACAGCTTTAATTATTTACTCTAATAATATTAGATCAAATATTGTTCACATATATTGGTTTATTAATGAAAAATTAAAAAATAAGTGACGCTACAACCTCTTTAGGTCTGGGCCTCAGATTTCTGAATCTGTTTCATGATCATTTTTCAATATAATAGGCAAGTACACGCCGTTGACTTTTGGGGTTTAAGACATGTCGGTTTCCTCACGATGTTTTCCTTCACCGGTCGAGCAAATGTTAAATGCGCACTTAGAAAGAAAGTCCATGGGTGATCTTTCTTTCTTCAGCCGGGGATCGAACCTACGACCTCAGGGATGAGAGTCGCACGCTGAAGTCACTAGACCAACACTGCTCTTGGTTTATTAATGAGTAATGTATGATTATGATAGTAATGAGTGATTTGTAAATGAGTCAGTGATACTGAATTATCAGCCATTTAATTAACAGAATAGTGGATCCATAGTCAATAAATAATTATAAAAGAACATTCAAATTAAACATTGATCTATTTAGTACAGTTATTTCGTAACATAGTGATACTTATCACGTTATCTAAAAATATTTGGAAATATGTACAAAAAAATAAGGAAAATGATGGCATACAGATTAGAATAAACGTACATATTATTAAAACAGATTTTTAGGTCTTAAATATCTATATTAAATATAGTATATAATTTATTATTAATATATAATAAAATACTTCATTTATGTCGTTTTCTATTAATAATATCAATGTTATTTCTCTTTTGTAATTATACACCTCGTGACAATAATCAGGCGAATCTTGTGTAAATAAATAGATTTCTTAGATATTTAATAAAATATTTACTATATCATGCGATGCGCTAGTTTATACGATTCTATTACCTCGACAATAGTATTGAATATAACTCGTGTTCGGTTTTTTCACAATTCTAGGTAAAATTGTTTGTAATGTTTTATATCTATAGTATAAACTATAAGCCGCGTACATATACGCGCATTGAATTTTATTGAAAATAATGTACCTAATAATGGTTAAGACTTTTGGTATTAGATATAATAATTATTATTACTGGAACTATAATATTTTAAGTGATCAAATACAATATACCGGAGAAAAAGTTGTTAGGAGTTTAGGGCCCATAAAAATTGTGATATGTTTTCATCATTATCGTCCAAATAGGATTATATCATGACATATCTTGCGAGCATTCTGGGCGGCGGTATCACTTAACATCAGCTGAGCCTCCTGCTCGTTTGCCGCCATTACAAAAAAGCCATATTATGAATGCAAGGGTAACCTACCACGCAAAAGTAAATATCAGGCGGCATTTTTTAAATTTCTTTCAATAATATTTCGTTCATCAAAAATGATAAAAAATACCTACTAGTATTTAGATATGTAACTCTAGGATAATGTGTTTTGCTCTTACATCGCGACATTTGATATTAAAAATAAAGATAATTAAAAAAAAGTGTATCTCACGTTAAAATATTTAGTAATTAAAAGGCCTAAAAGTAAATGACTGTTTTTTTATTTGGTATTAGTCTTAACAGCGTGGAAGACATTCAATTGTTTAATTATGCCTCTTCCTTCCGAAGACTCATTACAACTGTCATTGAAAAAGTTAATTATAAGCGATTGTTCGGCAGTTACTACTTCTTATAATTTACCATACAATTGTTTATAAAAGTATGTAATTTTATTTACAATAATAACTAAATACATAATTGTTATCTGTACATATTACGTACAAAAAAACAATTAAGTCGTAAAACATTTAATTAATAACTTGAAATTGCAATGGAGAATAACTTGAAAAAAATATTTTTGTCTTTCTACCTATACATGTAAAAAACTTTATTTATTTACTAGCGGAAAATGTTTCAGAAACAAAGTGTTTATTATTCTTATGCTTTACGATATACAATATTCTTTGTTTGTTGTTCAGGATTTCTATAAATTCAATATAACTATTGTATTCTTTTTTATAACCAAGTATACCAAATGTTATGTTAGTAACGTGTATGTTAGTCTATCCAAACTTACCAAAACTCCATAATTAATTGGCTATTGGTTGTGATAGCTCTGAAGTAACGGTGGTGTGCATTAAGAAATTTTTTTTTGTTAGAAACCATTAATTAATTATTATCGGTCTTACTAATAATGATTTATGCACATTGTATAAGCCTGTTATAAGAAAAATGTTACTAATAATTCCTGAATTGACAAGGTTGATGTATACTGCTGTTATAACAAGTGTCTGGTTTGTATGAAGACTTGTACAATGCTTATACAACGCAGAGGCCTAGTTTAACGGGTGTATAAGACAAAAATTGCGTAATTTTATCTGATTTCGCGTTTGACAGCATTTTTTGACTGTTTAGTTCAAGGAAAGATTTAAGTTAGTAGGTATTTGTGTTTGTTGAAAATAGATTTTATAGATCAAATGGAAGATTTAGATAATATTGATATGCAGCTAATACATACGATTGAAGATTTGTCGCCTCCAAGGAAAGTCTAAACATACCAAACTCGGTGCAATCCGTTATTACTTTCGCATGGCGATTTCAAAACAAAATACCGCTTTTCAAAGAAGTGTGTTATGAAGATCTGTGACATAGTGCGAGCTGATGTCGAAAACAGTAATAGAGGTGGAGGGTTTTCGATTTAGGTGTCTTCTTCATGGCTTCTCAGTGTCATTAGAAAATGCCAAATTATATATAGTAGCACTGGCAATCCTCCACAATATTGCTATTGATATCAAAGAAGACCTGGATGTTACGTATGATGACACTGAGAATGCTCCAGAAGAACCAAGGCCAACCTAGACGCCCTAAAGCAATCTGGCTGGACAAGCTGCTAGAGCTGCTTTTATTGAAACATATTTTTAAGGCTGTTTTATTTACATAGGTGTGGATAGTTAAGGACTTGAAATAAATAAAAAGTTATATTTCATTTAAAACAGGGGTTTTATTTTTTTTATAAGTATATAAATATTCATTTAATTGCTGCTGTAACAATTTGAGCCTTAGAAGATGCTCCTGTCTAGCCCTTTCGTGAGCTTCGGCAAGTTGCTTCTGTTTGAGCTCATGTGTTTCAGCCATCTGCCTTTGTTTTGTTTCGTGCTCTTCCTGCAAACACTGGAACACTACCGTGTTGCAGAGTTTGGCACTTTCCACTATTTGAGATGCCTATAAAATTTAAGTATGATCGTTGAGGGATTTTGAATGAAATAGTCCTTTCTCTATCACATTGATACTAACCTCTTCTAACTTTTGTACTGCAGAACGCGGCTTTTTATGTAAAATTCTAGTCCTCTTTGTCTGAGGTTTTGGAGTTTATATTAGCTGCAAATAATAAAATGTTACTAGTATATTAAGTAAATGTGTATATAATTGCTTTGGTTGATAAAATAAATACAACTTACATTAGAATTATGAGTAGTATCAGAATTATTAAATCAAACGTCAATCAAACACGGCGGGTTGCCAGGGTAACAATAAATAATGGTCGTTTTGTTATTCAACCAATACACATCGATTATTGGTCAAAGAGGTGTTTATGCCCTGTACAAGCTCTATTCACTGAATTACTATCACCTTGTTATAACGCATGTTTAGTGATTTTTTATTAGTAAGACCGTATGTGTATATGTATTTTATCAATATAATAACTCCGATCTAAGCATTTGTTTTAAACGATATTTAAGAAAAATTTCTTATATCCTCTTTGACAATATTTACAGCACGCATTCTGTTAATGTTATGTCAAACGCCATAAGGTTACATCAAAAAAGTTTGAATTGTACAAGCGCTATGCACTGAAAATAAATTTGCTATCGTAACAAAAGTCAGGATTACTTAATATTATGGTTATTAAGTATTCTTAAATTTTTTGAATTTCCGCGCATTTTTCTTAATTTTTTCTTTCATAAGAATAACAAAAACAACAAAAAAAGAATTATATTATATAGACAAATGGGATGATGGGATGCCAGGGGTAGAGGGTAAACTTACAACGTAAATGATACTAAATACTAATACTAAATGTTTGGAGATTATTTGTAATATCCAACTTTACAAAAATAACTCGAATTAACTACTAGTCATAAAGAATAAGACAGAATTGTAAGACGAATAAGTTTTTGGGAACCTATTTTATCTCTTAATTCTGTGCCCATACATCGCCCAGGATTTTGAAACTTCAGGAATTGAACCCCTACAAAATAACGCTGATGTAAACATAACGACCATACATTTCTCGTTTCTCGATGGATTATAAGGCGATTCAAATGTCAAAAAAATGATACAACGACCGGCGAAAAATACCGATTCCAACGTGCTTTGAATTATATATTATATTGAAAGACACAACAATTGTTTGCATAGAAATCTCACCTTTATTAAGTTTACTTTAATGTCTTTATTAGCTTAATAACATTGAACAATGCGCTAACTCTGTTGAATAGTTTGAAAAAACTTCTCAATGAAAATGCAACACACTTAGAATTTATATTATCTCTTAACAATAACTTGATACAGTTAGCGGATTTTGGGTTTATACGTCCGTATATTTAGGTCATATTAAATGGAAAAACGAAGTGTTGGCCTAGTGGCTTCAGTGTGCGACTCACATCCCTGAGGTTGCAGGTTCGATCCTGGCTGTGCACCAATGGACGTTTAGACTATGTGCGCATTTAACATTCGCTCGTACGGTGAAGGAAAACATCGTGAGTAAACCTTGCTTGTCTTGGACCCAAAAAGTCGATGGCTTGTGACAGGCACAGGAGGCTGATCCCCTACTTGCCTATTAGATTGACCCAGACCTAAATTGTATATAGGTTGTAGCACAACTGATTTATTTTATTTTTTAAATAGAAACACGAAAATGAATCTCATATAGTGTTAATTTATAGAATTATGTAATTCCAAAAGATGTTTGGATTTGCTTTATTGAAATTGTTCCTATCCTTTAATAGTCTATAGACAATTTGAATAACAAAACAATATTAATTATAATCTCGTTATTATTTTTAAACTTGCAAGTCATTTACTAAACTACATTAAATCCGATAACTTGTTGATACGTGTAATTGACCTAACGATGCGATCACTATATATACTTGTGTCAATTTATCTAATACTGTATTACAGATTAAAATATCAATATGTTCACACTGATTTTCTTTGGGTTAAGTTTAGTATTATTTTTAATTTATTTAAATGGGAAATACAATGAAATTTATTGGCGAAAACGGAATGTTAAATTTTATCCGTGCAACAAAGTGACTGGTGTGTTTTGGGATTTCTTAACACAAGACAAAGCTGTTTTTGAGATTTTGTGTGAATTGTACAAGGATTATAAAAACGAGCCAGCTGTGGGCATTGGAGGAATATTAACTCCGACATTGTATGTTACGGATCCGGTTAACATACAACATGTTTTGGCGTCCGACTTTAATTCCTTTAACCATAGAGGAGTAGATACGAACGAGGGAGATCTTTTAGCTGATAATATTCTATTTATGCAAGGTAATCGATGGAAGCTGATGCGACAGAGCATGACGCCACTATTTACAACGAAAAAGTTGAAATCTATGTACTACATTATTGATAAAAGTGCAGTAGACTTTATCACATTATTGAAAACTAATCCCGATCTTTGGCATGGAAAGACCTTTGATACACTTTCTACATTCTGCAGTGCTGCAATTGGTGCTGCAGTTTTTGGAGTGAGCACGAAATCAATTTTTGATTCACCTTTCCTGCACATGGCTCGCGATGCTCTAGAGCCAAGTGTTGTAAACAATATAAAATTTTCATTGGCAAATGTAAGTACTAGCCTGTTTAGAATGTTAAACCTCAAGTTTTTTAAAAGACACGAGAAATTTTTCATCGGTGCAATAAAACAAGTGATAAAAGAAAGAAAACAAGATAATGTTAAAAAACACGATTTCGCCGATATTTGTGTTATGCTACAAAACTCAGGGAATTTAATCGATAAAGAGACGGGCTTGCAAATGACACCAACGGATGAACTATTAGCGGCTCAAGCATTCTTCTTCTTTGTTGCCGGCGTTGAACCGACAGCAACCGCAATTTTTGTTACTTTAGTTGAATTAGGACGGAATCCAGAACATCTAGCAAGATTACACGAAGAAATTGATGCGTCATTTGCTGAACATAATAACGAAATGCCGTACGATGCTGTAGTCAACATGACCTTCCTTGACATGGCTTTAAACGAAGCGTTGCGAATGCACCCACCGATTGGATTTTCAAGTAGACAGTGTGTAAAAGATACCGTACTTCCTATGGGTAATATTAAAGTAGATAAAGGTACTAGAATTTTCACACCTATATTTGAACTTCAACATGATGAAAGATATTACGAGGAGCCAGAAGTTTACAAGCCAGAGAGATTTTCTGCTGAAAACAGAAATAAAATTGCTGATATAACTTATATGCCTTTTGGAAAAGGAAACAGAATTTGTGTTGGTATGAGATACGCCACTTTACAAACTAAAGCAGGCCTTATACACCTATTGCGTAACTTTACAGTTAAAACTATAATTGAAGATGGTGGAATGAGGTACAGTAAGCAACAAGTACAAGTGAGACTGGATAACGTGGATGTCGAATTAATACCACGCCAACATGTATCTCAATAAAATATATGTATCTATGATAAAATATATATTATAAATGCATAAACATATTTTGTATGCTAACTTATTTATTATTTTTCTCCTTACATAGAATTAGAAATGTATGCACTTTGTCTAAACCCGATATGAGGTACAAATTTTCAGAAATGTATGATGTATACATCGACACCAACGCCAAATGCCACATAAGATAAAATAAAAAAAGAAAAGAAAAAGGATAATAAATAAGTTATACAAATTAGAACCAATGTATGGCATCGAAATAAGGTGCACAAATTTAATGCTTATAATTCATTAAGTACAAATATAGATAAATGTTACAAAAGAGCCCTTAATTACATAACATTGCAATAGAAGAGAGCGTTAAAAGAATGCACTTCTTGAAATCGTGTGCGCTGATTGCACATTCTAGATATTCTATTCAATGGGACGTAGAACCTATAGTGCGCTTAGTGGAGATACAAAATGTCTTAAACTTCTCAATTCAGAAGTACTCAATTTAAACTGGATATGAGGTAACTCCAGCATACCATAGCACAGTTTAAAAGAAACATTAGATCATAGGATCCCTACAATAATGAAGGGGATTTAATACTTCAACTTTTTAAATTTAGACGATCACTAAAATGTAAATATGATCAAGAAAACATTTACCTACTATAATCTATGTAGTGTCAGTTTTTATATAAATAAAACTATTCTGGTCAATAATCCAAAATTTATGTATAGGGTTTAATAAAGTCACGATCTCCTAATAACAATTATTGTTGTAAGGGTGCGCCCACGTCACACAAAATGCACGCGCGTCTCTCGCAAACGGCTCGCGAGTCGCGAGCTGCAGATTCGCGGCGCATTCGCCAGATGTGGACGCACCCTAACATTTTTTAATATGTCGCCTAGGATTTTGACACTTCCGTAATCGTTTAAATATTTAAATTTCAATTAAAATCTTTCTGTCTGTCAAAAAAAATTAAACAACGACCGGTGAAAAATACCGATTATTATCTATAGATATAACCATATTGAAACACACAACAATAATTTTCAGAGAAATCTCACCTTTAATACGTATAGATTAATATCATTACTAGCTTGATACTCGTAACGTTTAACAATGCGCTAATTGTGATGAATAATTTGAAAAAACTTCTCAATGAAAATGCAACATACTTAGAATTTATATTATCTCTTAACAATAACTTGATACAGTTAGCGGATTTTGGGTTTATACGTCCGTATATTTAGGTCATATTAAATAGAAAAACGCAGTGTTGGCCAGTAGGCTGCTAGGTTGCACACTGAAGTCACTAGTGTCTCATCACTGAGGTAATAGGTTCGAACCCCGGCTCTGCACCAATGGGCATTTAGTCTATGTGCGCATTTAACATTCGCTTGTACGGTGAAGGAAAAAATCGTGAGTAAACCTTGCTTGACTTAAAAGCAAAAAGTCCACGGCATGTGTTACGCACAGGAGCCTGATCACGGATCACCTTCTTGCCTATTGGATTGAGGCCCAGACCGATATATAGGTTTTTGCACCACTGATTTAGTTTATTGAAGTTATACTTCTTTAGGCGCGTTATGAAAAATTTATGAGAGTGAAATTTTACGATGCGTGCGCACCGTGACACAAAATTATCAGTATGGGCGCCGAGCGTGTGCGAGCGAGATGAGAATAAAACAATCTACAAGTAAAAAGAAATAGAATATGCGTGACTTTAGCAGCTATGCCAAGAATCTTGAATTTAGATATGACCATAATGACATTTGTAGTACCTTTTAAACAAAAAAAGGTTTTTCAAAGAAATTTAGCAATGCTTTTTCACAAAGATCTATTGTTACTTAGTTAAAAGGTTATGAAAGTTAGTTAATAAATTGAATAAATAATATACTAAAATAATAAATAATTATTATTATTAATATTAATTAATAATTGAATAATATACTAAATATTAAATATTGTTAAATTATTAACGCTAATTTATTATTAATTATTTAATATTTAAAAAAATAAAGAAAGCTAAAGAAGTATAACTTCTTACGCGCGTACATAAGTACACGCACCATTTTTTTTTAAATAGAAACACGTTAATGAATCACATATAGTGTTAATTTATAGAATTAACGCTGAATGATGCTTGGATGTGCTTTATTAAAATTGTTCCTCTCAGCTATAATAGTCTATATACAATAAGAATAACAAAACATAATAATTATAATCTCGTTAATCTTTTAAAACTTGCAAGTCATTTACAGACGTGTGATTGACCTAACGACACGGTCACTTTATTTACTTGTGTCAATTTATATAACACTTTATTACAGAATACAATATCAATATGTTCACACTGATTTTATTTGGGTTAAGTTTAGTTTTATTTTTAATTTATTTAATTGGGAAATATAATGAAATTTATTGGCGTAAACGAAATGTTAAATTTTATCCGCGCAACAAAGTGACTGGTGTTTTTTGGGATTTCTTAACACAAGACAAAGCTGTTTTTGAGATTTTGTGTGAATTGTACAAGGATTATAAAAACGAGCCAGCTGTGGGCATTGGAGGAATATTAACTCCGACATTGTATGTTACGGATCCGGTTAACATACAACATGTTTTGGCGTGTGACTTTAATTCCTTCAACCATAGAGGAATAAATGCAAACGAGGGAGATCTTTTAGCGGATAATATTCTATTAATGCAAGGTAATCGGTGGAAGCTGATGCGACAGAACATGACGCCACTATTTACATCGAAAAAGTTGAAATCCATGTACTACATTATTGATAAAAGTGCAGGAGACTTTATCACATTATTGAAAACTAATCCCGATCTCTGGAATGGGAAGACCTTTGATACGCTTTCTTCATTCTGCAGTGCTGCAGTTGGTGCTGCTGTATTTGGAGTGAGCACAAATTCTATTTTTGATTCGCCTTTCCTTCACATGGCCCGAAATGCTCTAGTGCCAAGTGTTGTAAACAATATAAAATTTTCCCTGGCAAATATAAGTAGTGGCCTGTTTAGAATGTTAAATATCAAAATTTTTAAAAGACACGAGAAATTTTTCATCGGTGCCATAAAACAAGTGATAAAAGAAAGAAAACAAGATAATGTTAAAAAACACGATTTTCTAGATATTTGTGTTATGCTACAAAACTCTGGCAATTTAGTCGATAAAGAGACGGGCTTCGAAATGACACCGACGGATGAACTATTAGCGGCTCAAGCATTCTTCTTCTTCATTGCTGGTGTTGAACCGACAGCAACTGCAATTTTTGCTACTTTAGTTGAATTAGGACAGAATCCAGAACATCTAGCAAGATTACACGAAGAAATTGATGCCTCATTTGCTGAACATAATAACGAAATGCCGTACGATGCTGTAGTCAACATGACCTTCCTTGACATGGCTTTAAACGAAGCGTTGCGAATGCACCCACCACTTGGATTTTTAACTAGACAGTGTGTAAAAGATACCGTACTTCCTATCGGTAATATTAAAGTAGATAAAGGTACTAGGATTTTCACACCTATATTTGAACTTCATCATGATGAAAGGTATTACGAGGAGCCAGAAGTTTACAAGCCAGAGAGATTTTCTGCTGAAAACAGAAATAAAATTGCTGATATGACTTATATGCCTTTTGGAAAAGGAAACAGAATTTGTGTTGGTATGAGATACGCCACTTTACAAACTAAAGCAGGGCTTATTCACCTATTGCGTAACTTTACAGTTAAAACTATCATTGAAGATGGTGGAATAAGGTACAGTAAGCAACAAGTACAAGTGTGACTGGATAACGTGGATGTCGAATTAATACCACGCCAACATGTATCTCAATTAAATATATTTACGTAAAAATAATTACTATTAATTCAACATTTGTATCCATACTTATGTATTATTCTTTTCCTTGCAAAGAATAAGAATAAAATGTATGAACCACAATCAATGTGTGGCCTCAAGAAAATGTCTTGACGGCGTGCACAAACATAATGCTTATAATATGATAATACTTATAAATAATAAGTTTACGAAGATAAAGATAAATATTACAAAATAAATACAAAAAAAGACATTCAATTACAGAGTGATAAAAGAATGCACTACTTGTAACCGTGTGAGCAGATAACACACTCAGCCATTATGTTCAGTGGGACATAGAACCCTTAGTGGAGATAATACCTCGAGGAGCAGAAATGCTCAATTTAAACAGGATATGAGGAGTCCAGCATACTGTTGCACAGTTTTAAAGAAAAATCCAGCATCGATCACTAAAATGTTAATTTACTATAATCAATGTGTCAGTGTTTTATATTTACAAAATTATTCAGGTCAATAAGCCGAAATTTTTGTAAAATAATAATTTAACATTCATTTTGTCTTCGGGCTCTAGACCAGAGTTTAATAAAATCACGATCTCTTATAATAATGCTTTTGTTCTCCATCACTTATTTTCCATTATGTTCAACCATAAAATTCCTTCCTATCTCAAAAATGATTTCAAATTTTTGGGAGCCCATAATTATAGCTGACGCTCTTCTGAAAACTTTATCCTAGAAATCCCATCTCCTCTCCTCCTTTCTTGGCGAATGCTTTAAGGTCTCTGCATTTAGGCTATGGAATTCAGTTCCCGTCCCTATTCGCTTAGCTCCTTCTCTATCTTCCTTTAAATTTCTTTTGTACAAACATTACCTGTCCACCTAGTATCCCTTACTTTCGTTCTAAATACTAACCGTGAGTGATGTAAAATAATAATTGTGTTTGTGTGCTTTTTATTTTTCATGTATCCTTTTTGCTTAAAAAAAACTAAACAGGAACACTGCTTAGTTTTATTTATCTTAATAACAAATGTTATATGTATATTTGCACTTCTTGCCTACCTTATCTAATTTAATACATTTTTTTTTTCTCACAGTGGTTGCCTGGAATCGCTCGAAAGCGATAAGGCCGCTAAGGTACGAAGTATTAATAAATGAATAAATAATTATTGTTCTAAGACTATTTATTACAAAATCTTAACATCGTAGTAAGAATCAATCGCAGTGTCTTGGAAAAGTTTTTGCTATTTATAATGGGACGCGAAATAATACATTTATGATAAACCAAGCATGACTTTTGACCCACTGGTAAGTAACATGTGCTGTAACATTTTGTTTATTTTTGGTAATAAGTATTTGCAAAATTTTATTACGAAATTAATAATAAAATATTTATATTTGTTTAATTTTCCCCAATTAACGTAAATGAGGTGGTGACTCATAATATTATATCTTAATATATATACGTGTCTCGTTGTTTGTCCGCTATGGACTCCTAAACTACCGAACCGATATCAATCAAATTTGCACACCGTGTGTAGTTTGATCTAACTTAAAAGATAAAATAGCTTACATCTCAATTTATACTCGCAATATTATTATATTGCAAATTTGTTAATTATTTGATAGTCGCATTTCCAACAGATGGCGCTGTGTTGAAAGTACCAACGTTTCACTTAAGCTACAATTTAATGGCATAATCACCTACCATTTACTACTATGTAATATAACAAAAATCTTAGCCACAGCAACGCTTGGCCGAGTCTACTAGTTTACTTATATGTATATATTTCAATTATCCACATTAATATTTATTACTAAATATATTCCTTTATAAAGGGATTTCCTTTATTCCTTTAGAAAAATATAACAAATTCCTTGATTTTATATGCCAGAGGGCTTACCCGATGTTAAGCTATAACTATCTTCAAAAGCGCCGAAGACGTCCTTCATTGGTAACAAGTTCGAAAACGAGGCAAAAATGTTTATGTATTTTGTTTGCTTTCTAAAACAAAATGTAGATATTTACTACAAAACAACGATGATAATATAGGATAATAAGACGCATTCAGTAACTTTTAAAAATTGCTTCGATATTTTCATGCATCATATCATCATGCTGATCTGATGTTTGCGGGACCACTTGTACCACCTACCCAAATAAAGAGAGTATTTTTAAAATAAACAGGCTGTTTTATTTAAGCGACTTAAATACGGGGCAGACATATTACGGTGTTTATTTCTCAGCATTTGTATACTAGTAAAGGAAAATTTATTACCGAGTAATTATTGTATGAAATATTTACCTATCAAACAATTACACCTTCATATTCCCACGGCTGTATTGTTCGTTTATATTGTTCAAAAATATAATAATGGCATATGAGTATGCCGGTATGTACAGTTTACTTAAATAACAACTTGATGAAATATAAATAAACAGATTTTTGAATAAAATTTAAAATATTGTTGTCCATAAGCGCCAGAAACACATCACATCAGATGAGTCTCCTATTCGTTTTCAGCTACAAAAAAATAGAAAATATCAGACGATGACAGATTTTTATCAAGCATGGAAAGTCTAGTTACATGTGTTTAAAGCTAGGCGAAAAAACTGACAATTTTCAAAACAAAAGCATAGCTTTTGTAAGCAAAGCTACAGTTAGTAGCTAGTCAACACGAATTAGAGAAAATTATCTTCAATCGACTTAATTGATAACATCAACAAACATAATTAAAGATTCATGATGATATGCAAAATATTATATTTATGTACCTAGTCTTACCATAAATAATGAAACAAAGAAAAAACATCTATTGCAAAAAACATTTATTACTTTTACAGTGTGTTAGTTTAATACATAAATAAAAAAAACAATTTGGAATATAAAAAGCTTATTTAAAGTGGTCTCCATAGGCTGAAAAACAGTCCTTTAAACCTTGAGCACGCATAGAATGCACTCTTTCAATGGTAAAATTCTTCACTGGCAATCGTACGGATTGTTTTAGGGACTCCAAATTATCATGCCGTTTAGAGCGAGCCGTACTCTCTAAAACTGACCATAAATCACAATCCAGTGGATTATGATCGGTACTAGACGACGGCCGGTCTTCAGCTCTGATGAAGTACCAATCGTTTGTTTCCATCAAAGACTATATACGTATAGACCGAGTTTTATGACTCTGAGCTGAGTATTGCCGGAAGGACCATTATTGGTTATTGAACATGGTGTTGTTAAGGGGCTTCACTACCTTCTCAAGAATGGTATCTTGATACACTTGTGCCGATGTTTTGATGCCTTTTTCACAAAACTATGGCCAGACTAAGTATATAAGTATACACACTAAAAGCCATGTACAAGTAGTTTTTTTTAAGAAGAAATGAATGGGGACTTTTATTAATGTCATACAAAACGTGATTCACTGGCGCAACAACCCTAAATGGGTCCTGGCTTCAGATTACGTCCTACAGTTTTTCGATCGATTTTATTTTACAGACAGACCTAGATGATCAGCCTTCTGTGCCTGACACATGTCATCAAATGTTTTGTTTGGGATATGCCGGATTTCTCACGATGTTTTGCTTATCGAAAGAGCAAGTGCTATTTGCGCACAAAATTATCGCTAAAAGTTATTGTACCATAAGATATTCAGACATACATTTAAGTACACTTCCACAATAAGTGTGTTTGTTGTCAATTATATTTAATTTAACGAAATAATGACTGTCATAATATTATCTTGAATAATTGGCTATAAATTATACCACTATCTGTAGATACTTAGTGTTATTCGTACCTTGAACATGATCGCACTTATCTTGTTATTTGGTGCCGCTATTTTATTTCTTATTTACCTTAATGGTAAATACAATGAATTTTACTGGAAACGACGGAATGTTGCTTTTCATCCTCGAAACAAAGTAACTGGAGTCTTCTGGGACTTTCTAACAAAGGATAAGGCCTTATTTGAAAACCTGTGTGCATTGTATAAGGAGCATCGAAGTGAGCCAGCGGTTGGAATTGGTTCATTTCTGACGCCGACTTTGTATGTTATCGATCCAATTAATATTCAACATGTTGTATCATCGGATTTTAACTCCTTCAATCACCGAGGACTGGAAATTAATGAGAGCGATCTTCTCGCAGATAATGTTCTTTTTATGAATGGAAATCGATGGAAACTAATGCGACAGAATATGACTCCGCTATTTACATCTTCCAAGCTAAAATCGATGTACTATATAATAGATAAGAGTGCTGTAGATTTTGTAGCTGAATTGAAGAAAAATCCTCAACTTTTAAAAACTGATACATTTGACACAATATCGACATTTTGCAGTGCTGCAATAGGGGCAGCCGTGTTTGGCGTTAGTTCCAAATCAATTTTTGATTCTCCTTTACTCGATATGGCGAGAGACGCTATCCAACCCACTTTGATGAAGAATTTAAAGTTTGCTCTTGGAAGTTTAAGTACCTCATTATTTAAAGCTTTTAACGTTAATATTTTTACAGAACATGAAAAGTTCTTTATTGGTACTATAAAAAAAATATTGAGAGAACGAGAAATTGAAAATACAAAAAAACATGATTTTGCTGATTTGTGCATTCAAATTCAAAAGGCTGGTAATATGTTTGATAAAAGTACGGGCTTAGAGTTAAGTCCAACTGATGAGCTGTTAGCGGCACAAGCATTCTTTTTCTTCGTTGCTGGAGTAGAACCAACAGCAACCGCAATATTTTCAACCCTAGTTGAGTTGGGACGCCATCCAGAGTATTTAGCGAGAGCTCATAAAGAAATCGATGAATATTTTCAACTGAATAACAATCAAATGTCTTACGATGTTGTGAATGAAATGAAGTTTCTAGATATGGCATTAAGTGAGGCAATACGTCTACATCCTCCCATAGGTTTCTTAACAAGACAATGCATAAAAGACACAGTCCTTCCGGTCGGCAATATAAAGGTAGATAAAGGAACAAAGATTTTTACACCAATTTTTGAAATTCACCACGATGAAAAATACTTTGCCGATCCTGAAGTATATGATCCTGAAAGATTTTCCCCAGAAAATAAACATACCATAGCTGATTCAACGTACATGCCGTTCGGGAAAGGTAATAGAATTTGTGTTGGTATGAGATATGCCAGTCTTCAAACTAAGGCTGGCCTGATACATTTATTGCGTCACTATTCAGTGAAAAGTACTATTAAGGAAGGAGGAATCAGGTATAAAAAAGAGCAGGTACAGGTGCGTCTTATTAATGTAGACGTAGAATTGATACCAAGGCAACACATCAAGTAGTATTCAGTTATATAGTATATAATATATATTTTTTTCATTGAGTGAGGCAATAAGTCTACATCCTCCCATAGGTTTTTTAACAAGACAGTGCATAAAAGACATTTACGTACGTACGCCAAATACAGAATATTACACTTTTAAGCAATTGTTTTTAATATAATATGTACTAAGTAAAATTATAAATTAATAAAGGAACATGTAATAAAACACTTATTTGTCTTTGATTTTTATTTGTACTATTGTTTTTGTTTGGTCTATCGTATGACAGGATACACCAAACAATTGATGATCAAAATTAGAAGATAGCTTCAAAATAAATTACTGTAAAGGATATTTCTGTCTTACAAAAAAATATGTTTCTTCCTTTGGTGCCTCTTCATTTCTTGAGGTTGGCCATCAGTCTCGGGAAGCGTTTCCTGAACAGGGCCAGCTGCAGAAACTCTTCTACAGTCGCAACACCCGATATTTAATAAGGTCAAAATAATAATGACGTAGTTGCCTTTTACTTATAGGTACACTTTGTATATCGCATTTTACTATTAAACACATATAACCCTAAAATGTTCTTTTAAAAAAAACTTCCTGATCCCGTAAAAATATCGGGTATCACGGTGAATACTGCGTCATCATCTTTAAATTTATATTTGAGAGGCAATTGATAGAAATTACTAGGAGCTCGTTTCGATGAATATGAAAGATGTTCCACTTCGAAGCCAGCTTCTTGAATGGCAGCCATTGCAACTGTGTGGTCTTTGCCATGCTGTTGGTTGCGTATATTTTCTCCACGCAACTTTGTTATTTGTCCGGTGTCTCCGTCTCCGTAATAATGGCACTATGATTACCACCCCTTGGTTATATAAAAAAACCTATGATCTTACCGGCAGAATCGCCTAAAATTTCTTTGATTGAAGATATTACGACCTCTTCTAAGTCATGGACTGTATTTTCTTTCCGGGCCATTACGGCGAAGTCAAGTTTCGTCCGTAGTTATGTTATGAATTGAGATAAAAATTGGTGAACATATTTCTGTTACAAATCCAAACAGTTTTGTTTTTTTCTGCGCGACAGAAAGCATTCTGGGTACCCGTTGCGCTGTCACTTTTTTCATAATTGTTTGTTAAAATATTAAGGAGACTTCTAATAAGCATTCTCATTTCTTCATCTATAAAACAAAAAGTAGCACGACGAACCGCCATAGCAATGTTTTCAACTTTTTTAATCATTTATTTTACTACCGATGTACCATGCGGTCGTTGTTACTGGAAATTCCTCCTCGATTGAATCAGCAACAGTATGAACCTCTAATGTTGCGCTTGTTTACTAGCTCCGTCCGTTACTTTATCAAGCAGAAATATTCAGAACGCGTTCCAACACGACCCAAACAAATCACTTCTTTTTATTATAATATCAAAACCATTTGATAGCTTTTTTACTATTATCATATCTAATATTATATGGGCTATCAGTCTAATCTATCGATTTTATTTTAAAAGAGAATATATTGCACCATCACTATTTATTGAACACCCCTCGCATATCTAAGCAAAACATGACAAACAAGTCGTTATTTTAGTAATTGTAACTTTTATTACCAGCAATACAAGGGCAACGAGTTTGTTCGCCATTAATTGTATTCGTTATAATGATTTCACTCGTATTAACTTTTTGTGCCTTATTATTTTTAGTCATTTATTTTATTGGTAAAAACAACGAAGTCTATTGGAATAAACGAAATGTGGCTTTTTATACGAAAAATAAAGTAACAGGAATTATGTGGGATTTCTTAACGAAAGACACTCCACTTTTCAAAACTGTATGTGAAGTATATAAAGAGTATCGGAACGAACCTGCTGTTGGTATAGGCTCATTTTTAACACCGTCCTTGTATGTGATCGATTTAAATAATGCTCAACATATATTAGCATCAGACTTTCACTCCTTTCATTACAGAGGATTGGATACCAACAAAAACGACCTTCTTGCAGATAATGTTTTGTTTATGAAAGGAAATAGGTGGAAACTAATGCGACAAAATATGACACCGCTGTTTACTCCTACAAAATTAAAAGCGATGTTTTATATTGTAGATAAAAGTGCTAGAGATTTCGTTATTCATTTGGAAAACAATCCAATGCTTCTGAAAGGTAACGCTTTTAATACAATATCCTCATTTTGTAGCGCTGCTATAAGTGCTGCTGTATTTGGTGTGACTGCGAAATCAATTTTCGATTCGCCTTTTCTTATGGTCGCCAAAAAATCTTTTAATTCCACATTTATTAAAGACCTTAAATTTGTAATAGGTATTTTTAGTAATGGCTTATTCAAACTACTAGGATTTACTATGTTTCATGACCATGAAAAGTTTTTTATTAATACGATAAAACAGGTATTAAGAGAACGGAAAAGCTCTAATGTAAAAAAACACGATTTTGTTGATTTGTGTGTTAATATACAAAACTCTGGGGACCTATTAGATAAAGAAACAGGATACAAAATCACCCCAACTGATGAAATTTTGGCTGCTCAAGCTTTTTTCTTCTTTGTCGGTGGAGTTGAACCAACAACATCAGCTATGTTTACAACTCTCGTGGAACTTGGAAAAAATCCTAAGATTTTGAAGCGACTCCAAGATGAAATTGACGAGACATTTAGAAATAACAATAATGAACTGTCTTATGAATTAGTAATGAATATGATTTATCTTGATATGGTATTAAGTGAGGCTTTAAGAATGCATCCACCAATAGCTTTTTTAATGAGACGTTGTGTACGAGACAGTGTTCTTCCTGTAGGTAATATTAAAATAGAGAACGGTACGAAGATATTTATTCCACTCTATGAGAGGCATCACGATGAAAAACATTTCCCGGAACCAGAAATATTTAACCCTGAAAGATTTTCCCCAGAAAATAGACATAAAATAAATGATTTGACTTATACACCATTTGGCAAGGGTAATAGGCAATGTATTGGAACAAGATTTGCATTGTTACAAACTAAAACAGGATTAATTCATTTGCTCCATAACTTCTCAGTCAAAACTCTGATAAAAGACGGTGGAATAAAACACCGCCGTGAGCAACTTCAAGTAAGATTGGATAATGTCGATCTGGAATTTATTTCAAGAGCTAAAAAGATGTAATATTTGAAGTGTTTAAGGAATTAAACAATTATTTTAACTATGACTACGTTTAGTATTTGACTTATGATAGTAGTAGGAGAAAAATAGAAATAGTTTGTTGGAGCCAATCATTTTAAGAATCTTTCTTAGTTATAAAAAGTAAATACTTTTTTGTTATATCGTTATTGTATGTTTACCCTACATTGACTTAAAATTGTATTAACTACAGTGTATTTTAAATATATTATTCAAAAATATTTTTATTATCATTATTTTCCACTACTTATATATGTTTATCAAGGCATAACAAACAGATTTTATTTATCTATAAGCAGTCACTTGAACATTTAATGATAATGCTCAAATAAATTCAAACAAGTTGTATCAGTTCATTTTACTTATAATTTTTAGACTTGTTATCGTTAATTACCATAACATAATATTTATACGTATATATAAAATAAACAAATACGATATTTGCTAAATATGTTTACTAATCCGAAACTGTTCATTCTACTTTGCAGTAATGGAATAATTATAAAAATCTTATGGTCTTAGCCTCACATTTCTGTTCTCTTTTATTTTTTTAGGAAAATACGTGGACATCGTTCTAGGCTTAGCCTGATACTTGTATTCGTTGTAAGTTATTATCGATATTAGGGATGATGATGTATTATATTTATTGCGGTTTAAAATGTATGTAACCTGACTGTGATAACAAATTATTATATATTTTACGAGTAAGTAATAAAAATGTCGTTATAGGTGCTAAGTGGTCCAACGGCACGATTATATTTAATGTGTAAACATAAGTCATGGTTGTGGCTCTAGTTTTACTTTTTAGTATTTTAGTCTTGTTTCTAATTTACCTTAATGGCAAATACAATGAAAATTATTGGAAGAGGAGAAATATTAAATTTTATCCAAAAAACAAAGTAACTGGACTCTTTTGGGAATATGTGACAAAGGATAAATCATTTTTTGAAAACTTTCGTGAGCTATATAGAGAATACAGAAATGATATAGCGGTTGGATTTGGCGCATTTTTAACACCGGCCCTATACATTGTAGAACCAACTAATATTCAGCATGTTTTGTCTACTGATTTCAATGCTTTTAACCACCGAGGTATTGATGTGAATGAAAGGGATAAACTGGCGGATAATATACTCTTCATGAAAGGCAACCGTTGGAAGTTGATGCGTCATGCGATGACACCCCTATTTACTGTATCGAAATTAAAGTCGATGTACTACATAATTGATAAAAGTGCTGCTGATTTTGTAATACTTCTTAAAAATAACCCTAACCTTTGGGAGTCCAAAACATTTGATACCATCTCGTCATTTTCTAGCGCTGCAATCGGCGCTGCTGTCTTCGGTCTCTCTACGAAATCTATTTTCGATTCTCCCTTTCTCGATATGGCCCGGGAAGCATTTAAGTCCACGTTAATCACTGATCTGAAGTTTGCCCTAGCAAATATCAGTACATCATTATTTGAAACCCTCGACATTGCAATTTTTAAAGACCACGAGAAGTTTTTTATCCATGCAATCAAGCAAGTACTAAGGAAACGAGAAAAGGAAAACAAAAAGAAACATGATTTTGCCGATTTGTGTATCCAGATACAAAATGCTGGAATAATGATCGACAAAGACACAGGCCTTCAATTGGAACCTACAGACGAACTTTTAGCAGCTCAAGCATTCTTTTTTTTTATTGCTGGCGTTGAACCAACGGCTTCGGTAATATTTTCTACTTTGATTGAATTAGGACAGCATCCCGAATATTTAGAAAGGCTTCACAAAGAAATCGATATTACATTCGATAAGTGCAATAATAAAATGTCTTATGAAATTATTGGTGAAATGAAATTTCTTGATATGGTGTTTTCTGAGACATTGCGATTACATCCGCCAATAGGTTTCTTAAGAAGACAATGTATTCAAGATTCTATGCTTCCAGTTGGTAGTTTAAAAGTAGAAAAGGGAACTAGAATATTTACTCCCGTATATGAGATTCATCATGATGAAAAGTATCACCCCGATCCCGAAGTGTTCAATCCAGAAAGATTTTCTCCTGAGAATAAGCATAATATATCTGATACAACATATATGCCGTTCGGAAGAGGAAATAGGATTTGTGCAGGTATGCGGTATGCAACCCTTCAAACAAAAGCTGGTATCATTCATTTACTGCGACATTTCACTGTGAAAGCTATTATAAAGGAAGGAGGGATAAGATATCGCAAACAACCTGTGCAAGTGAGGCTTGATAATGTTGACATTAAGTTTATTCCAAGAACATTGTAGCACATAATTAATGTTTATCATAACAGAAAACTATTTGAAATATTTCAAGAAATTCCGAGTCCCGAACTATATTAAAATTATAGAAGTTAAAAAATTACTTGAACATGTCGAATAAAATTAGAAACTTCTCTTTTATGTATTTTATTGAAATAAATTATATAATTAATTAATACGTAGTTCTTAATTTCATTTACATAGGGCTTACATATAGATATTATAAATACTGTTGTACAGCACCATAGTCGCTGTTAAGACCAGATGAACGTTGTCTGAAGTATTCTGCAACGTTGCCGCTCATACTGCCGTACGGGATGCCTCCTGAAATATTGGCAAAATGTTAGAAAAGAAGAACTCCAATTAAAGTAAACTATCGATACAACGAAAGAGTATATAATAAAATGACTGTTTAAAATATTACATTATCTTGGTAAAATATACTGCTGCCAGCAGTATGGTCACACCAAAAACTACTGCATGAGACCAGGTCGATGCCTCAAATGCGCAGAATCACACTTAACCAAAGATTGTCCTAAAGTGGACCACAGTACCCCAGCAAAATGTGCCTTATGTCTCGGCCCTCACCCTGCGAATTATAAAGGTTGCGAGGTATATAAAGAAATTCTAGCCAGAAAAACACAGCGCTCGTCTCTAAGGGCAAGAAAAGCTCCTACGTCAAGCTGTCCCAATAGTGGTATAAGCCCAAACCCCCAACCTACAAACCAACCCCCGAACCCACCCACAATAAATACGCCTAAGGGATATAATGAAGTGGCTAAAAGTAATCATTTAGTCCAAGGTACAAACCAACAATCTGTACCAGAAGCCAGTCAACCATCACTGAATAATAGAATTGAGGAGATATTTATAAAACAATCACAAAAAATTGATACAATCCTACAACAAATGAGCACCATTCTGGGGCTCTTGACTACACTAGTTAACAAATTACCATAAAAATGAATAAACTCAAAATTGCTACATGGAACATAGATGGTCTATCGCCTAAGAAAAATGAAGCTGAAATCCTGCTAAAAATGCATAATCTGGATGCCTTGCTTATTTCTGAGGCGCACCTTACATCCAACAGCCAAATACATGTACAAAACTACAATGTGTACACAACAAATCATCCCGATGGCACTGCACATGGAGGCACAGCTATTATAATTAGATCCTCCATTGAACACTATGAACTTCCACAATTTCGATCGGAATCCATTCAAGCCACCTCAATAAATATCCAGGATGATGGATATTTATGTATCTCCTCGGTTTATTGTCCTCCAAAGCACGTTATAACTGAGGAACACTTCACCACATATATTAACAGTCTGGGTCCATGCTTCATAGCAGGTGGAGATTGGAATTCAAAGCATCTGCAGTGGGGGTCGAGATTGATTACCACGCGTGGTAGAGAACTTAAAAAATGCGTTGATAAAAACCACTTAACAACAATCTCCACCCCCGAGCCAACTCACTGGCCAAGCGACCCTGGAAGATTGCCTGATGTCCTGGACTTCTTTTTAATGAAGGGTCTCTCACGACTGTTTTATCACATTGATGGCTTTCTCGATGGTTCATCAGCTCACATCCCGGTGATATTAACGATTAGTACCAATATTCTGGAGTGCCAACGGAAACCAAAACTGTATAACAGGAGAACAAATTGGCAAATGTTTCGTGACCTCGTAGAGGACGCCCTACAATTACGGATTTCACTTAAGAGTAAGGAGGAAATAGATAGTGCAGTCTTGGCATTTACGAGAGTGGTGCAGGACGCATGCTGGAGGAATTCTGAGGGAATGGCTCAGAAAAAGACCAGACAGCTTTCTGTACCCCACGAAATTCATGACATGATCCTGGAGAAGAGAAGATTACGTAGAGTGTGGCATAATAGTCGTCATCCCGATGATAAAACAGCACTAAACAACTACGCTAAACACCTTAAACAGGCTATAAAAGAAAATCTAGATGCTACTATTGAGGAAAACCTGATGTCGTTAACAGCTACAACAGACACCGACTACTCTCTCTGGAAGGCATGCAAAAATCTGAATCAACCCACAAACCCTAAACCACCTATAAGACTAGATAGAAACAAGTGGGCTAGATCTAAACTAGAAAAAGCAAATGCTTTTGCTGACCATCTGGCTAAAGTATTTGTTCCAAATGAAGCCACTCCTGGGTCGGATGAGGCAGAAATAGATGACATTCTCCAGCAGGATTTCCAATTGCATTTGCCCTTGAAGATAGTAACACCAAGGGAGGTACAAAGAACCATACAACAAATGGAGAATAGGAAGGCACCAGGTTTTGACCTCATTGACAAAAAGGTTCTCTCCGAATTACCTCGTAAGGCTATAACCTACTTGACGACCCTATTCAACCGGATTATAAGTGTTGGATACTTTCCAGCACTATGGAAGGTCTCTCAGGTTATTATGGTCCATAAGCCCGGAAAATCGCCACATGACGTCTCATCTTACCGACCTATAAGTCTTCTCCCGATCGTCTCTAAAGTACTGGAGAAGGTACTACTACGACGGCTCTCGCAAGCTATTCATGAAAATTCTATAATTCCAGATCACCAATTCGGGTTTAGAGCACAACACGGCACTATCGAACAAACTCACAGGGTGTGTAAATTCATAAGCAATAGCCTTGAGCTGAAAGAGTACTGCTCCTCAGCTTTTCTGGACGTTCAACAAGCATTCGATCGCGTATGGCACAAGGGGCTCTTATGCAAGATCAAGTCACTTCTGCCTCTCTTTCTATGGAATCCTAGAGTCTTATATCACCGATAGAATATTCCAAGTGAAAGAGATGGATTGTACATCAGGTTTTCATGATATACTTGCAGGGGTACCTCAAGGCTCTGTACTTGGCCCAGTGCTGTACACCATATATACCTCAAATCTACCGCGTACCTCTGAAGTCAACATTGCAACCTATGCAGACGATACGGCAATCCTAGCTTCAAGTAAACAACCCGAAGAAGCCACGTTAAAGCTGCAGCGAAGCCTAGATGAAATAAGCAACTGGTTCGATAGGTGGAGAATTAGGGTGAACACTAGCAAATCAGTACAGGTGACATTCACACTGCGAAGAAAGACATGCCCCCCTGTAAACCTAGGAGGAAAGGAACTGCCTCAGAGTGACACAGTTAAATATCTTGGACTGCACTTGGACCGTAGATTGACATGGCAAAAACACATCGAAACAAAACGGCGTGAGATCAACATTAAATATAAGAGGCTGTACTGGTTACTGGGTAGAAACTCGAAATTATCCATCGACAACAAACTCCTTATCTACAATTCTGTTATAAAACCGGTGTGGACCTACGGGATACAATTGTGGGGAGCTACATGTGACTCTAACAAAAGTAAAATTCAAAGAACACAAAATTACATCCTTAAACAAATAAGCAACTCGCCTTGGTTCATAAGAAACGCTGAAGTACATGAACACCTAGGCATACCTACAGTCAAGGAGGAAATAAAAGTATATGCTCAGAAGTACAAGACTAGGCTGGAATATCATCCTAACCACCTAGCTGTTCAACTCACCCTACCGGAGTATATAAACCGTCTCAAAAGACGAAGAACCTTGGAGCTCAGCAGCATTGACTGAGCTAATATTATTATGGTAGATATTCCTAATGAGGAATATCTCCACCCGCAAACCATCCTACAACTCATCTGCTCATAGTCAGAAGACTGATTGCACGATGCGCTCCATTAAAAAAAAATAAAAAAATCTTGGTAAAATAAGACAAATACAGTTGTTCTACTGGTGGTTGGTGATTTTAAGAGGAAGTTCTTTTATTTAAGTATTAGTGTGAAATGAAAAGTATACATTGATCTAATGCAGGTTCAGTCGTCCATTGTCATTTCGGAACATTTTGCTCGTTAGAAATTGGAAGGCGTTTATTTTTCATAAGCCAAATCCCACATAAAAGTAGATTTTACCGGTGGCAAAAACCTTTAATAAAAATAGTTTATACTACACATTTTTATTTGAACTATAATTAACAGCGAATTTATGCTATTGTAAGATAAAAGCCTATTGTATGGATTTAAACGACTTGGCACCACTATACAGACAAGATCTTGGAAAATAGCGTTATAAAGTGTAATGAGATTTTTGTATGTTTGTAATAATTAAACTAAAAAAACTACTAAACTGAATTCGAATTTTCTTTCCTTCCCTATTAGAAATACTATCCTTGAGTAACATGGGCTGTATTATTTTATAAGATTTAGAAAACAAATATCCAGCCGTGCAAAGATAAAAAAAGGGTGCGTGTACTTATGTACGCGCGTAAGAAGTTATACTTCTTTGGCATTATTAAAAATAGTTTGGCTTTGTTCCACCTCCAGTTTTTGATGTTTCACAGCGATAAGATGACAACTCTTTTTTTGTAATCGTATTGAAGCATTTAGGAAGGTTGGTGAGCACATTTTTTTCACATATTAATTTTATGATATTAATTAGTATTGATTTAAATATTAAATTTAAAAAACTTCTGATTACAATTCAAAAAGCATTGCTAAATTTCTTTGAAAAAATAATTAAAACTCCTTTATTTGTTTAAAAGCTAAATGACAAATGTCATTATGGTCAATTCTTGGCATACGAACTTCACGCATATTCTATTTCTTTTTACTCGCGCACGCTATAATCACACTCCTAATTTTGTGTCACAGGTGCGCGCGCATCGTAAAATTTCACTCTCATAAATTTTTCATAACGCGCCTAAAGAAGTATAACTTCAATAACTTTCTATTTTTAATCATAAACATACAAAAAAGTAATTAGTGGGAAAATACGGATGATTATTACCGTAGGAAATGCCAGGTGCGGGCAGTGGTAGTTGCCCACCACTATCTGCTCTCGGTGCTGCTAAGGCGAGTGCCACTAAGCAACAGAGAAACACAGCGATCTGAAAGTGTTTAGTTTAAAATATTATGTATATTGTTGACAGTAAAAAACGTTAAATTTGAGAAGTAACCCGCACAGTTAAGATATTTTTCAGTTAATAAATTAGTTACCTAGAACTCAAATAATGATTTTAACTTTATTCATAGGTCATGTTCATATTATATATATATATATATATATTATATAAATGCAATGTAATATGCACAGTATATTTATATAAACTTAAAAGTGGCCAAATGAATATTGTATTATATAAATCAAAGGACATTTGCGTGATATTTAGAACGGGAAGTGTTATGAAGGCTTTTAAGACCTTGCTTTCAGAGGTCAAAAGCTTCTCATGACCTAGCAGGGAACGCAAATAAGTCATGCGTATTCACACAAACACACACATTTATATTCATTTATATATATAACAGCTGTTTCAATTAATATTAATTAAATGCAATATGCTTACAGAAATATGATTATTTAAATCAAAAATTTATATATAACTTAAACTGATAAAGACGTTTTTAAATAATGTATTTCATCATTTACTTAAGTCAATGTTTTGGGTGATTTTCAGCAAAATGGTATCTGCCCAATCAATGTAAATATTAGAAATTATGATGATGGCAAAATTAACGCCATGCGTTACCGCAAATTGGTATTTGCATTATTTCTTTTTTTTACACACAATTGAATTAAAAACATCACTACACGTATGTAGATTCTACTAATTATTTCATATGTTTTAGGTAGAATTATATGTGGGTTATATCATCACAAACATTTATTGTCCAATGTGTGTCTGGCCTACAACGCAAGTCCGTTTCACGCTGTGTATTTAATTTAATTTTAATAATATAGTTCTACAAGAAATATTAAATCAAGCAAAAGCAGTAATGCGGCTTTATCATAATAATGAAATATGAATGAAATAGTTAATCCAAAGCGAATCACTATAATATTTAACGTTAAATACGATAAAAAACTCAAGAATATTTAACGTTAAATACGATAAAAAACTCAAGAATATTTAGTTTTTGACGCCACAACTAATACAAAAGTAAAACAGGAACTGTGAAAGTAAGGCAAATTAAGAAAATAAACACAGGAACAAGTGTAAAAATTATCAATAAATTCTTATATTTATAATTCTCTTTAGAAACTGATGATAGATTTAAATTAATTAATTAATAAAAGCTTGGAAAATAAAGACATCATTATTACAATTGGTTCCCAATGACATAATATAAAAACATACCTGCCGAATCGTTGACATTGCGAGAACTACGCGCGTGCGCAGTTACGATCTCTGTTTATATCGAGATGCGGCCGTCAAAATCTTAGGTCGTTTAACAACTAATTGACCAACAAAATTTATTTATATACAGGGTGGCCAAAAAGTCGTGGATCAAACGCAAATAGGGGATAGATGAGGTCATCAGCGGCAAAAAATTGTTCTACGGGAGGTCTCTAAGGTCAACCCCTGCAGAGTTATGATTTATTTTGGTTTTATATGAAAATTGACTTTTTTTTACTAATTCTTCTTAAAATTCGAAAATATCTACATTCTGTATCTTTCTCATAATATCCACTAGATTGGTACTGATGAGTTCTTGCGTTAGACATACTATTTATAGTTGTTTATTGAGTGTATTCAAGATAATATTAAGTGATACGATATAACATTTTTTCAAATCATAAATTTTTCTTTACTTTGGACCCCACTGTGAAAAAAAATTACTCCACCGAAAAGTGTCCCTGTACTACAAGTTTTGGCGCATTTAATAGGGATTCTGAAAAGGTATTACACGTGGCCATGAGTTGCTCTAATATCTTTCTAGGAAGAATTACAAACAACGATTGTGAAATAATAATTGTATTAAAACAATTATTTCTCAATGGTTGTTTGTATGAAACAAAATATTTTACAATAAAATATGCTCAAAATTCCTGACTCTGACCATAATACTTAATCTGCACCGTCTAATCAAATTCCTACGTAACCCTCCAGCCATCTGTCCAATTTTTTGAATCTAGTCCGATTCACACAGTACTGGTCCCATGTAGGTATATAATCTATCATAAGTCCGAATCGTTGTTGTTTTTTCATCCTAGAAAGATATTAGAGCGACTCATGGCCATGTGTAATACCTTTTCAGAATCCCTATGAAATGCGCCAAAACTTGTAATACAGGGTCACTTTTCGGTAGAGTAATTTTTTTTCACAGTGGGGTCCGAAGCAAACAAAAAGTTTTGATTTGAAAAAAAATTATATCGTATAACTTAATATTATGTTCAATACACTCAATAAACCACTATAAATAGTATGTGTTAAGCAAGAACTCATCAGTACCAATCTAGTGGATATTATGAAAAAGATACAGGATGTAGATTTTATCGAATTTTAATAAGAATTAGTAAAAAAAAGTCAATTTTCTTATAAAACGCAAAATAAATCATAGCTCTGCAGGGGTTGACCTTAGAGACCTCCCGTAGAACAATTTTTTGCCGCTGATGACCTCATCTATCCCCTATTTGCGTTTGATCCACGACTTTTTGGCCACCCTGTATATTAAGTCCTATACTTACAGTAACGTATATAGAAAAAAAATGCTCAATTTAAGAAATAAAAGCCTTAAACCACCTCCTGTTTTTAGAACTATCATACATAAAAAACCGTGTAACAAAATAACAAATTGTTACGAGCAAACAACAAAAGAATAAATCTTAGTTTTTTTAATAATTTTGTTTCACCACAGAGTCTAACATATCGATTGCATAAGGTTAACCTAAAACCTTGACACCTAAATACTAATAGGTACATGTTAGAGTCAGATCGAGCAAGAAACTATATAGGTAATATACCAAGATGTGAGCATATTATTTTTATTTATTTACAATAATAAAGATCCGTGGACACGGAGAGGACATTTAGGATAATCAAATATATTGCTATGATCTTTGTCATTCAGGTAAAGTCATGTCTACTAATGAAAGATTTTATTAAAATTGGTTTTGCAGTTCCAGATACATATAAACACGAACTTTTTTATAATAGTATTGATAAGGAATATATTAATAGAACTAAGCAAGAAATCGAACACTGGTTTACCCCATCCCGCTGAGTCTTTTTGAGAAGTTCATCCATTCCGAAGTGCTCAGAATAACCTTCATTATCGTTGAGGATTTGGTGCCGTGTACTAGGGATTCAGAACAGAGCAGAAGGAGTTAAAGGTGAGTCGATAAGATTCAACTGTTACCAGTGCTTTGCAGTGACAGACATTTCTCTGTAAAGTTTACGTAATATTGCATTAGATTCTAATTTATATTTATTTGGATGCAACTTACTTACTAGTTGCTAGATTTTTTTTCAGCCTATAAGAGCCAATCGCTTAAATAGGCAAAAAAATACAGGAATTTCGTTTTTTACCCGGGACAATTAAAAAATAAAATAATATAGTAACAATTTTTTTAAATCTTTTTTCCGAAGAAATAATAATTTTTATTGATTTAACATATTTATAAAAATCAATACAATTAAAAACGGTCATCAACTCGCTTTTTATTAAATTAGGGATACATTTATTTCTCACATCAGTCCACTTTAATGTGATATGTGTGTGAGTTCACTTATTAGGAACAGTTTGAGCTAGGTATACTAAAAACGAAGGGTAAAATTCGGAAAATGTTAGAGATTTCGGTACTGGAAAACCCTTCGATGACTTTCTTCTAAGTTTCAATCGCCCCCATACTCTTGCAATCAGAAGTTGTATTAACAATATTCAGGTTTTTTTTTCTGATTATTTGGAATTCTTGATACAAGCAATCCATATTTATTGCTTCTATCTTATAATGTTCCGCAGATTCTTGGATATTGTTGTAGTTTATTTCAGATTTAAAGTTTAAAAAGAGTACCTTGGAGAGAATAATAGTTGTTAAAAGTTGCATGGGTGTATATGAGGGTGAGTGTATGTGATAGTGGGAGAGGGTATGTACGCGGGTGTGAGTGAGTGTTAGTAGGGTGTGTGTGGGTATGTGACAGGCACACGCTTGAGAACATATGTGAAAATTATTTTAATACGTCTATTATAGCAGATTTTCCGTTTGGTCATAGTTCAAAGTCAGTAAAAATTTATGATTTATGCTTTACACATTTTTTTAATTTTAGGATATATATTCAGAGTTTTGTTAAGTTTGTTATGTACAAGTAACAGCCCAGAAAAGAGAACGATCGCTGAGAAAAAGTAATTTAAATTTAATCTTTGGTATAAAATAGATACCTGTAATTAATTTACCCACCTATGTAATTGCATATGATATTATTTATATTCGCTATAAATTATAAATATATTTATAATATTAACTTTTTAAATAAATATCTTTTGAACAACAATGAGTCAAAGGAAATATAACATATATGATGAATGAAATCCTCCAATATGTTGCTGATATATTTATACATTTATTCTAATCTTAGATTTTATACGAAAAATCTTATACTTATAATCAACCAAAAACGTATCTATTTAAGTAAAGCAATGAATCAATTACCTGAAATAATTATAGTAACAATATATTTTAGTGTTTGTTATTTCATAAAAGTTCTTTTAAACAATTAATTTAATATACCTAACTCATATTTCATAAATACTTCTCATTAAAATCAAGTGACAAGCCAAAACACGCGCCTTTTTCCACAGACTAACTAACACTCAATATTGCACTTAAATAAAACGTCAGTTTTGACACATGACAGATAATTAACAATCTAGATTACCTTATCGTTGACAAGACAAACTAATCCCCCTGAATATCAATCACACATGACATTGTTGTATTATTGAATAAACAACTTTCACAACAACTAATTGTCTACAGTTAATATGCATTAAGCTGGTTAAGTCTACTACTAAGAATTAAATAAACTATAAAAACTCCATTTACATAAATAAATCCATTTGCAATTATTAGGAAAACATTGGTTCACCAGGGACCGAACCTAGCAAAGTTTTAAAAGAGGAGGTTATCAATTCGACAATTTTATTATGTATGTGTTCAAGCATAGCTGCACCGACCGTGGACTTATGTAGAGGTCACCGAGTCAATTCTAGCTATAAATCACTTTTAATATATATCAAAATTTTAACGCCTATTGTTAATATATTGCAATGTTTATTGTATGCGTAAAAGTCCAGGGTAACGTATTTCGAGTAAAAGTAAAATTTAAGAAATATTCCTTTTTGTTTGTTTTTAAACATCTTTTTGAATAATATCTAACAAATTTATTTGGCGTAACTTAAAGATGAGTTGGCTTTTTCCCACGCCAGGCTTATTGTATATCACCGTAAGATACCTATTACAACTCTTATATTATAATATTAATATATATAAATAACTAGCAGACCGGCCAAGCGTTGCTGTGGCTAAGGTTTTTGTTATATCACATAGTGGTAAAATATTCAAAGGAAACGGTAGGAGAACACCAGTGATTGGACGGTGGGACCACCATGCTTTTTGGTAGTTATGTAATTAAATTGTAGCTTATATGAAACGTTGGTACTTTCAACACAGCGCCATCTGTTAGAATTGTGAATATCAAATAATATGCAAGAAAATAATATTGCGGCTGTAAATTAAGATGTAAGCTATCCTATCTTTTAAGTTGGATCAAACTGCACACGGTGTGCAAATTTACTTTAAAATCGGTTAAGTAGTTTAGGAGTCCATCGCGGACAAACAACGTGACACGTGATTTATATATATTAAGATTTTTATTTAATTCATAGGATTCCTACATAGTAGCTTATCAGATACGCGATCAGGAAGATTTATGGCCGAGAATCTAAGTAGCAGGGAAGTGTCAAATCTCCCCTTTCCTACACAGTTACATTATTGCTTATACTTAGGTCTGGTGGGCTTGGCGTCTCCCGCGAAACTCCGGAATATCCTCATGATATTTATAGACCAGTCGAGTCATAAGTAACTGTTGGTTCAACATCTATATGATTTTGGCATTGTTACTTGCAAAAAATGAGTACTCAGAGTCTTACAGTAAGTCCTATGGTTCCATAAATTAGTTAAATAATCTTAAAACATTATTTAATTAGTTATTTAGAGGTAACGGAGACCGTATACTATGTAATGATTAAGTAATATTGCGTGCTTAATGAGAAAAACTATTTGTTTAACTATTACAAAGTTCTAAAAACACGTTCCAAGCGCTTTCAACTTAGGTTTGTGTGTCGCTACGAATTTGTTTCGCGATTGCATTTTAATTATCTCATGCTTTGATTTTAGACGTATAAAATTATCCAAAAATTTTCCTTTAGTAAAAATGAAAAACTTTGGACAATTTTAGATTACTTTAGTTGTACCGGAATAAAGGCTGGCGCCTTTTAGAATGTATAAAGTACTTAGGAAGTTTAAAACTTTTTCTTTTCGTGATTAAAACTCTTAATTTACGAAAATAACTGGTTTGAATTCCCACTATCGCCAATGAGGTTTAAGGGTCGATACATTGTTACTGGTTAATTAGACCATTTTTAGGTTATCTCATAAGAATATTTTTATACATAACTGACTTCAAAAAATCCGAAAGTTCACAATTCAAATTTTTTTTTTGATGCCATCTTTCACAACGAAAACGCTTACAATACAGGTGGGATTGGAGGAAGCAATGAACACGAACCCGACCTTCGAAAATGAAGAATGCAACTAGAGAAACAAAAAGAATTGCATATTTCAATATGTACGTTAGAAAACAATTAGGGTTTCGAAACAGAAATATAATCAAAGCAAGTGAAGCGTGAAATTAACTTAATAGTATTGTATCATTACATTAGTATTACGACAAATCACATAAACATAATACAAACGAATGAAAGATATAAATAAATACATTATAATAAAGAAATGGCGACATAAGGATATTCAGGATCAAACAATTGCTTCAACCGTATTTTACTCTTACAGATGGTGTTCATTAATATGCGTATTTTTCACTATACATACGTTATTTTCTATATATTCATATATGTTACACTCTCTTGTTTTATGGTTTGGTATTTTACGATAATCCGTTCTACCCTTGTACCACCAACCATTACTTAATAGCTATATTAGCAATGAAATAATTTGGCCCTCTGGAATCTCCTAGTTAGTTTATATTATAATATGTTAAACATATTGAATAATTTTTCATTTTTATCTTATATAAGATTATCGTGCATAAATTTAATGTGCTCAGATAAACATTAATTTATTTAGATTATTACAAATATATAATCAAAACCGAGAGCAACTTGGCCATGGCACAAGTCATGAAACGACCGTCGCCCCTACGAAAAAAAAACAAATCAAGTGCAAAATTTAACATAGTTTTTTCTTTATAAAACAAAGGAAAAGCAAAAGGACAGGAGCCTCGCCTGATGTTAAGTCATACCGCCCATAGACACATTGCCAGAAGGGCCGCAAGTGCTTTGCCTTTTAAGAATTAATACGCTCTTTTGTTGAAGAATCCTGAGTCGAATTGGTTCGGAAATATTTCGGTAGGAAATATTTTGTATTCTGCCTCGACGTTTAATGATGAAACTCAGCTGCTGGTATCAATACGAACAATAGTTCTCTTTCTCTTTCACTCTTTCTTTAATCTTCAGTAAATACAGAGTTCTAAATAAATATACAATCGGTCCGGAGTCGTACATTTACGTCATGATTGTTCAATTCGATTGCATTACATAAAGAGGCACTGCACTGCAATACCAAGTTGCAACTTCAAATAGACCGCCTTGAATTATCTGTGCGAGGTCGCATTGTCCATGGATTATGACTTTTGATACAATTTATTAAACTTTTAATTATGCCTTATTATAGTTTGATATCTGCTTAGTTTTAAGACTGGGATTCGAGTTACATTCAATGTAAAATAATAAATAAATAAACTAGATTGAGTTGACCCAATCTCTTCAGTGAAGAGAACTATGTAGGGAAGGGCGGTCTTTGTCAATTAAGGTAAAGTAATCAGGGAACAGTATTTCTAATAGTAATCGTGATAACTATATAATCAAAATAAAAATTATTTTTTTTGCAAAGTCAAAGTAGTTCTATGTTTTTTCACTATTTTTTTACAATTATTTATCTGAACTAAGTAATATCTATTTCCTAATTACATTACAAGAACCCCTTCCCAGGTCCAAAATCATGCTAACTAACGATCATTTATTATCATGTGACTATATTTTTTTATATCATAAAGCAACAAAGTGTAAATAAATAAATAAAATAAATATATTAGGTACTCTTCTTTAATTATGTAAAGAGTAGAAAAAATGATTTCTTAAACAACGTGTATGCATAAAATTATACTAGGAAATATGACATCACAAATTTTACACCCATCAATTATATTAGGACGTAAACAAGCTAGACAAGGGAATAAATTAAACCAGCAACCACAAAATGAAAAAAAAAATAAAAAAAAATAACTAAAACTAAATAGAAATTTAAACCTTATTAAGTGCATGATAAACAAAGTTACGGTAAGTAGGAAGATTGTTGTAAAATATATATATATAATAAATATTTTCATCAAATTGATCTATATTTAGTAAGAGCGAGATAGACTATTTACTGGAACATTAAAATTAGCAGATAAGTCATTAGATTCGTATTCAATCATTAATTTAAGTTGATAATTATTAATATGCTAATCATAGAACATTTCCATGCGACTTGGAGGTTGTTATTTCCCAACCAACCAATTAGATTTACAACAGTTTATTTAGAATATCAGGTAATATTGTAGGGCCAACTGTTTACACAAGAAGACATTATGAAACGAGGATTGATCAAATCTTTTCTTTCATCATGTTAAAATTATTTCCAGGTATTACAATAATTGTTTCGAAAACTGTCCAAAGTAATGTCGATGCATAACTAACTAGAGGCCCCTCCCGGCTTCGCATGGCAGGCATGGCGTGGCATTTTTAGTAATACATAGGAAATAAATATATCCTGCGCAGGATTAATATAATAATTGTCCAAATAATGTTGCCTAAAAGACATATTTTATATACTTTAAATACCAGGAGCGATAAAAGCATCTATTTTCTTTTAGGATCAATTTATTACTACCAAATGTGAATTTGAAATATTTTATAAATTTTTATTGTATGGTTCACTTTTTTCGCTATAATGACACAAGACATATATATATATATATATATATACTGTGGCGAGCTTTATCGTAGGACTATTTAAGATAAACATTTCCATCATACATTTCATATGTGTAACTCTAGAGGTTTCGGCAGTGCAAGCCAGAATAGCTCGCAGATGGTTAATTTTTTGCTACTTACTTGATATTTTGGTCAATTCACAGAATATCTTTATAAATTGTAGCCTTTGTGTTTTTCTTATCTATAAGCTATATTGTATAGTTTCAATAAAATCCATTCAGTAGATTTTACGTGACAGAGTAACAAACATCCATCCATACTAACAAACTTACGTGTTTTAATATTAGTAGGATGTTATGTAGAGAAGTCACAAATCAATAAGAATGGAAAATTACATTTAACTATTGAATTTCATCATTGCAATACAAAATGCAGCCTGATGTAAACTAAGTTAGCAATGCAGATTTGTGACGAAATTTAAGTTCAAACTTAATAAATAATTAAATGTTTGTCAACACGACACTACTTAATATTTATTTCTCAACTGGATAAAAATTTATTTAATTTGTATCATTTCGCTTATTTGTACGAAAGTAGGTCAAAATGTTTTTGGAGTAAACATATTGGTTGCAAGGTGTGGCATTTATTTATAAGCTATCCATAAGCTCACTACACATTCACGTGCAAGTAGACTAATAATACTTTCAAATCATACACACACACACACAAACACAACTATCTTATTATTTAAAGGTTCTTTTTTCGTAGTCGTTATATTTCTGAGGACTTCCTAACATAAAATGACGCTTATAGAACTGATTTATTAATTTAAAGCCGCAAGTCCACACTTAAGAAGTAGAAAAAGGGAACAAGTTCTATTAAGAACTAGTGTTTAGATTAGTAGGTGCGAACACAATTCTTAAAATTTAATGTCAATCTTACATAATAACTCTTAATAAATAAATGGGTGGTCTGAATAAGAATATCCAGATTATTCGGGCCCTGCAGCTGGTTTCAGAGGACCGTAAAACCCTAGGTATTTTTTTATACATAGTAGCCTACATCAGGTACGTGATCAGGCAGATCTGCGGCTGAGAACCTACGCAGCAGGGTTGGATCAAATATCCCCTTTCCTTAAACTTAGGTCTGGTGAAATAGGCCTCATGATGATTTATAGGTCTCAGACTCGGTTAGGTTTTAAACCCTAGGTTAGGGCGCTTAGTGTTATGAATAAATGTATCTACTCTTCATCATCTCTAACCTCTATGAACAATGTTAAATTTAGACAAGATGTACGTTGAGTCTAGCATATTGGTGAGTTTTGAGAGACAGCATCCAGCAGATATCTACGACTACTATATCAGATACAGCCGATTCCCATATGTTGGATTTGTTGCTAGGTTGTCTTTAAATAACCTGTGCCACAGAAATATAAAAGAAAGAGATTTAAATCCTAAAACTCTTGAATGAATAAATTAAATAATACAAAAATTATAATTTAAGTCGAAATGTGTATGTGTTGTGTTTTGCCAGCCCTTTCCCTATTAAGTAAGAGATAGGGTCTCGTAGTGGACAAATATAGACGAAATTTATGTACAAAAGGGAACTGGGTCATGGAACCGGGCTCCACAATCGAAAGTAGCCGTACCTTTCACACTAGCACGACGCTCGCTGTCTTTGTCTGATACAGCACTATCTTTTCGTTAATCATTATCTCTATGTCCAGTTTTTTTGCACAATTTCTCTGCTATTTAAGGCACAAGATTATGGCGTATTTTTGGTTGTCTATTTTACGATCCAAATTGATGAGTAAAGTACATTTCTTCAATTTCAATTTCTTCTTTTTTCTCTTTTAAAAAATTCACGAATTGAAAGAGTAGAGTAGAATCAATAATACAGAATATATAATAAACTGATTATAAATTTTTTTATTAAAATTAGATCATCTTGCGTACCGAAATTTTTTTATATCAATATTTGCCCACTGTTGTTAATCGTTATTTAGTCAACACAATAAAAAAGCAAATTAAAGTGATGTCTACCACTTTTTTAGTATTCTTTTTTAAAAATTTATTAGTAGGACACATTATTTAGTACGAACTTTACATGAATTTAGCTTTCTGTTAAAACAAAACGCTATACCATAATAATAAATAAGAAATATATTAATCGCTACATGCTTTAGCTTAAAATGATTAGTTCAACAAATTGAACGGATTGCAATCGTTCCGCGACGCTTGACCGAGACGATAAATACCGTGATCAGACGGTGAAGCGGGCTAGTCGACTGTCGCGCCGCGCCCTGCTTGTCCGTGATGTAAACAATGCACATTGCCGTCGCGATCTTAGTATTTCAGTGTACGCTCAGTAGAAGTATAAAAGTACCTGTAACCTGGGACAATGACAGTGAAGTGAAACCAGTGAACCAAGACAAACACAATGAATATTTCCACTATTCAGCCAATAAACCACATTTCGCCGTTGAAGTAGCACAGTTCCATAATGTTAAGTCACCAGAAAATCATTATGAATCGTATCCAATCAACCCACACACAGGTATTAATAAGCCACAATTTGGAAAGCACCAGATGCTTAATAGTGAGCATAAAAATTATAAACCATATCAAGAATACGTAAAACAAGATTATGGGCATGTCAAGCCAATTACCAATTATTATGAAGTTTATCACCCTTATGAAGCAGAGGTTCCAGCGCTTCAAACTATTTATAAAGATCCTATATTAAATAAAATTAGAAATGATGTAGTTGATGCGAAAAATAGGCTTCAGAAATATGAGCATGATGCTGGAGAATCCGATGTACATAAAGACGAATATTTGGAACGTCCAGATTCGATAGATAAAAAAAAGGTACCACACAAAAATATGCCTGTTCAATATGAAATCCACAGGCCAGTTAGACGACCAATTTATTACCAACGGGTACCTATTCATAGTAATCGAGAACATATTTTAAACCAAAAACTAAGACATCCCTGGAGCCAAAGTTATGCTAAAGTTACTCCTATGCATTACAATCCCTTAAAACATAACTTACATCAGTTACGACAGCAACATTCACTCACATATGATGATAGCAAAAACGAATATCCACAAATTATGCCTCCTGAACAGTATGCTGAAAAACCTGAGGGTTACGATATCTATGAGAAAGGAAAAGAAAATTATAAAAATATTAGGAATGGATTCGAGGAATCCATAAATAACGCGGTTCTTAAAAACAGACCAATAGTGATGGACAATTTAGAATTACAAAAAGACGATCATGCATCTAATACCGAAGAGGACGAAAATGAAGAATTTATACCAATAAAAAACTATGCTCAAGTGCGAAAAACTACTACATTTAGGCATCTACCAAAATCAGCTGCTTATGAAGATGCAGACAATTTAGAAGAAATACAAAACGCTCCAAGATTAAGGGAAGCCATAAAAAGTAGTAAAAATCAAGTTGTTTATTCTGAAGAAGGGTACGAAGATTCCGCTTATGATCACGCAGGTGAACAGAAACATGCATCTGATCACGAAGGGCACGGTGGTTTCTTAACGGAAAATGAAGCTAGCAAAGGAAAATATAAAATTCCAACTGTTGATACTGGGTTTACCGATGAAGGTAAAACTAATTCTAGAGATCAGATACTACACGGTGAAAAATGGAACGATGAACATTCTGAAGACTTAGACGAAAATGACTCGGAAGATTATTCTGAAAATGAAAATGATTACTCTGAAAGAAATGATGCACAAGCACCTGATAATGACATTATAAGTGAAAGAAATAAACGTGAAAGTAATAATACGAACCCTGTGAATGAAAACTTATCTGATCATGATTTATCAAAAAGGGAAGTGAATTTGAACTTATCAAGTACGAAAGAAGATGGAACAAATAAAAACACAAATCTATCTCATCAAATCATTGAAATCTCCATGAATAAGTATCCGTATTATTTCAATAGTTTGAAGGCTCTAGATAAAAATTCACCTCTACGCTACTCCGAAAACCTCAATCTTATCCCTAATAAAACAAAAGACAACAGCGCATTCTACAATTCAAGACTAAATCATATATGTCCTGAAGTTGAAAAAGAAGTAAATCCAATACCAGATAAATTTGATAACGATGAAGTTTCTCAAGATAGCGAAGGTGAAAATCATAATAATGATGAAAAAGGAGAGGAAGAATTTAAAAAATTCAAAGACAAACAACGGTTGGAAGGGTTAGGAGATAAAATAGATTGTTTTAAGAAAAAATATTTTGGACCAGAACCATTAGACAGTCCATTTTTTACCGAAAGTTTAATTAAAAATCCACAACCTTTAGAACTAATAAATTCAAGCATATTTTCTGTAGATAAACTAGAAACACATTTAATTAATCAACAGAAAAATAAAGAAAAAACATTTTCTAACGGTCTGTATGGAAGTAACACCTTTGAGGATTTGACAAAAAATAAAAGCAATTCTTTTAATAAAAAAAATAATACGATAATAACGAAACTTAGAAAAAAGAGAGGGGTAACATTTATGTATGAACCATATAAGGTCATAAAGGATAGTCAAGCAACAGATTCTAAAAAGTTCCCAACTTCAAGCAATATTAGCCCTGTTATAAGAAAACTGCAAACAAGACAAACTGTTGACACGAGTAATAATCAAAAGTACTATAAAGATATTGGTAAAAATGAAAGACCTCTAAATGAACAAGATTTCATTGATGTTAGTAAAGACCAACGAAGAGGTGAACCGCGGTATGAAATAGATCTAAAAAATCATCGACCACAATATAGTCCTGTTGAAAATAAAACTTCAATGTCTATAGAAGACTATAAAGAAAAGACAGCTAACAAAAACGATAAAACGAAAATAAATTTTGTGCCATCATCGAACAGACCACAATCTATCACATTTAAATATATTCCACGGACTGTGACTACCCAAAACATTGCAGCTAGTAATATAATATCAAAAACCATTCAGTCAACAACAATTAAACCTCAAAAGAAAGAAGAAGAAGATCTTGATGCCGATTACGAAGAATATGAGGATGAAAGCGATGAAATAACAGAGGAAAAAGAATTTCATGAAACAACAAGTACAACGAGTACTACAAAACCAAAACTGATTAAGAGAATTCATTTGGCACCAACAGCTAAACCTAAAGAAGATGCAAAATCTAACTCGATGAAACTTCAGCTTACTACCCGGTTTCACACTTCTACAACAGATGCCGCGCCCATAGATTTATATCCTCCTGAACATAGTGAACAACTTATAAGGACACCAAATTACAGAGAAAAGAAGAAGAAAACAACAAAGAGTACGCTTGTCACAGATACAGAATCTTACGGTGATGACACTGATGATATGAGAAGAGAAGAAATTGATGCTATGATAGGCATAAAACAAGACATGGATGAATATACACCAACATATGAAAAAGAAAATAAACACAGCGACAGTACCAAGAAGCATAAGAACTCCTACGAAAAAGTAATTGATGACCAACTTCGAGAAAATGATGAAAGCCAAGAAGAAGAAGATGATGATGATGATTCTAGCGAAGAAGATGAATATGATGATGGCGAAGACGACGAAGATGACGAAGATGACTTAGATGTAATTGACGATAATCAAGAAAACAAAAATCACAAATTGAAAGAAACTACTCCTCTACCAGACAAACGAGGCAAAATTCAAGTAACTACATCGGAACCAACAAAAAGAACTCTAATAAAAACCACTGAACCAACATCAACTACAGAAGTCTTGTATGGTGACATACAACCAACAGTTTATCGTAAAAAAGTTGAAATCCATAAAGAATTGCCTGTCAATAAAACATCACCACATGTGACACACTATAAACAGGATATAAAAGAAGTAGAAATTATTAAAGAAGTAGACCGCCCACATATACCTAATAATAATCACCCTGGCTCGCTAAATCTTTACAAAGACGAAAGTTTAGCTAGAGAAATAAATAATTTGGGTGATATTGATGTGTTCCATGACAATATAGATTTTGAAAATGGTCCAAAACACGGAGGTAATTACAGAAGTGTTGAGCACAATGCAAATTCAGAGAGTGATGTTGAGACATCTCAATCTCAATCAAAAAAAATAATTGAACCTGAAACATCAACAGTTAAGCCAAGAAATCAGAATTACCGTAATACAGAATCAAAAAAACTAGAAAAAAGTGATATGGCTAAGTCGACGTCAAGATCGCGGAACGTAGATCGTAGACGAAAAACAAATAGATTTAACACCGAAAAAAGTGCAAAACTCATAGAACTACAAGATGATGACAACAATGGCGATAATGTAGAAAATTACAATGTATATAACGGAAACTCTAAAGCCGATTCGAGAAATAATAATGAACCCATGCATGGGGGAAATTATAGAAGTGCAAAGATTTCCTTACATAACAATAATCAGTATACTACAACAGAAAGCAGCATGACAAAGAGAATTCTTAAACAAAAACGAAATAGAAAAACAGAAGCAGAAGTATTGAACGCCTACGCAAGAGCAGCGACTGAAATCACTACAATACCTGCTTTCATTTTAGATCCAAGTAAAAGAATGTACTATTATCTAGAAGACTAGTAACTGGAAACATTAGTATTCATGAGTGCCAAAATTGTTTTCCAGTGATGTAAAACTAAATATATTTGTCATATAAAATTGTTTGTTTTTGAAAGCTAGTTGCTAATAATTTCTGTGATAAAATGAACTAATTAAAATTATTTATAAAAATTATCATATACGTATTTATATTGTATTATAATGTAAGTTTAGTTTTCAATATTGTAATGTTATCTGTAACTGTGTTTTATGTTAATTAACTGTAAAACATTATTTTTTTATAATTATTAAAGAATTTTATTAAATCTGTATTTTATTTATTCTATACTAATTCATAACTAGTCCAGGAAAAATAGTATTTTTTACTGAGTCCTGTAGTTTAAATTATGTTCAAGTAATTGTTGTAGATATATGCAAGCAACGAATCTACCCAGATACTTGTATATTTATCATGCACCACTTATACTAACTAAAACCCATGTACTTTATTTTATTATTAAAACGTTCTAAATTCTGAATATTTTATTGCACTGGCAAGTTTATTACACTTTTTATATTGTCTATCTTAAAATACTAAAATCTACTTAATAAATAGTTCACTAATACTATGGTATAAAAATATAAATAAATAGCAACATAATTTGGTTTGGGCCAGGTTATCCAGATTCTTTCAAATTAAAGAAACTATAAATAAACCTGTGAATAATAATTTATAACCTCACTAATCGAATGAGTATCTAAGTATAAAAGTATTTATATATTATGAAATTTTAGTGCTTCCTCCTATCCACAGGTGTGTGGCTAATAGGTTTCCATTCTGATTCTGATGATTGAACAAATGAGTCTAAGTTATCTTCTCTATCAATAGAATCACTATCTTTCTCTTCTTCTTCGAAGAAATCTATGATTGGGTGATAATTATAATTAATCTTCTTGCCATTTTCGTCATTGCTATGTTCTCTTGTTATATAAATGTTTTCTTTTGCTGCTGGGAGCTTAGGGGCAATCGTAGGTCGAGTGATGGCGTGATTTATAACTTTATTAACCTGAGATTCATCTACTTCGTCATTTATATCTTCTAAACTTTCAAAGTTGTCAATCTGAAATGCTCCAATAGCTGATGTTCCCGACGACATTAAGTCATCCGGAACACTGGAAATTTTCTTTCTTATTGGTCTTCGGTTTGGCCTGGGACCCTTTTGAAAATGATCACTAAGCTTGTATTTGGAATCTTTTGAAAACGAAAATGATGAAGGTGCTGACGGAGTTGGTGGTTCTAAGAAGCTAGGTAAAGTTACTGATTCTGATCCTATAGTATTTGATGGATTTGCAAGTCCAGCGGGATTCCTTGGTACCGGTCTTTTAATGTTACGAATTGTGCTAGCTTGATTAAAGGAATCTGGAAAGTAGGAATTACCATAGGAATCTGTCGGTCCTGATCCTTTAATACTGTCAAAGTCATTATTTAATTGTGTATTAGAAAATGCAGAACCTTGAACTGAATTGTCGGCAAATGGCGGAAAAGAGTCGATTGGTCTATTAAATCCAAAGCTCGGTGATTTATTTAGCACAGGTCTTTGTACCGATGATTGCACGTCTTCGAATGCCCGATTGCCTTGTTCTGAGGAAAGGTCCTCGCCAGGAAAGTGTTCCGAAGATGTTTCATGCACTCGTTGGCCAACGGGGGGAAATGATACGCTATAGCCTTCAATGTGACAAGAGCAACACGTCGGAACCTGAAAAGTAAATTTTCTATGACTTTTGTAATAAAGATGCATTTGAAAATTAAATAGAAAATATGTATAAAGATACAAACAAGATATTCTTACTCCAATAGCGAAACGTAATTTTTTGGGCACAGATGTTCTCATCAAGTTTTACTGTATACATAAAATATATACTACCTTAAAAATATCCATATGCAATCCATTTTGTTGATCCCATGTCAATAGTCTGTGGTAATTGTATACTTGAACACATTTTGATTTGAAATTGTCCGTAAGATATGTACAGGGTTCTTTTGGTTTTCTGAAACAATTGAATTCGTTATAAAATATTATGTGGAACGTACAATGCATACAATGGATTGGAAGAAGTCGATATAATAGTGCAGTATATGTTTTAAATAGTGTTTTAATTACTATCGTTATTCTGATAATGCAATATTTATTAAAACTTACAAGCACTTTTCCAATCGTAGGGTTTGTGTATGTTCTCCAGTATTGACAATATATTTCCATTGACCAGAAGTGGCTCTTGCTCGCTGTGGTCTGGCATACTTCACTGTACTTGGACACATGAAACCGGCTTCTCCAGCACTGGCAAAGTCCCTATTTGCTGTATCACCACGTCTGGAAAATTCGATTGTTACAATATTATAAGCACAGGAAAGCGAAGTAGAAGCAAACCAGTAAGTACATATAAAAATAGGACAAAATAGTTGTATATTACGGTGTTCATAGGTAATTTAAGTAATATCATTGTCAGACTTAAATAAGCAACTGTTAAAATTATATTTAAGTGTAGTAGTAAAAATTAATTTAATTTAAATATTTGTGTTTCCGGTTTCGACTTCACGGTCTTTATCTATATGATTACTTCTAAGTACCTGTTAGATATCAAATAATGATCAGCTGTATATTTAGCTTCTTGAGCAGCCGTAATCCCGTCTACTGCTCCTTCACCAGGCTCCTTGATGTCGGCCAGAAGAGCACCGGCAGCTTTATTTCTTCTTAACGAGCTAAGTATCGCATCACTGTAAAGATAAAATAAAATAAAAAATACAATATGAGAGATTAAATATTATTATCTTTATATTATGTAAAGATTGTTCGTAACGCGATCTGTTAATGACAGCAGACTATGTGAATGTCTAACAGAAATATTCCTGCGCCGATCTCCTGCGTATACCTTTCTAACAAATAATAAAACAGCAATTAAAAACGGGTAAAACACTAATGATTTAAAATCCATACAAACTTTGTATTTAAGCTCAAAGTTACTAATCTGACTTAAATAATAATAATTAATTTGTAAATATTAAGAACACACTTGTAAGAGATGAACCATTAATTTGGCAGTTAGGCTAATATATGTGATTTATTTATTCGTAATCCTACATCTAACAAAAATTGTATATAATAACAAAAAAATACACTAAAAATATAGCCAGAGATGGAATAAATTATACTTACAAAATGGTTCAAACATTTACAAAAGGGAACAAAGCAATAAAAATAATTCGATACATTTAACTAAGTGATACCTAATTTAATTTGGCTGTGTTGTGTGATTGTGTTAAAAAAATATATGTTTATTATGGAACATAAGATACAGGTATCACTTATTCCACGTCATTAAATTTCAATCAGATCAATCCTAGCTGCTAGGCTTATTAATTAGTAAATACATTACATAATTAGCACTATCATAAAAGATTTTGTTACCTCAAAATGTGACTATGCAGGGGCTTAATTCAAATGACGCTATGTAAGCTGTACGCAGCGACTTTCGCTAAGCTTTGCCTCTTTCCCTTTTATTTACTTTTGCTTTCGTTACTACGCTCTACTTACGCAACCATTGACCTCACATTTTTTGTCAGAACAGTATCTTCTTAGGTATGCGTTGGGTTTTAAAATATTGTGGATTTTATTAACGATGATAACTCAGGTTTACGTAAATTTCACTTGTGTCAATTTAATCTACCCACGCGTACAATAAAATTTAGTTAATGATCGTGTGTTGTTTTCGTGCTTTTAAAAATTGTGTGAGATTTATTACATTAAATTGAATTGCACTAATACCATAACACAATATAACATTGTTAATAATAACAATGTGTGATTAAAGAATCCAAGAAGATTATAGATTCAAGTTCTTATAGGCCTGCAATGAAGGAAGCTTTGCAACACCAACACGACATTTAGTAATGCAGAACGTGACTGAAGAGAAAAGAGAAGAGAAATGCTGTAACAACTTGGCGACTAAACTCCTCTTCACACTCTTTGACAACTATTTGTTTTTAATTTATGTTATTATTATTAATTACTTAAGATGTCATGTTTAACATGGTTTAATGGTTGCAGCTCCTTACAAACGATGTGTAAAAAAAAACATGGCGATTAAAAAGAGTGGCGGAGAGTTTAATGACAGTTCTTCGCACCCTCTCTACGCCCTAGATTTGTGGTAGTAAATGTCATTTATATCTGCAATTTTTTATATTCACGTTTATAAGTGATATATTTTGATAAATGAAGTTTGATCTGATTTATAGGGAAACAAAAGAGACTGAAACAGAGATCCACATCTGGGATATCAATTCTCTTACGTAGGATAGTCTTCACTATGCAAGCACAGATTGTTAGTGAACAGTTCACATTGGGCATGTTCATTTGTTGCTGGGAGCTTTCTCGCTGGAAGTGGTCGTCTTCTTGCGATTGGGGAAACTGTAGGTTCAGCATTGGCTCGGCGTACAGTTGTCAATTTCGGTGGGTATGTACCTCGACGAATAAGGTTCCCTGTAATTTGTTAAATAATAAATATTTATTTATTCAGGTAAGGTCGATGTTAGCTTATATTTTAGTAACAATGTTGTTTATTAATTTGTCAGGTTAGTTTAATTAAAGTTATATATTATTATAATTTAGTTTTTATTAATATAAAAAAGTGTTTATTCTGGCTAGGAAATAAAGTTACTGTGTGATGAGATATTAATGAATGTTGTCCTATTAATATTTATTAAAAAGTGAAGACTGTTTGGTTTAACGGTCGAATTGAATAAATATTTATTAGTTTTTGTATAATGCAGACATAATTTTTACTACAATACTTTGCACAATATTGCAAGCATATCAAACGTACTAGTAAAATTGAATTATTTAATCGTTCATTACACTAAAGATTGAACGGATTGCCGAGAAACTGTCTGTATAAATTTAATGACAATATAGTTGTTCTTTTCTACGATATCTAGTTGAATTAAATGCGTATGACAATAACGTTGGAAATAAATTGAAAAAATATACTGGAATAGAATTTTAAAATATTGTCGCAAAGATGTCTAATATATAATTTGTTTTTAATTTTGTTTTAATTTTCTGTTTATTAATGTATAATTATTTTTATAAAGAACATTCTAAATACTTTATATTTGATTATTATGATTTCTATTTAACGTTAAAAGTTATTTACCAAGTTTCGAAAACATGGTATGTCATTATAAATAATATTGCTCGATCAGGTTATATGGAATATACCTTTTCTATCTAAGTATCTGTTCAGTGAACGAAGTTTTTCAGCCACCGGAAGATCTTGAGCGATGCTCTGGTTGGTCGCATCAGTCATCAGATCAAAGGTTCCGTTTTCATGTATTTTCGCGGGTTCTTTCAATTTCAGTCTTTCTGTGGCTTCTGTGATTTTCCTGCTAGAATTTCTCTGAAATTTTCCTTTATTATAATATCAATTAGATAATGATTGGGTAAAAGTGTGTTGTTGTTCACATTTAAGAGTACATTTTAAAATGAGTGTTGCACGTTTTAAATAAACCAAAAACTCAAACAAAATTTAATTCATAATCAAAATGAGGTAATTATATTTTTATAAAAACTAGTGCTATTTTTCTTAGCTCTAACGTTATTCATGTATTCGTGTCCTTAGCAGTAAAGTTCAATTAACTCTATAATCGATTACAAAACATTTTGTGATGCCAAACTAAAAAAAAATGTTTTTATGTTGCTGTATGTTAGGCGTGACATGTAACTTGAAGCTGTAAAATGGATCAAAGGCAATTTGTTACAGGAATTGATATGTCATCACTTACATTATCTTCCATGTCATTCGAATTTGTGTCGTGTTCTTGCGTAATGTTTTGTATTGTTTTCAGTACATCTGTATTGTTCTGTTTCATGAGTACTCTTGGAGGAAGTCTGATTTTGTCTGATTTAGTGACTCGATCTTGTGTGTCAGCGTTTTGTACACCTATGTTAAATTCGTCATCGTTTAGATCCTCTAGATAAGAGCGTCTTTGAAAATGTGGTTGATTTGGATAACGGTTTTCTATGTGTTGGTTGTCTGGTATGTCTCGCTTCTGAATGTCAAATGGATATGGAATGAATTTTGGGTTTCCTGATAAATATCGTGTGTCTCTTGGTTTCTTCTTAGCGTGAAGGGATCGTTGGATTAGATTAGCTGTGTCCAGTAGTATAGGAAGTATGAGTTCGGCAGTGGAGTTTTCGTTACCAACCAGTGATCTCACCTGAAATTAAATAAAAGTTTTTAGTCATTATTTAAAATTTACTAAAATAAAATACTACTCATACCAGGCTCTCATTAAATTAATAAATAATTATTTCGCTAAATTTGTTTTCTCAAGTTAAGCTGTAAGGAATAGGTATAATGCATAGCAACTCCGAGAGCTTTTGCAGTAAACATCTGAGCTGGTTTTGGGTATGTAAATCAGAGGATCGTGACTACGACTATCCTAATAACGCGTAGAAGTTATATTTAATATACATATATAAAAACCCTGAAACCTAGTGTCGTGTGTCAAACTCTAAATCAAAATAACTTTATTCATGTATAATAGTAGGTAATGAAGTACACCTTTGAACGCCAACAGAAAAGATTTTAAGTGGATTCTAAATTTACATTTACCACCAGTTTGTTAGTCATGGGCGTATACCGCGCGGGAAGAACTGGCTAGAAACTCTCCCTCAATCTTTTTAATCGCCAAGTTTGAAGTCATACAAATTGTTTGTAAGGCAGAGCAACCAAAAATATTTCAACTGGAGCAAATCAATCCCAAGGCTTAGGATCATTTAAATAATCGTCATATTGTTTATAATACAAACATTTTATAGTTATACACAAGTAGGTACAGTAAAATATGTGTTACATAGAGACACGTATTGTTTTAACTCTATTATTATATTATATTTCATGGTCCTGAGAACAGGTACAGTTGTGAGACAACTTTCATAGTTGTACTTTATCTATGTTTATTGTTAGTTTAAAGGTCACAAAGTTACTAGTTCAAGTACATATCATATTTGGGTTTAAATTATGCCTGGTTAGAAGCAGTCAGTTTCAAAGAGCTGTTTTAAATTACCAAAAAATTATATTAAAAATTTAACTGAAGAATAACGCTGCTAGATTAGTTGCTTTTTTACCAAAATAATTCAGGTAAATGAGACATGTATAGCACTACCTAATATATCTCACTTGTATCTGTAATATTTAACGTAAAGGCGTCGAGAAATTAAAAGACAGTTTCTGGCCTTGCCTACTCTTATGAATAGTATTCGAATTATTGAGTCCGTTATCGATGATAAATAAATTAAAGCAAGACACTTGGATTAAAAGCGCATTAACTGAAGCGGTATTTTACTGTTATGTAAATATTATTATTGTAACATGAATTCCGGTAACTTAAACTATAAAATGTGAAAGTTGAATATTAAAAAAACGAAAGCATTATGCTCGATGTAATAAATTGATAATTTATATTCAAAATATGTATCTTATATTACTAGATTGGAACTAGGGCATTTCTTATGCCAGGAAGTAGGTGCACATACTGGGCAATGTGAACTAATCGTTGCCAGTCATTGTTCTATTGTGTTACGGTGAAATGTATCATTTTTGTAAAATGGCGTAATTTTAAACGGGTACAAAAAGTTGAAGGTTCATCTGAATGTTGATCAGTGAAACAACAGAAGACTCGAGAGTGCGTTGCCAGCCTTTTTGGACCGTACATAATTGCGATATATTGCTGCGATTGAAGTTTAAGGTAATAATATTATATAGAAACACAATCGTACAGGACTTGTATGTGTGTTCGTTATCGTAAGAAAACTTGTGTTGCAAAAACTTATCTATTTCTCTTTATAATTGTTCGCATCTGGGCCGATATACTTGAATGACGGCCAAGCATCTACCGGTATTAATATTTATAACTTCTTTACTGGGAAGCTGATCTACATGAGAAGAAAAAAGTGCCTAATTAATGTAATTAATCATATTTATTAGTATTTAGATTTTTTCAATCCCAGTCAAAAAACCTTAACTTATCCAAGATTTTTTATAGATTTTAACGTTGCCGATTTCTTTTTAGACACCACAATGTATTGTACATTATGGCATTCTTGTATAGATTTAATTTAAATACCAAAGCTTTTTATCAAATTACTTACTATTTATGAACAAACCTTATCAGGAAATAAGATTAAAACTTGTATAACGACCGTGCTAAAAAATGCTGTCAAAACTTATTCATCAGTGAGGTACGTACCCTAAAAAACAATGAATTAAGCTAAAATCAGATGATTTTTTATAAATATAAAACTGTTTGTACAGTATTTATCATGTTTTGTATTTAAAAACCTTATCATAGTTTCTAAAAATAATTTCTGATCGGAAATTATACGCATCTGAGGTTATTGACCTACTTGCTCATGTAACAGAATACATAATTGCAGCGTAAGAACCGCCAAGAGAACACGATTTATTAAAACATGCTTTTTATGCTGAAGTATCTAAGACCATGGGCATGGGACAGATGCCTTAGTCGATATTTAGTGGACTTTTTCCTAGTTTTAGTAGTTCCTAGTTTTTGGTTCTAGTGCGTAACTCCGATGGAATCTGTTTGGCAATAACTACTTTTTGTATCAAACCGCTAACACTTGCGAAGTTACGTGACTTAACGTATTATCTGTGACATTTTACTTATAGAAAATAGATTTATATTTTAACAGTTTTGATGCAGTTTTCGTTTCTTTATACCCATATATTTCTTTATAACAATTTTTTTGGATTATGGTGCACAGTTTTTTAGTGCTTAATAATCAAACAAAATTGTTGAGTTGGCTCTTAAGATACGCTTAATGAGTGTCCCTTGTGCAGAGGCTGTTTCAGCGCAGAGGAATCAGTCACGCACGTGGTCCTGGAATGCGATGCTGTGGTTAAACTTCGTGCAGAAATCCTCGGAACAGTGAGGTCGCTCCCGGGAAGCCTGCGAAGTATCCAGGATGTTTCTGTGCTATTGGAAGGAGATAGGCTGGCTAAGATAGCTAGGAGTTTACGTACAACGGACCAATTATTAGTCTAAGTGCCGAAACTGAGTCCACCAACCTGATACGTTTAATGTGTATAAAAAAGAAAAAAAAAAGAAATGTCATTAAAAGGATGAGGAACCTTAAGTAAAGGATGTATCAATAGTTCCAATCATTTCCACCACAGGAATAATCCCAAAACAGTTACAGGAATCTATCAAATTGTTAGACCTCCCGAAATCCATTTATATAATAAAGAAAAACCGCAATTTCTACAATATAATAACCATTAAAAGACTGTGTTCTCTTGGCTTAGATCCATGTGCTACAGTCTCCAGGATCATAAATCAATCCTGAACTAAAGTTACCAAACATAATAAATTCAAATTCAAAAATCATTTATTCACTATAATACTCGTAATGTTTAACTCAATTATTTTTAAACTTAATAAAGATAATCGTGAAGTAAGCGGCATGTCTTAGACCCAAAAATTGTTTGCCTAATTAAAAATAACCAACTAAGCAGTCGCAGAAAGGTTTCTGTTTTATTGCGTAACAGGACTTCATACAACGATTAACAAACAGCACGATTCAATATTCAACCAGTTAGATGACCAATTTGCACAATGAACCAGTTTCGTAAAAGCGACTATTATGAACAGTCGACGCAAAAAGTCACCAATCTATTTTGCGACACATTTAGTGCGATTAGAAAATTTCTTCCCACAGCTATTGGTTTTTACACTTTCGTAATTAGCTATGAGAAAACTAATTTTCCTTTTAATTGATACTATATATTGTTAAACGAGCGTGTGCGTAATCAAGGCTTTAAATCTCTAAAAAATAGGTTTCTTTTATAAATTCATATGTAAAAGGAAAATCAAATCAAATGAAAGAAAATATTCGTGAAAAGAAGTATGGTGTGTTATCAAAAGGAAACACGGTACTTCGTGGTATGAAGTAATAAAATAGCGAGGATTTAATTTCAGCTATGCTTTTTGAACAAGATCCCTACCAAAGCTTTGTCAATAAATAAATATAAATAACGTTTTAAACATATGTTATTTGCTAAGGTTACATATAATGTTAGGGGTTTGTATGACGATGCTCCGATTACCAATCTGAAATAATTATTGTTTTACTGGGGATCGAATCTGGGGCCACCGGTATAAAAACAAATTATTTAATGCATACTATAATATGAGATATATAAATACAAAACATACGTCTTTTATTCAGCATGTTTCTCAATATAATCAATTAAAAATCTTATGTCAATTAATATTTGCATTAATAATTAAATTATTATTAAACCAAAAATATATATTATAATAGAATAACTTGACCCCTTTGTTGTGTATAAATTAAGCCCTCTTCAAATGACCCAAAAATCTTAGCTTGAAACATAACAACTATTAATCTTAATAACGCTTAACAAATTTGTTTGTATCATTTACCTAGACAATCTTGTTGGCAATTACACACATCGCTGCTTTGCATGAATACCCGCACAAACCAAAATTTTGAAAATACTGGTTTATAACACAGCCAAATGCAAAATAGTCCTTATTTTATGGTCAGTAAGACTCACGTTCATAACGACAAAACCGGCGTTGTGGCGCGTAAAAATGTCGTTATGTTATTGGTTGATTTATCACGCCAAATTTCTGCAACAGTCGACGATCGCCAATTGCTATTATTGTTTTCGCGTGACCACGTTAAAACTTTCCGGGATAATAACACATTTCTAAATAATCGTGTGTTTAAAGTGTAAAGTTTAGTAATATTTTCTGCAATATTGATTCATTTTGAGTTGATTGATTATTCAAGACAAAATTGTGTCAATTTTCGATAAATTTTTTTGTTGAAAAGTGCTGCATTTAGTGTTACAACATTCTTCACGAAAGAGTAAGTAAGACAATAATACTTATTAAGTTTTATTTGTTTATTCAAGATAGAAATAACAAAATCTTTTAACATATTTACGAAATAGGTTATTATTGCTTAGAAATAAAGCTCAATAACTTATAACCGAAAGCAAGTTAAGTTACTTTTAACGATATAATACAATTATAACGTGTTTTTATTGTTTTTTTGCTGCCTCCTGGCTCATCGCATAGGGCCTTATATAACCGTGATGTCCCGGGTTCGAATCCTGGGTCGAGCAGTAAACGTTATTTCTAATTTAGAAAAGTCTAAAGAGCAATTCGGGGTTAGAAATTGTGCCCGATGAACAGCAAAAGGCTCGCCCCTATAACGTATCCATGAAACCTAAAAACATATCTGGCGAAATGCGGGTGAATTTATGACCTCTGCCGACACCTTCTGGTTTAGTTGTGTTGTGGTGTGGACGTGTGGTGTGTGATGACGTGGCATGGCATGGTAGGTATGGTGTGGTTCGTTATTTTATGAATTGTTCTTTTTATTTATAGTGCCGAATCCCCGTACCCTACAAATAATCCGGAACCTCAAACAAGATAATGAAGATATTATACACCTTCAACCCAAGACTTCAACATCCATACAATTCACTAAAAAGGAACAGTTCATTCAGTCTCCCAATAAAAATGTATCTAATGTTAGTGAAGATTTTTGCTCAGATGATAGTGTGAATGATCCTGATTATGTAGATATCGATACATCCTGTTCTACAAAGAGGTCTCTTTTGAGAAATGAACGCCAAGTTTTTAAAAATTTCATCAGTGAAATAGATTTGAATGAAAAACAATATGACAATTTCAGTAACGATGTTTCCACCAAAAACCAAACAAGTTCACCAATACCTATGCCGATAGCCCCTAGCTTCTTGGTAGCCGATAGCTTCTTTGGTACTTAGTTCTAATACCAATTCTACACAATATATTGATTGTACCAATTCAAATAAAGGACGAAAACGAAAATCTACACCCAATAACTGGTTGCGTAACAAGGCAAAAATCCTGAGAAACTGGTAAGTCCTATATATCCAATTCTAAAAAAGGAAAACCCGTTGTGCCCGCAAAGTCTCTAAAAACACCATGTAATGATAAATGCAAACAAAAGTGTACTCAAAATATTACAAAATCACAACGTAAAGAAATTTTTGCATGCTTTTGGGGCATGGGAGATCTGCAAAGGCAACGAGATTTTATTTTTCGCCATCTTTCCGTCATTGAACCTCGATATTCATACAAGATGCATAACAGTAACCGGGGGGGAAAACAATGCTATTTATTTGACCGTTTATAATGAGAGAATTCGAGTGTGTAAAGTATTTTTTAAAGCTACCCTGATGCCTCTATCCGAACTGTTCTTCAAAAGAAGAAGAATTCATGTGGCATGTTAGATTTGGATAATCGTGGTAAACACAGCCAACATGTTCATTTAGATCCAGCTATTAAAGAAGGTATTATTGGACACATCAACTCAATCACAAAGATTAATAGTCACTACTGCCGTGCAGACACAAAAAGGCTTTATATTGATGGCGGCAAAACTGTAGCAGACTTACATAGGGATTACGAACTCGACTGTCAGTCAAAAAATTTACCAAGCGCCAATTACCTTATGTATTACAGGATCATTAACAAAGAATTCAATATTGCCTTTTTCCAAGCGAAAAAAGATCAGTGTGAGGATTGTACATCATATAGTAATGACACAGAAAACGATAAGGTAGAGCTGAAGGAAAAGTTTGATAGGCATTTAACAGAGAAAGATTTGTCAAGGCAAAATAAAGAAGATGACAAAAAAATTACTCCTGATAATTGTATTGTATTAGTTTATGATCTTCAGGCTGCAATGCCCTGTCCTAGAGGAGATGCATCAAACTTTTATTACGTATCGTAATAATTTCGAAAAAATACGTATAATTTGACAATATGCGATATCAAATCTAAAGACACTGCATGTTATGTCTGGCATGAAGGTGAAGCTAAACGTGGTGCTACAGAAATAGGATCTTGTTTGCTCAAATACATACAGAATTTAAAGCTTAAAGCTGAAGAACTAGATTCAAAATTAGATATAATATTTTATTCCGACAATTGCTGCGGACAGCAAAAGAACCAGTACATAATAGCTCTTTATGTATATACAGTTTATCATCTCGATTTTATTAATTCAATAACCCACAAATACCTAATAAAAGGGCACACTCAAAATGAGGGTGATAATGTCCACTCCCTCATTGAAAAAGGAGTTGGAAAGCTCTGAAGTCTGGACCCATATATACACCTGACCAGTATGTGCACATTATAAGAAATGCTAACAAAACTGGCAAAGCTTATCAAGTAAATGAATTGGAACACGAAGATTTTTTTGATATAAAAGCGCTGGCTGCATCGATAGGCAATAATTTTTCTAAGAATATGGACAAAGAAACGTTAAAGCTAGGAGATGTCAGAATTTTGAAGGTGGAATCGAATGATTTTAATTACTGTTTTTCCTATAAAACATCGTACGAGGACACATCATTTTAATGTGCATACTGGTAGGTATCTGGGTTATAATCATACTGCAAGCTATAGCAAAATGTGGACTTATGTTATATATTTTGTATGACAGCATTTTCTTCTAAAAATACTTTTCCACAGGTTTGTTTAATCTCTGAATTTCATGTTAATTAGCATAATGCACTAATATAATAAACAGAAATGTGTTATTCTACAGAAAAAATTGTTTCGATGGCTTCAACATAAAACTAATAAATTGATTTGTGTTTGAAGATACTTTTCTTTAATATTATCTTAATCGTTATTGTGTTACTATTACAGATATTTCTGAATAACTTGTAGATCATATTACCAGTTATACTATTATAAAAGTAAAATTGAGAACTACTCAAGTATATTATTTTGATTTATGTTCCTATTCATGATAATATGCCAAAACTCATTTTGTAACAAGTCGAATAAAGCATAGTTTTTAATTATTAATTAAGGTATTAGCAGGGCAAAACCTATATATTAAGATTTTAATTAAACCTTGATTAATGCCCTTTCGATTTATACATTATATTCTTCTATTGATTAAATACATGAAAAGTTATGACAGTAAAAATTTTGTTTAATTTTCAAATCGCTACCCTGTAAAATTGTGTGTTTTTGGATTATGCGGTTATTCATGCAAAGCAGCGACATATATTCAAATGATTATGAAAGTAAATTTATAGTAGTAAAAGCATTCGATTTCAATTCAGAATTTATATAGAACGTATCGTTAACCAATGGCAAAACAAAAGAACAAAAAACGGTAACAAAATCAACGCCGCTTCTGGCGTTAGATTTTTGTATCAGTTTCCTTAATCATTCATTATTTGTGTATAATTAAATATCGCCATCAATTTTTATACAAAAATAGAGACTGAATTTAAATTAAACTAAATCAACTTTTTATGTAACTTTAAAATTTATTGTTGGATCTCCTCGGCTTTGGTTTGGGGGGTAAAAATTTAGAATTGATTAATAGTATATAAAATAGAAAAGAGAGAAAAATTATGATTATTAAAAAATATACAAAATAATGTTTTCTGTGGTGTAACTAAACATAAGTTTTGAAATTAATTGACACCGACAAAATTACAAACATCAACTAGTAACACATGTCATTAGGACGAAAATATGAAAGTTAAATTGCACTACTTTTGAGGCTAATTTGTTTAATTATAAGTGCTTACTTTAGTTAAAAATATTTTTATGAATATTGATATCAATCTAATATTCACCCATAGTATGTTAGGTAGGTAATACTAACGTTAAACTTAAGATAGTGATATTATAAATGTAATTATACGAAAATATATTGATTATTTTTGTTTCTTTGTTTATTTAATGCAAGGTTTTGTCGGGAAAACGTTCGGCGTGGTGTGCAAATAATGATACTTTACTATTTCTTCAAAAGGCATTATAAATGTAAACAACTTAATTTTGGAACGCGAAAGGAAAAATGATTTGGTTTGAACAATTATTAACAAAACTATCTATATTGTTATTATTATCTGGCTATGATAAAATAAATTTTATTTACCTGTGCCAGATTTAGGACTTGTCTCCCAGGCGCTGACACTTGACTTGCCACCAATGAGGCTAGCGCCACCCTCTGGTTCCCTGACATCGCCCGTATAATCGGGAGAATCTGTGCAAAATTCCCCATGTGATTCTTCTTCTCCAACGCCCTGAGCACCGCCTCCCTCACCATCCCCTCACTATCCTTATCATCGACCTCTATAGAGTCTAAGTTGTATTGCGGCCGATGCGAATTCGTGACTCCTCTGGGTTTAATAATCCTCACGGGAGGCTTGACTATGGTCTCGTAATGTCGGGACTCCTGAGCGATCATAACTTCCTGAGGATCATACTCCAAGTCATAATCCGCTTTAACCAATACAAAAATAAATAATAGGAACTTCATGTTGCACGTTAGATCACTTCACATATTAAAACACGCGCGATCCACAGTTGCTCGGCAAGTGGAATGAGCAAACATCTGAGCTCTCGCATGTCAAGATTTACCGGATCTCGCGGCTTTCTCCCATAGAAGGGTCACAATAATGACCCGGTAACTCCTTCGGTCATATGATGCATTGTACCCAAAACAATTACGTAAAGTATAATTGGAAATTGTTTATCGGCAATTTTGTTGATGTTTCTATGTGCTTGGCGAATGTATACTTTATGTATTGTTGATAAAGTTTTGTTTTAGCAAAGCGTCAGCCAGATTTGCCGTTGGCAATGATAGCAAAAATTATCAGAGATGCTTTCACACTCCGTTACGTCACCGTTACGAAAGCTATCGACGATTTTTAATAAAAGTACGCAAGTTTTGAAGATGATCGAGCGTATAATTCGCGTTTGTGTTACGTATGTTATGCGCAGCAGTTTTATTGTTTTCTAAGTAGGTTGTGATAAAAATTGTATCCAAAATGAATTCTTATATAACCTAAATTAAGTATAAAAGTGTTTTTCTTAATCTCTCGTTAGTATAATAATAAACAAACATTGTATTACAAACCAAATAGTATGGTGAAATAAATAGAAAAGTTCACTTTTCTCAACCGCATGCCAGCCTCAATTTTGTCTACTTAGTTAATTCAACATTGTTGTTAAATATTATTATACAACCCGTTTCTATTAGTCGGTTGCATTAAACATTCACGAATTCACTTCAATAGCGCATTTAACATGGTCATTAGGCTTAAACTACATGAAGAATCAAAACTTTGGTTTGTAAGAGAAAAATCCTTCAAGAAAAGAGCATTCTTGAAAGTCCGGCAACTCAACTTTTATATACACAACGTCGGGTGAGTTTCCTGCCCGTTTACCTCCTATTACATAAAATCATTGGTTTTTGCCTTCTACTTAGTAATAATATGCTTTTTTATTTATTATTTTCTTATTAATTCATTTACTACAGTGTGTAGTTTCCCTGTTTTACATTGTCTAAATTCTTTAGAGTATTTTTGCAGAACCTCCCAGAAACGTTACAATTTGGTATCCAAAAATCTCTGAATATCTAATACGATGAATGCCACTCACGCCACGATGTGACCACCGATGCCAAAATATTAGCAATTTATTTGCCAGCAGTAACTGGTCTATTTCATATCTGGGATAAAGCCGTAAACACTATCTGTGATATTTTTGTACGGTATTTTGCCTTTCAATCCGGAACAATTACTGTATCGGGCTAAATTGATTTCATGTTCTGTAGATTTTGAGTTAACGCAGTCAACTAAACCATGGAAACAGTTTGACTTCTGAATAAAATGAAAAAACTCTTTCCTGGCCTAGTCTTCCACTCGAAATGATTTGGGCATTTTTTGTAGAGACTCGTGTCTTTTAGGAAAAGCAGATAGCCTACATACATGTTCCCTCTACGATTTTATTGCCTATATTTAAGATCAATACCTCTATATATCCTCTAAATACCTCTTTAATTATTTATTCACGTTTTTCAAATTCAAATTTATTTATACATATAGGTAACACAATGTACACTAATTATGAACGTCAAAAAAGAAATACATATTAAATGCTTCTAATTTTACATTTACTGCCCAAATCAAGAGCGTAGAACGGAAGAGAAGAACTGAACTAAACTCTCCGCCACTCTTTTTAATCGCAAAGTTTTTTGTTTTACACAACGTTTGTAAGGAGCTGCAACCATTACACCATGTTCCACATGACATCTTAAGTAATTAATAATAATAGAATACATTAAAAACAAAGATTTGTCCTCTATCAGCAGGAGGCATGGTGGAATAGGAGCATGCAATTACATTAAAATTGTTTCTGCTGGATATGGCCCTGTATAAATAAAAGATAATGATTCCGCAATTGAAAGAAAGTAATAAGTCGTTAACCGCAAGTGTAAACATTTCCTATAAAGTAAATAAATGTTGCGGTCGGATAAATATTTACAAGAAATATCTTAAGAAATCATTTACTTTTTTGTACTGGCAACAAACATTTTAAACATTTCATAATATGTGAGTTTTATTTTCGGGCGTTTAATAATGAATTTGTTTATGATGATTACATTGTTGATTACAATTACTGTCTGTTCTTCTTGACGTTCCGTAAAAAATTTACCCTCATTCGCATAAAGAAGTTTCACTTCAATAATCACAGTTGTTCTTCTAAAAAGTTATAAAATACGTAATACAATGTCAATTTAATAAATTTGTAATGCATAAATTCTACGGAGTCATAATAAGGTAATGTATATTCAGCTGTATATGTCTATTATTTGGTCTTCAAGTTTAAAATCGTATACGATATTTAAAGAGTTAGATATGTATTTCATCTATATAACTTATGGTATTTCATATTTTAAGTAGAATAGAAAATAGAAATTACATGATTACCGTACAATTTTAAGAGCATATTTGGTACAAAGCAAAATTGCTAATACTTTTCTGTAGGCGCATATAGATTTAATAATAATTTTAGAGACGGAAATCATGTGTCTTTTGTTTAATATTACAATTAAGTGAATTATTCCAAAAATCGTCCTTAAAGTTATTTATTTATTTTGAAATACACTTCAATTACTGTAATTTTAATTAACGCACCAACCTTAAACTTACATTTTAAAGTGTTGATCATATTTTTGATCCTAAAATGTTTGATAATATTAACCTTATGATAACTGAAATACATTCAACTCTTCACTACTAGCGTAAATTTAATTTTATTTAATTTAAACAATATTTAAGATATATAATAATTATAAGGATAGAATACGTTAAAGCTATTTTACAAAACATTCATAAAATTTGGGTTCACTTAAGGAGTTAAGGGCCTACAGTAATTTTAATGTCACGCTGCTATCCAATACAATGAGAGATATAATATCTAAGACTATTTTGTTAATATAATTTTCTACTTTGTTAGTCCTAACTTTTATTCGGCTAAAATTTGGTAGGAGCTAAATTTATTATGTTATTATGAACTATTAATAGTAATTGCATACTCCAGAATTGAATTTCTATTTTCCAATAGTATACTCGTACTAGACATTTTTAAGATTCATTATCTTCACTCAAATAAAGAAAAATACAAGGTTTCAAACCCATACACAGTGAAGTCATACATACTCGTAGATCTCGACTTTGAGTCTAACCATAACCTAAAACCACCTTCTAAATACCCCTAAATATAAAAATCCCTAAAGTTTTTGTTGAACACTCAGTTTGAGAGGTAACTTCAAATATACACGAAAAGTACATTTAAGTAATATAACATTTCGATCTTGGAGTATTATGGCCTTTTGATATTTCAGTTATAGCCTCGCTTGGATTTATATTTGATTTAGTTTGTTGATTGGGTTCTAGGCTTAATATAGATTATATAGAATCGTGCGTATTTAAGATTTTTATTTGTGTACCTCCTAGGTAAATGTACCTCCTACTTATCCCCCAAGACATCTCGATTACCCCTTAATTTAAGGGGGAAACCCCCACGTTGGCATCACTGCCATAAGGGACACAAGGATAACACAATATCACCCTTACTATTAGTGAGTGAGCCTCCTGCCGGTATATAACAGAGGTTATATGTGAAATAAATAAAAAACCATTAATATTTCGTATTACTTTATTTATAATAAAATAAATCTTTAAAACTTATACACATCAGATCAAATCAACCGAACATTTTAGACTAGAGAGTAATATTGAACTGAGATTTGAAATAATTAAAAATTAATAACGTTTATATAAAATATTTACAAAATTATATTTACTCAACCAAATCAAATATCTAATACATTTTTTTAAATAGTTTATCTTCTTATCCAAACGAGGATTCACACTGTAAAAATTATTGTTACCTTAAACCCGTGTTCAGTAAATATATAACGTAAACTTTTAATAAGTTATAAATATAAACTTAAATGACTCTGATTAAGTAAATATAATTGAAAATAAACGTGTTAAAATTAAAATAGATTTAACGGACCGACGCAATCGCTGCGTCGACGTAAGAATTCTAAAAGATTTTTACAAACACATACGTAGCACGCGAAAAGAAACGTGCACTATACTAACTATGTACAATCATGAATACTGTTATAAATTAACTATTTACAAAATGTCATATAATGCCATACTTTGGTCAAAATCAAATGTCGCACTCGAATTCAGAGACCCTTTTGTTCCTTCCGTCGGGTGTCATCTGAAAGTTGTTCGCGTTAATCCTAGGGAAGCCGTTGAAGCTGTTCCTACTCACGAGCGGGTTCTCTCTCTCTCTATCTCTGTGGAAGCTGGACGTTGAGAGTTTCTCCTTCTTCTCGAAGTTGGGGTCGTTGAAGTTGCCGTCGTAGTTGCGGTCGAAGGTGATGCCGAAGCCCCCCATCCGGGGAGTTCCGATGCCGAATTTGTTTCTTAGTTCCTCGTCGCGGAGGTTGAAGGCGCGGTTGTCAAACTTTGACGGACCGGTTTTTAACCTGACAGAGGTAAATAGAAATTTTATAATGAACGATTAATTAGACGTTATTTTAGCTACATTTAGCATTACAATTAAAACAGTGCTTTAATAACATATTAAAAATTCTTGAATTATAATAATTTAAACTAAAACCTACATATATAAATGTTGTTACATTAGTTAATTTACATAATATATATTTTAGTTTATAATTAGAAGCGCAAATGTTAACAATCATCTTACACTTGAAGACTAAAATTATTGTAAAATGTCAGTTTTTCATACACCTATAAATTGTAATATTATGTATATAACATTCTGGTTTCCGATAATTTCTAATAGGTCGACATCGCTTATATCCTTTATAGGTAACAGATGTGACACTCAGTTTAAAGAACCCATAAGTAAGTCAAGTTTCAGTTTTTATAAGTCCAACGTCGCAACCCCACTACACCTAATTGATTTGAACTTAACGCCCTTAACAAGATTTTTTTAAATTTTTTCTTTAATTAGTAGGTATATGTGACCGGTGAATAACAGTTTCCACTCACTCCCGAAACACGCGCCTCTCCCTGTCGTACTCCGCAGACAGTCCGTCGTCATCGTTTATAATGGCCGAGGGGTCGCTGTAGACCGAAGACTCCTGGTAAAACGAGTCTAGATCAACGTAATTCCCCTCCGACGGCTCGTTGTCCAGCAGTTCCGCCAGTTGTGCCTTCAGTTGAGCGAAGGAAGGTCTCTGGTTTGGGTCCGCGTGCCAGCAGGAGTGCATGGCCCGGTACAACTGGGGCTTGCAGTGAGGGGGCCGCTCTAGGCGATAGCCCTCCGTCACTGCGGTTAGGACTTCGCGGCCCGTCATGGCAGCGTAGGGGGTTGAGCCTGGGAAGTCAATTAATATTAATTATTCAGACAAAACACAAATAACGAAATATTTACACATTTTGTTTTGCCCTAAGCCACTCTTATTGATCTTCGGAGTAGCGCGCTGGCATTGTTTTAATATAGTTTGTTAAAAAAAGATGAATAACAGAAACACACATTTGCGTCTATTCCATGTTTTATTAAACGATTATGAGATATTAACAAGAGTGAAACGGACGATTACAAGTTATTACATCAAAGAGGCATCTCTTCTTAGTAAGCATGACTTGCATCTGTCATTCAAGAATAGGAAAGGAGTGAAAGTGAAATGAAGTGATTATTTTCGTAAGGTTAAACAATTTTTTTCTATCTTTATGATATACTTATAAGAACATGCTTAATAAATGAAAAATTGACCTGGCCTTTGCATATGAACACAGACCAATTTTGATAGAAAAGAGTCTTAGTTATCCCGAATTTAATATTTCATGTTTGTATAGAATATTTAGGATTTTTTATTTACACTTATAATATAAGAAATAAATTTCGTGTGGTTGTGGGATCATCTTTGTAAATACAGCAGTGTTTTATATAATTTTTTATCTATATGATTTTTGTGTAAAATTAAAAAAAAAATGTAATCGTTGAGAAACAATTACATAAGTAGTTGATTATGAGTTAATTCCAACTCACCCAAAGTGACGATCTCCCATAGCGTAATGCCGAAGGCCCAAACGTCGGAGTGGTGGCTGTGGGCGTCGTATAGAAGGGCCTCGGGTGCCATCCAGCGCACGGGCAGTGCCCCTCGAGGGCTTCGCAGAGATGCGCCTGCGCAGCGCGACATGCCGAAGTCCGCGATCTTGCACAGCTTATTGTGATCCACCAGCACGTTGCGAGCTGCGAGATCGCGGTGCACGATCTGAAGCCAAGGTAGAGATGAGATTAGTAAGGAGAGTAAAGCTATTGAATTGAATGGAATTGCAAATGAGACCCACCCCCTTAGAAGCTATGTAGTCCATGCCCCTGGCCACGCAGTAGGCGAAGACGGTGAGGTCTCTGGAGGTTAGAGCTCCGCTGCCGCTGAACCGGTCGGGCCGGGAGCGGCGCTCGCGCAGGTACGTCAGGAGCTTGCCGCACATCACGTACTCCATTATCAGCAGGTAGGGCTCTGGGGACAATCTCACTTTGTGAATCTTATTTCATTAGCGAAGTTCATTTGACTCAATCATTTTTTGAAGTTATACTTCTTTTGGCGCGTTAGGGAAAAATTACGAATGTAAATGTCACAAAAACCGACACCCTTAAGTTAATGTGCATCAAATGTCCATTTCTTAAATTATGTAGAAATGTTTTTTTTGTGATATTATATAACCTTTATTTATCTAGATAATGGGTTATAGTAAAACTTCCAATGTATTAAATAACTTTTTTCTTTTGTTAGTGTCGTTTTTTCTACAAACGTAGAATAAGGCCAAAGAAGTTAAATTGTTACGCCAAAGAAGTATAATTTCTAATACATAGGTACACACATGTTTTTTGTTAAATTATAACATACATTTATAATGATTTTCACTAAAAAGTGTTCCGCTATCCTCTGCGTAGAGAGATATATTACCTTGTTCGCTACAACAAGCGAGGAGCGTGACAACGTTGGGATGAGTACCAATCTTCTGCATGATGTATATCTCGTGTAGGAGCTCCTGCTTCTCCTTCTGAGAGGCTGACTCCTTGATGGTCTTCACGGCAACCAACCGAGTCAGCCCGTCGTGACCGTTCAGGTCGTCTGCTTCAGCTTTCCACACCTGAAAAGTTTGCCAACCGAAGCTCACGTAACTGACGAATAATTTACGAGTGCTTATCAGTAATCGAGGTTTTTTATAGAACAGCTCAGGCAGGAGGCTCATCTACTGTTAAGTGATGGACATGCTCATGGACACTCTCAATGCCAGACGGCTCGCGAGTGCGTTGCCGGCCTTTTATGACTTGGTATGATCTTTTCTTTGGAGATCCAAAGGGGCCGTTAAAAAAGTAAATAATTATTGTTGACGTAATCGCCAAATAATAAAATAAAAGACCCCCCCCCCCTATGGTGCTTACGTAATACTTGAACGACCCATAAGTCGAATTGGTTCGGAAATACAAGAGTTATATTATAAATTGAGGATACGTGATTTTAATATAATAATAACCCAATAATAACCTCGTTAAAAAGAATTAATTAACACTAACCTGCCCAAAATTGCCCTGACCTAACAGCGTTTGCAGTCTGAGCTTATTTCGTGGGAATTCCCACTTCTGGTCTGGTTTAGTAGGCGGTGGTACAGGCGGTCGAGCCACGGGCGTTATTTGCGATTCTTTCTTAATATCCCCTCCATCATCAAAGTAACCTTCGTATTCGGTGTCGATCTCTTTAGTTTTCTTATTGAGAATGTTTCTTAGAACGAAACCCACTACCGCTATCACTGGAAGAAAACCGAGTCCGGCCAATACGTATGAAGCCGTGTACGTCTTTTCAGCTTCAATTACTACTTCATTTTGGGTGTCAGAACTGTCGTTTTTAGCTTGTGTCAAATTTGTTATACTTTTGCTTTCTGGTAGAGTGTTGTTGGAAAGTTGGAGAGACTTAGAGCTGCTCGATGAAGATCTCGAGGTAACCGTGAAAGATTTTATCGTGGTTTCCGTAATATACTTTTCAGTTGTTGTAGTTGTTGGTCGATTCGTTGAGGAGCTTTCGAGAGATGTTTCATCGAATATGTAAACAGTTGGTCTGAATGTGCTGGTCGTGGACGTTGTTGTTGGTCGGCGACGCTTCAGTATATTCTTTGGTCGCACTGTGATTCCATTAGTGACGTTGTCATAGTCGTTCTGTCGGAAGAGATTCGCCAATCGTTCAGATATTTTAGACGTGCTGGATTCAGTTTTGAGGTCCCCATTAGATTTGTCACTGGTCAGCGAAGACATAACTGGCTTGTGTGTTACTGAATATGGCGCTGTTGTGTTATGAAAATGAGTTCCAGTTGTTCTTAGTCTTATTCGATATCTATGAGGCTTAGATGTTGTTGACGTTGTGGTTGTTGTTGATGTTGTCGTTGATGTCGTTGAAGTCGTCGTTGGTGGAGTAGTAGAGGTGGTTGTTTGTACTGTCGTAGTTGGCATGGGTGTTGTCTCAGTCTCATTAAAAAATATCATTACTTGGTCGGTTATGTTTAGTGTTTCATCAAAACTGTCAACTGATGTGGTATTATCCGGGTCCGTAGTTAATGAGTCAGTTTTGTTAAGACCTTTTACCGAGGATGTAATAGATACAGATGTAACTACTGCTGTATAGACTGCTGTTGATACTTTTTCTGTTGTAGTATTGACTTCCGGAACTACGCTATTTTCAGTGCTTAAGAGAGTAGTAATTTTTGATGGACGTCTACGAAGATTGAAATAATTTCGGGTAAAGTTCCTAATAGGAGCTGGAGTAGTTGATGTTTTAGTTAGAATACTATCATTTATTGAAGTTCCATTAGCATTTTCAACTTGCAGTATTGGTGTGGCATTTTTAGTATCACTTATCAAATTTGAGGGAAGAGCTGTAACATTTTGTAAAAACAATTCACTAGTATTCAATTGGCCTGTGCTTTGGAAAGACATAGGATTTTTTCTATAAGCATTGACCAATCCCACGTGCCTTGCTGGTGCAGGACCCTTTACAGTGTTTCTTATTTTGTTTTTCTCAATTATATTTTTTACAACAGATACATCCATATCTTCATTTATTTCTTCTTCACCTGCACTAGTGTTTTTATACTTTTCAGTTGCAGAATACCTCGAATTAAATTTTCTTTTTTCAGGTGGTGCAATTATAAAGTTCACCGACTTTGTAGAAGCTGATAATGATGGAGAATTCGTAAGATTATCACTGATAACTTGCCCTCCTAGTTTTTGACCAAAATAAATAAAAGGAGCCATTTCTTCATCGGGTAACTCAGTTTCTAGTGGTCTAAAGTGATTATAAATTTCTTCCGACATAAAGAGCGTTTGATTGCTTTTCTCTTTTTCACTTTCAATTTTTACAAGTTTCGTGCTTTGGATGCTAGTGCTATTTGCTATAGCATTGTTTTCTAGCTTTTCTTTTACTGAATCGTTATTATTTATGTTTTTATCTTCTTGGTTTTGTCTTGAAGTTGTTTCTGGAAGTGAACTTAATGTAGAACTTTCGTTGACCTCATTAGTAGTTAACGTTTTATTTAAATCTAAAGGTGGCTGAGTAATGTTATCCGTATCTGAATAGTTTAATAAATATAGTCCATGGTTTGATTCGTCTACTTGAAACTCTTCTTCAGGATCTAATTCTACTCCTTTGTCTAAATTCTCTCCCTTTTCCGGTGGTACGTATACAATAGCACTTTCAGTCTTTGTTTCAGCAGCATTTTTAATCAGCCTTCGATTATTTAGAAATCCGCCCCGACTCTTATTATCTTGATAAAGTCTAGGTATAAACAAGTGTCTTATTTCATGTGGTTTTATATCTTGTTTTATTTCTCTGACACCGTCATTGGTAACGAGTCTCAAGGTGGGTGCGATTGCTTCATTACTTGAATTATCAAATGTGATTCTTTTGACGACGGAATTATTTGCATCACGAATTTCCAATTGAGCGAAAGTAGTGTTGCTTCTGAAACAGATAAAATTATCATTAAATTTTTTATACTTGAACAATGGAAGCTTTTTTGATGGAGTGATGAATCTGAAATGATGGATTCTCCATCTCCACCTTTAGAAAAATTCTACATCAAAGTAATTTCATCAATTACGTATACTAACTTGTGGGGTTTATGGGCTATTGAGGCAAGGGTATTGATATGACTGGTGAGTCGTCCCGTGAGCAGCTGTCGTCGCCTTGCCGCGAGGACTGACAATAGTTGAGAGTCTCTCGTTGCATTGGCACTGCTTTGTGTCGTTGTCCGTCGTGTTGAACCTGAAATCGACCGAATAATTTTTACTGAACTGATAAATATTATGCAGAAATCAGGTTAACTGACATGAATAAGTAAGACATGCTTAAGTTATAATTAATTATAGAAAATTATTTTAAGAAGAGTTGAGGTATGCGTATTATAAACACAAATGTTAGTATAAAACATTCATAGTAATATGAAATTATTAAAATTGTAATCGGATCTTACGGGTGTATGCCAAGGTTCAAGACGTTTTAAAATGATAATGCTTTTGTTTCAATGGGGTGAAGGATCCGTAGTCTTGATTATATACATTTATTATCGCGTTTTCGTCACGCTATATGCCATTGTCGTTTAGAAGGCAATTGAATGCTAAGATATAATATCTTATCATTGGTATTTACTATTAATAACGCAAATACAGTATTAGAGCATAATAAATTCGAATGACGTTATTACAACTGTAATTAGTTGTTAATTTAATTCACATAAAACAAGAAACTATTGCATATTAATATATTAGTAACAATAAACAATAATTCCCAACAAAACAATTGGTTTCCGCGGTTGGCAAAAAAGTCGAGTTATGCATTGTTCGTTGGTTAGTTAATACCAGCTCCAGCTTGGCCGCAATTTGTAAACAAAATTAAACAAATTTACAAAATTATAATAATGTTAAATAATTTTAATTTTTAATAGTAGAGAATGTTTGCTTGGTTTAATGTGCTAGCCAGGATCTACTAGTTCGAATTGAAAAATTATTTTGTTCATTTAGCGAGTAAGCCTATTGTTAATAATATTCTACGACCGAATTCAAACAAAAGTACAATAGCGGGACATAGCTAGCTTAAATATAATGATATGTTACTTCTAATCAATCTATTATCATATGTACTCACCCTAAATATTATTTCATATCAAAGTACGAGTTATATTTTTTAACAAAAACAAACAATACCGGACAATGCTCGGTGGAGCTACACAATCTAATCCCGTCATCCCCTTTTAAACAACGCTCATCTAGAAGCACGCTGGAGTTTCACCCCTTCGTTATTAACATCCCCAGGTACAAAGAGAGAATCCGCTTGCCCCCATCTTCCCTATATATCTATCTCTTTCCTATATTCTATAGGCATCTGCAGGACAGGAGTGCCTTCCGATAGGCCACATCTCACTTAATTAACATCGTTGCGGACTAACGTCTGTCCAGCTGTCCAATAATACTTTAAAAAAAATATAATAATTTAAAAAAAATACTATATAATACTTATCTTAGTATTTTTTTTAAATTTGATATTGTATGAGAAAATAATTGTTAAACATATTTTTGTGGTCATTATATTACGTAAATAAAATTTTTATGGATTTAAATAAAGTTTATTTTTTTATTTAATACTAAAAATATACCGAATATAACATATTAATATGCGTGAGGTCGCGTGCGCAAGCGCATAGCTGTCCTCATTGTCGGTCACTGCACGGTTCTAGGCTGACTAGGCACGTGATAGTTTAATAATATATGTCGATAAGTGGCAAATTTATTTTAAAGTAATTTATTTGAACATAAAACAAAATATTTATAAAACGTAATCTAGATTAATAATAATTTAACGCAGGAATGTATTTAATATTCTCAAACATGAAGAAGCCATTAAAATAATATTTACGTTATGAAGTTATGCTTAGTTTAAGAACGCAAATCTTACCTAACTTAAAACATATTAAACTTAATATGTATAGTAATGGTTGTGTGATGAATAAACACATATTAAAAAGTGTATATTCATTATAACAATGCCTTTCAATGGTTAAGATTTGGGAACCCTTTTGAGGACAAAGACGTACACAGTTGCCTGGTCATTTACGAGGCTCTACAACCATTGCGTTCACTACACTTTTATATTTATTTAGTTTCGAAGTTAAATATTCTGTAGGTACATGACCTATTTTTTTATGATAAATTATCGATACTCAATCACCATAGTTAGGCCCGCACTATTAAACAAGTAGTGGGACAAACTGTAGTGCGTGCAAAAGTACTTATGTACTCAAAATAAGGTCAGTATAATATACAATTGATATTAGCAGTTTATGTAATTGATACTCATTGCTTAAAATGTGTAGAAATAGACTTACAGTTTTAATTAGTAACCTAATATTCATCATCGGACGTCGAGGCAGAATACGAAATTACACCTGTAACACCTCGACGTCCGTCGTTCCAGAACTGAGCATTTTTAAGGCAGTTTTTGCCGCACTATGTCGACCCTGTCCACTGAAAAATATCCGATCCAATTCCAATTAGGATCCTTCAAGAAAAGAGCGTACCAATTCTTAAAAGGCCGGCAACGCACTCGCGAGCCTCCTCGAATACGTTTGAATACGTTTCAATCTGGTGTTTACATAAAATATATATAATGAAGGAAACTCCAATATAATGCTGAAATTATTATAGATTTTTTCTAAAATAAGTTTTAAACATAAAATCTTAACACTCATAATTTATTAAAAACTACGTGAAGACAAGTAAGGTAATAAATAATTATCTAATCAATTAGCAGAAGTAGATATAGAAACAACATTAAGAGTTAGTTATTTAAAAAAAGTTCGTCAAAACAATTACTTTTAATGTAATTCTAAATTAAAATCTGCATTCATTTAGCAAAAATTTTAGTGACAAGCCAATACTCGCCTTGCCACAGACTAACAAACTCAATATTACAATTAAATAAAACGTCAGTTTTGACACGTGACAGATAATTAACAATCTTAAGAAGTTATTTCTTTACATAAAGACAGATATAAATCAACATATTAGAGAAATAACCTGTACCATACGCCATAGAGGCGGTAACAAAAGACAATACTGGGTTTGGTATTGCACAACGCAACAATATCAGTATGAATGGAGACCACACTGAATACTAAATGTAACTCACTCGCATTGTTTGATAAATAAAGACAGATAGAAACATAATGGTTTAAGAAATATGTATGTTTTGAATATTGTCGAATCTTATCATGAGAACCTGTGGTAAATGTTTGTCTCTTAAATTATAAAATACGGTGATTCAAACTCACTCTTTTTTTGTGTCTATCTGATGTGTAAGGCAATCTCCACTAATAGCATTTTTAAAAGCTTGCAAGATTTATGCTTTATTTAATTGTATTACATAATATCGGATATGTCGGAGTAATGGCGCTAGTATCAGCTGAAAACCGTTATATTATGGTTTATTTGATTTAACAATATTAATAAATCTAATGATTAACTGACTTTTTGATAGTCTATAGTAATATGTTACTAGATCTATAAATTAACGACTATTCAATGGTCGAGAATAATAATGACTATGGAGTCATTAGGCAATAATATGTGCGCTAAATAAAGATTTAAGTTGGCGCCTGCTAGATAGTAATAGTTCCTAGATGGAGCTGATGCTTTTCTCAACGAATAAGTATTGCAATACAGTGAGGAAATGCTGCCTGCATTAAATGTACACAGGGAACAAACTTTTGACATTTAGTTTCTTTTTATTCATTTTTATTATTATTACTATGTAGGTTATGAGTAAATACTTTATAATTGTGTGTTATTTAATAAAGTATTTACTTACTATAAAATATATTTAAAAGTTAATTGTAAAAGAATTTATTTCTTGTAAGAAATTACTACTACAAAAAAAATTGTAATTTATTGATCTCTGTAAAGAATGATTCAATAATTCTTTAAGTATGAAAGGTTTTCACACTAAACGACAGTTTAGTGAGGTGTTCGTATACGTCAACGATAATTACAGTTTTTGACAACTGAAATAGACATTTCATACAATTTGTAAAATTAACTAGTGGTTTCCTTATCGATGCATATACTTTCGTTGTAAAGTCACGCTGTCTTAAGGTATTGTTCGCGCTGAGACCTTAGAAACATACTATTTACAATATTACAACTTTTACATAGCAATATAGTGATGCAAACTCATAGTTTATTCCATGTTGGCCTGGATTCTATGTTGACTCATGTGGTAAAAAAGAAAATTATGAGAATCATTGCGTATAAGTCGTGCGATTAAAATTCTACAAATCTTTGTGCAGTTTATTTCATCTCAAGTACTACGACCATGTTTTAAATCCCGACTTTTTTGTCTCTTTGATAAAAATGTATATGTACGTTTACGAATAAGGATTTTATTTCGCTTTTTTACAATACGTTAATATTTTTTAACATCTAATTGTAATTACGATATTAATACACAAATGAGCTTGGAAAATAAGGTTTTTTATTTACCCGTTTAACCTTTATAGAGCGTCTAATAACGTTTCTTGTTGGTTGATTGGACTTTGTTATGACAACACTAAAAAACTTATCTCAATGAAATAAGCAGTTTTTGTACAACACACAAGAAAATCAAATAATGTAAATGTAATACAGCCTAACCAAATAAGTTAGGTAATGTTATATTAACTCTGGCGAACATATATATATTAAAATTTCATGTATGGAGCTTTAGTATTTTTACTTTTTTTAGTTTTATATTCTAATGTAATTGATGTATGTAAAGTTGTGTTATTTTTTTGTATAATTTTATGTATACAATTGTTTTAGAACTTATACTACTGTTTTTTTTTAAATTGATAAAGTTAAGAATATCGCAATGCATTAAATCATCTAAGAATCAAAATGCAGGTCTTGACATAGTTTTTTCTTGTTGATTAAGGTTATCAATCAAGTGAGTCATACCTTACAGCGAACGTGGTATTTTTAGTTAAAATACCAGATGTATTCAAAGTAATTTGTTCATTTCATTAATATTAAATTAATTTTTCAATAAATTGTACCAAAGGCATAAGAACAAATTTAATCGTTGTTATTACCATTTATAAAAATATCTTTGAAGAAATCTGGGCACGGTTAAACCATTAAGATATTTATTAGCAAGTTTCACTATTAATTTTTGCAACAACTAATAAACCTAGATCGTGGTTTACCTGACATTTCAATGCAATTTACAATTCCATCCGTATGTTAAAAAGGGCAAATATGAAAACAGAAATATTCTTAGTTCCTGATTAGTTCAGCGATGACCTAACTTTATCGCTATTTGAGCGTGCCTTATCACGTGGAACATGCAACTTTACATACCATTAAGTTACCATAGCTAAGTGGTCACGCATTCTGATTCTCAAAGCCTAGATAAACATTTAAGTACTAAATAAAATTAACGTCATTTTTATAATCCTTTTTCCCATGATCCAAGGTATACCTATAGAGTATATATAGGTCTACTTTGGATCAAGGTCTACCTAGAAAGAAGGGAATGCCTCCACAATTTAAAGCCTGGATGGAATTTATCTGGCTGGCAAGTTATTAATCGCAAATTTAAATAAGCATAGCTCTCAAGTGTCATTCTATGTAAATCATTAATACTGAGTACATATTCCACAACTGAGCTTTTAATAGGCAGTTTTTGCAGCTGCGACCACCACCACTATGTGGAAACATCTGCCCCCCAAAGTTTTTCCGAATCAATTTGACTTAGGGTCCTACAAGAATGGAGCGTACCATTTTCTAATCGGCCGGCAACTTGCGAACCCTCAATATGAGTGCCTATGGGCGGCGGTATCACTTAACATCAGGTGAGCTGCCCGTGTCAGAAACTACCTTAATTATTATTATACTCAAACTTATAAGTAATTTTTATATGATTATTAATTATTATGGGTCTATTGTAGTTAACATTTGCTGAGGCTATGACTTAACAATTGAAAGCTATAAATCTACGTTACTGGCAATTAACCATGCTATTATGTTACCGTCATAACTAATTTGTTTAGCTATTATATTCAATATTCATTTTGATCAATATGCTGTATTATATTTTGAAGTAAAAACTTCTTTAGCATCATCGTGATTTGATGAAATGAAAAAGCGACAGTAAAACGAGTCAAGACACATAAATTCATGTATAAACTTTAAATTAGTGTAGTAAGAACCTGATGTTAAGTGATATCGCCCCGCCCCATGGACACTCATAAATGAGGATAATATAAATAAATATAGGTCTTCGGTAAATAACTTCTTGAAATCTTCGACTTGTAATAACTATTGAGCCCTAGTCCGCTAGTGGGGCTGCCACTTTAGTGCTCCCAGACAAGCTTGGTTTTATGCGGGTCCCTATCCATCCCTAGTCAGTTGAGTCCCCTTTTAAGGTGCCGAATATTCAAAGTCAAATCATTTATTTCAATTAGACCACCTTAAATGGCACTTTTGAATGTCAAAAAAAATACAAAGAAGATTCTAGTTGCCCCTTCCAAAAGGTAGTTTCGTGTGGTATTTCTTTTTGCATCCACAGCTCAGTTGCAACTCTAGATAACGGACACGCAAGAGCGTGGCTGGAGGTCCCAGGGTGAACGTCTAGGACGTGGATGACTCAGGATGGCCGGCTTGCTAAAAATATAAATGACGGAACGGGATGGTGACTCACGCCCTTTGCCCCGTCTAGGGGTTATGGGACATTAAGTCCAAATAAGTCACTTCTATAAACCATAAAAATAAATGCCAAATATAATTTTGTGTTCGCGAACAGAAAAAAAAGGATTTTGAATTGGGACAATACAAACACACACTAAAATATAAACATTAAAAATGTTTTCGTTAGTATTTATATGAAATATCCGCAATTTACGCAATGATACGTCGACAGTAACTTTCACTTTTCCTTGCATTTCCTAGAAAATCTTACGTTTGATTACTCCCGTAGCATACTAATTTAGCTTGATTCATAGAGCATAGTTCAAACACCTACCCAACCCGCGCTCGAGGCAAGATTCTAGCGCGCCCTTCCCTTATCTACAACATGACATTATGCAGTGATCACTGATAGTATACAACTGCGAATTATCTACGGTAATTTGAAATTGCATTGAGATCCGTTACGCTTGCTCAATATCGCATAAACGGGTTATTGTATGGTTATTCTTTAGAGGAGCAATGTTGGCCTAGTGGCTTCGGCGTGCGACTCTCATCATTGAGATCTCATCTCATGAAAACATCGCGAGGAAACCGGCTTCCGTTAGACCCAAAATGTCGACGGCGTGTGTGCACAAGAGACTGGTCACCTACTTGCGCATTAGATTCACAAATCATGAAACAGATACAGAGGTCTGAGACCCCACTTCAAAAAAGTTGCAGCGCCATTGGTATTTTTTTATTATTCTTTGTATAGTAGAATGTTCGAGTTTATGTTGTCAGGCCTGAAATTATCATTAGTTAATGTCACACTTGTCAATAGATTTTATATGACCAATTCAAGAAATTACAAATTGTTTCTATTATTTATTACCTTTCTTGTATATAGAAATATTTTTATGTATACTTTATTTATTTTTAATTTTATTCATTAGCAAAGTATTCAAACAACGCACCATTGTGCACAGGCCCTTAACCATTGTCCAGCCACCTGTTGGCAGTTTGAAATATTTAGAATTGCTGTATTGTCTCATTAAGTAATATTAGAACGGCGAACATCGATGAAATAACTTAAATAGCTGTATAACGTATATTATATACATAATATATACAAAAAGGTTCAAATATGTCAGAAACTTAGGAAATAAAAAAAACAATAAAAAGAGATTAAATACATTTTACTAAGAATATCTCATCCGGCCGTGTTGTGTGATAGTGTGTAAATCAGGGTTTGTACGCGAGGGTTTGAGTGGAGTATTGGTATAAATATAAATATAAATCAATGATGTTTCTATTCATCTCTTTGCATTGCATTTTCATCGTGTTTTCTTCCAAAAACAATTTACGATTTTAAATACACAATTACAAAGGCCTACACCGAACTTTTGAACCCACTTTAAAAGAATATCACGAAAATCTGTAAACATACCTATAATATAAAACTCAGTGGGTGTAGATAAGAATGTATACGTGACACAATTCAAAGGCCGCGATTTATCACAACTGATGACATTCAACGGCTACGTTTCCTGTGTTAAAAGTGCCGACTTGTTTAACAATTAAATTATAAAAAAACATTTGTGTATACTTATAGTAGGAGTCCGGGAATTCTACAATTAATGTCAGCTTTCGCGGAAAATTCTTAACTGCACACCACACATTCACACCTTCCCATACATATCCTCACTTTCACACCATCAGACAGCACATCCGAACTACTTATTACGTATTTAATCATTTTTATTGATGTTTTCTTTCGTAAATATTTGAACCTTTTATATATTCCATCTTTGGCTATATGTTTAGTATAATGGTTTTCTGTTGTATATTATACTTTATGTTAGGTGTAGCAATACGAAATAAATATGAGGTACATACGTTGTGATTGATATATTTTTTCTTTGTACACACAAAGTGCGTCCACGGAATTGGTATATGCGTACAGATATAAAACTTATTCCCACAATATTATTAATGTACGTGTCTAACCTTTAGTAGTTGTCTTTTATAAATACACTTTTGTTTGTACAATTATTTTGTGAGATTAATAATAACAATTGATTAACCGAATTTATTTATTTAAATAGTTTGAAAAATCCTAAAGTGCATGCCTCATAACGGTCATTCACATTTAAAAAAAAATCTAAAACAAAATAACAAATAAATGATTATATTTAAGTCTCACGCTACGAAGAATATTTAAACATACATATTTAGTGGCGCCATAACTCTAAGGTGAGGAACAGTCGTATTTTAGTTTTTTACAAATTATAATTAAACGACAGTACTTAGAACGCTATTATTAACTAGGAATCAGCCCAGGGTATAACTTTATATAATAAGAAAAAAAGTATTCCGGTACGATAAATTTTTCGACCAATTTCTCTGCCACATACATGGATCCATAAACACAGACTGACGGACGTCCAAGAATGATTGATTTTAATGTTATAATTTACTATGTTAAACAACATAATTGTTCATAAAAAATAGCATATTATCCTGTAAGTGTTATATTAGTGAGAAAAAAGTCATTGAAGTTTCGAAAGACTGAGTTTTTTGACATGTCGAGAGTAGAACACTGCGAGGCGTGCAATTATTCATTAGCTAGCGCCATTTTTATAAATCACAGTTTACAGGTTGTACGAAGGCTTAACTAACTTCCTTGCACATGACGGCAGCGGAACTGGCCAATTTGTCATGTGGCTTTATGATTACTGGTAATTATGTTGCATTTAGAAACACACTTATATTGCGATTACAAAATATAAAATGTTTAAAAGTATTTTTAAGATTTTCAAGAGAAACCATTTATAAAATTCATACGAAAATTCAGGGTAATTACTATTCAAGTTTTCTTATTTCTGATATCGTTTTTGCGTAAAGTATAGTTTAATGCTTTAGTTAAAATTAAAATTTTATGGAAAAACAGGTTAGATTTAAAACTGCGTTGATTTGTTAAGAAGATATTTTTTTCTGTAATTAAATATTTGGGAAGATAATCTATGCCAAATATTATTTAAATTATTATGTAAGGCTCTGTTAACATTTTATTCTTATTCGGTATAACACTATTGTATTTATGGGACAAGTACGGTAGGCATATGTGGCAACCGGCAACAGGTTCCAATTATGACCAGTGAGTAAAAAAAACCTCCGATTATATCATTATTCAAATAACCAGATCACAACAAAGGAATCTAGCCTTGGAACAAACATCAAAATTACATGCAATGTTATTTACATAGTGGGTTATGATTATGATAATCAGATTAAAATATTGTTTAGGTAACTATTGTTAGGCATACTAAAATTGGGGTTAATTGTTCAGTTTCCAGTATAGTTGTAGCACGATATGTAATAAGTAGTTATAGTAGCTTCAGCTTCAAAACTGTAAATTATTCGCAGTAGAGTAGTCTAGTCTAGCTTAATAGATTAGAAATATCTTTGATTGTGTTATAGTAGTAAGCAAACACAAACATACACCCACTGCGGTAACAACCACTACACTGCATATTGTGTGTTGTATAGGCAAATAGGCGAACAGTCTTCTGATATTGATTGATATTTGGATACAACATATGTTTTCCTCGGGATGTTTTTCTTCATCTATATAACCTAACCCTGATACCTGATATAACTTCAAAGTTTATTGAAATAGCTTATGAAATGGTTCTACCCTGATATTGTGCGTTGGAACCCCGATTATACAATAATAGTTTTTGTTTCTTTTCATAGACTAAAGAGTATTGACAAGATAGAGAAATGAAAAAAATCTAACGGTTTTTGCTTCAAGATTATCATTAACTGACAATACTTTATAGTTAAATATTTATTTATCCCACGTTTTTGTATACAAAAGCAGGAAAACATTGAAAATTATTTGACAAGTTTGACAACGTATTAATTTTAATGAATTATCACAGTGGTTAACCTTGAAAGACTAGACAGGCTTAGATGACCCACTATTCGCTGATTGAGTTATGTTAATATTCAGAGCAGTGGGCGGATTATTTACTTTCTAAATTCGTTGTAATGTCAGATTCCCACACCCTTAATCCATTTTTAATTAATTCTAGTAAGTCCAACTTTTCTAGTTTTATCAAAGGAGTATTAAAAATATCCATAGCGCTAAATAACCTGATTTATGAACACACCTCACATACACATTACACACCCTCATGTACATACCCTCACTTTCACACCATCACACAATACAGCCGAATTAGGTATTACTTAGTTAAATATACTTAATAATTTTTATAGACTATTTTTCTTTCGTAAATGTTTAAACGTTTTTGTGTGTATTATGTATAATTTAAAAATAAATTAAGGAATTTTAGATTGTATTTTTTTAATCGGGCGACACGTAATTTATGGAGACTGTTAAAATCTGGAAAGTCGCATATCTCGAACACGTCTGCGTCATCATCTATACGACTAGTTGCAGCTCATAATGATGGGCAAAATTTAAAGCAAAAGGGCTGGTAGAAGGAAGAAGTCGTGGTTGCGGAACGTAAGGGACTGGACCGGCCTTACACCCAAGATAACCGGGAATTAAAGTTGTTATAGTCAACCTTGAGCAATATCATGAAAGCAGAAGAAGAAAAAGAAGATTTTTTTTCTCTTATAAGCTCTCTCAAGATGAATACTTATATTACAAAGCTGATCAAATGGGTTTTACTATTTTGAAGTGCATTTTTACGACCGAATTAAAAATAAAGGTTACAATGGTGTACAGCTAAATAATAAAATAACTAATTTATAAGAGTACTAAATGCAGTCAAAGTCACGCCTTCATTTAATAACAGAGGGTAAACAGACCGTTTTAAAAATAGTAAAAAACTTTTAAATTATTAAACCATTATGTTGTTTTTATCTTTCCTTTGTACCAACTCAGATTATAATCAAAATAATTACTCCCTTGAACCATGCCACCTAGCGGCAATGATTGACTATATCCTAAACATTGTAATTATACCTTGCTAAGCAAAATAATAGTGCCATATACAAAACGAATTTTTGAAAAGCTATTCAATGTACTTCTACCTTAGGTCGGACAGAAACTCAACAAAAATTTAAAAAAAATACTACTGGAGATTATCTTCCAATTCTACGTAAATTTGTACTAGATATAGAAATTAGTAATAACAAGCACAATTTACAATTTTATTATATTATCACTCCTTTGTCCAAGCGAAGTTATGGCTGGTAAATGTTTATTTATGTCAAGAGCAGTGTTGGCCTAGTGGCTTCAGCGTGCGACTCACATCGGTCGTAGGTTCGATACCCGGCTGTGCAATGGACTTTCTATGTGCGCATATAACATTCGCTCGAACAGTGAAGGAAAACATAGTGTGGAAATCGGCTTGCCTTACCCATTAAGTCGACGGCGTGTGCCTGACACATTTACAAATTACAATCATCAAATACAGAAATCTGAGGCCCACACCTAAAAAGGTTGTAGCGCTACTGATTTATTTTTATTTAAATATGTTTAATTAAATACATCGTATCCTGTTTATTTCGTACACATCCATAAGAACCTTATTTTATTAGCTCGTAGGCAATATTTTATTATCAAGCCTCGTTCGACATTTATAGGTGCGATTGAGACATGTGTGAGAACGACGATTGATATGTAGTTGTGAGTGGCGCTTAGCCAACGATTCCAGGAATTGGCTCGTATCGAACGAGGAAAACTATAGACGAAGAGAAAATTAGCATACTATTTTTATTTTTTACATTTTTATTTTTCGAAACCTGAAAATATTCGCATATTCCAACGGTGAACACAGGTTTTTGATGATATCGGAAGCTGACTGGCTCGTCCATAAAGACGACCACACCGACGGATTCCCGCACTCCCCGTATCACATTAAGAAGTTCAATTTATTCATCAATTTATTATTTAATAAATTGATTTATCAATACAAGAAGGCTTTTAATGGAAGGTTGTCAATCAAATGGAAACCAAAATTTGTAAATCAGTATTACGTTGTATATATGACACATATCTTCCAACGACAAAATAGTCGGGTAATTAGCCGGAAAGATAATAAAAAAAACATACATATAATTTTGACATTTCAGTACCTACGTAGCATCACCATAAAACATAATGGACGTTATTACAATGCAATATATATTTTAGTTGGTTACTCTAGAAGAAGGACAATATATTAACATTTAGGAGAATATTTTTACTAACACAATGGACATATGGACTTATGATTGTCTGCTCAAAGAAATAAATTCTAATTATAAAGTTTTCTGAGTAGTCAATGTACAAGTTAATTATTAATTAAATTTATGAATGAATTTACAATCTGATATTTAAATATCTGATGACAATAGTCATGTGCTTTAAACGAGTCAAATACATCAGATTCAATTCATCACAATGTTTTTTGTTCTGCAATTTTACAAAAGATTCAATCTTTTAAAACATCAATCACAGCTTATCTCATCGAAAAGAATCGAGGAAAATACAAAGAGGTTTCCAAGAAACCAAATGAAATATTGTGGGAAAATTTAAAGGAAAAACTTAATCAAATTTAAATAAATAAACTTTTTTACTATAATTGTAAAAAAAATATTATCGTAAATAAATTAATCGAGAGTCTAGAAATTAAGACACAGAAAGTATCTTCTTTTGTGCTTTCTAGATGATAGAGTAAATAAATGCTATGAGTTCAGCTTGTTGCTCTATAAGAAGGATACGGTACTTTCTACTTATATTATAGTTTATTTTATATAATGGGCGATTGGCCAACCCGTCAAAACACTTTCCTAGGCAAGGTGGCTTTGCCTCAGTCCCTACAAAGTACCATGCCTTTAAAAACGTAAATAAAAATCCGGTTTTTTTACAAATATATATACATATATAATATATACATATGAATGATTTGTAGTTTGTTTCTCGTCTCGTTCTCAGTCTCGCTAAAACTCGAGAATGGCTGGACCGATTTTCTTAATTATGATCTTGAAATATTTGTGAACGGTTTAAGCGGTTGGAAAATACTAAAAGCGACAATTGAATTTTCCAATAAAAACTGTTCCTAGCTGGGAAATATTTGATGCTTTTTGTCATTTTAGAATTTATTTTTATTTTTTGTCATATATTTATAGATGCCTTCAGAAATGTATGTTTCATAGCTGTAGTATAAGGTCCGATCTCTTTGGCGTGTTATAATAAAGATCTATTAAGAGCTTTTACACAAATACGAGTATATGTAGGTAATACGAAGTTTACCGAGTCATCTAATATATTTATATATTTCGATCAGGATCAGAATTTTTACAGACGAAAACATAATTTATTTCAGTTTTGTATCATGTGACTGACGTTTGAAATTTAATATTTTTTTTTAATAAATTCAAGATTATGGTAGTAACACTTTATTCATACTGTTAAATAGCCGAGCGGAGCCGATTAAAGTCGAGTAAATAAATCTACGGAAAAATCTAGCGATGGATAGAGGAAAAGTGGAGCGTACCGGAAATTGAGAGAGCACATTGCACGGTGTTGGTTTTAATTTCTACGAAAGCTATCAACTTGTTCACAACTATTGAAAAGATGTTATTAAGGTATGTTTAAACGAACTATGTATTCTACCAGGTAGACGAAATTTACGTGACCGTTTATCACTGGAGTCTGCGCAAATATATGTTTTATTTTATTGATTATTCTGTTTAATTGTGGTAGTATATGTGGTAAATATTTATTCTTAACGTTATAATAATACCGAAGTCATATGATGATACTATTTTAAAGTAGTCTTTAACGGGCTAGTCTGCGATATTGGATAAATTATTCTTAGTGGTTACGAATTATGCTTTAGCTGTTCATGGAAGAATAAAAATACACTACAACCTTTTTTGGTCTGTGGCTTAGATTTATGTATCTTTTTCATGATCATTTGTCAATTTGATAAGCAAGTAGACGATCAAACTCCTGTGCCTGACACAGACAATTTTTTGGGTCTAAGGCAAGCCGGTTTTCTCACGGTGTTTTCCTCCACCGAGTGAACGTTAAATACGCACATAGACAGGAAGTCTATTGGTGCATAGCCGGGGATCGAAACTACGACCTCAGGGATGAGAGTCGTACGCTGAAGCCACTAGGCCATCACTGTTCTCTGTTGATAAAAAAAGGATTATAAATTGACTTCTCTCTAAATATATCTTACGTGAACTAACTTAATGTTTCTTTTTAAAAACGTTTCAAAGTTCTCATAGTATGTAGCCGATTCGAATAATTGCATTTCACGGTCCAAATGCAATCGTTCCGAATAAAACCGGACGTGACAGACAAACTGACACAATGTGACATTATACAGACATCCAGCAACGTTCGATGTTTGACAATTATATTATTCATGACATGGACAATGTGTTTTTGTAAATGTTTCTTCTTTTGTAACGGCGTTTCAAAATACCCACTACTTCTCAACATCTCTCATCATCATCTCACATATGCTATTTGATAAGTGCTTGTTTAATTAACGAAAATGGAAATGAGCGTATGCCAGGATTGTTTAACTCAACCAACTGCTAAGCGCAATGGCAATACCCACTCAACCACCTTGTAGTATTTCCGAAGCTTTAGTTTAAAAGCTCTCTGGAATAGAAACCTTTAACTAAGAAATACTAAACAAAATGTGCAATTTTCGCGGTAATCAAAGGAATTTCACATCAGAACCATGGCGAATGCGATTTTTAATGGAATCATAATCTTATGTAAAACGCAATTTACCTTAAACGCTATTTAGAATTATTAACTGTTAAATTATTTTGATTTATATAAGATGACCGTATAATTTAGTATTGGAATGCAAATACATTCTGACGCTTCACGATACGATTCTGATGAAGTAATAAATGTTTCCGGTTCATGGTGGTTGATAAACGATTAACAGACACAGAAATGTGAGCCTTTGGAACGTCACCGTTCACTTCAACTTTGATGTGCCCTAAGTAGAAAGGATCTTACATATTTTAGAATTTTTAATAAACTTGAAAATTGTTTACGAATTTGATACCTACTTATATAGGAGCAAGTTTTTAAATAATAATAAGAGCCGTTTCACTGTAATAAATCAAATACCTGTCTGTAGTACCACATCGCAATATAAGTTTTGTCAATCTTATAACTCATTGCCTTTCCTTGTTTTATTACCTGCAACAAAAAAAAATAATGAAAACATATTCATAAAAAATATACATGCGTCAACATTTATTATTAGTAGTATTATTTATTTACTAAAGTATACAGTCAACTCTTGATAATTTAAAACTCAAGGGACAAGAGATAAATGTTAAATTACCAAGAGTTTAAAATAACAAGCGTATAAGCAAACACCAAGTGTAATCCACGTAATGTGTGTAATTCAAGTAAATAAAAATTTGATAATTCATGATATATTATTACTAGCTGACCCGGCAAAATATATAAATTATTTTCTTGCTAGTAAAGAAACATGTCAAGTTTTTATGATATGTATGTATCTAATGTGTGTATAAACAAAGCCCATTAATCAACAAGTGAGGCTTGCGTACCATTGTGTGAAGTCACATGCGTAGGCGCAAGTTAATCCGATTAAGAGTGAAATATTAATGTTTTAATGGGATTGACATTTGTCTAAATTATTGAATATTGAGTTACAATTAACGGATTGATATATAACAAGTGATGTAGCTTTATAAATCACTAAACTACTTTTGAATCTCGTTTACATTGACTCCTTAATATCTCCTTTGGTTTTTAAGTTTAGAAGTAAACACTAAATGTATACTAAATTTTGTAATACAATCTAAAATATTGGATCTTTGGAATTAATTATTAGAAGTACACGCTGCAAAAGACTTTCTACAGGGAATAGAGACCATTCAATAAAAAATATTTTAATAAAGTTTGCTTATCTGGAATAGTTTTGGTAAACCTTTTTTACAGAACAGGAGCCAAACAGGCAGAAGGCTTATCTGATGATAAGTGATACCGCCGCCCATGGACACTTTCCATGCCAGAGGGCTCGTGAGTTTGTTGCCGTTGTTTGTTGCCTTTTAATAATTGGCACGCTCTTTTCTTTTTTAATTATTATATTGAGTTATTACAGAGTAAGCAAATGCTGTTACTACAGCTTTATGGGACCTATGGGATATAATTTTGACCTTTCTTCTACTGACTGCTAGCTGACCCGCATGCCCAGCTAAAAGAAGCCAAGCCCGGAAGTTACATAGGATAAAAAGTTATATATAACCATATATATAATATATATAATGGTTACAAACACTTAATAGCTCAATTTAGGGTATGACATCATAGTAATTGTAACCACGTTATTAAGATTAAATATCAATCGGAACCTTTTTTCCTCTCTTACATTAAAACCAACAAAAAATACTTTATGTATGACCGAATGTTATACAAGATTGATTAGCACTCCTTTATATATAGTAATTGTTATGAACAAAGCAAGGACTAGTCAATGTCAGTTATAACTTAACATATATGTGATTCTTATAACCTTATGTAATAAATAATGCAGGTGTGAATATAACAAAATAAACGTTGTGACATATTATTATTACCTTATGTATATTATATAATGTAAGACTTCAACTTAAAATTATATTCAAATAAGTGATTTTTATAAAATTTCCAGAGGATTTTTGCGAAAATTATTTTCTAAGTACTATTTTTAAATCACAATATATTAGCGACAAATGCTTCACAAAATAATTAAGCTGCGGGAATTAGCGGTAAAAGGCTTATTGACGCTGGACTGTGCCAGTCGAATACACAGCAAAAGGGTTAGGTTTCCGGCAGCGGTGATAATTGTCCAGAAGGTACAATATCATAATCTCTCCCAGCAAATTTGCGCTTTCCGTTTCTTTATTCATTATTTAAAACCAAATTTGATTAAAGAACAAAATAGTTGAGTTAAAAGTATTGTATCACCGTGTAAGCTATATTTTCTTAAGCAACGCAGTAATTAAGATAAGCTGCCAAAGAAAAAATATCAGCGGTTGACTATTGTGTTGTAAAATTTACGAACTATCAAGTAGGTACTTGAATCGCAAAAGTACTAAAAACTTTAGTTTTTTATGTATACATAAATCTAACTTTTTGAATATAACTTCACAGATTTTTACATACGTACAGGAATCGCTAAAAAGCTTATAATAACGGATTAAACAGTCCTTATTCGAAGCTGGATATGTTCGATCAATTTGAAACAATAAAATCTTGCGTAACAATAAGCAAAAATGAGTAATATTTTTATTTTGTTTAATTTTTTGTAACATTTATGTTTACCAAAATTTTCATAAATTTTAGAAGAGATTGTAACATATACTGAAAATATAGTAGTATGTATGATGTGGTAAACTTTAATAAATAAATTGTAATACAATATGTATTCATACAGATCGATGAATCTTCTAAATTTTAAAACTATATGTAAATTAATTAATAAATTCGTCCCAATTAAAATCATATTGTTCATGTTGCAAGCGTCACACTGAATAGAATACATTGCGTAATTATTGCTGCTACACCATACATTCGCACGCACTTCGCATGCAATGGAAGTTCAGTTAGGTAATCACTGGGTGTTAATGTGATACTCTGTATTAATGCATTGAGAAATGTATTTACGTGGGTTATGAGACAATGCTCGCAAGTTTTTGCATATGTCAGACATCGAAGTATGCAAATTTATTACGATTCATTTATTATTAATGTATAATAAGCCTTTTTTCATATCTTTTTGACATATATTATATACACATATGACCCGGCAAACGTTTGTTTTGCCAAACATTTTTTTAGTTCAATAAAAATAACTATCTACAATAATATAAAATAGGGGTTGATCGTAGAGGGGTGAAAATTACGGGTTGTATGTATTTTTGTATGCTGTATCATAATAAAATAAAATAAAATTTTGGTGTGGACACCCCTTATCACTTAGGGGTTTGAAAGATATATAGTATTCCGATTTTCAGACTTACTGAATATGCATTAAAAAATTTATAAGAATAGGCCAAGCCGTTTCGGAGGAGTATGGGAACGAACATTGTGAAACGAGAATGTTATATATTAGAGTAGTACAATTATATACGGGAGAAGGCCTCTGCCAATTTTTCCCAGCTACCCTTTCGTCGGCCCATTACTCTATTGGTCTGACCTTGTTTCTTTTTCCTTTTAGACCAGTCCATTCGGTTACCGTTTTTGACCATTTGTCATCTTATTAACAGGCTATGTGCCCTGCCCATCTCCATTTGTAGGGCGTGTTGCTCAGCATCATATTAATAATGTTCTCGTTCATAAATAAAGCTTTCACCGATTTTAACAAGAATACAAAAATACCATCAAAACAAAATGGAGTAAAAAGTTGTCAGATCCATGTAATACCAAGTCGATTAATTCAGTGCCTTCTGTTTTAAGCTATTAGGTAATAAGCTAACCTAACAATATCTTATAGTTATCATATCAATATTAAATAACTTTTATTGTATAAATTGACTTGGCAATTGCATAAAACAATCTAATTAAATATAGGTATCCCAGCTTAACACGATTTTTATTATATTAAAATCAGCAAACTTTTAAATTTTATTTAAAACTCGCGCAAAGATAAGAAATATATTTGAAATGTCCTGCCAAAACTTTCCTACGTAACAACGGATTTAGATTAAATTATTTGTGAAGTTTGTACGATATTGACCAAATCTAATATATTTTACAATATTAAAATCCGATTACAAACGCTCTAGAATTAATGTAGACAGAATGGTATATATTATGGTAAGGTCTCATTCATTATTTTAACTGTAATATTGCACTTTTTGGAGTCAGTTATTGAGTACATACTTTTATTTTCGACATGCATAATTTAAAGATCATCTAAATAATTCAAGGAAAATAATTTATTCAACGCGTTCATAACATTAAGAGATTTTAACATTAAAATAAGGAATACCCTGTTTTTTTAATAATTTAGGAATTCAGTTCTTAAAAGGCTGGCAACGCACTTGCGAGACTTTTACTCTCTTTTCTTGAATCCTAAGTTCCAACTACCCTTAGTTGAGTTGGTTCGGAAATACTTCAGTAGTACTTAAGTAGACATAATAAAGACACATTAAAACAAACTAAAGTCCCACCACATCATCCATGGTACTGGCTTGATTCATTATTTGAATAAATAAACTATTAGCCATTGGATTTAAACAAACTAATTACCATGGGAAAATTGTATAAATCAAGAAAAACTAATTGAAGTACCGAGGTTGTGACCTTAATAAAATGTTTATGTGACAAGGCACAATTTAGTTTTCCTATCCTTGAAGTATTTAGTTGCTAATAGTTGAACCATCAATCTTCCTGAGAGCAAGGTGCGTCTGACATTTACGGAACATTGCACGATCAACGTATTATGTTCATTACATTATACTTACTTGAACACAATGTACTTACTAAAATATTCCAAATATAGATGAGATCTTAGTTTGTTTTAACGAACTAGTTTTGTTTTGGGTATTTATATATATTCATGTCCTAATGAGCCTTCAAATAGCCTACATCAGACGAGTAATGGTATTGGTTATTTGTCCGAAGATAACTAGAAAATAAGCTAGAAAATATTAAACAATTGTTTAGATAATTTTATTAACGCGAGAAGTTTGGTGGCGGTTGTTCAATAGAGATGTTTAAATAAAACTCTTTGTTTGAAGCTGGGTGTCAACAGGCTTTATTTGCTTAAAACATGAGAGTATAACTAACATAACATTAGGGGTAGCGGGGTTGCGACCCTACCAGAAATATTACTTGTTTTATTTAAGGGTTCTACTACACTTCTTATAAATCTAACAGTGACACTTTAAGTGCCACTATTCGTCATTGACCTATCGGACATTATCGGAAACAAGAATGTTATATTACAATTGAGTGCGGGAAAAACTAAAGGGCTCATTTTGGCTTCTAGTGAGCGATGATTGCTAACATTTGCACTTCTAATTATTAACTAATATATATACGCAGAGTCAAATTTTTCTTTCTCTCTTTGGGTCGGTAATTCATGTATGAGTATTGTAGTCAATTGTTTAGTAAGATCTGGCCGAATAATTTGCGATCAGTGTTGTGCTCCTTTTTCAACAGTGTATAATCTTGAGGACAACGATTGATCTCGTTAGCGAACGTCCACGCGATCTTTTGCATTAATAAAAAACCAATTACCTTACCTATAACAATTCGCATCCGACTACTGGTTAAATATTTATAAGAAGCAAATATTTTTAATTATTTTCCGAGTACGGGAATTCTGAGATCTGCATTCCACACACATTCCTTATAAATTTAAAATATTAATATTAACAATCCTAAGAATTCGGCGAGGACACCGTCGCTACTAAAAAAACATATTCGATTCATGGAATGTTCCCGGAACGAACGGACATTCTAGAATTATATTAATGCGCAATAAATTTTAAATAAACAATGATATTACATAAATTGAATTAGATCTAAAGGCAGCACGCCTTTAGGTTGTTCTTGACCCGTTATATAAGCTGTGTTTGACAAATTAGCATGTCATATTTGACCTCTACAGGTCAACGGTAGAACGTCTAATAAATTCTAGTACATTATGATGAGAGATTAACTTAATAAATGTGTAAAATGGCAATAATAGACCCATTTAATAATTTTATACTAGACTTTTCTATATAAATTAGCTTTAGGTTTTAGAAATTAATGAATCGAATCTATACCTGCAGTATACAGTCATCGTAAGATAGTTTTGTTACAAACTAGATAAATATTGGTTAAAATCAATCATTAAAAAAATCAGTGGCACTACAACCTTTTTAGGTCTGGGCCTCAGATTTATATATCTGTTTCATGATCATTTGTCAATCTAATAGGCAAGTAGGTGATCAACCTTCTGTGCCCGACACACGCCGTCGACTTTTTGGATCTCAAATCAAAGCAATAAAAATAAATAATACAATTTTTAATATATAATATTTCTGATGTTTTATCCACTGGTGATAATAAATTCGGTATATCCTGCAAGAAACACTGTTTAACTTCAAGTGCATTAAATTATTATATTAAATAAAATTTACTTATAATACTTGCTTAGTGCTTAGTTAGTTTAAATCTAACTTATACGTCTCCTTCAAGTATTTTTAAATGAAACCGCAAGTTAAATAAAATCAAACCTACAATCTAAAACTAATCGTTAACTACTTGACTGAGGCTGTAATATGCAAATTAAAATCAATTACGTCCCTTCAAATCGATCACCGACTAACCATGTGTGACCTCTAAAACCGGTTTCAATTACCGCCACACCTTGGCTTCTTAATCAGATATAATATTTGTCATTGTCTTCAACTGGTTTTAGCTCATCATTCAGTAAAAACAATACGGGAAGTCCATAATATAGCTTTTTACGCCTAAGATTTTGCAGTGTCATCTGTATTTATTTCTTAGTATGGAATGATGATATTATATGTTACTAGCGGATCCGACAGACATTGTCCTGTACACATGTCTTACATAGAAAATTTTTTTCTAATAATGTAATTCCCATCAAACACACATAAAATTTCATCAAAGTCTATCCAGCCGTTTAGGAGTTTAATAACGAACACATGCACAGAATAATTATATACCAGCTGTCTATTTTCTGTATATACGTAGATAAACCTAGATACCGAACGAATAAATAACCTAGAGCGCACACAAAAAAATCATTCTAATCGGTCCAGCCGTTTAAGAGGAGTTCAGTGACATAAACACGTACAGTAGTATTATATAATATAAAGATATAGGTTTATTAAACTGTATGGATTACTTGTCAATAAAAAAAAGATTCGAATAACATCTGTTACTTTATTCTTAACCAACATAGTAATAATAATAACTAACAATTGATAAATAATACAACTCAAATAATTAAAATTAAATTTATAACTGGAATTTGGTCAAGAAATTAAAGTTAAACAAATATGTATTTGTGCTAAATAGTTATGCCGTGTCAGTTTGCCTGCCCAACTTGGCGCGTAATTTTACAGCCCTGGCTGTTTGGACCAATGGATTATCTAAATGCGCTATTAATACCTGCTTATATGGTAGAAACAGAATTGTAGAAACAGCATCTTAAACCCAAATTGACGGCGAGTGTCAGGTGTTGAAGGTCCGCGAAGAAATAAAGAAATGTGAAGCCAAAGCAACAGTTGTAACATTACTAGTTTCTTTATATTATCACGGAAAATATATTTAAAAAGTACAACACATTACAGATGTGTCAAGCAAAGTTTCAATATAGGAGCAAAGCTTGGTTGTGAACTTATACTACGGAAAAGCGAACGGAATTTATTCTGTTAAAGAGGTCAACTACTTTCAGAAAACTAGTAATATCTAAGAATGAAAATGTGTTTCAAGATAACATTATTTTTTTATTGTCTAATGAATAGTTATTTTATCGATAACATTTTTGTGGAATAAAATATAGTGGCCCCATAAATAATTTAAAAATCAAAATAAATATGTCATGGAAGTGGTTCCTATATATTTTAGAATTCATAAAAAGGATTCATGAAAAAACCAATAAAATTTTGAAAACATATCAAGTCACTAGAGCCCTGATGAGTTTGATTGATAATATTTTTTTTGCACTATATGTTAACTTAGGCTGAAGTGGCGATCAAAAAAGTAATGTGTTTCTAAATTAGATCTTAATTAATAATGGATTAGGAACGCTAATACTGTTTACTCTAACTCCAATTGAGATTAAAAAATAATACGTGACAAAAATAAAAATTTGCTATTCGGAATCGAAACTAGCTTGCCTTTTTTTCTCAATAATCGACGATGTGTATCAGGCACAGGCTACTCAGAAAAACAATATTAGTAAAACAGACGTAGAATTTGTTCACTCGGGAAGTTACGTGACTTGATATAGTACTAATTATGACTGTAAATTACAGATTTTAGACAAATTAATAGATTGTTATAACACTTAGAATCTATCATTAGCAGCAATAAAAATTACAGCTCCTAATACAAATGTCGCTTTGGCGAGGCCAAGTGAGTTGATTCAAAGTATTTATGAGTAAATAACTCACACAAGGCGTGGTTCATAATACTTATTATGGTAATACTATGTTTTTATAGTACCTGCCCATGACACGTTACTATTAATTGACATTACTTTTACTGTATCTCTACTGCATATTAAAATATCATATGATTATACTGATGTCTACTCTATGTGCATCAGTTTATATAATATTAATAAAAAGGGAAACCAATTCTTAAAAGGCTGGCCGCGCACTCGCAAGCCTTCTGCTAGTACTAAGGCTTACCCAAAAATGATTTAAATGATTTGATGGATTTCATTTTAAAATAATAGAAAATTGTCTCTAATTTAATGTGGGGGAATTTTATGTCAAAATAAATAATATTTTTCTATTCATTTTTAAATAGTTCTGCCTGTTAAGCCTTAGTTTACAAGTCTTACAAATATTCACATAATAAAATTAAGAATTTAAAGAAAATGTTTTGTCCTATTTCATAATAAAGTAATAACCTAAGAAGTTATTAATATTGAAGGCGTGTGGGCTTCACCATGTTTGGATCTACGCTTACTCACTGTGTGACACGATAATTTAAATTAAATATTACGCTTCCTACAACCTTTTTTGTAAATCTGTTAACGACAGAAGGACGCTATGAGAATTGATGAAAAAGCCTTTAATTTAAATATGCAAATAATTTTATTATAAGCCCAGTCTTCCTCCTTATTGTTAAACTTTGCAATTAATTAGCTTTATTAAACAAGAATTGTATGAGATGTCCAGTAGCATTTTGATAGGATATTTCTGTAGTAATTAAAATTATATTTTTTTAAATTAATAAGTAGGTATTATATCGGATAATTTCTGACACCTTAGCAATGATAGTTACGTATATTTGTCACACGAACTAGCGTGTTAGAATGCGTAGTCATTCATGAAGAAATCTGATCGCCATTCACAATAAAAACAGTAAATAAAATTAATACTTATACGAATTCTTAACACTTTCTCGTTTAAAATGAAGACTTTATAAGGAAACTGAAATGTCTGTCCTAAAACTTCTTCTTCAGGAACAGGCTGACAACCTACTTGCGTTTAATTAAACATAGTTTTGCCTACCCTCTACACTTTTTTAACATTGTAGTAATATCCTGTAAGTTAGTGAGCCCCAACAACTTAATTTGAATTACTCTCTCTCTCTTTCTCTATTTCATGTGACACTATTTTGTATAAACAATAAAAAATTTATAAGATGATGTCATCGTGAAATTGTGTGTCAATAATGAAGACATTTGTATGACGATATATTATCTTAATATGTGCACGACATGCATCTAACATTATTGCTTAGAAAAACATGATACATAATTGAGTTCTTTGACCTCAGTTTCACCGCGATTTAGGTGTAAAAACATAAATTCATTCAGTTGATGTCACGTTTTATTCATAGTAGAAGATTATACAAATAATGCAACAATAAAAGTTTTAATTATCAATGTTTTTCTTTTTTTATAAACAGTGCACCGTTTTAAAATTAAATGTTGAGTTTTCCTTAAACGATTTTTAAAACATGTATGGACTTTATCGATAAATTTATGCAGAATCTAGCCGAGGAGTATGTTACATCTTATTAAATGTGATAGAAAAATCTATTATGGCGATGACACTTTCGTCATGATCGTAGAACAATGTAGGATTTGAAAAAAATCACATTTTATCATATTTGGATACAACATTGACTAAATATTACGGCTTCATTAAAAAAAATGCCATGTGTTTTAAATTTCAAATTAATAAGTCGATTAAGTGACGGATTGATAGAAGCATGTCATTTTTCTAGAAAACTGTGTAATTTAATGTTATTATTTTTATTCTGTTAAATATCAATTAAAATAGTTATAACATAAACTAACATGATTATATTATTTTGAAATGACTGCCCTGTAAAGTTTACTATTTGTCAGATCCGTCACTATTCTACGACTATGACGCTTTGTTCACGGGTTCTTTTAATTGCTATCACACTGTTTATCTATTACTTATTCAAAGTTATCGACAAAAAACAACAATTTAAATAAGCACATACATAATATATTGCATTATTGAGTCAATCATTAAAATGCTATTGAAATTATATGTTAAACTCACTGGTATCATAAAAACAATAAATCATTTTTACGCTTCAACTACTTTACTTTATTATATTATGTAGCCATTTGAAATCAATTTTATAATATATTTTAAGTAAAAAACCTACATGTACCACTTGTTGTTGCATAATAATGAAAAGGGAAGTCTTATCCCAAACAAGTGATTATTTTGCGTTTCTGGTTTAATGAATAAGTTGTTTTTAAAGCCTTTTATGCCAAATAATAATAAGGCCCAATTAAAATCCCGCCATTTCTGTATTCACTGCGCTACTCTCGCCATGTATCACCTGGTGTTTCCTTAATCTAATTATTTTCAAATCAAATCTCTTTTCCTCTTTTGTGTTTATTGTACATTGGGCACCAGTTTAATACTTTGTTGTTTTTTGATTAGAGAAAGTTAACCGTGTAATAACACTCGCTTGGGCAACTGTACGCATCTAAAGCCCATTTATAATGGTTAAGTGATGTGTTGAACCCAGTCACTGGATCATTTACTTTCACTACTCGCAAGGACGGCCACTTTCTAACACATCTATTTTATACTTGTAAGCATAACTAGACCATATTTTTCTGTTTCATAACAACTTGTTTAATTAAAGTAAAAACGTGGTACAATATTATATTGTGAAAACCTAAAACAGAAGTAGCAGTAGGGGGGCATATAGCAAGATGAAAGGTGGATTTAAAAGACTATATAAAAAGGACTGGTATGGAGAAAGAATGCCATGGATATTTGTAAAAAAGCTGGAGGAGGCCGTGAAGGGGTTCCTATGAATGGTACTGATGGTAGTTAGGATATTGGGTAACAAGAAAAACTCATTTGACTGGTTCTTCATAAGTGATCACCTAGACTTATTTGCATTTCCTCCCGAATGTGTGCTGCAAATCGTACTAAAACTCTGTTTACCTTAGCTGAAACCGAGGAAATAAAATAAATTTGAACAACTTTATCATATGACTTTATTCTTATTCCAAACTAAAACTATCATTATTATGCAAAAGTTAAACTAGTTTAACCAAACGGTTTAATCAAGAATAAAAAATCTGGTTCATTCACATACTATTAAGTACATATTTTAATAATATATAATTTTACGTTAAAACTCAGTATTTCCCTTGAACTCATTGCGGCGTTAATGTGTATGATGACGTCCGACGCATAAAAATCCGAGTTTTATAGACATTTTGTAGCCCATTTACTTATTATTCAGGGCCACGGTTGAATTTACTATCGACTATGCCTCTAGAATATATGTAAATAAAAATTTATTGACTACAAAGTAGTGTAAAGTTTAAATAATAGTAACATGTATTTATTTAGACCGTGTAATGTGACGAAAATCTCTGCTGCGTGGGTTTGACTTATCATCTGAATATAGCTTTATATGAGATAAGAAAAGACTACCACCACAATACACTGTGTTTGTTTGAATAAATATTTTATCAAGGAAACGTTTGAGTCCAAAACAATGCTGGTTGTAGTTTAATACTAATTTTGCTGCATATATCGAGTCAAGTTTGTGTATTTTTTTATATAATAGGGGGCAAATGAGCCTTCGGGATGCCTATCGCAGCCCATAAACACCCATTTTTAGTAGATGCGTTGCCGGCCATGAGTACACTCCAATTTTGAATAGTTGGAGATCGCATCTCTCAGGGAAGACCCCTACCGAGAGTCAAATGCACAGTTCACTACTTCGCAAAAAAATAATTATATAAAAATTAAAGCATTAAAATTAACAAGAAATAAATACGTAATATATGTATACGTAAACGACAAACCATCTTTTATCTGGTTACTGTCAATAGATGATGTAATTGTATCGACTTAATTAACGAACACAGTTCATCAGGTCATCTGATCTAAAATAACGTCTGAGAAAGTCATTTACGTAATCCGTAATGTAATAAACAAGCGTTTAATTGGAAATTAGAGTAATTACTTTATCTAAATTATTCTTGCATAACTTAACTGAAATGTCTACTTAAATATTATTAATTTTTAAAGAAAAGAAGTCACTTTTTGTCCACTTAAAAGCTCAATTTACATTTAATAAAGTTTATTGTTTAGTATTGCTGTGTATAATGGAAGTATATGTACGGCTGACGTTTCTTGTCTGTTTTGGAGAAACTTATCATGGTTCGTAACACAAACCCTCCGACCTGACCTCTCCAGATGTTTCCTTGCTGACCAAGATGATCAGACAAGAGCTATCGATAGAAGAGAGATAGATAAAAGATACATCATGGAGACCCGAATGATTTTTTTAGGCATTCTAATTCCCGATGAATTGCTGTCATAGCTAGATATTTTATTAATTACACGGACACGAATAATTTATTAATTAACTCGTAGCTTGCGTAATTATAAATTTACCCAATGGTTCAAAATTGATTAGGCTTTTTATAAGTATGAAAATAAAAGTGAAACATGCAGTGATTTTATTTATAACTAGCTGGCCTGGCGAACATCGTACCGCCTAACAGTCGATTCTTTATTTTTTTTAATACTTATTCTGCTATTCGGGACACCGGTCTAGCTAGTAAGATAAAAAAAGATAGTTGATAAGACAACAAATACATTATGTCAAAAAATAAAAATTTACCTTCCCGGAACCCCTCCACCAACACTTGAACTTTATGATATGGTATTAAAGTTCATTTTGATTGACTTTTAAGTATTATTACGAATATTTTGTATGGGAATATAGAAAAGTGTTGCTTTTAGACTTTTTCACTCAATTTTTTTTATTTTTTCTCTCCGTAAGAACCATCCTCGTACTTCAAGGAATATTATAAAAAAAGAATTGACCAAATTGGTCCAGGCGTTGTTGAGTTATGCGCTTACCAACACATTTTGCGATTCCTTTTTATATTATAGATTTAATAATAATCAGCCCTTTATTCACTGACCTTTATTCACTGACCTTTTTAACTTACATGCTATTCTTATTTAACACCAGTATTCTTCAATTTTAATTACATAGCGAAAATAATAATTTGTTAGCAACAAAGTGTTGTCAGGTTGTCTGTCGACATAGGCCTCCCCCAATTGTTTCCACGTCTCGCTATCCTTGGCAGACCTCCATCCTTTTGGTAGATTTTAATTTGACCTCGTTCTCTTTTCCCGTTCTCTTTTATTTCTCTCATTTATAATTTACATAACTTTCAATGCATTCACATTTTCTATTATGAGCTGCAAAAGTGGTTCTAATGAATTATACTATCGAGTGGAACATGTCATTGTTCTTGCCTTATTAATAAATTACGCGTCGAATTGATTACGTCCTTCAGGTTTTTGCAGTCGGTTGAAAAGAACACACAAGTTTTGAATAATTAAAAACTAAATTTTTTAACAAATATTGATCGAATTAATATCAATAGTCGTAAAAATTATGTTATATGTTACAACATTTAAAGGGCCAATGAAACTTCATTAACATATTAAACGACTACCTAGGGTTTTTACATCTATAATGAACCGCGCTTACAACATATCATATATTTCTAAATTCCACACACTTTCGTAGAAGAAACCAAATTAAGTACAAAACATTTAGTATGGAAATTGTCTACGTTTTCTTTGACATTTCTGTTTCTACTGCTATGCAGTAACTCATTCTACGTTCTAATTATTTCGAGGTATCATATGGGCTCTCATGGCTATCTGAAGTAAGTTAATTCCTATATATACTTCGAATAAATGGCACTGCCAGCAGTTAACCCACTAGTGACAAAGTCTACTTCTAAGCCTCTACAGAACTAACCACTGCCTCTTTAATAAACATCTCTTTGTCCAAGGCGGGAATTGCAGTCCCTTGTGGAGAGGCTGTTTTAACGGAGAGGAATGAGTCACCCACGGAGTAGTCCTGGAATGCGGCTACCCAACGAACAAATCCTTGGAGCAGTAAGGTCGCTTCGTGAACGCTGCGAAGTGTCCAGGAAACTTCCGAGCTTTTAGAAGGAACTAGGCTTGCATGGTTAGCCAGAACTTTACGCACTACGGACCAAATGAACGTCTAAGTGCGAAAATTTTGTCCACACTACATACATACAATATGTACATACTATATATTCAGTTACGTTGAGGCCTTTTAAAGGCAATTTTGACACGAATATTATTCATAACAACATTTTACAAGCAAATAATTGAACTGAGTACAAAAGTCATTATTGAATAGCTGTAGGTCAATAGGAGGCGGTGGCGTGGGATCGATTTTACATCGAATCAAATGTATCGATGCCAATATCGATTAATCGATTAGATCCGGTCGATTGGTTCAATGAGTTTTGACATTTAACAAACAATGAATTTTGAAACTTAGAATTTCAGTATTAATTGCAACACTTGTTGATGGGCAGAACGGACATTTGATTGAAATAAACTTGAATCGTTTAGATGATTGACTATTGCCCAAGACTTCGTCTAGATGAATTAATAATTAGTCCCTTTGGTTCACATATTGGCAAGTTTTATTGTCTTAAATTTGTCAATAGAATTTAAACGGTTCGGAAAAATCATTGACATATATTCTAGAATACTGCGTAGGTAGTGTTATATTTTCGCATCCTGTATACACAAGTTTAAACTTTATAACACTGTTTGACTTTGTACCTTATTTGGGTTTTTGTTTAATTGATTATTCCCGTGGCATAAAGAATAATACGCTGACACACGAAGTCGAATTCTGTCTAAGACATGCCGTATTTCTCATTATATTTCATATAATTAGAAGAAAATCCATTGGTGCACACAAGACCTCTGGTTTGAACATAGCACGCATCACAACACCATATATTTCTTCTATATATTGTACCACAATGAATGGTTCGGTGGCCGTCAATACACAATCTTATACTAGGATAATGTCCTGAGTACATACCTCGTTACAATGTCTCCTTATCAAGAAGAAAGGCACACGATATTGTCAGTCGTAAGGATTTCGAGAAATTGTATTAATTTGGGAACAAAGAGAGATTAGACTGATACTAAAATTATGTATTTTTAACACAAATAATAAATACTGTTATTATATAGATTTACGTTTATAACCCTTATTAAAAATCATATAACGAACTCCTTATAAAGAAAGTTGAGTAATGTATAAAACTGTCAAACATCACGAAAGAACGTGACGTAATTTATACAGCGTACTGAAACATAGATCAGGCTCTGTTCTGTTACAGGATATAAAAGAAAGAAAGTGAAGGAAAACTAAAAACAGAATTAATTGTTTGAACAAAGATAACTTAGTCAGGACTGAAACGTCCCCTGACTAAGTTATCTTTGTTCAAACAATTAATTCTGTTTTTAGTTTTCCTTCACTTTCTTTCTTTTATATCCTGTAACAGAACAGAGCCTGATCTATGTTTCAGTACGCTGTATAAATTACGTCACGTTCTTTCGTGATGTTTGACAGTTTTATACATTACTCAACTTTCTTTATAAGGAGTTCGTTATATGATTTTTAATAAGGGTTATAAACGTAAATCTATATAATAACAGTATTTATTATTTGTGTTAAAAATACATAATTTTAGTATCAGTCTAATCTCTCTTTGTTCCCAAATTAATACAATTTCTCGAAATCCTTACGACTGACAATATCGTGTGCCTTTCTTCTTGATAAGGAGACATTGTAACGAGGTATGTACTCAGGACATTATCCTAGTATAAGATTGTGTATTGACGGCCACCGAACCATTCATTGTGGTACAATATATAGAAGAAATATATGGTGTTGTGATGCGTGCTATGTTCAAACCAGAGGTCTTGTGTGCACCAATGGATTTTCTTCTAATTATATGAAATATAATGAGAAATACGGCATGTCTTAGACAGAATTCGACTTCGTGTGTCAGCGTATTATTCTTTATGCCACGGGAATAATCAATTAAACAAAAACCCAAATAAGGTACAAAGTCAAACAGTGTTATAAAGTTTAAACTTGTGTATACAGGATGCGAAAATATAACACTACCTACGCAGTATTCTAGAATATATGTCAATGATTTTTCCGAACCGTTTAAATTCTATTGACAAATTTAAGACAATAAAACTTGCCAATATGTGAACCAAAGGGACTAATTATTAATTCATCTAGACGAAGTCTTGGGCAATAGTCAATCATCTAAACGATTCAAGTTTATTTCAATCAAATGTCCGTTCTGCCCATCAACAAGTGTTGCAATTAATACTGAAATTCTAAGTTTCAAAATTCATTGTTTGTTAAATGTCAAAACTCATTGAACCAATCGACCGGATCTAATCGATTAATCGATATTGGCATCGATACATTTGATTCGATGTAAAATCGATCCCACGCCACCGCCTCCTATTGACCTACAGCTATTCAATAATGACTTTTGTACTCAGTTCAATTATTTGCTTGTAAAATGTTGTTATGAATAATATTCGTGTCAAAATTGCCTTTAAAAGGCCTCAACGTAACTGAATATATAGTATGTACATATTGTATGTATGTAGTGTGGACAAAATTTTCGCACTTAGACGTTCATTTGGTCCGTAGTGCGTAAAGTTCTGGCTAACCATGCAAGCCTAGTTCCTTCTAAAAGCTCGGAAGTTTCCTGGACACTTCGCAGCGTTCACGAAGCGACCTTACTGCTCCAAGGATTTGTTCGTTGGGTAGCCGCATTCCAGGACTACTCCGTGGGTGACTCATTCCTCTCCGTTAAAACAGCCTCTCCACAAGGGACTGCAATTCCCGCCTTGGACAAAGAGATGTTTATTAAAGAGGCAGTGGTTAGTTCTGTAGAGGCTTAGAAGTAGACTTTGTCACTAGTGGGTTAACTGCTGGCAGTGCCATTTATTCGAAGTATATATAGGAATTAACTTACTTCAGATAGCCATGAGAGCCCATATGATACCTCGAAATAATTAGAACGTAGAATGAGTTACTGCATAGCAGTAGAAACAGAAATGTCAAAGAAAACGTAGACAATTTCCATACTAAATGTTTTGTACTTAATTTGGTTTCTTCTACGAAAGTGTGTGGAATTTAGAAATATATGATATGTTGTAAGCGCGGTTCATTATAGATGTAAAAACCCTAGGTAGTCGTTTAATATGTTAATGAAGTTTCATTGGCCCTTTAAATGTTGTAACATATAACATAATTTTTACGACTATTGATATTAATTCGATCAATATTTGTTAAAAAATTTAGTTTTTAATTATTCAAAACTTGTGTGTTCTTTTCAACCGACTGCAAAAACCTGAAGGACGTAATCAATTCGACGCGTAATTTATTAATAAGGCAAGAACAATGACATGTTCCACTCGATAGTATAATTCATTAGAACCACTTTTGCAGCTCATAATAGAAAATGTGAATGCATTGAAAGTTATGTAAATTATAAATGAGAGAAATAAAAGAGAACGGGAAAAGAGAACGAGGTCAAATTAAAATCTACCAAAAGGATGGAGGTCTGCCAAGGATAGCGAGACGTGGAAACAATTGGGGGAGGCCTATGTCGACAGACAACCTGACAACACTTTGTTGCTAACAAATTATTATTTTCGCTATGTAATTAAAATTGAAGAATACTGGTGTTAAATAAGAATAGCATGTAAGTTAAAAAGGTCAGTGAATAAAGGTCAGTGAATAAAGGGCTGATTATTATTAAATCTATAATATAAAAAGGAATCGCAAAATGTGTTGGTAAGCGCATAACTCAACAACGCCTGGACCAATTTGGTCAATTCTTTTTTTATAATATTCCTTGAAGTACGAGGATGGTTCTTACGGAGAGAAAAAATAAAAAAAATTGAGTGAAAAAGTCTAAAAGCAACACTTTTCTATATTCCCATACAAAATATTCGTAATAATACTTAAAAGTCAATTTGAACTTTAATACCATATCATAAAGTTCAAGTGTTGGTGGAGGGGTTCCGGGAAGGTAAATTTTTATTTTTTGACATAATGTATTTGTTGTCTTATCAACTATCTTTTTTTATCTTACTAGCTAGACCGGTGTCCCGAATAGCAGAATAAGTATTAAAAAAAATAAAGAATCGACTGTTAGGCGGTACGATGTTCGCCAGGCCAGCTAGTTATAAATAAAATCACTGCATGTTTCACTTTTATTTTCATACTTATAAAAAGCCTAATCAATTTTGAACCATTGGGTAAATTTATAATTACGCAAGCTACGAGTTAATTAATAAATTATTCGTGTCCGTGTAATTAATAAAATATCTAGCTATGACAGCAATTCATCGGGAATTAGAATGCCTAAAAAAATCATTCGGGTCTCCATGATGTATCTTTTATCTATCTCTCTTCTATCGATAGCTCTTGTCTGATCATCTTGGTCAGCAAGGAAACATCTGGAGAGGTCAGGTCGGAGGGTTTGTGTTACGAACCATGATAAGTTTCTCCAAAACAGACAAGAAACGTCAGCCGTACATATACTTCCATTATACACAGCAATACTAAACAATAAACTTTATTAAATGTAAATTGAGCTTTTAAGTGGACAAAAAGTGACTTCTTTTCTTTAAAAATTAATAATATTTAAGTAGACATTTCAGTTAAGTTATGCAAGAATAATTTAGATAAAGTAATTACTCTAATTTCCAATTAAACGCTTGTTTATTACATTACGGATTACGTAAATGACTTTCTCAGACGTTATTTTAGATCAGATGACCTGATGAACTGTGTTCGTTAATTAAGTCGATACAATTACATCATCTATTGACAGTAACCAGATAAAAGATGGTTTGTCGTTTACGTATACATATATTACGTATTTATTTCTTGTTAATTTTAATGCTTTAATTTTTATATAATTATTTTTTTGCGAAGTAGTGAACTGTGCATTTGACTCTCGGTAGGGGTCTTCCCTGAGAGATGCGATCTCCAACTATTCAAAATTGGAGTGTACTCATGGCCGGCAACGCATCTACTAAAAATGGGTGTTTATGGGCTGCGATAGGCATCCCGAAGGCTCATTTGCCCCCTATTATATAAAAAAATACACAAACTTGACTCGATATATGCAGCAAAATTAGTATTAAACTACAACCAGCATTGTTTTGGACTCAAACGTTTCCTTGATAAAATATTTATTCAAACAAACACAGTGTATTGTGGTGGTAGTCTTTTCTTATCTCATATAAAGCTATATTCAGATGATAAGTCAAACCCACGCAGCAGAGATTTTCGTCACATTACACGGTCTAAATAAATACATGTTACTATTATTTAAACTTTACACTACTTTGTAGTCAATAAATTTTTATTTACATATATTCTAGAGGCATAGTCGATAGTAAATTCAACCGTGGCCCTGAATAATAAGTAAATGGGCTACAAAATGTCTATAAAACTCGGATTTTTATGCGTCGGACGTCATCATACACATTAACGCCGCAATGAGTTCAAGGGAAATACTGAGTTTTAACGTAAAATTATATATTATTAAAATATGTACTTAATAGTATGTGAATGAACCAGATTTTTTATTCTTGATTAAACCGTTTGGTTAAACTAGTTTAACTTTTGCATAATAATGATAGTTTTAGTTTGGAATAAGAATAAAGTCATATGATAAAGTTGTTCAAATTTATTTTATTTCCTCGGTTTCAGCTAAGGTAAACAGAGTTTTAGTACGATTTGCAGCACACATTCGGGAGGAAATGCAAATAAGTCTAGGTGATCACTTATGAAGAACCAGTCAAATGAGTTTTTCTTGTTACCCAATATCCTAACTACCATCAGTACCATTCATAGGAACCCCTTCACGGCCTCCTCCAGCTTTTTTACAAATATCCATGGCATTCTTTCTCCATACCAGTCCTTTTTATATAGTCTTTTAAATCCACCTTTCATCTTGCTATATGCCCCCCTACTGCTACTTCTGTTTTAGGTTTTCACAATATAATATTGTACCACGTTTTTACTTTAATTAAACAAGTTGTTATGAAACAGAAAAATATGGTCTAGTTATGCTTACAAGTATAAAATAGATGTGTTAGAAAGTGGCCGTCCTTGCGAGTAGTGAAAGTAAATGATCCAGTGACTGGGTTCAACACATCACTTAACCATTATAAATGGGCTTTAGATGCGTACAGTTGCCCAAGCGAGTGTTATTACACGGTTAACTTTCTCTAATCAAAAAACAACAAAGTATTAAACTGGTGCCCAATGTACAATAAACACAAAAGAGGAAAAGAGATTTGATTTGAAAATAATTAGATTAAGGAAACACCAGGTGATACATGGCGAGAGTAGCGCAGTGAATACAGAAATGGCGGGATTTTAATTGGGCCTTATTATTATTTGGCATAAAAGGCTTTAAAAACAACTTATTCATTAAACCAGAAACGCAAAATAATCACTTGTTTGGGATAAGACTTCCCTTTTCATTATTATGCAACAACAAGTGGTACATGTAGGTTTTTTACTTAAAATATATTATAAAATTGATTTCAAATGGCTACATAATATAATAAAGTAAAGTAGTTGAAGCGTAAAAATGATTTATTGTTTTTATGATACCAGTGAGTTTAACATATAATTTCAATAGCATTTTAATGATTGACTCAATAATGCAATATATTATGTATGTGCTTATTTAAATTGTTGTTTTTTGTCGATAACTTTGAATAAGTAATAGATAAACAGTGTGATAGCAATTAAAAGAACCCGTGAACAAAGCGTCATAGTCGTAGAATAGTGACGGATCTGACAAATAGTAAACTTTACAGGGCAGTCATTTCAAAATAATATAATCATGTTAGTTTATGTTATAACTATTTTAATTGATATTTAACAGAATAAAAATAATAACATTAAATTACACAGTTTTCTAGAAAAATGACATGCTTCTATCAATCCGTCACTTAATCGACTTATTAATTTGAAATTTAAAACACATGGCATTTTTTTTAATGAAGCCGTAATATTTAGTCAATGTTGTATCCAAATATGATAAAATGTGATTTTTTTCAAATCCTACATTGTTCTACGATCATGACGAAAGTGTCATCGCCATAATAGATTTTTCTATCACATTTAATAAGATGTAACATACTCCTCGGCTAGATTCTGCATAAATTTATCGATAAAGTCCATACATGTTTTAAAAATCGTTTAAGGAAAACTCAACATTTAATTTTAAAACGGTGCACTGTTTATAAAAAAAGAAAAACATTGATAATTAAAACTTTTATTGTTGCATTATTTGTATAATCTTCTACTATGAATAAAACGTGACATCAACTGAATGAATTTATGTTTTTACACCTAAATCGCGGTGAAACTGAGGTCAAAGAACTCAATTATGTATCATGTTTTTCTAAGCAATAATGTTAGATGCATGTCGTGCACATATTAAGATAATATATCGTCATACAAATGTCTTCATTATTGACACACAATTTCACGATGACATCATCTTATAAATTTTTTATTGTTTATACAAAATAGTGTCACATGAAATAGAGAAAGAGAGAGAGAGTAATTCAAATTAAGTTGTTGGGGCTCACTAACTTACAGGATATTACTACAATGTTAAAAAAGTGTAGAGGGTAGGCAAAACTATGTTTAATTAAACGCAAGTAGGTTGTCAGCCTGTTCCTGAAGAAGAAGTTTTAGGACAGACATTTCAGTTTCCTTATAAAGTCTTCATTTTAAACGAGAAAGTGTTAAGAATTCGTATAAGTATTAATTTTATTTACTGTTTTTATTGTGAATGGCGATCAGATTTCTTCATGAATGACTACGCATTCTAACACGCTAGTTCGTGTGACAAATATACGTAACTATCATTGCTAAGGTGTCAGAAATTATCCGATATAATACCTACTTATTAATTTAAAAAAATATAATTTTAATTACTACAGAAATATCCTATCAAAATGCTACTGGACATCTCATACAATTCTTGTTTAATAAAGCTAATTAATTGCAAAGTTTAACAATAAGGAGGAAGACTGGGCTTATAATAAAATTATTTGCATATTTAAATTAAAGGCTTTTTCATCAATTCTCATAGCGTCCTTCTGTCGTTAACAGATTTACAAAAAAGGTTGTAGGAAGCGTAATATTTAATTTAAATTATCGTGTCACACAGTGAGTAAGCGTAGATCCAAACATGGTGAAGCCCACACGCCTTCAATATTAATAACTTCTTAGGTTATTACTTTATTATGAAATAGGACAAAACATTTTCTTTAAATTCTTAATTTTATTATGTGAATATTTGTAAGACTTGTAAACTAAGGCTTAACAGGCAGAACTATTTAAAAATGAATAGAAAAATATTATTTATTTTGACATAAAATTCCCCCACATTAAATTAGAGACAATTTTCTATTATTTTAAAATGAAATCCATCAAATCATTTAAATCATTTTTGGGTAAGCCTTAGTACTAGCAGAAGGCTTGCGAGTGCGCGGCCAGCCTTTTAAGAATTGGTTTCCCTTTTTATTAATATTATATAAACTGATGCACATAGAGTAGACATCAGTATAATCATATGATATTTTAATATGCAGTAGAGATACAGTAAAAGTAATGTCAATTAATAGTAACGTGTCATGGGCAGGTACTATAAAAACATAGTATTACCATAATAAGTATTATGAACCACGCCTTGTGTGAGTTATTTACTCATAAATACTTTGAATCAACTCACTTGGCCTCGCCAAAGCGACATTTGTATTAGGAGCTGTAATTTTTATTGCTGCTAATGATAGATTCTAAGTGTTATAACAATCTATTAATTTGTCTAAAATCTGTAATTTACAGTCATAATTAGTACTATATCAAGTCACGTAACTTCCCGAGTGAACAAATTCTACGTCTGTTTTACTAATATTGTTTTTCTGAGTAGCCTGTGCCTGATACACATCGTCGATTATTGAGAAAAAAAGGCAAGCTAGTTTCGATTCCGAATAGCAAATTTTTATTTTTGTCACGTATTATTTTTTAATCTCAATTGGAGTTAGAGTAAACAGTATTAGCGTTCCTAATCCATTATTAATTAAGATCTAATTTAGAAACACATTACTTTTTTGATCGCCACTTCAGCCTAAGTTAACATATAGTGCAAAAAAAATATTATCAATCAAACTCATCAGGGCTCTAGTGACTTGATATGTTTTCAAAATTTTATTGGTTTTTTCATGAATCCTTTTTATGAATTCTAAAATATATAGGAACCACTTCCATGACATATTTATTTTGATTTTTAAATTATTTATGGGGCCACTATATTTTATTCCACAAAAATGTTATCGATAAAATAACTATTCATTAGACAATAAAAAAATAATGTTATCTTGAAACACATTTTCATTCTTAGATATTACTAGTTTTCTGAAAGTAGTTGACCTCTTTAACAGAATAAATTCCGTTCGCTTTTCCGTAGTATAAGTTCACAACCAAGCTTTGCTCCTATATTGAAACTTTGCTTGACACATCTGTAATGTGTTGTACTTTTTAAATATATTTTCCGTGATAATATAAAGAAACTAGTAATGTTACAACTGTTGCTTTGGCTTCACATTTCTTTATTTCTTCGCGGACCTTCAACACCTGACACTCGCCGTCAATTTGGGTTTAAGATGCTGTTTCTACAATTCTGTTTCTACCATATAAGCAGGTATTAATAGCGCATTTAGATAATCCATTGGTCCAAACAGCCAGGGCTGTAAAATTACGCGCCAAGTTGGGCAGGCAAACTGACACGGCATAACTATTTAGCACAAATACATATTTGTTTAACTTTAATTTCTTGACCAAATTCCAGTTATAAATTTAATTTTAATTATTTGAGTTGTATTATTTATCAATTGTTAGTTATTATTATTACTATGTTGGTTAAGAATAAAGTAACAGATGTTATTCGAATCTTTTTTTTATTGACAAGTAATCCATACAGTTTAATAAACCTATATCTTTATATTATATAATACTACTGTACGTGTTTATGTCACTGAACTCCTCTTAAACGGCTGGACCGATTAGAATGATTTTTTTGTGTGCGCTCTAGGTTATTTATTCGTTCGGTATCTAGGTTTATCTACGTATATACAGAAAATAGACAGCTGGTATATAATTATTCTGTGCATGTGTTCGTTATTAAACTCCTAAACGGCTGGATAGACTTTGATGAAATTTTATGTGTGTTTGATGGGAATTACATTATTAGAAAAAAATTTTCTATGTAAGACATGTGTACAGGACAATGTCTGTCGGATCCGCTAGTAACATATAATATCATCATTCCATACTAAGAAATAAATACAGATGACACTGCAAAATCTTAGGCGTAAAAAGCTATATTATGGACTTCCCGTATTGTTTTTACTGAATGATGAGCTAAAACCAGTTGAAGACAATGACAAATATTATATCTGATTAAGAAGCCAAGGTGTGGCGGTAATTGAAACCGGTTTTAGAGGTCACACATGGTTAGTCGGTGATCGATTTGAAGGGACGT